>CM047817.1:76864508-77504660 GCA_026214975.1 Gentiana macrophylla | reverse complement strand
AAAATAAATATCCACTTTGTGCATTAATTATCAAATTTCTTCAAATGCCTTCACTTTACATTATTTACAATAAAAGTGTGTAACATTAAATGTTGCAACAAGACTTAAAGCGGCATAAATGTAAAATGTTGGAAAATTTAATGAGATTCGTAGTGATTAACTATATTTTTATTAATCTGCTGAAAAGTCAAACGGTATAAATAAACTGGGACTCGGGAGTATTATGCTTAACTATATTGTAAATTTAAACAAACAATTTTCACATCAATGGATATTGGCTCTAAATGAGATATGATGTATTATATATGACGAGTTAAGTATGTTTTGCTTGTGAGTTAAGTATATATTTGTTTGGTTTAATTCACAATGTACAATGATAAATATTTTTGGTTTTTAATGAATTTTAATGATTTTCGATTTTTAATAATGATTTTTCGGTTTTAAATTATTTCATTTATTATTAAACCAATGTTTTTTTTTATTATATATTTTGCTTTTCCTCTATTTTATTTAATTAATGATGATTAATTCAATCAACAATCAATCAATGATTTTGATTATTTATGTTTTAATATTCTTAATTTTGTTTTTCTATATTTATTTAATTAATAATCAATCATAGATTTAATGATTTTTGTTTTTAGAGATTGATTTAATCATAGTGTGGATTTTCAGAGAAAAATCCGACAATCATTTCAAACGTGGAATTCAAATCAAACAGGCAAATTTGAAAGAGATTGATTCAACATCTATAAATACCGTGAGTTCAAGAGACAAAAAACAACAAGAATTTCTAAGATGAAACTCTGTTGAATTCAATACTCAAACATTCAAAGTTTTATCCAACAAAGATCTCGAATATGCAGAAACCAAAAGCTTCAAAGTTAAATCAAGCAAAGATGGTACTTAATCCAGAGTCAAACATATGTTATATCCAGATCATTGGCTCATCGTAATCTCAGATTCAATAATTTCATATCCTTTGCTCATTAAAAGGCTTATCAATGAAGCAGGCATCATCAGTAAAGGACAGAAAATTATAGCAGAACAATATGTCAACGAGTTGTGCAATAAATGGTGTAAAAGTTCAACTTTGAAGGATTAAGTGAGGTCCGTGAAGTACCCGTGACAAGTTGTTAAGTATGTATAACCCCGATTGTTAAGTCGATTTCGACTTTTTGTCAAGGACAATTAATGATATTGTATTTGGTGTAACATACGCAATAGTGAATACCTCCTACATCACAATGAGGAGCGGTTCCTGGTGGATTACACCACCGGGGTAAACATCGATCACAACTCATTGTGTCCATTTACTTTCCAAAGAAGTTGACTAAAGCACTAAGCTTTCCACACACACCGGGTCGAATCATAAGACTCGGCTTATATCAAACAAACATTTCAAAGGCTTTTTTCCGCCACATAACTCAAATTGACTCGATTAAGCAACTAATCCGAACTTCGCTAAGTTTAAATTTGATAAATAAGTTTTTAAGAAGAAAGTGCAACTTTATTCACCACCATTTTAAACTTACTTTTAAGCCTTTCTTACGGGACCAATATTATAAGGGTGACGATATGCGCCACAGTTTTCTTCGCTAGAGGATCCTTAGTCGTGAGCTGGATCTAAATCGGCACGGGCATCGATACCGAGAGATCTGTGACACTTATAGGATAATAATATAGGCCGGTAATGTTGTGGAGATCACTTCGTGATCAGATACAGAGATTGACTTATGATTGCAATCCGTTGACGAGCGCCACATGTATGGTGACCGATCTAGTCCATGTCACGAACCATGAGAATATTCAAAGCTTATAGTTCTTTAATGATTAATGACCATGATATTGAAAATAAGGATAGCAATGATAATACCGATAGTGAAAGTAAATATACTAAGTAGTAAAGTAGACACTAAATGGACGGTGAGTGGGCAATCATTAATGACAATGATATCGAATAATTAATTGTTTTGCAATGATCTAATTATGGTGTCAATATCTCAATTGACTACTTCATGTAATGAATGAATGTAGATTCGCCCCGAGCTGCTAGTAGTACTACGCTCGTGATGCCCACAAAATGAGAGCCCCCATAAATGTGAGTTCGAGGGATAGACCCATCTCATGTAAATCGCAGGTAATGTTTAATATAATAATAATAATACAACCTCATGACGGGTCCTCATAAATTTAATCCATGGAGGAATTAATACATCTTTGTAACCCCGGACGGCGATGTAATGAATAAGATAAAATATCCTTATAAATTTAAGGCCTTGGAAGAATAGACTCCATTCCATATAACCCCACATGGTGAGGTAATGAACGATAAAAGAAATGACGCACTGCCACGCACGAACTCTATGACCAATCGATGTTCGTGGAACAATTAAATCCCTCAATGTTATGATATCTATTTCACTACATGACTTATCAAAAATAATTAAATCTATTCAATATTGTACTTTTCGTGAGTACTGTAAAATAATGATCCAACTCTAAATGTCGATCAAGGTCGGATGATTCTCAAATCGAGCCAACACCACTAAGTCGGGCAAAAGATACCGCGCCGAGCCAACAGCTTGGGCGATCCGAATCAACTAGCAAATCATTCTCGCAAACCCAGTTCAACTAAAACTCCCAAATTTACAGGAAAATGCAAGAAAAATAGAAATTGAAATTTAGTGTTTTATAAAACATGGAATACCTAAAACCCCTTAATTATGTTCTTCCTTAGCTTTTAGGCTTGGATCTGCAACAAAGATCATGATTTGAGTGATGGAAATGAGGGATTCCCAAGAGTACTCTAACTCCAAATCAACTAGAGAAAATGTAATACTAATAAATGAGCTTTAGAATTTGGTAAGAACTTGAAGAAAATATGGAGACTGCTGGAAGTAGCGCCCAAAGACAATTTATGTAATTGTTTTTATAATTAATAAATGATGATTTATTCTCATATTATTATTTGCTTCATGGCCGGATGTGACCGCTTTATCCGGACCATCGACATTGGTTGTCTAAGTGGGGCATTTATATATGATGAGAGTCATATAGACTTGACCGATTTAACTGAAGTTTCTCATATAATTCCGTGATTGAGAAATCTTATTAAATCACAAGATGGTCATATATGGATTAACCTTAATCCTCAAGTGATTACACTCTCTACTTGTTTTCAGGATAGGGTTTGAGGTGTTCGTAAGGAACGCCAAGAGGCGCGGTCCGAATCACTTTCACGCTGGCACTATTCTCGATTGAGTGAGAAGTGTGTGTCTCACAGATATTAATCAATTCCTTCCTCATGGGAAGTAGAAATACAATCCCCTTTATTTGTTAATCCTAGAAACCGATCGATCCATGGAGTTCAGATTGGTTATGAACTAATTGATCACTAAAGTGGGTTAATGGTAAATAATGATAAGTTGTATTGAAGAAGGTTTACGAAAATAATCCTGCTTCATTTCGGATAGTCTATGGAGGGTTAGTTTATATGAAATGATTATATCAATGGACACTTATCAACTCGACTAGACGTTTTGAGAATAAGTTATATTTATAATCGATAGAGTTCAGTTTCGGATTTATGGTGGTGTAATTCCGGAATTAATGATTTGAGTAGAAATATTATGTTCGATGAATATTTTATTCATTTTATTGTAGCTACTGGTTATAGGTCCATGGTCCCCGGGTTGGCTCCTAACACGCGAATGTTTTCTCGTTTTATGGAACCTCGAGAATAAATTAATTAGTTGGTCTATTTAATGAATATGCAATATTATTTATTTGGTAAATAATATGTAAATAGAAAAGAGATTTTCTATTAAATTAATGGCTAAAAAGTGGCGCCTATTTTGTGGATAATTAAGGAAAGAAATTTTCCTAGATTATGTCACATGTGTAATTAATTAATTATCTATTTGTTGGATAATTAATGGAAAATTAAGAGATTGATTTTTTGGGAATTATCTCTTATTTTGTGGGAAAAATATCTTTTCCTTATGGGAATATGTTTTTGTGGTGTGAAAAGGATCACTCTCTTGACTAGTTATTTTCCTATATAAAGAGAGTTCCTCCTAGCACAATACACAATAAAATTTGCGCCACACATCAAATTAAAAGGAAGAAAATTAGTTTCTTTCCTTAGTCATTTAGAGAAGAAAAGCCTAGGTTTTTCTTGGGCATATTCGAGGAGGTTCTACGGCGAGGATCGACGCCCACCAAGAGGATGGCAATTTGATCCAAACCTGGTGGATATTCATCCCACCCTACCTACCTAGGTAGGAGTTTTTAAGTGGTAGGTATGGTATGAGTTTTATTTTTAAAATCCACGAGGGTAGGGTAGGTATGGATATCTATTCTATACCCGCCATAATACCCACCCGACCCATCATATACTATATTGTTTATAATGTATTATGTATTAAAATTAATAGTCTCAGATATAAAAAAACGCCACGCTTATTTAAAAGGGAAAAAGAACAAGTCACATTGTCAATAATAAAAGAAACTAAGTAAATATTAATTAAATTAATAATCATGCATCGATCAATGGTAGTATTCTACAAATATTGAAAGTTATTGTTGTGACTTTTCTTCCGAATTGGCTAATTCTTATTGCATTTACCGCAACCTTGTATTCCATCGAGCAACAAAAATGTTAGAAAATTAGAATTGTTCTTATATCTTGTTTTTTTTTTGGTTGATTTTCTAATTAGTTCTTCAACTCTAATACATTTTTGGTTTTATAGCTATGTTTTTTAATACTTTTTTTCTTGTTAAGCTTTTATGTGTTGTTACATTAGTGATAACTTCACGCCTCTTACCTACCCGATGCATATCGTGATGTTGACTATTCTTGAAGATGAAAATAGTGATATACATGAAGTTGATGGTTAAAATAGTGGTCTCTTCTTTTTTTTTTTTTTTTTGTTGCTAGAACGGATATATAATAGATTGAATAATAAGTGTTTGATTTAATGTTGGTTTTAAAAAATTATGTTTTGACATGATATTGATCTAATTTTTTTTTTTTTTTGGGTCGAGCCCTGAAGGACAAAAGATATTAAAATAATTGGTTGAGAAGGATTAAAACGCGCTATTGTTATTACATGTGTTACTACATTTGGTTGCAAAAACATGTAGTGAATACATGTTAAGAATACGCGCTTTGTCCTTCTCGACCACTATCTTTTTTCTTGTCCTTTTTCCTCATTTTAGATCAAAACAGTCATTTACAACCTTTAACCTTTTTTTTTTTTTTTGTGTGTGACTACTTTTTATTATTAATATTAATATGCTTGAGTCATATATTTATTTCAATGGTAACCAAATTAGTTAGACAATTATTTTTACATTAAAAATTATCACTTGAGTTGTCGATCGACCTATGTCATTTGTTTCGATTTATGTGTTGGTTTTCTTTTATTATATGGAGTTGTGATATTTAATTGAGAATAAAATTAGATATCCATGGATATCCACATACCGTGGATATCCGTATTGGGAGTGGTATGGGTTTGAAGTTTTCTACCCGCATGGGTAATGGGGTGGTATGGGTAAAGAAATTTTTTGATGGGTAGGTATGTATATAGCCAAACCCGCACTCCACCTGCACTCCATTGCCATCCCTATCCACCAATGTCGCTAGAGATACAATCCGGAAGATTGTGCTTTCTCTCTTTGTCGATTTCTCATCTCTCCGGTTTGTGTAAATCTACTAACCTTCTTGTAGTTATTAATTATTTATGTGAATCGAATCGTGGTATTATCGTGATACGAATTTATTCAGTAGCTTCCATTGCATGATCGAGTGTTTTGATCGGTGCCGCGATCAGATCCGACGATCCAATTATGGATCGGATCCGATTCGGGTTTCAGATATCCAAAGCAGGACTTCTTCTACTTTTGTATGCAAGCTTGATCATGATTTTTCCTTGAATTTAGATGAAGAAAATAGTGAAATTGTGTGTGATTTTGAGAGAAGGGTTATGGGGAGGAGCGGCCAAGCTTGGACAACAAAGATGAAGAATGAACCCCTAATGAGGAAGTAGGCTTTGATACACAACTTTTAAATCATTGTCAGGACAAAAAAGCCCTTGAATGGTTTTGGGGGTTTTACAACTTTAGTAACCAAATTTAGTCTGGAAGTATCGAGTGTACATATTTAGTCTTTCTGAAAGAGAAATTGAGTCTAGAAAACACCTACATTTAAATGAAACCCGGTTTGAGTAAATATTATTATTTGACTACAATTTCACTAAGAACAATGTGTTGTGTGTGAAAGATGCCCCTGTAATATTCCGATTTGAGGAAAAGGCAGACGTGTCATTTACGAGAATAAAATATTATATTCTTTACTTCTTTTGTGGATTTAAGTATTTTGTGTGTGTGTGTATATATATATATATATATATATATATATATATATATATATATATATATATATATATATATATATACTAGATGTACTACATGTATGCTGTACAGTTGTACATTGTAAGGTTATATTCGCTTTCATATAGTGTTTGGTTTGTTCGTTTTATGTTTTGAACAAAGAAGAAAAGTTTATAATAACTAAATTCCTAGAATAAGATAATACACATGCATATATATATATATATATATATATATATATATATATATATATATATATATTTCATGAGGTGCTAGTGTTTGGATGTTCGTTTTGATATAGTGTTTGGTTTGTTCGTTTTATTTTTTGAACAAAGAAGAGAAGTTTATAATAACTACATTCCTAGAATAGATAATACATATATATATGTTCGCTTTGATATATATATATATATATATATATATATATATATATATATATATATATATATATATATATATATATATATATATATATATATATATATATATATATATTTCATGAGGTGCTAGTGTTCGGAATTTTCTTAGACATTACAGTTTTATAATTCATATATGTCTACAAACAGTTTTTCAAAAGAGGAACATTGTTTGGTGTTGATTAGAAGGGACTGATCTTCATAGCAAAAGTTAGATTGTTAATATCTGGCATCTTTTGTGGCATATGCATGTGGTTTCCAAAATTTTGTTGTTATGTAGATTTTTCTTCTACTTTTTTGTCTTCACAATTGATTGGGGAATTCTAGCTTGATTTTCTTCTGTGGGTGCTTGTTTGTTTCGTTGATCTTCCTTGTATGCTTTTGTAGCATTTTTCGTGCTTGTTCCGCCGCAGCCTTCTGCTTGGCCTTTTTCCTTCTTGCTTTTCTGCAATCATTTTATGTATATGTGAGGTTAGTGTATCGTTGTTGCAATGTTCAAGATATCCATTTAATTAGGTACATTAGGTGCAGTTTTATGTAATGTGTTGTGTCACAGAGTGGGTATAAAAAGATTACATAGTCAATATTCTTTTTCTGTGAGGGTTTAGATTGTTACAGTTTATTGTTACCTGGGGTATTTTCCATTTGGTTACTGGTCTGAATTTTAGTTGCTGTGTCAGGTCACCAATAAGGTCAGAGTGACTCCAATTCTGAACATTGTATCTTGGTCTTTGGTCGGCATACTTCTTTCCTGAGGTTCTGATCTGGGCTCTGATTTCTTTTCCATGCAGTTTCTCATTTGCCATGTGCATCAATCTTTCCATTTCCTGTGGAATAATGCGTCAATAGTTACTATGTAGGTTACCTTTACCTTAGAAACCTGTTGTTATACGATATTTCGTATGTTATGTTATGTTATGTTAGTATATGGTATATGGTGTTGTTAATATGTGTGTACCTTAGATTCCATGATATGTAGTCAGTGTTGCAAGCAGTGTTCCAAAGAGTTTCTCAAAGACATTTGTCAAACATTGTATTGTGATGCTCCTTGTGTCATCTTTCAAGTGTACAACCATTTTGCATCTGCTTTAAATGGAATGATTATTATTTGTTTGGTTTTATTGTATTGGATGTAGTGAGTAGTATCTTGAAGTTGTACAGTTACCTAGGCATTGTAATTTCATCTTCATTGCAAGTGTTGCAAACGAAAATTCTTCATTTGCCTGTGCTTTGGTTGGTTGATGGCATCTCGACACGTAGCGAGTGAATTTGCTTTGAGATATATCTTGGATTGACATTTTGCATATCATGTGGAGGTCCCGTGAGTGCATTATTTCGTTATATTACAAAGAAAGAATATTTGTGTGTATACATTGTGATTGATGGTTGTGAGTATGGATTACCATTTATTCCTTCCGCTTGATATATAATTTATATAGTAAGTAGCTATGTATTTTAATATTTATTACCTGGCTATCATCCATTGTCACCGTGGCTGCTGTGTAAACTGGCTTTGAGAGTGTGAGAGGTCATTTGTGTTGTCTTAATGCTTTCACACAAAGTGGCCTTGATTGTTGCTATGTTGTCCTTCACCCTATTGCCCAATAAATTGTTTGCCGACTGCTTGATCATATGTGTTGTTTGAATAGAGAGTAAGATTGTTTTTCATCTTACCATTTTTCCATATGCTTCACTTGGCAATGTATATCAGTTCTACTATAACATAGGAAAATGGAACCGCCGAAAGTGAGCCACCTACATCAATGTATAGTAAATAGTTATATGATTTAATCGTAATTTTTTTTTTGTTATGCATATGATTTTGTATTTGGTTTACCTCGAGTATTCGTGGGTTATCAACCGCTTACATACAATTATAGACATTGTTTGTCTCTTGTGGTATATGGTAGATGCCTGATTTGATACAAATTTCGCCCACATTGTTAGTGAATAGGGCTTCATGTCGCTTTTGGAAACAGGGTAACGTTAGATAAATAAAGGAAATACTATTAGATCATGTACTAATATGGAACCCAAAAAATTAGGATATTGCTTTTGATCAGAGGCAATAAGGACATGTATATTTGGATTCAATTTTTCTCGTGAATATATCTCGCCTTCTTGTGGTTAAATGTATGCATTTTTTATGCAAAGGTATTTATGGTTGTGCCGTGAAATGTTGCAGTGTGCTTGGTTATTTGGGATGTTTAATGTCATTGTAGTTGCTTTGATAATATAAATGTTGTCTTTATACTACTCACTAAATGACAAACAATGCCACCAAAGATATTAAATGCGCCTTGAAGTTTTTCTATTTAAACTTTGTTGTTAAATATTGTTGTTCGTAACACATTCATTGTCTAATACCTGCAAACATTTTAGTCCTCTTAGATTCGAAAGACACAAAGTATGGCTTTTGAAAGCAACTTCCCAGAATAATTTATGAAACAGAGGTGGATGTGTGATGCTTATGCACCACCAATTCCACCTAAATTAGATGGGGATCCAATCACAGAGGCGTATATAGTGAAAGTGGGCACTTATCCCGACAAGGTTGTAAAAGAGTTTGGCAAAGGAGCGTGATAGAAGGGCCAAAGAATCAGACGAGAGCAAATGTAATGAACAAAGTACGTGGAAGAGGATGTATCGCAGTTGAGGAAGAAATCAAGCAAAAAAAAGGTGACAACAAAGGAGCAGATGAGGTTACAATATTTGTGGAAAGAAAGGTGTGCTATGTTGAGGTCGCACGAGCAGAGACTAATGCTAGCAGCATCACCGAGGAGGTCGGAGAAGAAGATAATGCCGAAGTTGCCCAACGGGATGTTTACTAAGGCTTTTTCTACTTGTGAAACACAGCTTTGTATGGTGGTAATTGTATTTTTTTCTAAATCTATGGAATAAGTGTTGTGTCATGTAACTTTTTTATGTTTACCTAAGTGTTTAATTGCTTTTGGTTTGAGCAAAAATAAGTTTAAATCAAGTACATGTAATCGAGAGCAGTAGATGAATGATATCAATGCAAAGAAATAAAAGGATATGCCTTATTTTTTTCTCAATGTTTATGGATTGATAGTGGATCCTAGATTTTACCGAGGTTTGGTACATATTAGAAGAGGTAGAAAAGGAGTTTATAGTGATGTTCATTATTAATGCTCATTGATTAACATTCGGAAGTTGCAAGTAAAAGGATAAGTTGTATGTTTTTGTATTCTAATTTATATAGTGACAAAGGGAACATAGGTCTTTTATCGAGGCTTTTTACATATATAGAGAACAACACAAGTAGTATAGAGGTAAGTTTGATGAATAATTTTGAGTCAAGTTAACATGTTGTAAACACTGCATTGTTTCAGAATGTCCAAATTTATGGCCAAAGGAACATATATCCGGGAGGTATGTATTTTACTCAGTTTGTTATATGTAGAATGCATTACAACATCAGAGAGAGGCTAGGCTGACAATCATTGCTAAGTCATTAACATCTCGGATTCGAGATTGTGTAAGCAACACTGTTAGACATATTAAACAATTTTTTGGTAAGTAATAAAAATACCTTTGATCAACAACGGTAAATTCCTTCAACGGTGTAAGTTTTCCTCGTGCAACCAATTCTCTCGGGGCTTTCATATCAATAACTGCAGCCATGATGTCTGGGAGGCAAAAGTTACAGCATTTATGAGGATACAACTTGATATATATATATACTATAAATGTTAATTGAGAAAGTGTTAACTAAATTTTACATATTGTGCCTGCATCTATTGGATTCCTAGTACCAATGAGAGATGGTATGGCATGAAAAGGAGTTGTTTTCATCTCTGGATAGGCAATGAATTCTTCTGGGTTTGTTATTGGACGTATATAGGTTGATGCCATGAATACCCATTCTAATGTCATTCCAGGAGACATATGGCGATACAGCTTTAATTGGTCGTGACTTTTGCCTCTCCAATAATATAGGTTGAAAACGGAGATAAAGTCTTGTCTAGAGAGTTATGGTTTGGTCCCAAAGTATGCCCTCAATATGGTTACTCTGCTTCACATAGGTATATATAAAGCTTTTAGATAACACAATGATGGTTTAATTGGTTATGAAGGCGTATATATTTTTTAAGATACCTGAATCGCCTTGCATCAAGATTTTCTCGCATGCACGACGCCATCTTTACCCGTGATAAATATTGGTCTTATCCGCACGATTACCTTGACCCTCCATTCAAGAAGTGGTGGTTGTAACTTCAAGAATTGTTAAGTTTTGTGCTTTTCTAGCCATTCTTAAAAACTATTTAAGCAAAATTGAATCAGAATTAGATTTGTATAAGTAGTCATCTATTTCAGTTAACATTTTGAAATATACAGAGGAATATTTTGCAATTTCCTATGTTTAAATCTCCAGTAGTTATTATGGTCGTAAGTAATTTTGTGCTCTCTAAATGATTTCACGGAATACAATGTTTTGTGTTTTGTTCGGTCGTATTTCATCCGCTAAAGTTGGTGGGGCAATGAGTACTTTTAATGCGCCAAACGCTCTAACTCTTGAAAGAGCAACATATAATTGACCATGGAGAACACAGTGCTCATGGAGGTATATACCAACGCCTGCCTAATGTTTGACCTTGAGCTTTGTTAATAGTCATCGTGGTAATGTAGTCTTATTGGAAATTGGTATCGCTTGAAGGCAATGCCAAACTTTTCGTTGTTTGTAGGTTGTAGTGGAATTTTATGTAGTATAGTAGTACGACCTTTGTATGGACCGGGCCCAATCTCGCCACTATGGTATGTGTATTTAGTTCTTTGCAAAGCATTCGGGTACCATTGCATAAACCCTCAAGAGGGCATAGATTTCTTGTAAGCACCACCTGGTGAGTTAATTTTGAGCATGAGTTCATAAGGTGGTAAACCACTCGATTTAATGAGTGTAAGAAGTCTTCGTAATCTCCTTGGTGTCGAGGGTTTACAGCTTGCATCGATACTGTGATATGTTTTCATATGACCTTCAACCCTATCTAGAATTGCATGGTTAATATCATTAACACAACTATTTGTGGCGCCTAGTATTGCCTGCTCATTACCATGTCATAATTGGCGCTAAAATTTCTCATATCCGGATAAACGAAATCAATCAATCGCTGTGTGTTGATTTATCTTCGCCAACAAATGGTATAGTTATTCTATGAGGCAAGACAATGTTTCTATCATCATCCTCGTGTTTCGCATCGCTACCAATACGTAGAAGGTATGTCGCAAAGCAGTGATCATTAAGTGGATCTCATATTCGTGTTAGCCGAATCTTTGTAAGGTAAGGCCATAAAGGGAATGGAATATGCTAGCATCTATTTGTTGTTCTTTAGTTCCTCTAGTTACTTATGTGTAAGACTTGTCTCAAATCACCACCAAATATCACGGTTTTATTTCGAAAGGCGATCTACTCGTTATGTCTCTTAGCATTATTGCATATGCCTCAATTGACTCGCTGATGTGCCATGGGAGCCTCATCCCATATAATTACTTTTGCTTCCTAATCAATTGTGTCGTGGTCGATTCGCTTACTTACATTCGCAACTTTTTCTTCATCACTATGTAGGGGCAAATTAAATCGTGAATGTGCAGTTCTACCTCCAGGTAGCATACATGCAGCAACGCCGGATGTAGATGTGGCAAGTACGATATGTCCTTGTGACCTTAGTTTAGCCATAATTGCTTTGTAGAGGTACGCTTTTCCCTGCTCCACCAGGCCATCAATAAAAAGATGTTGGTTCTCCAAATAAAACCTTGGTCATTATTATTTCATATGCATAGCGTTGTTCATCATTGTTGATCAATGCCTAGGACATCATTTGAGAAACTCTATATTTCTTTCGATAATATGTCTTTTGTCGGGCCTTTTCGCCAAAGTAAAATTTGCTTCTACACCAAGTTGAAAATCAAACAAGTTCCACCCATGTTATCTAGAACATAGATATATCTTCTAAAGCTTTTCTCCTCCTCGCTAATCAAGCATTTCATTTTTTCCATTGTTTTTATTATAATCCTCGATAGCATTTGCTTATATTTGTCCCATAGAACACGAGGTTTGACGGGAGCAGTAAAGTAAGAATGGATGCAAAAGATGTCTTAGCCGCTTAGGCATTTGGTAAAGTATGCCTTCTTCTAAACACTTATCTAGGTCGGAATCGTTGACAAAGAAATTTCGTGTTGTAGAGCCGATTCCCTAAAAGTAGGTAAATGTAGTTATTGAAGATTAGTAGATCATCATATGATGTAGGGGCTTTAATATGATTCAAAGAATAATCGAAGGTAATATCGCCACCTTCCATTCGACCAAAGCAGACACATCGCGCCCAACGACCCTACCTTTTTTCCGCTCACCCACAAACGCTTTCGTAATCCTGCATAAAGAACTTTGGAAAATCACGATATAAAAAGTCAAGGAGATTGCCGCTTGGTTAGTTTTGTTCATATAGAAGAATTGTGTGAGCATTGTCTTTGATAAGAAGGTATTAGATACTTTACACTATTTAAGTCTTTGTTAATTGGGAAAGATATATAGTGGTTATTTGGTAAATGCAATCAGAATAATAATAATTGGATGCATTTCAAATGTATCAAAAGAAAATATACGCCAAGCGCTCTCTGGGTGCCATCCATCGACCACATTGGTACTTTCAATCTCATTATCGTAACCTAGAGTGACATTTGGAAAGCAATTTTATCTCGGTCCTTGTAGATATATTTGTATATGTACTTAACTAATTTGATGGTCGAACAAATTTTACATTAATATGGCAAATCATATTTTTCTAATAGATAAGGATTATAAGGAACAACAAATCGATTATCAACCACACAACGCCAAGACTACATCGCATAATCCATTGTTGCGACGCCTCAGATTGAGGGTAACTATCTCGCACCTGTACAAAGCATTCATTCTTGGTATCGCCTTGATACCTATTTTTGCTTTTCTTGTTTTGCATACAAGGGTCGTTAGGATTTGATGATCCGCAAGGACCATGAATCATGTGCTTCAATACCAATTTATGCAGTTTGATTTATTTCTGGTCCGTAATTCAAAGACTAATGTAGCGATCAT
Organism: Gentiana macrophylla; assembly: GCA_026214975.1. Taxonomy (NCBI): domain Eukaryota; kingdom Viridiplantae; phylum Streptophyta; class Magnoliopsida; order Gentianales; family Gentianaceae; genus Gentiana; species Gentiana macrophylla. Next base: position 77,490,752 of record CM047817.1, on the reverse strand, counting down.
ATGCCTCACACCAAAGGTTTGCTATCCTTTGTCATTATAAGAAGTAAGTGTGTATGAGGTAGACTCTCGCTTCAAACTCAATAGAATATATCGATGCAAAATGGCTTTCAAAAAATTTATCTTGTAAAAGATCCTTTTCAAGAGTTCGAGTTTTGATTTGAAAACGAGAAAGCAAATCAAGACGGTTCTCACGGTATTTCGCTTGGAAGTAAATGGTTAGAAATTTTCACCAAGAGGGATTACATGTCATGGTTAGGAAGAAATCAGTTTTCCAAACTCGTTGTACTAAGGCCATTGCATCCATATATCGCTTTTTTTCATATCTCTAGACCACCCACGAATGAAGGTGGTAAAATCAATTTTTTCCCTACGTTGAAGTGTTTGTGTTACCGTTGCAACATCACAATCAAGCCTTGCAAAGATTCGTTTCACACCTCTTTTGTTGTTTGTAAAAGTATTCTAACCGTGAAGTCTCAAGCTTAACAAACATGTCTATTTATATATTGTTGAAATAACCTTCCTCAGTATGTAGCAAAGATGGATTGGTCATCCGCACGAATTTGCATTTGTAGCAATAATATTGTCCGCAAGAGACAATATTACGCTTATTTAAAGTGGCCTTTTCGACAAACCGCAAAATAAAGAATCGAATTGACGACTGTAAGCAAAGTATTTGGTTTTTTACTAAATAGAAAAGAAGAGAAAGACTTTTGCCTTGTTCTTCCCGGTATATGAGATGTCTCACTGATACAATATTTGCATCTAACAAATGGGAGTGACATGTGACAATGGTAATTTCGCTTAGATAAGTTGGGTGGCAACTTCTCAATACCATAATGCCAACCAATCATCCCTCCAGAAATATGAGCGGATACCGCAATGGATCATAGCATCCATAATTGTGACAAATTTTATATGGTGTAGTATTGTGGGAATATATTTGATGTGGCATTTTGATTGAACGTAGTTTCATCATCAAGGCATATTATTCCCAAATGTCACCGCAAGTTGGTTCATTGTATAACCTTTGATCAAGTTTGGGATCATTGATAATATAGAATTTATACCTATCAAGAACCTCTAGTCCTTAAGATGCCGTAGAAAACAACATACGGATTCCTAGCTAATAGCTCGCTTAATTTGAACATGGTATCATGTGAGAACCGATCGTAAAGCTTCAAACGCTTCTTCAACCTCTAAAACCGGATCATAAAAATACAGCTTGAATTCCACTTAATTGGTCAACTCTGCATTCTAATGGATTAAGAAAATGGTGTATCTTGCCTCAGACTTTGAAAGTGTATACACCAAAGGTATTTTTAAGGAGTTCCTTGTCCTTCCGCGGTCGAGAAGGTAGTAAACGCGAGGTTGTTATTGTAAGCACGTGAGTATTTTTGAATGCAACATCCTCTCAGATCACCCCAAGAAATGATTACGAAGACATTTGGCATAGCAGCATGACAATCCCGATCTCACCATCCGAAATGTTAGAAGCAAGGCGGTTCATGGAAGAACCGAATGCCAAATGCTGAAGGCATTTCGTGCAGACGGGTAGGCCGAGTCTATCGACCTTCAAAGCAGAGAATCGTACAATTAGTTACATACTCAAAGACGAATCGATCCCTTAATGCATTCAAGGATAGAACTTAGGTTTATGTATGCCTTAGAACATAATCTATCTACATTGGATAAAGTTTGAGCATCGAGACCTTAGCAGCCTTCAAAAAAACAGACACACCGAATCGCTTCCAATGTAACAAATGGACCAAGAGCTACACAGTGTCTACCTTCCGGGAAGCATATCTGCACGGCGACGGGTACGCATAGATTTTTTCTCACTTTCATTCATACTTGCATAAGCTTGCCGCCGCTTAAGGTTTCGCAAATTCCGCTTTTCATTGTCCATAGTTTCTATCGCGGAAAATTATCTACGCCTATATAAAACAGCTTAACCAAACTACTTGTGGATCCTAAAATATAACTTTCGTGATAAATATAGACCTATATAAGGAACCTACGAACTATAAGCCTAAGGAATGCATATATTTTGTGGGGTGAATAGAAAATCTGGCTGCCTATATATATACAAGGAAACCGAAATTTTCTCAGAGATCTCATAAATACGGGTTTGCAATAGATCCCCTAACTATTGAGGTTTGTAGTAGGTCCTCTAACTACACTGACCTGAAGCAATTCACTTTTCCAAAAGCAAACTAAGCAGACACCTTGCACCAAAACCGCACAAAAGGGCAAAGAAAGTAAGTAGAGTTGCAAAGCACAAAACTATATTTATTGTGCACATACTGAAAGTTAAATGGATTTAGTTAGCCGTCACCTAAATAGTATTGGTGCATAAACTTACAAAGTACACAAATTACAGGGATGGGAACCAGGTGAGACATGTGAGACTAATTTTCAGCATATTGGGATAAAGCAAACAAAGAAATCCATAAGAAAAGAAAAGAATAGGCTACTGTGGTAAACAGAGCAATCGAACCCAAAGTCAAGATATATCCTAAAGATGTAATACTAATGAAACATTATTTTCAAGTCATTGAATTACATTTCATAGTTTATGGAAGAATAGGCTAATAAGTATCTCGAACAAATCTAAATCTACAAACAAAGCATGAACAATGGAGTAGTGGTAAAGCAGAAACAGCTTACATGAAAACATTAGTGTAATATAATGCAAGTATGTCTAAAGTGATGAGGGAAAGCCTAACTATATTTATACTGAATGGCCAAGTGATTTAGTCACTGATTCTCACTTCCTATATTCTAACAAAGATCGAGATTTCATCTTACAATACTTGTATATAGAGTAATTATGACAGGCAGTAGAATCTTATATAAAAAAAAGTAATCAAACACAATGCTAACATATCTGAAATCATGAGTGAGAAGTAAATTTGGAAATGTATTCATGAACAAGTAAGATATTTATCAATTGAAGGTTTCGAATTCAAGAGTAACCAATAACTCAATATCCCCTTTCACCGTAACAACAAAACACATTCAAACAAAGAAAAGATAAAAAGCACATTTAAACCTAGCATACATGTCGTTGGAAAACAAAAGAACACAGATAAAGACAAATGAAATCTACTTACACATTTAAGTAAAAGCACCTAAAAACAACTACTTACCTCGCAAATCAAAGAAATCTTGATTCCTAAAAAAGGAAAACATGGATAAGAAATTGAAGAGCCTAACCAAAAAGAAGCGTGAATATGTAGGTAATACAATGACAAAAGCAACAAAGATTTTGGCGAGGACGGCAATCAAGAAGAAAGACAAATTCGTGATTTGATCCAAACAAACCCGAAAGAAAATATAATTTATCAATGAGATTGGTATCGCTAGCTAATGTGACGATGCAAATATGTAATATTATGAAAGCACAACAGCAGATACAGCAATCAAAACAATCCAAAACAGATTAACGAACAACTGATACACATGCAATGTATATTACAACGCAAGATAAGGCAACCACCACACAAAACTGCAGATGTAAGATATCAAGCAGAGAAATCAGAGAAATAAAATGCAACCGACATGTAAAAGCAACAAACAAGGGAAGTTTATCAGCTAAACCAAATCAATACTCTAACTTTACAAAATGTTGCAAACATACAGAGAACACTCCAAAAAGTACATGCAATGAAAAATCCGGTTAACACCCGATGAAAACGCAACATCAAAATATTGGAAAAGAAAAACTGCATAAAGAAATCCAATGAGCAAAAAAATCACATTTAACCATAGAGAATAGGTAGAACAAAGATACGCTCATTCATCAAACCTGTGATAAATTGGAACCCACATAAACCAATAGCTAAAAATAAAGAAATAATCAAAACAACAGCTTATTTGCAACAGAAACCGCAATAACATTGTTCTTCGAAGAAATGTAATCCACCGACTAAACTGCACGCATGAGACGAAGATACACCGACATAAAGAAGAACACAAACCGAATGAAAGGCCGAGAATAAGAATGCATGCTCTTTCAAAGGAAAAAATATATACTTATTACGCCTTCCAAACTGTGGAGTGAAATTTTGGCATAATCTAAGTGGAGGAGAAGACGGTGGTGGAGGGAAATAATCATTGCAAGAAACGACGCCGCTTTAACAAGTGGAAGGAGAAAAACACCACAAAACGACAAATTTCAACGTGATCGATATCTAAAATATATATATACTTAAGTTTATATATATATATATATATATATATATATATATATATATATATATATATATATATATATATATATTTGGGAAAATATGATTCTTCAAGTGATAAGGAAAATAATATGAAATTATTATTTTTGGGAATTTCTATTTAAGGAAAATAAATCCCAATAGTTCCCATAACCTAATAGTAAATCAGAAATTTCCTATGTTCTTTGAAAACGGTGTGTAAGAGCAAAAATAAGGGCTGAGAGATTTCTTTTAATTTCTAAGCCGTTCTTCAACCGCTTTCGTGATCGTAGTAGAGCAAACAGTAATCGTCGTGAAGAGGGCGCTGCTTCAACACAAGAAAGTTGGGACTTTGCCAATGTACGATTTTCACCTAGATGTTGTTTTGAATGAGTTTTATGGATAAAAACTTGTATCTTTCGTAGTTTTGTTGTTTTGTAAGCGTGTGATCGATCTAATCTAAGTATGGATTGATCACATAGGTTTTCTCATGAAAGGTTCAAGTTTTGTCGAAGTTTGGATTAGATTAGCTTGCTAAAAGGTAAGAGGCTCTTCCCACTAATTAGTTATGGTTTATAAGGTTTAAGTTGTGTTTTGATGCGCTTTTGTGTCATAGTTTATGCCTATATGATGTTTAAGGATTGGCGGTTGATATGGATTGTTGGCGCTCATTTTTTCGTTGTTTTTCTAAGAACAATCGTAGAACATGTTGGGAATCGAGTAGAGATCGTAAAGTGCGTAAAATCATGTTTTAGGTTTTACTACGCCGAACGCGCATGCATTCCTCGATACAAGATGTCCAGCTTTTACTTTCAACAGTGGAATGTGCACGCATTCATGATACAGATGTTAAATCATTTTCATTAAAGAGTGCAACGCGCACACATTCAATGGAATGCGACGCATTGTCGCTTTCAGATGTAAAAGTTTGCTCTCAAAGATGATAAATGCAAGACGATTATCGGATGTAAACTTTCGCAAGTTTCTCGGTCGCTGAATGCACGCATTGGTCCCCGCTTTTAGGAAAATGTTGTCTTAAGCTGCGTAATGAGTTTTAAACATTGTTTCTTGATCTAATAACATTAATTAAACATGAACAAGCCTTGATTGAGTTTCGATGCGCTTAGTTCCGCATCGAATGTACTCTTCCAAAGAGTTGAAGTTCGGGACCGCCGGAAGCGGCATGATAGGCTTGTGCTTTGATGAACTGTAGAGTTCATCAATGTCTCGCAGGTACTTAATAGGATGTGGTGTCTAATTGCCTAAGTGAGGGAGCAGAGTTGTTAAGTGGAGTTTTGCCTTGAAAACACTTAGGTGGCTAGTTAACAACAAATAATAAGTACATATTTGTGTAGTAAAAGATTAAACGTCATGCCATTCTTGGATAGGCACACGGTACATCGGCTATGTGACGCGCTCGACAGTGGATAACTCGTGACCCACTGTGTGGCCAAATGACAAGGGACTTCACCGAACGGGTATGCATACCGGGAATTCCCGGGACTAATAAAGGCATGACATCGTTGGTTGGCAACCATCTCGTGGTGGACTCACCTCGCGCAGAAGGCCTTTGAGTGCCGATTTAACATAGATAAGTTAAGATTGAAACGATAGTCATGACATGTTGATGGATACGGCGAACCCTGACTAAGTCGGTCTTATAAAGATGACTTATTAATTATAAATCTTGCGCTCTAAACCGTAGTTAATTTGTAGCTTCTACCTTTTAACCGAGTACAATGCATGTTTTCTATGTGTTCAAAGTAGAAGATGAACAAAGTTGAACCAAAGGTACGAGGAGGACTTTGATGACGACGCTTAAGGACGCCGACGCCAAGCATTTGTTTTATTCATTGTTTTAAGATACTTTAGACTTCTTGTTCTTTTGGAGACCTTTATGTTTCCTCTTGTTGTTTCTTTTGGGAGGTTTTCAGACGTCAGACGCTTCGCTTTGGTTTTTCCAATGTAATAAAGTTACATTTCTATCTTTTAACTTTGAGTTTCTATTCTTGTTTGATGAAAAAATATACCCAGTCTTTTGCTTCGGGCTTTTGCTATAACTCATCACGACGTAGTAGAGATTTACATATAATGTGGAATTTATTTTATATTATAAGTGTCGAACGTTCCTTTTTCCGGATAAGAACTCGATCGGAGTCCGAACGGGCTACATATACTTCAACCGTTTACTATGTAAACACGAAGGGTAAAGTATATTATATTAAACCATAAGAAAATCACGGGCAAGGGCAAACACACGTGATGGAGGGGTGAAGAAAGTCTAAATATGTATACGCATAGTGAAAATATAAAGACTCTGGAATACTTTTCTTATTGATTGAGTAAAAAGATCTTCTAACGGGGACATGTGCCCCTTCTGAGATTCGGAAATGATTTTTTTCATCAAAACATTGTAGCTTTTAGAAAATATAAATATCATTTGTGTTTTCATTGAGATGTGATGATTTTTTATTAAAACGATATAGTTTTACTGTTTAAAAAAAATTTATAAATGCCATTTATGTACCATAAGTACCTCCGCTCAATATCTTCTTGAACACGTGTAAAACCACATAGAGGGGTTGCAACGGAAGACTTTAGTACTTTATTTGATCTGTTATTCTATAATGTATCGACCTTTTGATTCGGCTATTGGTATTGGCAGGGCTGTTTTCGATAATGCCAGAGCAATATTACACTACAACACATTTGGACTATACATTAATTGCCTTGACATTGCCAAAAAAACGCTTTGGCAATACCACCAGCCTTTTGACTCTCCGAAACATATATTCATTCTTGGAATCAATGTTGATTTCTAGCGAAATAACCCACCAGGTGTAGTATATATTCTCATAAATAATTGTATATATGATGTATTTATCTACCAATCATTCCATGGAAATCAACTTCTCAAAAACAAATTCATATATTTGTATTGTTTGTTGTTTCATTATTGTATGATAGAAAATAAAAAAATATGGTTTGTTTTGGAAAATATACACACTCGTAGATTATTGATCACCTACATGAGACTCTCGTATCATCCCACCATGATCAATGGTTTATAAATATGTACGTGAACTTTGTCCACCTGGATAATTGCTGCAAATTTCCAAACTCCATGTGTTTTTGTTTCATTTATCTGTCAGCAGCTTCATTGCAGTTTCAACTAAAAAGTGAATAGTATTGCTATGCCTACTCAATCCAACAGTCCCAGAGAAAATATTGAAGCTTTCAATATCAGATATGGTATCAACAATGGATTCCAGCTCCATTTCCAATCCAAGATTCTTGAAAATCTGAATATTTTCTTTCTTGTCTTTCATCATCCATATTGCCATCTCTAATACAAACCTCCTCATTCTTGGAACTTTAATTGAAGGGTATTGATTATCTTTCAGTATCTGTATTAGCTTTTCAGCCAATTCAGTTTCTTGGATTCCAGATTCTCGAAATGTCGAAGTAGACTCCATTGATGTCATGAACTTGAATACATGTGATGCTAAACCGATCATAACTTCTTGCAGCTTTGTTTCCCCTGTCATTATTGCTTTTAGGACCTGTGTAGGAAAGTGTAATTGCATTATAATGTCTATAAAAAAACAATAAATCTGTAAAAATAGATATTCGAACATACATACCGTTGGACCAGCATCAGTAAGATCCTTAAGTTTTTCAAAACAATCATCTGTACTGTAAGAACACAGATTTCTTAGGATTCTTGCTGTGTTTACTCTAAGTATGGAGTCATCCAAACCTTTTACAAGCTTTTCATTAACCTTTAGTTTCAAAATCCTTGTACAATTGCTATTGCTTTCGAATGCCAACATTGCTAAAGCTTCACCAGCAGCGTTTCGCACATCGTTGTATCTTTCAGGCATGTTTTCTTGAAAGAATATGTTAAACAATTGCTTAAGCACTCCGCCTGCATCTCGATTCTCTCTGTAGCATCTTCTTCTAATGCTAAATTCTTTAATATCTCTATCCCAAGTTTTTGCAATGTTGGATGTCTATCACCATATCTTAATATATCTCTTATGTTACTGATTGTGAAAACAATCTCTGTGATTTCTTTCTTAATAGTTTACCTGTATTGCCTGTTGTGCTTACAAGCATTTTTATAACCTGAAGAGATCGTTTCACGGTCATAATCTGAGACGAGGACGCTGCTTCGTGCATTAGTAATCGTTTTCCTGCATGTGTGCAATCTACGATTTTAGGTAGCAGACCTCGTGGTGTTGCCGATTTTTCCGCAGTTATCGTGATCACGAGCTAGTTTCTTCAAAATGGTTAAGCCCATATGATTAAATGTCCAAAACCCGTAATTTTCCGTGTCAAAGATGATTCTTTTTCCGGATTTCGCCAGCTGCGCCGCCAATTCCTGCTGATATGAAGCAATGATGATATTGATTCCATTGCACCTGCTATACCAGCTACTCTAAGTGAGTTCTGCTTACTAGCGAGTTCCGATACGATTTTCGCTGAATATTTCCTTATTTCTTCTTCTTCAAGATCTTTCCAATTCAACATTTCTACTAGCCTTTCCATAACTGGTAAGTTTATTCCAATCTTTTGTAATGTATCATCAGAGAATCTTTTGCTTGATGCAAAAGTTTTCAGAATTTGAGCACCTATAAGCTGTTCATCAGGTGAGTTTGAACCCAAAAGTTCCATTCCAAATGAAACCATGTCCATTTTTATACCATCAAAAATGCTTCCATTAACACATAATGAATATGCATCATAGAAAAACCTTGTAACTGAAATAATCCCTGAAGGCCCAAATTCACATTCTTTATTTACCTGTTCCAAAATCTTGCAAATGATTACATTCCATTCCCAGTAAGCTTTTTCTAACAGAAATAAAGAAGCTTCAGATAAAGCCAATGAATAAAAGATAAGTAATGCAGATGCTCTGTTTCTTTTGTCTGCTTCTCCCTTTTCAATAACACCAAAATTCCTCTTGATAAGTTTCATCAATGAAAGTACTACACATGCTATTGCTGAAGCAAGTTGAAGCCAATAAAGAATCTTGCTGATATTTTTCGATATAAAAACCCATGAAGAATATGGAAGAATAGGCACTTCTGAGCTTATCCATATTCTTGTTGGCTGTTTTTGCTCAGTCCAATTCTTGCGTTTCGCTTGATTGTTACTCTCTGCTATGATCTCTCTACCTTGCGTATTTGCGCCCGGTTTTCGAATCGTTTCAATAGGGCTAAAGAGTTTCTTGAAAGCTTTAGCAATGGAAATAGACCTTGATCTTAGTGCCCTAAAACTAGTTATTCCAACATCAGCAATTGACCATGTAGCTTGATGCTGCCATTCTAATTCATGACTTCTGCTAAATATTCTTGTCCCTTCAATCAACAAAATCGTTGTAATAAACCAGAAATCCGTCTTGTCCAAAGTAATTGCAAAACCACCAAGAAGAACAACAGTTGCCCATATGAAACCTAATGTCCCTAATCCAGTAGCAGCTTTTTCCAACACTGCTAACCTTAAGGCGAAAAGGGTCAACTTCTTTTCCGGTGCCCGAAACGCCGGCGACGGCCTTGCTTGAAGAACAGATTTATTTGAGCTGGTATTATTTGTTTCTATGGAGCTTGCAGGATCATTGATTATTCCTCCAGATGGACTTGGTTCTTCACTGCCCCCTTCAATTTGCAGACAAACACTTACTTGACTCTCTATTGATGTTGCAGGCTGCATTATTTTTTCTTGAACACGTGACTTATTCCAATTTTTTCCAACAATTGAAATTAGCTGTAAAGATCAAATCTTTATAGTATATGAAGATGAATGTTCAACTGGGTTTATGTATATAATGCTTAAAAAAAATAGAAAAATGGTAATTTTGAGGAAATTTGAAAGAAAGAAAGAGTTGAGTGAAACTTGATAGCTGATTTTTTTTGATGAGGAGATATTTCAAGGAAGTCAGTTGTTTTGCGGTTATTACTTTTTTTTTTTTTTTCGCTTTTGGAGTTTATAATAATGTGGGGTTTGTTAAGTGGGTCCTACCTTTTTTTTGAATTTGGGCAGTTATTTTGAGCTTCTACGTTTGGGCAATTGTTTACTTTTACTTCTTGTTGACCACGTATTATGTTTCTTGTACTAGTAGCTAACTGGATGATAAAAAGCATTGTTTTTTTTTAAGACTTTTTTAAAAAGCAAAAAAAGTCGGTTATCTTTCTGGAGAAGTTTTTTTTTTTTCTCGTTTTTGTTAGGATTATACTCGCTCCAAAAATATTCTTTGCTCATTTGTGTGGCTGTTGTTATTGACGAAAAAGAGACTAAATACCATATTATTATCAAAAATAAATACAAACATTCAAAATTAAAATAAAATAATACACACAAGACATTTCATTTTATTACAATGAGGTTGTAATAGATATTTTATAATAGAACAGAGATTTTAGAGACTTCAGATTAGATATCAGAAACATTTGAAAACTCTTTTAAGAGATTTCAATTAAAAAAGACGAGTTTTATTATTTTTTATATTATTTTTCATTTACTTAATCACACCACCATATCACTTTTTGACATCGTACACGCCAATGCGTCGATGACATTTTTTTTTTCGCTTCACAACGTCAAATGAATCGACGTTTTACACCAATGACACATTTATGACTGTAAAATCAGTGTCACTGACGTTGGGATTGAAAACCAACGTCAGTTCTAGTGACACTCGTACCGCAAACGGGCGCCAGCGCCATTGATGTTATGCTTTTCTAAATAATAAAAATATTCAATGTGGTGCCAAGAGTGATTTATAGGTGCGAGAAAGTAATCGCGGTGCCAAAGATTTTCGCGCGCTACGATGTGAGCTCTCCTACAAAAATAACACAAGATAAAATACCGATTCAGAAATTTCGTTACATCTAACTGTTTTCATCCAAATTATGTAAATTTTCCTTTATATTTACCGCGATGTGTAAAATAGATAATCTGATACATTTCATTTTGGATAGAGATTCTGTAAGTTAGAAAAACGTGTATTTAAAACTTTAATATTGAGATTCGTTAAGAAAGATCTAACGCGAGTCTTTTAAATCATCAAGATTTACAATCAATCATCTGCAGTAAGTCTCTATCCAATTCTTTAAAATACAAAATCTGTAAATTTTACACTACATGTAGTGCATAAAATATAAATTCTCTATACAAATTATACGTTTTGGAGATTCAGATGTATTTATTATAAATAGATGTTCTGTAAAATAAAGATAAATGGTGATACTCTGTAAAATAAAGAATATTTTAAAGTAACTAATGTAAATGCTCTAAAGTAAACGATCATAATCTCCACAAGGTATTTTGCATAGAGAACATGTATTTCATTCACTACATGCAGTTGGCGGATCAACAAATTTTCTTTAATGAGGTCCGTATGTATTTTTCAAGAGAATATTTTTCTCACGGTCCAAATATTTTTTTTTAGTAGAAATATATAATTTTTCTTATTTTTAGTCGGTTTTATGGACCCCAAATTGGGACGCGCCGCTTTAGAATTTCGATCTCTAAACCGATAAATAATCCAGTGGAACTAATCTCGGAAAATTGAAGACCGAGAATGATGGTCGGCTTCGCTAAGTATATTATTTTGTGAAAGCTTGGTTTGATGGTTGCAATCGAAGCTTTTTCAAGTCGCAAATCGCTTCGGTCTCATGCTAAGTTTCTTTGAGTATAATTGAGTTCTACATCCAGGCGCTTGGTTACAAGTCCGGAAAGTCGCTTTTGAGTCGAGTATTATTCTGGTGGATAACATGCGCAATGGGCTCTACATCCAGGGTATTTATGAGAATTCCGACAAAGATCTTTGGCGGTTAGGGTTTGAGATTTGTGCCTATAAATACCAATGTAGTAATCATTGCAATGTGTATTTTTCAAGAGTGTTGTTCACACACTTGTGAAAACCTTGTAATTCTGTGCATAATAAAATATCTCATTTTCTGTCCGTGGATTAGTCAGCACAACGCCGGAAACCACGTTAAATCACTGTGTTCTCTTTGTTGCTGTGTTTTATCAATTCCACCACTCTTTACGTTTGCATTACAATCTGTTATTTATCTTTCTTAAACTGCAAGTTTCTCATCTGTGCTTATAACAGGGTGGAATGGGACACCTGCGTCCGCCCCTGCCTACGTATAGTGCAAGTTTTAAGATTTGATAAAGACTAGTGTATATTTTCAGTGAATATGGATGATTTAAATATTTATTTTACAGATATGTTTTATTTTACAATATATACCGTTTTAAAGGTGTTGTGAAAATTTGCTTCGTTTTAAAATTTTGACAAAGATATTGCATTAGGTCGATCTAGTCGACGAGGATGTTTCATTAGGTAGATCTGGTCATTAAATTATTATTATGAATAATAATTTTTTTTGAAAAGATTATTATTATTATTATTATTGAAGGGACAATGGAGTCAATATTCCGACTCCTTCTTTGCTGTCCTCTCTTTGATTATCCACTTCCATACGCGAATAAACAATGTCTTCAAAAATTCAAGTGGGCATGTTGAACAAATTACCCACACACTGAATTGAAAAGATCTATTTGTACACAAGTCATTGAGATTATTTTAGGTTTTCTTATACACATAGCTGGTCAACTTCAATTTTATTTGGTAAAACTTCAAGCCCTTATTTTTAAACAACGTAATGAATTTATTTTTTAATAATCGAGTATTTTGATTCGAGTGATAACTTATTTGTGAATGTCTAGGAAAATCACATTTTCGATTCTCCGCCGGCGATTATATCGAAAGAAATTTTGGCCATACATTATCTCTGGAAAGAAGAAATGACTTACACGCATCGACTGCATCAACTCAATTAGTGGCGCGGTTGGTCCCAAAACCGCCTTAAAGAAAAAAAAATAGTAATAACCCTCGCTTTTTTTTTTTTTAAAGACAACGGTAGCGTTTGATCCCAATACAGATCGGGAGCGGGAGGTCATGTGATCAATCCTGCTACCAAGATTGTTTCCCAAATATTATGCAAGTGTTACGCTCTTTGTTGGCGCATATGCGCTTTATACGCTGCGCGCTGTGCCATGCTGACGCAGAACATTATGCGCCACACTTGATGTGGTGTGTTAAAAGTGATATAAGAAAATATAAGAAGCGTCTTTACTAACACCAATTGGTTTTAATAACGGTAAACGCTTGATCCTAATAACATAAAAGCACTTGCAGTAGATACACAAAAAACCTTAAGAACTTTATTTCTAAGATTTCAATATTTAAATTTAATTATAAAAAAGAACTGCAGCTAATATTCTACAGTATTTTCTATTGTAAAATACAGATCTTGTAAAATTTTCTGTACCACATCCAAATTTTGCAAAATAAAAATCTAATACGTTTTAGTTTAAATAAAGATTCTATTTATTGAATAATATAGTATTTAAAATCATAAAATAATAAATTTATGAATAGTAAAAGATGCAAGGAGACTAGAGGCGACAGTCAATGTTGAAATGGTAGTTGTTTGATGTAACCTGTGAATGTGTGGAGACCTCAAATTGGTCGTTACTTTTAAATTATCATGCAGAAGATTCTATTAATATGAAATGACGGATAAACAAATCTAGACCACACAATTTGAATTTAGTTTAGAAATAAAAGGTTAATATCGTGTCATATAGATGCACTCCGTATGTAGGGCACCAATATCTTCCTGGTTGTTACTTGCAGAAAGGTTTTAATAATTTTTAAGGAATCATTTTATTAAGTTAAAGGCTTGTATGGGTCCCAGCATTCCCTTGTACGCATAGCCAATCAGCCATCACACAAAAAAAAAAATCATTTAGCATAATATATTATAGTTGTTTCTTTTTCAACAAATAGTACTAAATTCGGTTTCTATCACATTGTACAGAATATTTACGTGGAAGCAGGATTTTGGGGCACAATACTTGCAAGAAAGGATAATGAGCATTTGCATTATATTTCCATAACGAATTCTCTATTTTATAACATTATTAAACACACATTTTTCGAATTTACAGAATAAATCACTTTTTTTATTTTACATAATTCGATAGATTTAAAAGACAATTTATAAAATACAATCGAAATAATTTTTTTTTACTATATCTGTACTTTACCGGAAAATATAGAGTATAAGTGCTCTGATAATTAATTCGTAAAAACTACAAAAATAATAATAATAATAATAATAATAATAATAAATCCCTGGTGTATAACACCCCCAGCTGGCTGTTGCCTTATAATTGAAGCAACAATAACAATAGTACATAAGAACAAAATAAGAATAAGAAAAAGTAGATTCTCGTATCCAAACAAATTAAGGGACATGTCATCCCTTTTTATATTCAGAGACAATAATTAATATAAAATCCAATGCGTTTCGATAGATGTTGTAAAATGTAACTGAATGGAAAATAATCATTTCATCATACCGATTAACATGTTTGAATGGCCTATCTTCATTAGGTAGATGTAATGAAGATCTATAATTATATATGGAGGTAGTACAATGAGAATGAATTAACACTTGCATAGCATTTATTACTTTCATGTTCCCAAACGATGCATGTCTCTCTTTAACAAATCATCAAACACATATTTTACCCTTAAAAAAAACACATACACATTTAGTGGCACTACAAAAAAAAAATGGACAGAGTATCACGATAAAGAGTGAATAGCAGATTTAGTCCATCATCTTTTTCAAAAATAGTGATTTACTCTTATCTTTAATTTTGTTGATCGGTCCCTTATCTTTTATATCTTTTGCAAATTCACTCCATTTAACGGACGGTCACCAAAAAATAGGTGGAATGTTTGTGCGTGTCTTCCAAGCGCAGTTAGCATTCAAAAATATTATTATTTTAATCAATATCCTAAAAACAAAAACATAAAAAACAAATAAATTTTCCCATTAACCTTACCATATAAGGCTTAAATTTTCCCCTTTTTCAGCATTCTCCCCCGTTAATGGGAGAACTTATTTTATTTTTATTTTTTATGTTTTTGTTTTTAGGAAATTGATTAAAATAATAATATTTTTGAATGCTAACTGTGCTTGTAAGACACGCACACTCATTCCGTACATTTTTTTTGGTGACAGTCTGTTAATTGGACTGAATTTGCAAAAGATATAAAAGATAAGGGACCGGTCAAGCCAAAATCAAAGATGAAGGCTAAGTCCCTACTTATTGTGAAAAATGAGGGACTAAATCTGCTATTCACTCTCACGATAAATTCACTAACAGGTTATGACCTAGTGCTTAACCACTAGGCCGATGTTGAACTACATCTCTTCTAAAAGCTTAAGAAGATGAGAAGGTTGATAATTAACATCTTATACCATTTAAAACGCCCCTCAAGTATGGGGAAAATAATGTTGAAACTAGGGTTCGATTTCATGACCTCTGACTCTGATACCATGTTGAACTACCTTCTAAGCTTTTAGGAGAAATGGTAGTTCGCTATAACTTCGATAAATGAATAACCTCGCCAAATGAATAATTTTCTCTGGTCCCAACTTGGGCAAAGAGCTTAAATAATGTTCGATATATGAATAACCTCGCTAAACAAATATTTTTTTGGGTGAGTGGTTTAAAAAGACAAAAAAGAGAGGAAAAATATGAATCAGGACAGGGAAAATATAAATTGGGTGATAAAGACAAATCCATTGTTCATAACCCCAAATCCATCATTGCTTCTACAAATGGAATCGACCTCAAATCACATGTCTCACTATCACAGTGGAATAAGGACATGTCCTTTTTACCCGAAAAAAAACCACTGTCATGTTTACATATTTATATGTTCAAATTGTCCTTTTAACAATAAACCCTATTTTTTCCTGGTCATGGGGTATTCATTTATCGCTTTTTTCGCTACTCGGGTATTCATTTATCGAGATTATCGTAGTTCCAACCGGTCGTCATAACAACATTACATCAATTAGAATATGAAAACGCTCTTTTCACACAACCATTTGTCTTATTACATAACAATTACTTTCCAATTTTGCCTTTAATTTTTTTCACTTACGCGCCTACATTCTGATCGGAGTTTCGGTCAGAATGTGGAACATTATACCTACCCAAATGTGGTCAGAGCAATTTAGTTTATTTTGACCTGAACGTGGTCAGGAAAACATGTTTGCCTCCAAAATGGTCCGATACATTTTCGAAATTTTTATAGCGATGTGGTTATATTCGACTTGAAATAGGGTTATACTTACTCAAATGTGGTCAAAATAATTTATCTTATTTCGACCCAAACGCCGTCGGAAAACATTACACGCTCGGCTCTAATATGGTCCGACACGCTTTCAAAATTTTCATAGCGCCGTGGTTCTATTTTGACTTGAAATAGGAGCGGAAAATGTAATTTTTCGGCCTGTAAAATGGTCCGTATTGTTTCTCAGGCGTACATAACAATGTCTCTTTATTCAGACAAAACATTGGTCTAGAAAACATAATGCTCCGGGTCTATAACATGGTCTGGGTAATATACAATTCCTAACTCATTTAAGGTCAGAATGATATTCGTGTTAAATGTCGAAACGAAGCTCACTCTCGCCATTAGAATGTGTAAAACATATTTAGTGTGAAAAGAAAAAACATCACTCCATCAAGAACAAGCTGAAGAAAAACAAACTTTCCCATCTGCAAAAGATTCTAAACATGGAACCATAGACCAGACGAAACCGAACTTCAGCATGAGATCTGCATAAATTACTTGAGATACTTAGAAAACCAATCCTTGTGAGACTCTACAGCACACTTCACAGCTACTTCGTCGTCTACCTTGTATCTAACGGACCAACCATGTGATACCCCGGGAAATATTTTCACGAAATAATTGATAGAAGACAAAAGAGATATAAATAAAAGTTGTTATAAATCTTATTCATAGAAGCTTATAGCATTGTTGATTCCTATGTACGACGAAAACTTTTTGACAACGTAAAACGACAACGTTTGCTGCCTTCTTTCTTGACATAAGAGTCAACCTCTGTCTTCATTATTTCTCCGAAAACGGCTAGAAAACTATTCGATCGATGCATAGCAAAATGCTTCATCAATGAGTCAAGCCTCCCAACTTTTCATCTACTCCCCATTTCATACGTTTTTTTTTTTATTTTCCTCCCTCTTCTTATTAATACGTAGGTGTCTTCATTGTTATTCATCCGTGCGCCCCCTTAATTGTCGCCGAGAAAACCCCTTAAATGGCGCCGAGAAAACATTTTGGAAATTATATATGCTTCGTCTCCTCATTACGGTTGTGGGTTGTTGAAGGGTAAACGTTTTATTCTGTGGGTTTTCCCCTATTAATTTATTCAGAGGCTTGGAGTTCGTTTTTCCGGTTTATCTGATTGCTGCTGCATCACGGAACTGGTGAGTTTCAAATATGGATGCATATCTCTTCTTCCTTAATCACATCACTACTGGATTATTTCTCTTGGTTGCAATTGTGAAGCATTTATAAACAATTGTAACATTCCTTTCTGCATTTGTAATAGCATTTATTTGAAAATCAATTTCCTTGCTTTAGTTCCTGTTTCAGCATGTCATTTTTGCTCTTTGGTGCATCCCTTTCAGCAACAAAGCTATTAACCACCTCATATGGGTATTGTCCCACTTTGTTCAAGTATACATTACCTAAATACTACTTCAAAACATTAACAATTGGAGAGATAAAGTATTGATTTTGGAAAAGAATGGCAAGAGGATGCAGAAAAATATGCTTTTAGATGCATAGAATATCATTTCGTTCCTTTCATAATGTGCTAACCCTCTTGTATAAACATTCAATTGTACATACTGTTTTTTTGGTGTAAATATGATCAACAATGTCTTGAAATTCCTACAAATTTAGAAGATATTTGGAACCTCACAGTTTCACGAATAATCGCTGTACTTCTTAAATTATTCGACCCTTATTCCTTGTCCCGGATTTCACGAATATTTAAGTGAGATACAAAACTGAGAGAAACACCTTTAACTCTAGACAAAGAGATTAAAGAGCACTTGGAAGTTTTAAGATATATAGAATTGACTAACAAAGATGCTTGCATTTGTTGTTATCTTTTCAACAATGTAAACTTGCTTTTATATAGCACTTGGATCTGAAAGATAGCAAAAGAATTCGTCCCTTAAGTGATAGACACCAAATGAAAATGTTCCATTTGGTTGTACCCACTTAAAATGACCAAGAGACACCAATAATTCGCTGGCCATAGGCGGGCTTTATGAAAGTGATAAAAGGGCGCTCGTGAAGACCAAAACTGGCGAACATGAACTCGTCCAACTTTTTGCCTAGAAAACCACCACAAAGTGTCGCTTAAGGTCACAGTGGCGCTGTGACACATCGATTTTCCAAAACGAATTTTTGTTTGTTTTACTTAACTCCACTTGCTCATTTTACATCCGTACACTCGTAAACACTTATATAAGCGTGCACTCTGCACCTCCGTACTTATATCATAGCGTTACGAGCATAACCATCCTTGCACTAAACCCCGATAACCTTAATGGCTTGTGATTATACTTAAATCACCAACATTCCTCCCCCATTTAAGTGTAATCCTTGGTTTAGTAAAACAACGGTCATAATATAAACCAACTCATGCTTCAATGAAAATATCACAAAGATTGAATTTCCACCTAGTACTATTATACGCAAATATTCGAGTATTGGGGTGTGTCTAAGCATTGAACCCCTTTACACATTTTGAATACATGTACATAACAATACACACGAATTGAGACTACTCCGAAGTATTATTCTTGACATCATTTATTGAAATCCGGCCTTGTGTCCATATCTTTCCTTGAAGCGGCCATACCTCATACTCATATAGGTGAATCTTTAATTTACCGTGCACTGCGCATTAGCACTTTCAAAAGACTCATTAAGAAGGTAAAACTTCAACCTAACCTCACGGTGTTTATAGCACATACCTTCGGGATTAATACATGTGCTCAAGTTCCCGATAACAAAGCTTACCACATTGAATTTAGCCTAAGGCATTGTACCAAAGGAAATTGGGTGTCCTATTATCGAAACTTATACGGGTTGTAGACCCATCCCGATTAACCGACTTTTGTAATAAGTCCTTAGCTAATCTTTTTCACAAATGATCACTAAATTCCTTTGAGATCTCACATAAACAACCGATATCACCCGTGAGAGATCAACTCACGCATCATTTCTATGTCTAACGCCTAAGTGTCGCGACTTATCATTATACACACGACTATAAGCTTTAGACAATGTAGAGGAGCTATCACAGTGGATAGATATCGGTGATATTGGTTTAAGCCATAAAGGAATTTCATGAATCAAATTCCTAAGCCATTCTGCCTCTTTACTGGCTGCTGCCAATGCAATAAACTCCGACTCCATAGTCGAGCTAGATATACATGTCTGTTTTTTAGAAGCCCAAGAAATGGCACCTCCATCTAAAACAAACACTCATCCACTAGTAGAAGAATGATCTTCTACATTAGATATCCAACTAGCATCCGAATATCCTTCAATCACCGAAGGATATGCAACATAAGTCAAACCAAAGTCTTTGGTAGACTTAAGATATCTTAATACACGAACAACCGCTCTCCAATGACAATTACCTGGGTACTCGTATATCTACTTTGTTTCCCAACCGCATAGGAAATATCCGGTCGTGTACTAGTCATTGCATACATTAAACAACCAATGACTCGTGAATATTCAAGTTGATTCACGGTTTCACCTTTATTAGGTCCAAGTTTCTCATGAGGCTCCATGGGAGAATTTGCCGGAGAACAATTTTCACAATTAAATTTCTTCAACACTTTCTCAATATAATGAGACTGTGTTAGTGAAAATCCTCCTTGATTTCTCTTAATTTTAATACCAAGAATAACATCTGCCTCCCCCATGTCATATAGAATCTTGAAGATAAGAGTCCTTTACAATTATCTACCTGATTTTGGTTCGTACAAAAAATCAACATGTCATCTACATATAGACAGATTATCACACCGTTGCCGGTATCATCAAATCTACTATAAATACACTTGTCCGACTGATTGAGTTTAAATCCACAAGCCAAGACAACCTCATCAAACTTTTGATGCCATTGTTTAGGAGCTTGTTTAAGTCCATACAATGATTTTACAAGTTTACATACCTTATGCTCGTTACCGGGCATAATAAATCCTTCCGGTTGCTTCATGTATATTTCTTCATCCAAATCTTTATTTAGAAACGCTGTTTTAACATCCATATAATGGATCACCTAGTTATGAATTGCGGCTAAGGCAATCAATAACCTGATTGAGGAGATTCTAGCAATGGGAGCATAAGTATCGAAATAATCGATACCTTCCTTTTGCCTAAAACTTGTATAACTAACCGGGATTTATATCGGTCAACCGTACCGTCGACTCTCATTTTTCTTTTGAAAATCCATTTGCAACCTAACGGTTTGCAGCCACATGGTAAATCTGTAAGAATCCACGTATTGTTACCCATTATGGAATCCATCTAAATCGTTGATGGCTTCTTTCCAAAAGATACATCCCGAGATTCCATCGCCTCGAGAAAATGTTCTTGGATCATCCTCAATATTGTAACAATATGAGTATTGATATCCAACTTCATTTCTCGAACCTTCCACCAAATAAGTAACAAAATCCGGTGGAAATGTTTTCGCTTATTCTAGCCTCTTACTTCTTGAAGTTCGAGAAGACTCGACTTGAGAATCATTATTCTCACATTCTCTACTCCAACTATCGTAGGAGCAATGCCCTTTGGTATGGGAATAGATGTAAATCTATTCTCATCAAATATAGCATCACGTGATTTTATAACCGAATGTATAGCCATGGAATCACTAGGTTCTATAACATAAAACCTATATGCCTTGGAATGACTAGCATATCCAATGAAAATGCAATCGATGCCTCTTTCTCCTAAAGTTTTAATTTTAGGATCGGGAAGTCTAACAACTGCCCTATAGCCCCAAACTCTTAAATAATTTAAGTTTGGTTTCTTTTTAAACCAAAGATCATACGGGGTAGCAGAATTCTTTTTATTAGGAATTATGTTTAGTAGATAACAGACCGTTAACATGCCTAAAACCCACTACTCAATCACGTGTAGGACAACATGGAATTTACCATCTCTTTTAGAGTACAATTCTTCCTCTCCGCAATGCCATTTTGTTGTGGCGTACGTATACGGTGCAGTAAGCTCGTGTATAATACCACACGACCCGAAGTAGGTTAGATCATAGTATTCTCCACCTCTATCGGTACAAAAGCGTTTAATACTAGAATTCAATTGTAATCATACTTCACTTTTATAAATTTTGAATTTATCAAGTGCCTCATCTTTAGTATTAAGTAAATACACATAACAAAAACGAGTATTATCATCTATAAAAGTAATCACATATTTCTTATTTCCTAAAGACGGTGTGGCATTAAAATCACATAAATCACTATGGATAAGTTCTAAAATTGTAGACGATCTTTCAACACCATGAAATGGTTGTCTTACAATTTTAGTAAGCATACAAGTAGTACATTTATCCACATTGATATCAAACGGGGAAATTAATGCATTTTTAGACATAACTTGCATACGTTTATAATGCCCGTGACCTAACCGTGCATGCCACAACTTCGAGATATTAACATCAGAAATATGCATAACTTGATTAAATTTATTATTTACAATATTAAGCATAAACATATTATTACACAAGTAACCAAATCCTACAAACACACCATGCTTAGATAATATAAACCTATCGGACTCATACACTTGTTTATAGCCCGATTTACATAAAAGTGCACCGGATACAAGGTTTTTTCGGATGCACGGAACAAATAATACATCAAAGATTTTTACAAATTTTCCAAAACTAAAATTTAAAATAACAGCCCAACGCCTTTTACAATGAAATTCGACTCGTTTCCCATTTTTAGTATGGAGCCATCATTCACCGGTTCAAAATCTTCAAACCAGCTTTGATCTTTGCATACATGTCGTGTTGCTCCCGAGTCGATCCACCACGATACATCATCATCCTGCATATAGAATGTTTCAGAAATAAGTGGCACATAATTCACAACCGAATTAACACCATAATTAATATTCTGACCTTGATGCTTGGGTGGAATTGGTCTTTCGACCCTTGTTCTGGACCCTTAATCTTTCCGTTCTTCCGCACTCGACAATCAGCCTTGTAGTGTCCTGTTTTGCCACAAATCCAACAGGCCCCTTTTGGCCTTTTTCCGGATTCTTTGTCGCCAACCTTGAATGGTTTCTTTTTCTTACCATTTCCTTTCCCTTGTTCGTTTTGGAACACTCCCCGGTCTCCATTACATGAATGGATGTCGATTCATCAATTTCCTTTCCCTTGGATTTCACACCCTCCTGCGCCCTGAGGGATTTCTCAATACGCAGATGGCTACCAAGTTCAACCAAGGAGAGTTCTTCCTTTTTGTGTTTTAACATATGCTTAAAGTCTTTCCATGATGGTGGTAGTTTATCAATGATACTAGAGACAAAAATGGCTTCATCCATTTCCATCTTGTGCTGTGCAAACTGGCCTAAGATGCGTTGAAGTTCATTGAATTG
The DNA here is from genome assembly GCA_026214975.1 of Gentiana macrophylla. Lineage (NCBI taxonomy): Eukaryota > Viridiplantae > Streptophyta > Magnoliopsida > Gentianales > Gentianaceae > Gentiana > Gentiana macrophylla. The sequence goes on along the minus strand of CM047817.1, from coordinate 77,467,907 downwards.
TTCCATTACAGACCGTGTATCTACCATCATGTATTTCATGAAATTTCCAACTAGAAACTTTTTAGCGGATGCATCTTCATTTAAGTACTTAGTTTCTAGTGCATCCCATAATTCTTTTGCAGATGCAAAGTTTTGATAAATATCAAATAATGAATTAGACATACCATTTACAATGTGACCACGACAGATGTAGTCATTATTTTCCCATTTGTTTTTTTAGCGGATGCATCTTCATTTAAGTACTTAGTTTCTAGTGCATCCCATAATTCTTTTGCAGATGCAAAGTTTTGATAAATATCAAATAATGAATTAGACATACCATTTACAATGTGACCACGACAGATGTAGTCATTATTTTCCCATTTGTTCCGCCTTCGTAATTCCTCCAATGGTGCATCATCATCAACTTCTGGTATATCAGTGCTAAGAACATATACCACTTTCAATGTCGTGAGAAGGAAATGCATCTTCCTTTGCCACCTCCGAAAATCAACACCTTCAAACTTGTCCAGTTTCCCGAAATTCATCATCAAATCCTTTGCATTCACCATTGTGATCAGAACAATAATTTAAGAAGAATGTTTTTTTTGGGTGTAAATATGATCAACAATGTCTTGAAATTCCTGCAAATTTAGAAGATATTTGGAACCTCACAGTTTCACGAATAATCGTTGTCCTTCTTAAATTATTTGACCCTTATTCCTTGTCCCGGGTTTCACGAATATTTAAGTGAGATACAAAACTGAGAGAAACACCTTTAACTCTGGACAAAGAGATTAAAGAGCACTTGGAAGTTTTAAGATATATAGAATTGACTAACAAAGATGCTTGCATTTGTTGTTATCTTTTCAACAATGTAAACTTTCTTTTATATAGCACTTGGATCTGAAAGAGAGCAAAAGAATTCGTCCCTTAAGTGATAGACACCAAATGAAAAGGTTCTATTTGGTTGTACCCACTTAAAATGACCAAGAGACACCAATAATTCAGTTTTCGGACCAAAGCGGGCGCTATATGTGTGACAAAGGGCGCTGTGAAGAACTGGCGAACATGAACTTTGTCCAACTTTTTGCCTAGAAAACCACCACAGTGGGCGCTGTGATAATCGATTTTCCAAAACGAATTTTCTGTTTGTTTTACGAACTCCACTTGCTCATTTTACATCCGTACACTCGTAAACACTTATATAAGCGTGCACTCCGCACCTCCGTACTTATATCATAGCGTTACGAGCATAATCATCCTTGCACTAAACCCCGATAACCTTAATGGCTTGTGATTATACTTAAATCACCAACACATACATGGAATACAATGAGATAGAAACTCAAGCCTCAACTCTTGCAAGTAACTTGAAGATTAGAAGATTTAATGTATTTTTGTTCATGTTAGGATGAATGCTTCTCGCAGTTCCCACCTTTTCTCTTCTAGAAAATCTTGTAATAATGATTAAATAATATCATGCCCGAATAAAGTTTACTTATGTATTGTATGGAATGCATTTTTTTTACATTATCATTAAGGACACCATATTTATGCCATCATGATTTTGGCTCTCTTCACCGTTAGTAAAACACACTCATGGGAGGGCCATGACCGTGCAACGCACGATTTACAACCCACTAGTAAATATTTAATTATGGTTGTGGTGGTATTATTGTCATTTGCCTTGTTAAGTCAAATTAATCTCTAGGGTTTAGATTGTATCCCTAGGGTTTAGTGTGGTCTTTTCTTACTCAATAAGTTATAGCAGCAGCCGAGTCCTTGGACAAAGGGTAAGGTTTACTAGTATAAATATGATTGTAATAATTTGATTGAGAAACATATTGAAGCAATAAAATTTCCGGTTCTTTTTAAATTCTCTTGCACATTTTATTTTTCTTTTTAATAATCAACCTAAAATAAAAATGATGTCGATTTCAAATCCATTACTCAAGAAAGAACTAAATTTCCTACTTGGTAAGATGATGCATATACGTATATATCAAGGGACATCCGAGCATGCTTATAACGATGCTCAGATGTCAAATGCCAACATGAAGTCGTAGTTGAAATGTGTTGAAAGTCATAATACCTCAGGCAACATGGAGTCTATACTAGCTGTAGAGTATTTTGTGTTGATATATTTCAAAATATGTATTTTGAGATATATTACATGATTACTTTACAATTAATGATGTTTTGTGAGTGTTTGAAAATTAATGTTATTTTAGTGTCACAATATTTTCAATGTCTCTTGGTTATAATATTTATTTTACTTTAATATACTCCTAGGTATATAACTCTATTTTATCATATTATATTATTATCTATTCTACAATTTTGGATTGAGGCTTTGCTATCCTCTACCCGAGCCCTTCTATTTCCTCTTATATAACCTTTTCCCAAACTTAGGTCCTTCAGCCCAATATCCATTTTTCCCTTATACTAATATATTTTTCTAAACCCTACATTTTCATATTTCTGCCGCCCCCTCCTTTTTAATACCACCTAGATAACTCCACCCCACTCTCGTAGAAGTGAAATTTTTGGGTAGTACGTACCTACGTGTGGATATATGACGTGGTACGATCAGAACCACACAGTTTAAGTGCAGAATGAAATCATGTGGTGTGTTACGAAGGCTATCCGCACGTAGGTACGGTGTATGCAAAAACTTCCCCTCCTAGAAACTTCTTGATAACCTCCACCCCCAACTCCTCAAAGGGTTACTAATCACCCCCCCCCCCCCCCCCATCACGTCAATAATTCACTTTTTGCTTTTTTTTTTTTTTCATATCTAGATTAGTTAGTAGTTAGTAGTAGTTTAATGTTAATAACTTCTTATAAATATGTTTATTTTTTATAAATAATATATTTTTAAAATCTAGGAAAAATTAGCTTATAGTCCACTTTTTCTCCCTTAATTAAGTGCTAATCCAACTTCAAATTTTTAGTTGCAATAAGGACAAATAATTTCAGTCGGACTAAATTACCCTAAAATCATCCGAGAAATCAACGCACCAGTCTGAAATCATCACTGTCCATCACCCATCACCCATCTTCTTCTTCTCAAACAAATAGAAGAAGAAAAAGAAAAGTTCAAAATTCAACATGGGAAATTGTCACACCACAAATGTTAATGTTGCAGCTTTGATGATACAGCATCCAAATGGAAGAACACAAAGATTGTATTGGTCTTTGACTGCTGGAGAAGTGATGAAATTGAATCCAGGCCATTATGTCTCCCTTGTTATTCATCTTCCGATCGATTCTTCTGCGTATGATGATCAAAAAGTTGTAAGCTTTACTCATGGCAAGAATCTTTGTTACTTGGAAGATCTTATCGGCTTGTTACTACTCAAGGTTAATAATTCCCCTGAATTTCAGCTCTTTTTTGTTTTGTAATGTATGTTTACAAAGTGCGATGAAATTACGCTTAGAGTGTTGATTTTTGTTGTTTGTTTGCAGAGGTTATGAAGGTAATAAGAGTAAAGAAATATGGGAAAACGAAGAGGAATCAAACTGAATGGATATGCAGGGAGGTTTCTTTTCTTTTGACAATTAATTAATTCGAAAAAGGAACAAAATTGTTTTGGTTGGGCATGGGATGCACAAGTTAAAAGCATTGAGATTGTTGTTTAATCAAGTCACACAAGGTTCTCACATAAAGACATGAAAGTTAAGCTACCAAATTGCCGAGAAATAGTCAAGATTTGCTGAAAAAATGGGATGCAAAAATCTCTTGAATTAACTCACAGTATGCAGCTTGCTTACATAGTTATTTGAAGACCACCTCAATTTGCAGACTAGACTTGCATATGGGAACCTTGCCATGCATACAAAATATCTAAATCCACCGCACCCCTTAAGCAACATGCCACTTTGTGTAACTCTCCGGTGTACTCGCCACACCTTTTTGGTAGCAGTGCTTTGTACAAAGTGAGCACAACAACATGTTGGACTGTACAATCCTTTTGTATTTTCGAAGTATGTGAAGTTCTGACCTTGGGAAGTTGTATTGTGCACTTCAAGCTTTTGCTTTCCATAAAGAGATACTCTTCCCTTAAATTATTGTTGCCTAGCATATCATATTATTTATTTCTCAGATGTGCATTTTGTTTGTTAACTCTTATTCCACATTTATTTGTGTCTGAAGATGACCAAGGCTGATTTTATTCGATACTGTTAGTGATATTTGTATGCCTTATATGAGCCAGATATGATATTGTGTCCCTTGAATTAAGCCTTAAATGAGCCTTATATGAGCCGAAATGCCATTTGAACCAAACATAGGAATTGGTAGTCATGAAGCATTGGTGCTTCCGGTTGTTGGTATGCTGAGATTATTTGGTCGTGAAAATGAGGCAAAAAAGGTTAGTTTAATCATCGATTCATCCAAGCCACGGATTGAGGGAGTAGCTGAGTTTGTAAATACGGAAAAGTATGAAATGACTACTTCACATGTCATTCTTGTTTCCAAGCTTGATATTGCATTTTTGTTCGGAAAGATGTCGATGCTTATATTCGATCCAGGGGGTAGATCCTTATACCGTATGGGCCGTCATTCGTTCAAGATTAGTGGTTATAAGCAAGATTTTGATTTTTGGGCTAATATGCTTCATGTTGGTTCTACTTATGCTATTGGCGTTGTTAGATTTGGGGGACATAGACCTTGCAACAAAAAACCGAATGGAGAGTCCTTTTGAGCCCGACATCGACATCGACATCGCTGACATCGTCATCGATCATCGACATCGTCATCGTCATTGTGTGCCTTAATGCAATAGATAGGCTGGTTCAAAGGCTTACTATGTGCCTTGGCGTCTTTGAAGTTTTTGATCTACATTGTATCATCATGTAATAGATAGGCCTAGTTCATAGGCTTCATGAACTTGTAATTCAAAGACCTTGTGAATTCGGGCATGATAATTTAGTTCTTTGAACTAGAATATCCTTCTTATAATTTGGTGATAGTTGATTGTTTTGACTTGTATTGATCTTCATGTATTACCTTTTAGTCGATGTACTATTGTACTAAACTATAGTCCTGTTGTAATCGATCTTCTTATGTATTACCTTTTAGTCCGATGTACTTTTTAGGCTTAATTCAAGTGATTAACTATCGAACACGCATGTTATAAACACCACACCTTAATCAAGTTATCATTAATGATTCTATCTCTTCCGAATTGTATCATATAAACCAATTTAACACGGTGTGTTAGTGTATCTGGATTTTGCATTTGGAGAATGATCTTTATCTACGGATAAAGACCTACACAACAAATTCAGTGATTAAATAGCTTTGATGATGGTAAATAGAGACTAAACAAGCGAAATCCTCGCTTTTTTTCTTTATTTTTCATGTTGTTAAGCTGATGTACATATTGTACTAAATCTATAGTTTGTTGTACTTGCTATTAATCTATCGAGTTTGTTAACGATGCGGTGGAATGTTCTCTCTGCATATTCTTGTATAATCGACATCGTCATCGATCATCGATACTACCGACATCGACATCGTGTTAATGTAAATGCTACGATTAAATTCGGCTTTCAAATACTACGTCGAAAGGTATCAAACGCGGTCTCAAAATGAAGATAAAAAAAAAATGAACTTTGGTGAAATAATTTTGATGATCGGTGTTCTAAATCAAAAGTTACGGTCGTTTATAAGAAAAAGCGCTCCAGTTAATACAAATATTTTTTCGTCTTTCAAAATATACGTCGGAAGGGTATCGTATTTGGGCTCAAATTGAAGAGCAAAAAAACATGAATTTTGGTGAAAAATTTGATGATCGGACTTTGTAAATCAAAAATTTACGGTTGTTTGAAAAAAAAAAAAAAAAAAAAACAAACAAACAAACAAGCGCGAAGCGGCGGAAGATTTAATACATATGCGCGCGTCCCTTTAATAAAAGGGGTAATTTTGTCCGTCTGAAATTGTTTGTCTTTTTTGCAACTAAAAAAATAAGTGTGTCCTATTTATTTATTTTGTGTCAAAAAAAGGACTTTTGACTCTTTATCTCTAAAATCTACTCAATGAAGCCTTTAAAATGAGCCCAATATTGAATATAAAATGTACAACGAAAATATTAATTTTGTGATGTAATTTAAAAAATTTATCCATATATCAGGATTTTCTCTTATCCATCTATCCTTAATTCTACACACATATTGATTTTCTCTTATCTACATATCTTGATTTTATCCACATATTTAGATTTTCTCTTATCCTCTCTTATCTTCAATCCTCTTATATATATATATATATATATATATATATATATATATATATATATATATATATATTATATCATAACTTTGACCACATCTTCTAAAAAAAAAAACATCCTCAAGAGGAATTTTCAGTATTTCATAATAGAAAACCATGGATCACTACAATTTCTCATTCTCGGGTAGTTGGGCATTTGGAAACGATTTTACGAAAGATGTTCCTAGTGGGGAAAGAGTTATTACAGTGCGATCTTTGCACCGATGGGGTTGTTTTAGCTTTTCAACAGACAATGTTGTAGTGCACACATTCGATTGGGAGCTTGTCATACTCAATTGCCGTTGAGGTCCCGGCCTGATTCAGATTACTCAGCGACAACATATAGCTATATCGGTCGTATTAATAGAAATCACTTTGTACAAGTTTTCTTGTACCCTAATTACCCTGTACTCACCCATCATGAAATGGAAATTATCAAAGCGAATCAGACGGATGAGCTCATTATTATCAAGACGTATTCAATCGTAGTGCGATGTAATAATGATAGATAGATCCACCGGGACAACATTTCGGAGGAAATTTAGATTAATCATGTGTTTGTTTGTGTTTATTTCTATGTAATAAATTATAATTAAATGAGGTTTGATTTTTAGTGTTCATTGAAGATATAGTTGGATTCGATAAAATTATTATATTCTATCAGTTGAAATTTAAGCGGATTCAACTAAATAATATAAATAAATAAAATATTATATTAGGTCCGTTAAAATAAATTTTTACTACATTATTACATATTCAATATTAGGCTTGTTTGATAGGTATTATTTAATAGATTTCAAAAATATAAATTTTATTATAAAATAAATTATTAAATAAAAGTTATCATCATAATAAAAATTTACATACAAAATCTTGATGCTGAAAACTCACTGCTAAGACCGATGAGATAAATTTTGAGGTCAATGATGCCCCAACATATATATAGCTATTTGCAATCTCAGTCAAATTCAGGTATTATCTTTCCTTTTTTATGCTTTCTCGTAACTAAATGGTAAAAGCTTCGATCTTTCTTTCTAAATCGAATCCTCTTTGAAAATGGTGCTAAAAAGTTGATGTTTTGCTTCGGTCCTTCTGCATGTTCTGTTTCCTGTGCAAAGGTCGAACCTTTTATTTCCTTTTTTATTGTGTGAAATAAATGTGAACTATTTTTTTTGTTTTGTTTAGTTAATCAAAGTCAGCATCTGTGTTTATTAGAGTTAGTCTAAGTCTTTTTATGCTTTTATGCTAAACCGGAATTTTTTTTATAGGCCTGATCTTTGCACATTAACCTTGCTAAAATGTTTAGTGCATCCTCGTTTCTATTGCACGATTATAGTCTAAAATGATGTTATGAAAATGGAAATATGGATGTCCTTGTCTCGATTAAAATACATGTTAAATTAGTTTTCTTTTGGCCCGGTCTGAGTGCTACTCATTGCTGATATAGTCTATTACATATTATTATATAATATTATAGTTGGATATATTTTAAATAAAAGAGGTGTCTTAGTTGCTTGTCTACTGCATATTAAAGTTGTGATTTGTAAAGCTTTGATGTCTTATTTTTGCTGCGTGTGCTTGTATGTACGTCTTTTATATATGTCGTATATATATATTGATAAATATATATATTCTCATATCTATTATAACTCCTATCTTTGTATATGTAAAATGTGTCTTGAAAAATAATGTTTGAAAATTTGTGTCACTTCTATCTCTCCTATTTGATATATGTTTTGTTCTCCCAAGGCTTTTTAGCCGTTGTTTGTCATCTTTCTCTCTGTACATTCCTTTATTTTCTACCACATATTTAATGTGTTTGTTTAAGTGTGCAGACTCTTCTTCCTCTTAGAAACAACATTATAGCCATTGGATGTAGAGATGTACCTGACATAGTTGGGCTGCAAAGCTAAAAGCCAAAAAGCTAAAGTTGGACTGAAATTGCAAAGCTGGATTGCAGTATATATACCCCAGCTATACATCAACAAGAGCCAAGAAATTGCATTGAAGGAATTGCATATTCACAATGCAATGAAACAACTCTTGGTCAATCTTTTGTTCTCAAACAACAACTCAAAGTCTCTCAAAGTGTTCTCAAGAGCTTGAAACAAGTGGAGAAGCTTGGAGCTAGTAGAAGCAAGTAGAGTAGGAGTTAGGTTTGAGTGTTTGAGAGTTATTTCGGAGTGTGATTTGTGAGGCACGAACATTGTAAGTGAGGATAGTTTTTGTAACACAAACACTTGAGTGGTATACTTTGTATAAGTGAGGAATTGTGTTAGAAAGAGCTGCTGCACTTCCTGTTCGGGTTCACCAAGCCTTGTAGAGGCTGCTCCTACTTGGTGGTTTCAACACACAAGGTTGTGTGTTGGGAAGGACTGAACCGGTGCCGTTGCGGTCTGCACTTTCATCGTCTTCACACGTTTGTAGGCTTCGGGTTTTTGGTAACTTTTGTATACTCTTGTTACTTAGTAGATTTAGTATAGCCTGGTCTAGTTGTACTTGAATCTATGGTTCAAGTGTTGTTCTAAGCTTGGCTTGGATTAACACTTGGTGTGATTCAAGTAAAACTTACCGCTTGTGGTTGTTTTGCTTGGATTGCTTGTTTTGTTTGCTCTATCACTTAGGACCTGCATGCTAGTCTGAAGAACTAAAATCTGGAAAGTGTTTGGTATCACCTTAAACAACTTAAACACTTAGGCTAAAATCTGCATGCTAGTCAATTGAACTTAACCTGCTAAAATTTGGTTTGACTGCAACTTGTTAGGTTCAACATAGATCACTTAAACAACTAGGATAACTTAGCTTTCATATAGTTAACTAAACAGTCTTCCGCCTGTTTAATTAACTGAAACTAAGTTGGAACTCTGATTTATGCTTTAACTGTATTAGAATCGAAAAATCAGTAATTACTCTATTCACCCCCCCCCCCCCCCACTAGAGTAATTGTTTGCGCGTTTACGGTCCAACACTAACTTATGTCACGACCATATGTATCGTTGATTATGATGAGTTTACATCATAATCAATTCAGACTCATCACAAAATGTTTATACTTAGTTACACAACGGCATTAATTCATTCATTCTCGTGAGGACTTTGCCATCTCTATCTTTATTCTTTTGAAAATAGGGATTGAATGCAGGAGTGGATCCTCTCAAGTAATTAAGGATAAAATGCATTTGTTTTTACACATCATCACCAAAACGTCGTGGTTTTGAAAGAAAAAAAAAAAAAAAAAAAAAAGACGGTTAGATGATTTGCAAATTTTGGGATGTCACCAAAACGTCGTGGTTTTGAAAAAAAAAAAGACGGTTAGATGATTTGCAAATTTTAGGTGTGTGGTTAGATCACTCATACTTGGGAGAATACTCCTTCAAATCTTTTGAGAGTCCCTATTCCAATGCGGGAGTGCCAATATACATTAATAAGTGCTTATAAATAAATTGATCACAGGATAACAATTAAAATTTAAATATTCTATAGTACCGTTACTGCTTTCTGTCAACTAAGATATGAAATCTTATTAATTAATTACATATTTTTATCCTGAATACATAAATGATTGAGGTAAATGTCCAAAGCATACATATTGTTGATTTAATTAGATAAATCGACATGAATCTTATTTGTTTATAAGGACATAATATTATAACACAAACTAATATACCCTCCATTAGTGAATAGTAAACAGGCGCTTCCCTAAAAAAAAAAAAAAAAAAAAAAAAAAAAAAAAAAAAGTACACAGGCGCTTGCTGTGTCTTCCTTTCTTTTTTTTTTTTTTTTTTTTTTCCTTTTATTATTATTATTATTATTATTATTATTATTTATTTTAAGTATGCTAAAAAGTTTTTTATTTTTTACTTTTTATGGATGCTAAAAAGGTTTCTTTTCGGTGACCACCCCGATGCAATCACCAACGCAATGTATTGACCACCGCGATTCATTGACCATCGGGATGCATTGACTACCATGACGCATTCACCGCCGCGATGGAGTGAACGCCGCGATGCAACCGCGCCCAGCGATCGATGACCCCACGATGCATTGATCACCTCGATCGATAACCATCATAATGCAGTGACATTTGATGACGCGACACCACGATGAAGAGACACCGCGATGACATTTGATACAAAACTATAGTAATCGAGTAACTCACCATAATTCATATTTTTTATACAAAACTCCGACCACTGTACAATTTTCACCATAATTCATAAAAATAGACACGATGCATTGGCACCGCGATACATTGACACCTCAATGAAGTGACACCGCGATGCAGAGACACTGTGATGTAGAGACACCGCGATGAAGTGACAATGTGATGCACTAACAAATGCGATGCATTGACCACCCCGATCACGATGGCCACCTCCGATCTGAGAGACACCGTGATGCGTGACCACCCCGATCTGAGAGACACCGCGTCTGATGACCACCCCGATCTGAGAGACACGCGCGGTGCGGTGACCACCCCGATGCGAGAGGCGCGCGATCGCGTTCACGCGCCGCGATCTGATGACCAACCCAATGCATTCACCACTGCGATTCATTGACCACTGTGATGCACTGACCACCACGATGTAGTGACCATCCCGATGCATTGACCAACCCGATGCAGTGGCACCTCATGATGCAGAGACACCGCGATGCAATGACCAACCCCGATGCAAAGACACCGCGATGCAGAGACGCCGTGATGAAGTGACACCGCGATGCATTAACAATTTCGATGCATTCACCACCCCGATGCAGTGACCAACCGCGATGCAGTAACCACCCCCGATTCATTGACCACTCCGATGCATTGACTACCGTGATGCAGTGACCACATCAATTTTATTCCAAATCATACTATGTTTTTAAAACAAAACCTTGTAATTTTATTAATAAAACCATCGGTGACACATATACAAAAATGATACAACACAAATAATGACACTACTCGAATTCATTGACATTACAATTATTTAAAAAGCTACCAAATTTGTGTACCAAAATGTATATGCGGTGACATCAAAGTCACTCCATTGATGTACCAAATTTCCTCCTCTCCGAATACACTTTTTTAACATTGAATCATATTAAAAGCATTAAGGGGCGACAAATTTAATATTAGCCACATCCATAAAATGCTTCCATATAAATGTTGTAACAATCCCTATTTTGCTTGAATTTTCACTTCCAAATTGATTTCTTTTAAGTTTCTTCAACTTTTCCTTAGACAAATCTCCTTGACACTAACTTCTCCGTTGCGATGCCCTTGTTTGAAGAACTTTTGTCCCGAAATTAGGAAGATTTTTCAGGGAAGTCGAGCTTACGATCCGAAAGTCGAGCTATAGCGAGTACTTAGCCAGTCGAGTTCGATGTTTCCTTTTTATGGCTCAATCGAGCCTGAACTTTTTTAGTCGATTCGAGCTCGAGCCTTAGGGAGTATCGACTCGACTCGGCTCGATTACACCCTAATGTGAATGACACTACACTTATTTTACAAAGTTACCAATTTTTTGTATGAAATTGTATATGCAGTGACATCAATGTCACTACATCAATTCTCTAACTGTAAATGCAGTGACATGAATGTCACCGCATCAATTTTATTCCAAATCATACACAAACCCACCATCAACGTATAGCTTTTCTTTCTTTGTTTCTAATGAATGGGGGGACCTCCTTGCTCATCTATTTTTTCATGTTTGGTGATTCTCTGTTTCTCTTTCATCAACGAAAAGATTGAAGATAAAAAATAGCTGAGCAAGGAGCCTTGGTTAAGAAATTTTTATGTATGAACTCTTACTTGCACTAAAATCATGTTTACGAATATCAAAAGCATATATATGCAAGAATATACCTTGCATATTCTTTCTCAACCACTCTGATTCTGTGCACAGTCACATTTTTTTTACCTCAGTTTGAAACATTGGATTAGAATGCTGTCTGCAGTGAAAAAAGATGGGAGAAGTTCACTTTGTACCAATGTTTGATAGTCTATACAATACATTGACACAATTAGCTTGATAAGTTCACTTCATAAAGGCAACATTTATAAACGACAGAAACCTCATGCTTGACATTAACAGCATAAACGGCACAATTAAGGCTACATAATATTTTAAATGAAAAAATTGGATGCACAACACATTGACACAATTAGCTGCAAAGAATATTGCACAAGTATTACACATATGTTGTTTTTTCACAATGAAAAAGAAAAATGAAAAGAAGACTAGGATGAAAGGTCATTAAATCGTGCTCCCTTTGGTGAGTAGCTTCGAAAATGATTTGTGAGTTTGTATTGTTTCTTGATGAGCTCAAAGTCGTCGGTACGTTGACCGATCTGTAGAATTTCATACCAGTCGGGTTGTTTGTTGACCCGTTTTTCTCCGGCCACGAGGACATCAGCTACGGCTAAGATCTGTTCGAAGCCTTCGAGTAACGGCTCTGTTTCTAAAGCTAGGACGGCGAATTCCTTACGGATACTGAAATCTTTGCTCCGGAGAAGCTTCTCGGCGATTCCGAGTAATCTCTCGGCCTCGGCTCGGCTGGTGGTAGTGTGGTGCTCCATTTTTGGCTGAGTTTCACAGGTGGCGCTGGGTGTAGGAGACGGTGGCTTTTGTCCGAAATATTAGAACCATCCCAAATTACCGTGAAAGGTGTTTTCCAGGCTCCGTAAAGGGCAAAATTGGAAAAGCAAATGAAATGTGTCCTTATAAACAAGTAAGATTTAAGTGTGTTAAATGCCTATTAAATGTTTAAACTAGTCCTTTTAAACAAATATCCATAAATAATTATCCCTCCCTAATAGTAATTACACTAGATCAGTTTTGCTCCTCCTCCTGTATATAAAAACACACCCAAAAAAAAAAAACACTTGGACAAAAACCTATGTATTTCCTATACATATAAACATATGATGATGCTAAATAATGCACCACCGGTTTAACAGGGCCACGTGTAATCTAAGAGTGAGTCAAGAAGAATATGCAAGGCTAGTACTGTAGTAAAGATAGTGTTTTTGGTGTTTTATGGCTGAGTCCAAGAATGTATCTTGGATTGCCTACATATCCTGTGTCATGTCCAGGAATCAAGTCTTACGTAGTTCCTGGAGCTGTGTATTTATAGGCACATGCCCTTCTTCTGCCCTAGACTTAAGGCGGTTTGGTCTATTGACATAAATAACCCTTATTGGGCCTTGCCCCTTGCCCAAGCAACCCTCTGGATGTTGGGCTTAGGAATCTGGGCTGGGACCCTGGTCTCGACTCGTATAACACCGACATGGGTGTTCAAGACGGGACACTTGCAGAATCTGCTGGTTGCTGCGTGTTCGGTAAAAACTAGTTTTAAATTTATAACCGAAACACCCCAAGTATAAGGTTCGTAGTATAGGATGTTAACGGGTTGTCCTAAGGGAGTGGAATGTTTATCGGATCAAGGTGCAGTTATTCTATCGATTATGTCACGACTATTAACTAAAACTAGATTTAAACTAATTAAACTAGGGTTTATACTAATTATAAACAGTAAAAATGACGATGAACAGTAACTTCGATGAATAGTAAATTTGCAGAAAATTAACAATTAACAACTAGAATTTAAAACAACTAACTTAGAAATCAACGATTTATACTAATGATTCGATTTATCAAGTAATTAAAACAACGGCAAGGCAGCGGAATCCACCGATCAACCAACCCAACCCCAACTAGGCGGCAAGCTAAAGATATAATTTTTAGTAACGATCAATCACGAATTCGATTAAATTTCTCTAAGCGAATTCTAGGGTTTCGTTTTCTTTTTCAAGTAAAACAAAAGCGACATGCAAAACACGATCACGAGATTATTTCTAATACTCTTACTCAAATAATTATAAACGATCTCTCGAATTATAATTAAGTGCATCAATTGAAAAGATCACAACTTTGAACAATATTTTCATATAAATTCAAATCAAGCGATAGTTTCATCGATCTCTCGATTCGAATAAAACATAAACAATACAAAACAAATTCTAATTGTGAAAAACGATAACTTTACTCACTAAAAGTACGGCTAAAAATCTCTCTAGTTGTTGTTTATGTTGATCGGTTTCATCCGTTGTCCCACCGCTGATGTGCTTAGCCAATAATCATGTTGTTAACCATGATTATTGGGTTGGAAAAATTCATCCCTAATTAGGCTTTAGTGTAATTTGGAAAATAATTGCGCCGCTCTCTATCTCGAGAATTGCATTTCGCCGCTGCGTCTGTATTGGTGATTGAATTATGGGATATAATTTGCTCATATATATAGGAATATTAAAGGCGGTTGCTTGTAAAAATATATGCGGCTGAAATTATCCTAATTAATTAGGGAATTGAAATATATGTCATTTGTGGCAATGTGTAAGTCGATTCTGCTTGAGAGTCGACCTTGGGCGCTTGATTTGCATAAGTCCGAACTCAAACTTCTAAAATTCATATCTTGAGTTGTAGACCTCCAAAAATTATGATCCGAATGTCATAAAAAGCTCTCGGAAAACTCTACAACTTTCATTAAGGACTCTTCTTGAAACGCCTTTTGACTAGCCCGTCGTATTCTGACAGTCGTTTTGGGATTTTCCCAAGCTTTATTTCATCTTCATCCTCTTGTATCTCTTTCTTTCCACTTTAATCTTCAATCAAACATCATTTAGACCTCTTCCATTCCACATTTGTGCACCTAAAAGATGACAAAACCGAGCAAAACGTAAAACCATACAAAATAGATAATAAAACCACGATATTTACTCGATTTTGCATTTTAACTATTCAAAACGTCATTCTCTCAATTTATCCTTTTAGCCATGTGATTTTCTATAAAAATCACTAAAACACGGAAGATAATGTTACGAAATAACTCGATAAAAACCATAAAATTAGTCGTAAACAACTCCCCCACACTTAGACTTTTGTTCGTCCCGAACAAAACAATCATAACTAGCTCACTTTATATGCAATCCAAATAGATCCCCAAATCATGTAACAAAAGATACAACAACTATAGCAAATAATACCAACATAGAGATAGATTCGGTGTTTGTGTGACAAGCCCTTTTCAATCTTCACAATCGTCTCAAACAATACCCTTTCAAATAATTTAATGACTATCCTAGGTATAGACAGTAATTGCTCCACACAAAGTCTTCCCGCGCACTCATCAAGATAATCCTTAAAGCATATCTTTTAGTTTATACTGGGGATAAGATTAACGATAACCAAGTCTTTAATTTTTTCACTTTTATACGCAAACTAGAATGAGCTTTTACCCGTCATAGTAGAATAGGATGTTTCGTGATAACACCCTACCTTACTCAAATCATAAGGTAGCTTCTTCCAACTGTCGTGAGCTCTTAGTCATCATAGTGGTATAGGACATTTCGAGATAATGCCCTACCGCACTCCAATCATCGACTAGCTTCCGACATACCATTTAATCATGTGATTACTTAGAGATTTCTGGCTGGCAGTGGTAAAAATTATTTTTCTAGTAAACACAGACCACTGAGCATAACACCTCAAGTAAACAATTTATTACTATTTCAAAGACTTAATCACGTTTTACTTATCACATTCAAACCGTCAGATATTCACAGTACACGTTCTGAACTTAGGTGTCACTTCACTGTTACTATTAAGAACAAATCTCTCTAAGATAAATCACTAAAATAATGAAAGGATACAGTTCAAAAGTTTTTGCTTCAATATCAAAGGCTTTCGTGAGTGTGAAATGAATACTATCTCAAATCAGTAAAAACATGCTATAATTATCTCTCAAAGTCACATAAAATCATCGTCAGGAAACTACAACTAGCAAGCATTTGTTTCAATCATATGCTCAAGATTTACAATTATCCAAGTGTAAAAATTTTAAAATTTCACCATTTATCAAAGATCACAAATATTTACTCATACTGTCGAAAATAAAGCATGAATTGCACCCCCCACACTTAATTCACATTATGTCCTCAGAATGTGCAAATAAAAGAAAAGAGCACTTAGCTGGTTCCAACGATGGTTGTCGGGCTGTAGGTTGGCAGTGGTCAGGCCGGAGCATGAATAAACCGCTGCACTCGTATGAAGAACAGACGACACTAAAAGTAAAAGCTTGCAAACCTGCTCAAAAGTATCTGCAACACTCGACATAACAGAATAATCTCGGGGTAGACGGGGTATATGAGTAAACAGGTATGCACACAAAAATAAGCAAATGAAGCAACCAACAAATAATAGACAAGGATAACCAACACAAAACACCCGGTTTTATTCCTAATAAAATAAAAGCTTAACTAAAAGAAATACTTAAAAGACTAGCCGCCTCCAGAGCGCTTCTTTTATGTCATTAGCTTGACATGAGCAAACCAAGTCAACTTGGATCGGGCCACTTGGGTTTGAGGCTAGCCACTTCTCCGTCGAATCGAGAATGACTAGAACGGAAATGGTTTTCGCCACAACAACAAGTCAAGTCGCGTGAGAAGATCATGAAATTTTCTCTCCGGACAACACTGACTCTTTTCTTCTTGTTCTTGTTTCTCAGATTCGGCTGAGGTATGCTAACAGGCTCAGGAGAGGATCTGCAAGGATAGGGGTAATAATGTCATCATCCACTCCAAAGAAGTCGGATGGAATCTCTTCACAAATAAACGACTCAACCGTGTCATTTCTCTTTTGAAAGTATAGTACTTCAGGCTTTTCCTTAGGTTGCCCAAAGTACTTCTTGAGTCTTTGACCATTGACCTTAAAAGGTTGATCACCATACCCGTTTAACGTGATCGCTCCACTCGGATGGACATCAAGAATCTCAAAGGGGCCAGACCATCTAGATTTAAGCTTACCCGCAAAAAGATGGAGCCTGGTGTTATAAAGCAAAGCCATATCACCCACTTTGAATTCTCGATCCTTGATCTTGGCATCGTGGAGTATCTTAGTTCTCTCCTTACCGATTCTTGCATTCTCATATGCTCTGAGTCTAAATTCATCGAGCTCGTTTAATTGCAATAATCTCTTCTCCCCACAGAGTGGCTATCAAAATTCAAGAATTTAATAGCCCGATGAGCTCGTGCTCAAGCTCGGCCCGGTAAATGGCAAGCTTTGCCATAAACCATTTGGAAGGGTGAGCGTACCCATCGGGGTCTTAAACGCAGATGCGATAAGCCCAAAGTCGTCATCCAACTTTAGACTCAGATTGGATCTATTTGAGTTCACGGTCTTTTCTAAAATCCTTTTAAGGCTCTGGTTGCTTATCTCGACTTGGCCACTTGTTTGGGGATGATATGGCGTACCGATTTTGTGTCTAACACCATATTTCTCAAGAACCATATCAAGCGGCGCGTTGCAAAAATGAGTACCTTAAATCACTAATGAGGGCTCTGGGACAATTAAAACTGGTGAAGATATTCTTTTGCAAGAATTTCTTCACAACTTTGTGATCATTAGTTTGGGTGGCTATTGCCTCCACCCACTTGGAGGCGTAGTCTACACAGACGAGAATGTATTTATTTCCACACGCGATGGAAAGGGTCCCATGAAATCAATTCCCCACACGTCGAAGACTTCGCATTCGAGAATGGGTCTAAGTGGCATTTCCATCCTATTACTCGCCTCCCAATTCTCGGCACCTATCGCAACCTTTACAAAAGGCTTGCGTTCTTTAAAAAGAGTCGGCCGGTAGAATCCGGCTTGGAGGATTTTTGCAAGCTGTCTTGGGTGCTCCGTAGTGTCCTCTCGTGGGACCACTATGACATTGCTCGAGAATATCCCATTGCTCGTGTTCCGGAACACACCTTCTAAGCAACCCATCTTTACAAACCACGAACAAATATGGATCCTCCCACACGAGATATTTTAGGTCGAGAAAAGAACTTCTTCCTCTCTCGACACGTCATTTCCTCTAAATGTCCACTTGCTAAATAGTTGGCGTAATCAGCAGTATCATGGCCTAACGGTATCAAGCTTCATCAATTGCTCGATCGGAAGTCTATGCCTATTTCCTTGTGATTTACGCCACCCTCATTTACTAGGCGAGAAAGATGATCGGCCACAACATTATCACTACCCTTCTTATCTTTGATCTCAAGGTCAAACTCTTGCAAAATTAGAATCCATCCGAGTAACCTTGGTTTTGCATCCGCTTTGTCCATAAGGTAGCGTGAGGTGCATGGTCGGTCCAAAACGACAACTTGAGACCCTAGAAGGTAACTTCTAAACTTGTCAATAGCAAAAGCGACGGCTAAGAATTCCTTCTCGATCGTAGTGTAATTGCATTGAGCAGGGTTCAAGAGTGCGGCTCGCATAGTAAATGGGCACGAACTTTTTATCAATTCTTTGACCTAAAGCTGCGCTCACTGCGTAGTTAGAGGCATCACATAATAATTCAAAAGGCTTAGTCCGATAAAGTGCGATTAAGATAGGGGCACTTATGAGCTTTTCCTTCAAGCAATTGAAAGCTTTCTTGCATTTCTCATCAAACAAGAACACAACATCATCTTTCGGAAGGTTGGGACAGGGCTTGGTGATGGTGGAAAAGTCCTTAATAAATCGTCAGCAGAAGCCAACATGACCAAGAAAGCCGCGTACCTCTTTGTGCGGTTTTGGTACGACATTTTCTCAATGGCTTCTACTTTGGCCTTATCAACTTGAATACGGTGCCGGACACCTTGTGTCCCGTAAGCGATCCCCTCATCAACTAGAAAATGGCATTTTCTCGGTTAAGCACTAAATTTTTTCAACACGGCGTTGAAGTACCATATCTAGATTCACCAAGATCTCATCGAAGCTATCGCCATAGACTGAGAAGTCATCCATGAAGACTTCCATACATTTCTCCACAAGTACATCAAAAATGGCAAGCATACATCTTTGAAAAGTCGCAGGTGCATTGCATAAGCCAAAGGGCATTCTGCGGAACGCAAAAGTGCCTGATGGACACGTAAACGTAGTCTTCTCCTGGTCATTAGGGTCGATGGCTATCTGGAAGTAACCAGAATATCCATCGAGGAAACAATAATACTTGTGACCACTCAATCTTTCAATAAGCTGGTCAATGAAGGGTAGGGGAAAGTGGTCCTTGGCAGTAACTGATGTATTATTTTTATATGATTAAATATACGTTATATTATTATGTTTTATCAACGAATTCTATATAAAATATATGAAATTATGATATAAAATGTTAATCTTTATAATTTAGAGTATTTAGTAATAATAGTAAAAAGTTGTAATTTTGTACCGATTTTAGTAAATCGGAGTGTCGTGGTCGATTTACGTGGGTATTTGTGGTATTTTATTGCGATTTATAAACCAAGACCCGAGAATCGACATATTGAAGTTTAATCATATCTCCGGAATGATTTAGAGAGTGCCACAAGTTTAAATGGTCAATTGAAAAGCTTAAGTGGATAAGTGGCCAACCAATCTGGATAAGTAATAATAGAGAAATATCTTCGACAAACGAATGGCTCATCAAAATGATATTTTCAGAAAAAGTGTTCTTCACGAAAGTTGTAGATTTTTCGAGAGTTTTCCAATGCAATTTAAATTATGAAGATTGGAGGTCTACAACTTAAACGTTGATCAAGTGGCTAATCGATTTGGATTAATAAAAATCCCGTAAAAGCTTCGGAGGAACACGAGGTTATCAAGAAAGCATTATCTGGAGAAGAGTCCTTCATGAAAGTTGTAGAGTTTCTCGAGATCTTAATTTTGGCATTTCGTTTGCAATTTTTGGAGGACCAGAACTCGAGATATGAATTTTAAAAGTTTAATAATTATATATAAAAATAAATATCTCCAACGCACATGCTGGAGTGATCAAGTTAGTGGGGATCATCATTAGTCCGGACCGAGCCGGCCTAATACCGGACCGGTCCGGCCTTGAGACCTTTGCCTATATAAAGAGCAGCATTTGCAATCGATGGAAGTGTACCAATATATATACACAATATCATATATATATTCTCCTCTCTTCTCTTTTCTTTTTAATTTTTAGTAGTAGTTGTAAATAAGGCCTTACGCTGTAATAATGTAGTTTTAGTGTCGTTGTAATGCTCGGGAAAATCTCGGAAGTCGGTTTTGATAAAGAAGTTGTAATGTCCGGAAGATCGATTTACGAATCAATCGCCGTATTCGAGGTAACTTTTCTTAAGTATTTATGTTTGTTTTGTATTTTTCGTTATTATAATGTTTTTAGGCTAAATATATAATCGCCAAAACTATGTAATCGGTTTTATTTCGATCTTTTCGTTAAAGAAATGTTGTTAAGTTAAAATGACTAAAATTGAGTTAATTGAATCTTTTTCTATTTTGATCGTATTCGTATTGACATATTTAATAGATCTGAGGATTTCATAATCTAATTATGAATTGACGCCTCGTAATCAGGATATGAAATAAAAGATAGAAAAACCGGAGGGTAAAATTGGCCGTGTAAACAACGTGATAACGGAATCCGATTTCTACCGGGGTAAATTTGTTTTGGGAGAAATGAATTTTATTATAATTTGTACTCGAGATCGTAATAATGTTAAATCATCAGTTTAATTGAAACTTAAACCGGAAAGTTAAATCGTCCGGCCTTGACAACCGGAGCCTTTAAAATAAAATTGACCGTTTGTGAACGGAATGACTCCTTTTATCTAAAGGTAGATTTGTACTCGGGACTGTTCGAGATTAATTCGTTTCAGAATGTGATTGTGGACCTTGGGTGATGCAATGGACATATGACAATTTCATACGCTTCGTGTGAGGAGGAATTGTTTACCTCAGAGTGCACCGTTTCACTTACTCAATTGGACCTAAAATAAAAGGAGAGATCGAACACATTTCAATTAATCGAAAGATCGTATAAACCAATTATATAAGTTTTGGCGAGTTCTCTAAAATATACATTTAATATATTGGTATCTATATATTTATATCTATATATATACTTTGCAATTTATGTACATTTATATATATTTATATATCTATATATATTATATTAGAATAACTTTTAAATTACGTATTTATTTTATGTTGACTAGAATAGTAGTGATCTGTGTTATAAAATTGCGATTTAGATCGAGTTAATAATGACTCTTTGGTGTTTAACCACACGTAAAAGAAATTACCAAGTTCCCTGTGGATACGATACTCTGATTCACCATACTAGCACTACAATTTGACCCGGTACACTGCCGGTTAGGATCGTTTAACCCAGAAACGCCTCGTCGATTTGGCGCCGTTCTCGGGACGAGTTTAAGCGGTATCGACATTTTGGCGCCGTTGCCGGGGAAACGTCGCTAATTTCTTTTTATGTGTCTATGGTTACTACTTGTATTAGCTCAAAATTCTCGAGAATAAGTCAACACTTTTCTTATCTCATTTCTATTTTATTTTTCGTTGGTTGTTACCTTTTAGGAAAATTACCAATTTTTACTACTATCAATTTCGTGTTATTTTCTATTTTCGTTAGTTGATGACCAGAAGTGGTAAGGCCCTCTCACTCCTTATAAGCCTGACATAAACACTTACGTAAAGGCAAGTTAAGAGTAGAGAGTAAACGCGGTCATACTAGTCAGGGAAATCCTAACCAAGAATCATCTTCAAACAGAAATACGAGAATGGCTGAAATCAGTGATGAAACACCTGAACAAGGGCTGGAACATGCTCTAGGGCATGGACAAAACCCCGTTAACCTAATAATAATAATAATAATAATAGAAATAATCAAAATCGGAACGAGAATAATCGTAATAATCCACCAAACCCGAGACCTATCGTGATCAAACCGTAAGGAGAAACCGGACTAATAATCCCATCCTTTTACCTAATGAAGGAGCGAATAATTTGAAATTAAGTCTCATCTTTTGGTTTAATTGACGCAAGAGCCCAATTCCTAGGAGAGGATGATGAAGATCCACATCATCATCTCTATCTTTTGAAGAATCTGTGCAATCTGACCAAAAGTCAAGGTGCTCATAAGGAATTAACGAGAATGACTATGTTTCCTTTTTCTTTAAAAGGACGAGCCCGAGATTGGTTTTATGTCTCTTCCACATCATTCACTTACTAGTTGGGAGGAGATTCAAACTGAATTTACGAAACAATATTTCACTCTGGACGAAATTTGGAATTAAAAGTCGAGGTTGCTAACTTTAGACAAGGATCTCGAGGAAACTCTTGGGAATGCGTGGGAAAGGTTTAAAAATTGTTAAGAGCGTGTCCCGATCATGGTTATTCCTTAGATATGCAAATTCAACTCTTACGTAAGTAAATTGAGAAAAGACTCACGTGCGGATGTAGATCATGCATGTGGTGGTTCGTTAATGATGAGTGAAGCTCAAAGCGCTTTTACGATGCTATAGAAAAGATTTCCAAAAATAACAGAATGTGGGAAACCGGTTCTAGCACCAGAAAAGTAGCTTTTGCAGGAGAATGTACGTCTAATACGGAAGTTCTAGCACACTTGGAGAATTTGAGTAGGAAATTTGATGGTTTACAACAGAATAAGAACCAAAATTCAGAAAATAGTACACCAAATGATTACTCAAGTCATGATAATGTGGCATTAGGGAGTGAAGAACCAACAGGATATTCAAGAGAGGAGGTGAGTTTTCTTCAGCAGCATAGGAATTTGAACAATGCATACTCAAACTCGTTTAATGCTATTAGAAGAGATCATCCTACTTATCGATGGTCCGAAAGCCCTAGTAAGCCGGGACAACCGCCATATCCAGTCCATATAGGAATAATAACCAAGTTTATCAAGAAAATACATCTAATCGAATTTACAATCATTACCAAGATCCTATCCTCAACATACCACTCAAAGTATACGGTAACTCAGAGTTCAACTCAACTGCGAGGAAGGAGTTGAAAAATGGGAAAAACTAATGGAAAATATGATGGGTGTAGTATCTACTCAAGCTAAGAATATGGAAACAATGATGACTTCTATTGGTACAGTCACTAAAGATATGAGTACAATAAAAACATCTATGAGTGGACATGATACGGAATGAGAACAATAGAAGCTTCATTGAGGAATATGGAAGATCATTTGAGTAGGGAAGGTGAACGTAACAACAGTAGACCCCAGGAGGATTACCAAGCAACACCGTGTAAACCCAAGAGAGGTAAATGTTGTGGTTACGAGAAGTAGGAAGCTCAGTAGAAGCAATGAAGTAGAAAACTTTGGGAATAATGAAGTAGAAAATGATTTAGATGGAAAGAATGATGAAACTAAAGATGAAATTGAATTCATCGCGAGGAAGAAGAAATTATAGATAATTTCTTGAAAAGGAATAGAAGTTTGGAACACGAAAATGAAGGTGAAAATTGGGTAAAAATCCTAGGATTTTGAAAGACCCTATGGATAAAGATTTAAGGAATTTATTCAAGGAACATGTTAGAATAAATGAGAAACAGGAAGAACAAAAAAATCTGAAGTAGAGATTGATTCAGGGAACAATTTAAAGGAAAAAATTCAAGAACCTGAAACATGGCGACTAAGTAATACTCAAAGGTTTAAGGAAAAAGGAAAAGAGAAATTGACTAAGGAGCCAAAGGTTATAGATTTAGAATCTTTACCCTACCCTCCTAAAGATCAAATCAAAAGGTAAAACTGATAAGAAGTATGCTCGTTTCCTTGATACTTTTCGTCATCTTCATGTTAATATCCCTGTTATTGAAGCTCTGATTAATATACCTGCCTATGGAAAGTTTCTGAAAGAAATACTATCAAATAAGAAAAAATTAGAGGAATATGAGAATATATGCCTAAATGAAGAATGTTCGCAGTGCAAAGGCATAAGTTACCACCTAAACTGAAAGATCCCGGAAGTTTTACGATTCCATGTGAAATTGGAGGATTTCTTTTTAAGAAGGTCTTATGTGATCTTGGAGCTAGTATAAATCTCATGTCTTATGAGGATTATAAAAAGCTAGGCATAGGAAAGCTTACTAAGACTGAAATGACTCTGCAAATGGCAGATAGATCGATTAAGTACCCTAAAGGAATGATTAAGGATGTACTGGTTAAAGTAGACAAATTCTATTTTCCAGTAGATTTTGTAGTTATGGAAATGGAAGAAGGATATTCAGCGCCTCTTATTCTAGGTCGTCCATTTCTAGCTACAGGAAGAACTTTAATCGATGTTCATAAAGGAGAGTTAATTTTGAGAGTCAATGAAGATGAAGTTGCTTTCAATATTTTCAAAGCTATGAACTATACATCACCAGAATCATGTTCTTTTATAGAAGATATTCATTCTGTCTATGATAATCAGTTACCAACTTTTGAAGACAGATTAGAAGAATGCTTAACTCTGTCTATCTATAAAGAAGATGAGGAAGACATTGAAATGAAAGAGATAATCCTTTCTCTAGATAAAGGAAGCTTTACTTTTAAGCCACCATGGCATAAGTATTTGGAGTTAGAACTAGAAGGACCAGTTCTTAAATCATCAATAGAAGATCCATGAAGAATGCGGAATTGAAACCGTTACCTTTAAATCGAAATATGCTTTTCTAGAAAGCGATAATCTTTTACCGATTATTATTTCATCAACTTTAACTAAGCGACAAGAAGATCAATTAATAAGAATGTTAAGGAAGCATAAGAAAGCTTTTGGATGGACGGTTGCCGATATTCGAGGTATTAGCCGGAGATTTGTGTTCATAAGATAATTTTGAAAGAAGATGCTAAACCTTGTATTCAAACCGCGCGCCTCAACCCGAATTTACATTAAATCGTTAAGAAAGAGGTCATTAAGCTATTAGAAATGGGAATAAATCTTCCTATATCGAGATAGTGAATGGGTGAGTCCAACTCAAGTTGTACCAAAGAAAGGAGGTTTCACGGTGAAAGAGAATGATAAAAATGAATGGATTCCAACAAGGAAATTACAGGTTATCGAATGTGCATTGACTTTAGAAAACTAAATGATCATACTAAGAAAGATCATCATCCGCTTCCATTCATAGTTCAAATGTTGGAGCGTTTAAGTGGTCATAAGTATTCTTGTTTCTTAGATGGTTATTCGAGGTTATTTCTGATTTTCATTGCGGCAAGGAGATAGGAAAAGACTACTTTCACATGTCCTTATGGAACTTTTGCGTATAAAAGAATGCCGTTTGGTTTATGTAATGCTCTGCTACGTTTCAAAGATGTATGATGTCTATATTTTACGATATGGTTGAGAAATTCTTAGAAATTTTATGGGCGACTTTAGTGTTTATGGAGATTCTTTTGGTAAATGTTTGTCGCACTTAGAAAGAGTTTTACAACGTTGTGAGGATACCAATTTAGTTCTAAAGCGGGAAAAATATCATTTAATGGTATCGGAAGGAATTGTTTTAGGTCATAGAATCTACGAAATAGGAATTGAAGTGGATAAAGCTAAAGTCGAGGTGATTGAAAATTACCGCCACCAGTTAATCTAAGGACTCTAAGAGGATTTCTTGGACATGCAGGATTTTATAGGAGATTTATTGCAGATTTTTCAAAGATAGCAAAGCCTCTAAGTCATTTACTTGAAAAGAAGTACCTTTTAACTTTGATAGTAAATGTATGGAAGCATTTAAGACCTTAAAAGCAAAGTTGATTACTGCACCAGTATTGGTAGCACCAGACTGGAATTTACCTTTTGAGATTATGTGTGATGCAAGCGAGTTAGCTGTAGGAGCTGTTTTAGGTCAAAGGTATAACAAAATTCTCAAAGCTATTTACTATGCATCCCACACATTAAACGCATTTCGACTTAATTATGCAACTACGAGAAAAGAAGCTGCTGGCTGTAATTTTTGCCTTAGATAAGTTTAGATCGTATATTGTTGGTTCTAAGGTAATAGTCTACACGGACCATTCACTCTGAAGTATTTCTTTGAGTAAGAAGGATGCGAAACCACGTCTTCTTAGATGGATTCTCTACTTCAAGAATTTGATATTGAAATTAAAGATAAAAAGGAAGTGAAAATGTAGTAGTGAGATCATCTAAGTAGAATGGGGCGAGGAAGAGATAGGGAATGAAATTAAAGATTCATTTCTTGATGAACAACTATTTAGAATAGATACTCCTTCAACCATGCAATTATTAAAAATAGAATTCTTCTAAGGAAATCTCACCTTGGTTTGGAGATATCATTAATTACTTAACTTGTGATTATATTCCGTCTCATTGGACTTGGCAATGTAAAAGAAATTCTTTTACGACTTAAAATTTTATTCTTGGGAGGAACCGGACCTTTTCCGTAAATGTTCGGATGGGATAATCGGAAAATGTGTGCTGATAATGAAATTTTAAGTATTTTATCGTTTTGTCATGATCGTGAGGCGAGGAGGTCATCATGGAGGATGGAAAAGCGCTTTTAAAGTTTTACAATGTGGTTTTATTGGCCTACACTATATAAAGATGCTTATAAGTATGCTAAATCTTGTGAATCTTGTCAAAAATGGGAAATGTATCTAAAAACATGAAATGCCTATGCAACCTATTTTAGAATGTGAGTTATTTGATGTTTGGGGTATAGATTTCATGGGACCTTTTCCTATATCGTTTGGAAAACGATTTATTCTTGTAATGGTAGATTATGTTTCAAAATGGGTAGAAAAGTGAAGCTCTTCCCACTAATGATACCAAGGTTGTCATACGATTCCTTAAAAGAACATATTCACTAGATATGGCATTCCGAGGGGCGATCATTAGCGATAGAGGTTCACACTTTTGTAATAGACCATTTACTAAGTTAGTTGAGAAATATGGTGTAACACATAAACTAGAGCGCCTATCATCCCAAACCCGGTGGTCGGGTAGAGGTGTCAAATAGAGATTAAAAGAATCGTAGAAAAAGCAGTTGATTCAAATCGTAAAAGCTGGGCAATTAAATTAGATGATGCGTTATGGGCGTCTGAGCGACTTTTAAAACACCAATTGGTTGTTCTCCTATAAGCTAGTCTTTGGTAAGTCATGTCATCTCCGGTTGAGTTAGAACACCGAGCCTTTTGGGCTATTAGATTTCTAAATTTCGATCCTAAGGGCATCCGGTGATCATAGATTGCTTCAATTGATGAGAACTAGAAGAATTTCGTCTCGATTCTTATGAAAACGCTCGAATCTACAAAGGCGCACGAAGTCTTTCCATGATAAGAGAATCTTTAAGCGTGAGTTCCATGTAGGTGATCGAGTGCTTTTGTACAATTCACGTTTAAAGTTGTTTCCGTGTAAGCTTAAATCTAGATGGGCGAGTCCATTTAAAGTAACACGGGTTTACAAAGCTGGAGTGTTGGACTAAGCGATGGAAATACAACTTTTATAGCCAATGGCCACAGAGTAAAGTTATTTGTGGAGGAGAAGGAATCACCTTTGAAAGAAGAAATAATGCTCTTGATTGATCCCCGACAAATTGAAAAAGCAGAGGAAAAATGAAAAAGCGAAAAGCGAGAGAAGCGGAATCACCGAATACCAGGTGCTATCTATCTTTACTCTACTTTTCGTAATTTTAATTATGTTTAAACTCTTTTCGTCTTTTACCGGATAGAGCGTAAAAGAAGCTGGATGTCTTTTTTAGATAGAATAGAAGTTTTTATTTTACTTTTGAAATTAGGCCTTGATAAAGATGTCGCGTTTTCTATAGAAGCTTTAGTTTTGAACAAAACAAGAAATTGTTGAGAGAGATCAGATTGAGAAAAGTATGTAATGGAACATCAAAAGTGCGATAAAAGAAGGGCAAAGTTTCTAATGAGATGCAGAATCTGTGGAAAAAAAGTGAACATGTTGATGTTTGTGGGAAAAACACAACCAAATCCAGGATGAGTGTTTGAATATTGTTAGGAAGGAACGATTAGGTGGTTATCCGAAAATCCCGATGGAATTCGAGAGATAATTCAAATGCCTCGTTTTAGGAGTTAGGTTGATTGAAGCGTTATATCGAACTTTGGAAGATTTAGAAATCAAAAGTCAGGAACCCTTAAGTTTGAGTCCTTTATTTTATTTTATAAAATTTTCGCATAACTTCCGAGAATTTTATAATTGGATCTTTATGAAAATTTGAGGAGTTTTATAAAATTTTATAAAAGTTGTTTTTTTTTTTTTTTTTTAGTTTTAATTTAAGCGTTTTATAAAAGTTGATATAAATTTATTAAATTTTTATAAGCTTTTTATTAAAGTGTTATAAAGATTTTATTAAATTTTTAGAAATTGTTATAAAATTATAAAAGTTCCTTCAAATTTTATTTTAAGAAAATTTTATAAACTTATTTTTAAGACTTTAATTAAGTTTTATTAGAATTTGTATAAGTTTTATTCAAAAATCATAAAAAAATCGAAAAAATAGAAAAATTTGTTCACGGACCGATCCGGCCTTAACCCGGACCGGTCCGGGGTCGAAAATCATAAAAAAGACGGGGACCCTTTTTTTTTCTTCTTCTTCTTCCCTAATTCTTCTAACAGCCGCACCCAACACACCAAACCCCACCATTACGAAATTTTTTCACTTTTCTTCAACAAAACTTCATCTCACACTACACCATTACTTAATTTCTTCTCATTATCATCTCCTCTCTTCAACACAAATTGAAAAATTCAAAAGGGTCAAAAACAAGCTCCATTCATTCGGCGACTTTAGCACTTTTCCGGCCTACTTTTCAACGTTTTTACACTATAAGGTATAATCTAGTTTATTTAGTTGTCAATTTCGTATTTTTCATAATTTTTTAGATTAATTTCAACTGTTTTGATTTTTGAGTGTGTTGTGACATTTTTATTTTTTGTTGTTTTTGTTGTTGCTTTTGTTGTTGATTGGCATTACCAATATCGTAGAATGGTGAGTCGAGTACTAGAGTCTCTAAAATGAGAAAATCAAAATTCCAATTTCAACTCTGTCGTAGGCACGATAATTTTATCACACGAGGAGGAAGTCTGTAAGTTTTGAAACAACCGCATCACCGAGGCTAAGAAAGCATATAAGAAAATTTATAGTAAGTGTGATGTTACAGTTGAAAAGGATTAGACTTGGATGACTTAGGTGATGAAGTTAAGAATATCTTTAGAAAGCGTCGGTGGTTAGATTTAGCGACCCGAAGGGAAGGGAGATTAACACGACTATAGTATTTGAGTTTTATTCGGTTTTATCTACTTTGTCGGAAGAACGACTTACTCGATCGGAAGCTGTACCCTACGAGCGAAATATTCCTTTTAACCCGGCCGTCATTAATGCAATCTTAGGAGTTGAGGTTTTTCACGATGAGGAGGATTACAGGGTAGTTTATAATTTAGATAATCCCCGCTAGTTTTGAGCAGATCGCCTGAGAGCCCAGATTGTTTTTGACCCGACCGCGGTGTGGGTTGAAAATCGGTTTAATTACGGAGCTGCTTTTAGAGGTTTGAGGGCAATTAAAAGATTTATTAGCCATAATCTCTATCCTTCTAGTAAACATCTTTGCTTTTGGAAAGGAAGATGTTTGTATTGCACAGGCAATGATAAATGATGTTAGAGTGGATGTTGGAAAGGTCATGTTTAAAAGAATTTTTGAGAGTATTGTCATCGCTGGACCAGGAGTCATCTATACTTCCCTTGTTTTATCTCTCGATTTATGTCGTAGGTTGGGAGTACCATTCCGCCTAATGACAAGTTATCTCTGGTGATGGAAATCGATTGGACCTAGTTTGACTAGTCTTCCGGATGGTAGTATTAGCTCTTTGCTTAGAAGGCGTCAAACTCGGCCTGACTCCACCGGTTTTACATCTTCTTCTTTTCCATCTTTTTCTAGTCGGCCTCAACAAACTCTTTCTCCAACACTATCACTTATGACATGTTTCAATCTTTAGTGACGAGATGTTGCACGTGGTCAAGCCAATGTGGCTTTATTATTTGAGTACTAAGCGTTGGTGTGATGATATTCGTAGAGGTTTAAGAAGAACGCAGCGGTTAGCCCGTAATCCTACTTTTGATGATCTGCCTATCCACCTTGTCGATGCCGCTTATACCTTACCACGAGTGGAAACACCTATTCCACCACCGTCGAGCTTTCATCCATCGTCATATCCTTTTGGAAGCCAATCTAGTGGGACATGTGTATTTTCGACGGTGTTGAGAGACGGCGATGTCGAGTTGGGGAGGATTCTTCGAGTTTGCACATGTCACGGCGGCATGAGTTCGATGGGTCTTGATAGTTCGATCCAGGATCACGACTACGATTCGAGGCATCGACTTCTCGATCGTTTCGAGTTTGAGTTTTCAAGTTGATCGGAGGAAGACTATGATGAAGATTGAATTTTAATGATTGATTAAACATGTTTACTACACATTTCATTGCATTCGACTTTTGTCATTTAACTATTGGTTTGTTTTCATTTTTCGTTTAGTTTGATTTTATCAGTCGTTTATAAAAATTTAGTATGTATTTTAAATCGGTTTCATTTTCATAAAAACTATAAAAAACCAAAAATAATTTTTGTATTAAGTCGTTTTCGAAAAATATAATGTGTCGTTTTATCCGTTCGTAACAAAATCAATTAACCAAAATCAAGTTGCTTCAAAAGATCACCAAAATTTCACACGTGAAGTAAAAAAACAAAACTCAAGTTGTCTTTTACCTCTGTCCCCTCAGTAAAAGTAGGATGAGGCCGGACCGAGCCGGCATTTTCCCGGACCGGGCCGTGAAGAACACAAGGCTGAGTCATTTTTGAGTCCGTCTAATGCACACACGTAAGTTTTTGTTTTTTTTATCTATTTAAGGAAGTAAAGGAGAGGCAAACCATTGCTCATCTTTTCACTGTCTTCAACTTTCCTTCTTTTGTTTTTTTTATCAGTTTTAAATATGTCGAACCACTCCTCACCGTCGGTTAATTCTTACGAGCCTGATACACCGGATCATCCGGAATCTCAAGCTTCTAACGAGAATACCATTCTACACAATCGTTTTGCAAATTCTCCAATCCTAATGGAGAAAGGTTTAAATTTAGATAAGCTTGATCAATGGGGAAAAACTATGATCCGTAGTTGTGGCTGGAAGAAATTTGTAAGTACACCACGAGGCGAGTTAATATTACGGTTGTAAGGAATTTTACTCGGCCTACTTTCAACGTTCAGCGATAGAGTCTACACAAATCGTTATGGTAAGAGGAGTGGCTGTTCCCTTCTCTTCATCTATTATAAATCAACTCTTTGAAATACCACCAGTTACGATGCAGCATTTTGAAATAAAATGGGGACTAGACAATGCATATAATCATTTGAATAAAGTACACGAGTCTTTCCAATGTCTGTTCCCGCTTTTTGATACAAATCACGACATGTCAACACGAGCTTTACTTCCACATCTAAAGGCGTGGAAGCATTTTATAAATTCTAGAGTTTATCCCACCTGGGATTTTGCTAGCCTTTCTGAAGAAGAAATGCTTCTGCACTATGCATTGGCATTTGGTGAATTTGTTGACTGGGGTATGTTGATTCAGAGAAATGTGTCGGACTTTGCAATAGCCAGAGGTCGTAGGGGGAAACCTATGCCTAATTCATGGATGATCTCGCGTTTGTGTATTCTTATGAATGGAGTGGAAGAGTTGGAGACGGATGAGATTTTTCCGTCTAGAGAGAGTCGGTTTGGTTTGCTACCGGTTGATACACCGGGTTGTTCGTCTACTATATAGAGAGTTGTTTGTTGGTGTTATTTAAGTTTTAATAAGATTAAGTTAAAATTAAGTTTGAAGTTAATTTAGTTAAGTTAAGTTTTTCTTTTAAGTTTATAATAATGTATCTTGTTTAATTTATATGTCTTAGTTTTTTAAGTTATTTGTTTTTTATTTAATGATATAATTAGTATACGCTAAAATAAAATCAGAAAAATAACGTTAATAGATAATTTTAATTTTATTTTCGAACCTACTTCTTTACTACTTATTGAACATCGGGACGATGCCACTTCGTAAGTGGGGAGTAGAGTTAGGTTAGAAAATTCATTAAAATTTTCGAAAAATAATAATTATATTATATGTCTAATTTAGATTTTAATAAGATTTTAAGTTTATATAATTGAGTATTTAATATTAGATATTGTTTTTATAAAATTATATAAGTATGTTGATATTTATAAGTAAAATTTTAGAATCATTTTCAATCTGAATTATGAATTTGGAATTGGATTAAGTTTATTGATTTTGGCACCACAAAAATATAACTATAGCCAAATAACCTACCTCAGCCTTGATTAGAGTGATCAAGACCTCACTCGAAATTGTCAATTGTGATTAAATAACCGAGCTTTAGCTATTTTGGTCTACATTTCCTTGAAATACCGCAAGTTTATGCGTACTTATAAAAGAGATGGAGACATAAAAGCTAAATTTTGGTATATGCTGAGATTGGAAAAATTAGATAAGTAGTAGTATATTCGATCTTACCTCATGACACTTGCAACATAGTCGATTTTGGTAATAAGTTCGGATATATTAATATTCTATAAAAGAATTAAGAACGAAGCACCATATTTACACAGAATTAATCAAATATCGTATCTTCCTTATCCGTGATTAACAACTTAAAAATAAAAAGAACAAATCGGTTGTAGCTACCAATGATTGGAGTGAGTAGGGTATTATCACGAAATGTCCTATATCACTATGAGGTAATTAAGCTCCGATTGCACGATGATAGTAGTCGGCTAGGGTATTATCACGAAATGTCCTATTCTTTGGGAATGAAGGCACAAGATAAATTGAAAGAGGAAAAGTTGAATCATAAGATCTCGAGGAATTATTACAAGTTTAAGGAAACCGGACTTGTAATTTTCGATCGAAAGAGTAGTACTCCGATCAATCTTGATGAAGCAATGCCTGTAAGTTTGATTTTCTACACACACTCACGCTTTTAAGTTCTTAATCTAAAAAAAAAAAAAAAAAAAAAGAGAAGAGAGAAAATCAAAAAAGATGCTATTAAATCGAGATTATGTTTTTTTTCCAAAAATATAAAGATGTAGGTACGTACGACTTGCCTCTTTCTCTTTTTGATTTCCCTTTTTTCCGATTAACCAACATCTTGAACTTTATAAGCCATTTTTGTCAACTACTTTACCGAGGTTTCGATTCCAGAATTTCATAATAGTTGCGATTAAAAATAATTCTGAAATTTTATTTATACTTCTTAAGTATTACATATATAATTTTATCTAAATAATATTTAATGTTTAAGTTATTTTGATTATATACTCTTTCTCATCTTCTTAAGATTTTAAATTAAGATTGATAATATATTTATAATATTGACAATATACAATATAATCTGAAAAATTATACTATCTTTTATTACCGCTTATTTTTGCTCGAGGACGATCAAAGTTTAAGTGGGAAGTAATTTGATGTATTATTTTTATATGATTAAATATACGTTATATTATTATGTTTTATCAACGAATTCTATATAAAATATATGAAATTATGATATAAAATGTTAATCTTTATAATTTAGAGTATTTAGTAATAATAGTAAAAGTTGTAATTTTGTACCGATTTTAGTAAATCGGAGTGTAAGTGTCGATTTACGTGGGTATTTGTGGTATTTTATTGCGATTTATAAACCAAGACCCGAGAATCGACATATTGAAGTTTAATCATATCTCTGGAATGATTTAGAGAGTGCCACAAGTTTAAATGGTCAATTGAAAAGCAAGTGGATAAGTGGCCAACCAATCACGGATAAGTAATAATAATAGAAATATCTTCGACAAACGAATGGCTACCATCAAAATGATATTTTCGGAAAAAGTGTTCTTCACGAAAGTTGTAGATTTTTCCGAGAGTTTTCCAATGCAATTTAAATTATGAAGATTGGAGGTCTACAACTTAGCAGTGATCAAGTGGCTAATCGATTTGGATTAATAAAAATCCCGTAAAAGCTACGGAGGAACACGAGGTTATCAAGAAAGCATTATCTGGAGAAGAGTCCTTCATGAAAGTTGTAGAGTTTCTCGAGATCTTAATTTTGGCATTTCGTTTGCAATTTTGGAGGTCCGAACTCGAGATATGAATTTTAGAAGTTTAATAATTATATATAAAAATAAATATCTCCAACGCACATCTTTGGAGTGATCAAGTTAGTGGGGATCATCATTAGTCGGACCGAGCCGGCCTAATACCGGACGAGTCCGGCCTTGAGACCTTGCCTATATAAAAGCAAAGCATTTGCAATCGATGGAAGTGTACCAATATATATACACAATATCATATATATATTCTCCTCTCTTCTCTTTTCTTTTTAATTTTTAGTAGTAGTTGTAAATAAGGCCTTACGCTGTAATAATGTAGTTTTAGTGTCGTTGTAATGCTCGGGAAAATCTCGGAAGTCGGTTTTGATAAAGAAGTTGTAATGTCCGGAAGATACGATTTCTGAATCAACTGCCGTATTCGGGTAACTTTTCTTAAGTATTTATGTTTGTTTTTGTATTTTTCGTTATTATAATGTTTTTAGGCTAAATATAATACTGGCCAAAACTATGTAATCGGTTTTATTTCGATCTTTTCGTTAAAGAAATGTTGTTAAGTTAAAATGACTAAAATTGAGTTAATTGAATCTTTTTCTATTTTGATCGTATTCGTATTGACATATTTAATAGATCTGAGGAATTCATAATCTAATTATGAATTGACGCCTCGTAGTCGAGGATATGAAATAAAAGATAGAAAAACCGGAGGGTAAAATTGGCCGTGTAAACAAGCGTGATAACGGAATCCGATTTCTACCCGGGGTAAATTTGTTTTGGGAGAAATGAATTTTATTATAATTTGTACTCGAGATCGTAATAATGTTAAATCATCAGTTTAATTGAAACTTAAACCGGAAAGTTAAATCGTCCGGCCTTGACAACCGGAGCCTTTAAAATAAAATTGACCGCTTGTGAACGGAATGACTCCTTTTATCTAAAGGTAGATTTGTACTCGGGACTGTTGAGATTAATTCGTTTCGTAATGATTGTGGACCTTGGGTGATGCAATGGACATATGACAATTTCATACGCTCGTGTGAGGAGGAATTGTTTACCTCAGAGTGCACCGTTTCACTTACTCAATTGGACCTAAAATAAAAGGAGAGATCGAACACATTTAAATTAATCTAAAAGATCGTATAAACCAATTATATAAGTTTTGGCCGAGTTCTCTAAAATATACATTTAATATATTGGTATCTATATATTTATATCTATATATATACTTTGCAATTTATGTACATTTATATATATTTATATATCTATATATATTATATTAGAATAACTTTTAAATTACGTATTTATTTTATGTTGACTAGAATAGTAGTGATACGTGTTATAAAATTGCGATTTAGATCGAGTTAATAATGACTCTTTGGTGTTTAACCACACGTAAAAGAAATTACCAAGTTCCTGTGGATACGATACTACGATTCACCATACTAGCACTACAATTTGACCCAAAGACTGCTTTGCCGGTTAGGATCGTTTAACCCGAAACGCCTGCCGATTTCGGCGCCGTTCTCGGGGGGCGAGTTTAAGCGGTATCGGTAACCTCATTAAGTCTACGATAGTCAATCTGGACTCAGAGTTCATCACGAGTCGTAAGGCAACTTCCTCCCCTTTTTCATTCTTTTCGATTGTGATTCCGCCTTCTTTGGCACAACTTGAGTAGGGCTGACCCACTCACTATCGGTGATTGCATAGATGATGCCCATGTCAAGCCACTTTATCACTTCTTTCTTGACAACCTCCTGCATATGCGGATTCAGCCTTCTCTGAGGTTGTCTAACCTTTTTAGCTCCCTCCTCCGTTCGGATTTTATGCATGCATACATCAGGTGATTCCTCGAGATATCACCCACTTGCCATCCGAACGCGAGGATATTCTTTTTAAGCACTTCTATCAGCTGTGCTTCTTGCTCAGGGTCGAGTTTCGAAGAAATGATCAAAGGCAATTTATCTCCATCCTTAAGAAAGATATACTTAAGGTGTTTCGGAAGCGGTTTGGGCTCTAAATCAGTAGGTGGTTGCTCAATACTAGACTTTAACGGGCCACCTTTCTCTTTATGAGCTTGGAGTGGTTGACTAAAGAATAACTCATCTTCCCGAGGCTCAACCCCGGAAAGTCTTGGATCAAATCATCCATCGGAATCCTCCGGTCAACACTTGCTTCCTTTTTCTTGTGATCGATCATTTTTCTTAACTCTTCATCTTTAAGCTCTTCTGCCAGCTCTTCCCAATCATCTATTTCCCAATGAGTAGTCTCTCTCCAGAAATCTATTTCGTTCCAACTACCCATTAAAACTTCCTCCTCTGTCAAGTTAAAGTCTGCCTGGTTGAGCTCCTTCAAATCATTCTTCGCTCATCCTGGAATATCCTGATTTTCCGTTCACTCATAGGCTCGAG
Organism: Gentiana macrophylla; assembly: GCA_026214975.1. Lineage (NCBI taxonomy): Eukaryota > Viridiplantae > Streptophyta > Magnoliopsida > Gentianales > Gentianaceae > Gentiana > Gentiana macrophylla. Next base: position 77,431,274 of record CM047817.1, on the reverse strand, counting down.
ATGCGCAAGTTGTTGAGTTATAACATCCAGGCTCCTATCTCCGTGAGCTCTTCATCGTGGTCGGGTTCATCTCCATAAATTGCTTCAATGAATGAAATCTCTCGGCTCGAAGCTTCCAGAACTTTTCCTTGCTCGAGGGTGACGGAGGTGTCCTCTACTCAGAGTGATTTGGCGGTTGGAAGTCAATGGTGGAGGCGAAGTGTTTAAGAAAGGCCGCCCGAATCGGGGCATCTCCTTGTCGAATGGTAATCCCAAGTATGACCCAATCGTTTGGAAAAACTAATGTTTAAAATGGATAAGGACGTTGTTAACACCAACCACTGCTAAGCGGCTAGATCGGTCCACCAACTGAAGAGAGACGGACGCTCCCTTAGCCTTTTGTCCAACCCGAGACTCTTGCAGACGTTCAATGGCATCACATTGACAGAGGCCCCTGAATCGCATAAAACATAGTGGAACGTGTGGCCTTCAATCATGCAAGAGATTGAAGGTCGTCCGGGGTCACCTCGCTTGATTGCAACGCTCTGTGAAACCGTTGAACATTCTTCTCTTAGCACTTCTTTTGCCATTCCCTTTAGCTTCTTCTTACTTCCACATGCATCCTTAAGATACTTAGAGCATTTAGGCATCTCAGTTAATACCTCAAACAAAGTGGCATAGTTACCATAGTATCTCTAAGCATCTTTCTCACCCCGTCATACTGTTTGTCAGAGTTCAAGATATTCTCTCTTTTTTTTGCCGGATAAGGAAGGGTTTTCGAATGATCGATTATAGTTTGACTTTTAATAGCTTCGTCCTCCTTGTCCTTCCACCTGACAAACTTCTCAGTTTTCTTTTTAGTCAAGTGTTCAGCTACCTGACTTCTCTTCTCAGCATCCTCATCACTATCCCCCGAAGAATCATCATCATTCAGCTCTTCGTCACTATTGCCTACTTTGGCATTTAACTTCTGATTGCCCCCTCCTGAACTTATAGCGTCAGGAAGGGCTACTCATTTCCCGACATCTTTTCGGGTCCCGCTGTCTTACCGCTTCTGAGGGTGACTGCATTCAACTCCTCCTCTCCATACTCCCACCTGAGGTGTGATGGCAGAGGTGCAAGCATTGATATCCGCTTAGGGTTTTTATCTCGTATAACTAGGCGGTCTTCTTCCCGGAGGTCCGCTGCTCGCTGTTGATCACCATCGACCTATCTGTCTCTCCATCGCTTTTTGACCGGTGGCTAGTGTTTTCACCATGTCTACTAGCTCATCAAATTTCTTCTGAGAGACATAGGTGGGCTGTTGGTTTTGCGTTTGAGCCCAGTTGCCTTGGGGTCTTGGGTTATTGGATGCACCAGGCGGTGTATAATAACTATTCCGCGGATTTCCCGAAAAGTTGCGGTTTTGAGTTTGACTTCGATTGACCGTAATTTTGACCAAGCCTCCGAAGGTTGATTCTGGTTCTCCATGGCTTGTACTTCCTCATTCATCGTATTCCCGGCCTGTATGCCCAAGTAATTCACATCTGCTGGCCCTTCTTGCTGCTTCATTTGCATGTTGGCGAGTTGCTTGTTCATCGTTTCCATTTGAGCAACAAGCAGTTTTGTCTCTGAGTCACATGAAGCAGCCTCCTTTTTGCTTCCGCTAACACGGGTCTTCTTTTGAGTTGCCCACATGTTATTCTTAGCTATCTTTTTCGCCACCTCAGGCGACATCATCTCCTCCTCCTAAAAACGATCCATGAGCTGTGGAATCTAGGTAATCTCTATTGGGTTGAGAAACACCCTAATAGAATAATTCTAGAAGTTCATGTTGATCATAACCATGGTTAGGGCATTTCCTCATCAACAAATTCAACTTCTCCAGTGCCTTCCCACACTCTCTCCTTCTAATTGCTCGAAAGTAGCTATATCTCGTTTAAGGCCCATTATCGTTCCAGTGAACGAATTTTGAGCGAATGCTCTTTTAACATCGGCCAGGTATGAAGAGAGTGATGGGCAAGGATTTATACCATCTATTTGCTTCACCTCTCAAGGCAAACGGAAAAAGTTTCGGTTTAACTATTTCTGAAGGAACGCCAGGGTAGTGACACGCTTCACATATTTGCACAAAAGTGGATAAGAAGTCATGTGGATCTTCTGCAGCAGTGCCATGGAATGAGCTATTTTGGACCATCCCCACAACTCTATTCTTTAGATCAAAATGCGATCCTCCCATCTCTGGAGGCCGAATTGGTCTATGCCCTTCCAAGAAGTCTTGATCAAGATATGGCGATAAGGGGTCTTTAGCACAATTTGCGGCCGCTTCTGGCCATTTATTCTTTATTGAACATTGAACATTCCCGAGGATGTTGTTGCATCTCGCCGGTTTATCCAGGCTTCTGCTTTGTTGTTTTTATGTCTGTATTGGTGATTGAATTATGGGATATAATTTGCTCATATATATAGGAATATTAAAGGCGGCCGCTTGTAAAAATATATGCGGGTGAAATTATCCTAATTAATTAGGAATTGAAATATATGTCGGCCGTGGCAATGTGTAAGTCGGTTTCTGTTTGAGAGTCGACCTTGGACGCTTGATTTGCATAAAGTCCGAACTCAAACTTCTAAAATTCATATCTTGAGTTGTAGACCTCCAAAAATTATGATCCGAATGTCATAAAAAAGCTCTCGGAAAACTCTACAACTTTCATTAAGGACTCTTCTTCAGAAAACGCATTTTTGACTAGCCCGTCGTATTACGAGTCGTTTTCTGGATTTTCCCAAGCTTTATTTCATCTTCATCCTCTTGTATCTCTTTCTTTCCACTTTAATCTTCAATCAAACATCATTTAGACCTCTTCCATTCCACATTTGTGCACCTAAAAGATGACAAAACCGAGAAAAACGTAAAACCATATAAAATAGATAATAAAACCACGATATTTACTCGATTTTGCATTTTAACTATTCAAAACGTCATTCTCTCAATTTATCCTTTTAGCCATGTGATTTTCTATAAAAATCACTAAAACACGGAAGATAATGTTACGAAACAACTCGATAAAAACCATAAAATTAGTCGTAAACACTGCGGACTTCACTGACTTGTCGCTTATTCGACTCGAGGTGAGTACTAGAGGCTTGGACCTTTCATACGCCAAATTTGGACCAACCTGAGATAATTCCACGTGGAGGGTGAAATCGTGATCGTCAACATATAAGTTAAAAAACTGATCTCTTTGGTTTATTTCATTCATTAATCAGAGATGACATATTATAATAAGCAAGAAAAGTTGATATGGTTTGTGGTGATTATATGTGCAATATGTTTGCTGTCTACATTTGAAGCTCATGAAATTAATGTGGTTTTGGGAATAATAATAATAATAGTAATAAGGGTAGATCATTATTAGTGACATGGAAGGATTGTATCAATCACAAACCTGATTTTTCAGCTGGTTAATTGGTAGAGCTTGTCCTAAAGGTTGTTATTTGTATGATCAAGTCGGTTGGGTGAATGGCCATGTACCCCCTTCTATTAATTTTTTTTTTTTTACATATATATATATATATATATATATATATATATATATATATATATATATATATATATATATATATATATATATCCACGTACACACACAGTCTCAACTCTCAAGTACTTTCAAGTCATAACATTAATTTATATATATATATATATATATATATATATATATATATATATATATATATTTATCATTCTCTTGCCCAGTTATAAAGAAACATGGAGTGTATTCCATTTGTCCCACATAGGCAATGAAACTAATACCAAGAAACATAAAGCTTGAGAATCAGGCAATAATACTGATGTGTGCATCTATAAGTTTCGGTTGTGGATTTTGTTGTGAGATATTATCACACTCTTGAATGTATAAAGAAATATAGTAGCATCGGTTTTACTAACACCAATTGGTTTTAGTAGAACATCAAGCACTTGATCTTTACATGGTATCGGAGCCAGAGGTCATCAGATCGAACCCTGATATGAACATGAGAGATTGCCCACACTTGAGAGGGGTGTTGGGAGAGATTGCCCACACTTTTTGTTGGAACTTTAATGGTTATTTTGCTCAAACCGGGTCTAAGTGTAAGTGGCGAACAGTCCACTTTAGGCTTGATTTTGAATAACTTATGGAAAGAATTTTCGGGAGCTAAAACAATTATTGGAAACTACTAAGATAGTAGTTCATGTTGGGCTTTTGAATCACTCGATTCCGATATCGGGTGAATGAGAAATTAATGCCTAGAGTAATTTATGTAGGTGTTATAATGGAAGTGTATTCCATTTGTCCACATAGGTAATGAAACTAAAGATGCTCACTATATAAGTGTAAGAGTTTCATAGAAAGGCAAGCCCAAAGCGGCAAGAGAATTTTGTGTATGAGGGAGGACTTAGATGCTTGTTGTTTCACACGCGCCGCCGTCCGGCTCGGCTGGGCTTGTGGCTCGGCTCGGCTAATTAAATTTTTAAATTTTTTTGGACCAACTCAACATTAAAATTCTGAATGAATACAACAGGAAAACTTGCACTTGTTCGAAAATCAAGAGATCGGTGTCATTTTGAGCAGATACAACCCTCTTTCCTGCGAATTTTGAAAAGATGTTTCTATTCATTGCCTCCTACACTCTGCCTATATAAAGAACAATCCTGAATGAAATTGTCACAGATAATCAAAGGCCCTATCAGTTCGTTGCTTTCCTCTTTCAAGTGCAAGAACCCGGAAAGGTAGACTGTTGTATCTTGGGAGACGTATTGCTATAAACCATGTGCACCATAGGCGGGAATTATGTCTTAAGGGATGAGTTCTAAACTCGCGTGATCATCACAATAAGTTTTCGCGTTTACATTTTGCTTTCTGCATTTTAGCTGCTATGTATTTTATACTATGAACATATGAATATAGATTCATGTTTATGTTTTTCATCTTTTAGATTTATGTTTCTACAAATTGCATGTTGTTTATCTCTAAAAATTACAAACCTGTACACTACTATCTATTTTTCTAACACTCTTGAATAAAAATTGTGCAAGTTTTAAGACAGATTGCCCACACTTGAGGAAGAGTGTTGGGAAAGATTCTCACACTCTTGAATGTATAAAGAAATATAGTAGCTCATTTACTAAAACCAACCAATTGGTTTTAGTACAACGGTAAGCGCTTTAACAGATTTCAAAATTGAGCTTCTACCGAGTAACTAAGGAACATAGACATCATGATTTTAAAAACCGAAATCTAGATAGATAACTTACCGTTCCATGATGTTTCGACCACTCATTACGATCATTTCCAGCACCTTCAACTTTGTCTGCAAACTTCCTTTACGATTTATGATCAAGACTTGATTTTCATATGATGTTAAAAACGAACAAAATACAGAAAACAGTAAAAAGCATATCGTTCTTCATAATGCATCACCATTAATATCTTAAATTAATTAAGCACAAGGATACTGAATAAATCGTCCATACCTTAAGTTTGGAGCTTCATATCCTGCACACCCGAAACAATGATTGTTATTTTCGAATTAAAAAACAAACAGATGAGTTTGATTTTATAAGCAAGTAGTCGGTGACCATTGGTTCAAAGTCTCGGTAACCGACTTCGGAGACCACCGAATCACATAAATCGTCGTGTATCGGTATCGTTTCGGGCGAGACGGGTTTTCTCCCATATAAAATGTTTTAAAAAAATTGAAAAAAATCTACAAGAATTCAAAAAAAATATGAATAACTAAACACAACATCCAAATGTCCCAAAACATTTATCAAGATAATTTCTTTTGATTAAATACAACAAAATATGAATGCGTCGGCATACATGCGTTTTAACATACGTATTTGTAGTTGATTGTTGTTTTAACATGCGTATTTGTGGTTTTGATGTTTGGTTTTGTTTGTTTATCTGGGTAATCAGCAACATGTATTTAATTAGGTTTTGTATGCTTCAAAAATTGAAGAAATTTAACCAAAAAATAAAGGAGTTGTGGTGAATCAAAGCTGTCTTGTGGGTTGTAAAGTTTTGCTATGATAATTCTGTATAAATTTTTTCTTATAAAGAGGCTGGAAAGCTGGATAATTATTGAAATATATGAGTTGTTTTGATTCTTGACAATTGACAAAGTCACGGGTGTACTAGTTCTTGTGTAAAGAAGTAAATAGTAAAAATTATGTCTGCTACTATGCTTTTGGAATGAGTTTATTGTCAAGATTGGATGAATATTGTGTAGGATTGCTTTTGCTTTATCCATTTTCAAGGTTCCTATCGAATCACTAAAGTTCACACTTAAATCGGATTGACTCGGCCGAGTTTGGCCGATACGTACCCGATTCAAGTCTAAACCGAGATGAATCTGTAACTTTGTACCGGTATGCTCCAGGTCGGAGACGAGTCAGCTGAGTCGGAGCCGAGTTGGCCGAGACTTTGAACCATGGTATCAGATTTCCAAAGTCGTCAATTATTATTTTGAAACTCATTCATATTTTTGTATTTTCTTTACAACCATATAAATGTCAAATATCTATTTTAGATATTCAAATAATTTACTTATTACATAATTACTTTGTCTAGTTATTCAGATTTCTTTGAATTTTTTTAATTTATAAAGGTGGCATTTATTGAAATCACGTTTTTACTTCATTTGGTACCTTTCAGGCACATTTAAAATTACTGTTGGCACCACCATAATATTTTTATTATTTTTGTGCAACATTAAGTATGTGTCACTGGCATTGACGTTGGTTTTTAATACCAACGGCAGTGGCACTGATATTTTAATTTTAAATGTATCATTGGTGCAAAACGTTAGTGGCACTGACGCGCTTACGTGGTGCTGAATAAGAAATATGTGTGTGGTGGTGAAATAAATGAAAAAATAATAAAAAGAAAGTGTGTCAATAGTAAATTCGTGATGCTGATAGAAACAACCTTTATAAATTGAATCCTATTTGAATCTTATAAATTGAATCCTATTTTAGTTTAAGAAGATCTGTTAAACTAACTTGTTATTACACACCCATATTCAACAAATTATAAAGCTGCAGAAATGTTAGTGAAGTTTGTGGAGAATTGAACAATAGTATCAAACTGAAAAAATAAAAAGAACTTGATAACACCGCAGAGACGACTTGAAAGTCTTTCCTGCGAAAACTATTCGATCCCTTGAATTGCCTCCGGGAATTACTCGAATATAATCACGGGATATAACTGCTGCTCTTTCTATCTTTGGCAATAAGATGAAAGAAAATGCTGCAAAGTTTTGTGGATATGTGTGTTTAAAGTTGAAGTTTCAAGAAGAATCAAAAAGACCAAAAATTGGCTTAATTTATACTTAGATCATGTTCAAATCTTATTTCAAGTGTTACTTTATGTATATATAATGTTATATCAACATAACTTACCATATACAACCCTTCAGGATCAGTTGTAATAGCAAAATCACGAAAAGACACCAACAAAACCGAACAAAAAGCGCCATATATAATCGAATCGACGCCTTTGAACGCCCGTCAATGATATTCGGACACCGCGTCGAGAACATTCGTGACGCTAAATCCATAACATCAAGTTGCATCTCGAATCAAATCCAAAGATCGGGGACGCCCGTTCAAAACACATGGACGCTTTCGTCCAAACGTATGGATGCCCGTCCACTAAGCGTCGATACATCTCGTATCTAAATCAATCCATGGACGCCCGCCCATGAATTCAGGCGCTTCGCCAGTATATGGACGCCCGTCCATATGAAATGGACGCCCGCCCAAAATGCAAAGCAGAAAAATGGTTTTGTTCAACACTTGATCTAACACTCTCGTAAGCTTGTAAATATCAAATGTAAGTATGCACCCGCATCTCCTAACTCATATTGATTGTTTCAAGCTTACCAAACCTCAAACTAAATCCAATCACACTAAATCACATTGGTGATATAATCACCAACAATCCTCCCCCATTTAGTGTAACCCTTGACTTAGTTAAAATCATTAACACACAACAATTCATTTTTCAATGATAATATCACGCAGATTGAATTACCATCTAGTATATTACACATTCCAAAATATTCTAGTATTAGGGTGTGACTATGCATTGAACCCTTTTACACAAATGAATACTTCAAAGATAATATACACATGAATTAAAAACAACTTCTATAGCTTGCTTGACACTCTTTATCCAGGCCTTGTGTCCATATCAATTCATGAGAATGTAGAAAGCCAACCCTAACTTTCTTGAAGTGGCCAAACTTCAAACTCATATAGGTGAGTCTTATTAATCGTGTACCTGCAACGACACTTTTTCATAAGACTCATTAAGTAAAATTATCAACCTCACAAGCAGGTTAAGCACAAACCTTCGGGACAAAAACATGTGCCAAATCTAAGTCATTAGACCTTCCTCATTGAATTCAGCCCCTAACGTCATATTAGGAGGGAATTGGGTATTCTAATGCAAAGATTCAATAGGTTGTAGACCCATCCCGACGACCGACTTGATGAACAAATCCTTAGCCAATGCTTTGGTCAAATGATCGGCTAAATTCTTTTGAGATCTCACAAAAGCAAGCGATATCACCCGTGAGTGATCAATTCACGAATCGAGCTATGTCTAACTCCAATATGTCGCGACTTTCCGTTGTACACTTGACTATAACACTTAGCCAAGGTATTTTCACTATCACAATTGATAGAAATTGGTGATATCGGTTTTGGCCACAATGGAATCTCATAAATCAGATTTTTAAGCCATTCCGCCTCTAAACCGGCCGAAGCCAAGGCAATAAATTCTGATTCCATTGTTGAAGTAGCATTACATGTTTGCTTCTTGGAAGCCCATGAAATGGCACCACCTCCAAGTAGAAACACCCAACCACTCGTTGAAGAATGATTCTCATTTGATATCCAACTAGCATCCGAGTAGCCTTCTATTACCGAAGGTCGTCCAACATAATTTAAACCAAAATTTTTGGTAAACTTAAGATACCTCAACACACGTGTTACCGCATGCCAATGAACACTGCTAGGATTACTAGTATATCTACTAAGTTTTCCAACCGCATATGCAATGTCCGGACGAGTGCTAGTCATTGCATACATTAAACATCCTATTACTCGAGAATATTCAAGTTGAGACTCTGGTTTACCCATATTCAACTCAAATGTCTCATGTGGATCCATGGGAGTTCTAGCCGGAACAGAATTTTCACAATTGAACTTCTTCAACACTTTCTCAATATAGTGAGATTGTGTCAAAGTAATCCCTTTGTCATTCCTTATGATTTTTATACCAAGGATAACATCCGCCTCCCCATGTCTTTCATTGAAAAACTTGATGACAAAAATGATTTGCATTGGTCAACTTGATCTTGGCTTGTACCAAAGATCAACATGTCATCAACATATAGACAAATGATTACACCATTTTCGGTTTCATCAAATTTGCTATATAAACACTTGTCCATTTGGTTAAGCTTAAAACCATTAGACAAAACAACTTCATCAAACTTATGGTGCCATTGTTTGGGAGCCTGTTTTTCAGCCCATACTGTTGATTTAACAAGCTTACACATTTTATGCTCATTTCGGGTATCACAAAACCCTCCGGTTGTTTCATATAAATTTCCTCATCTAGATCTCCATTCAAGAAGGCTGTTTTAACATCCATTTGATGGATAACAAGATTGTTAATGGCTGCCAAGGCTATCAACAACCTAATAGTGGAGATTCGAGCAACCGGGGCATAAGTATCAAAATAATCAATGCCTTCTTTTTGTCTAAAGCCTTGTATCACCAACCGGGCTTTATACCTTTCAACGGATCCATCAATCTTCATTTTTCTTTTGAAGATCCATTTGCAACCTAACGGTTTACAACCACGTGGAAGATCCGTTAATATCCACGTATCATTGCCTAAAATGGAATCCATCTCATCATTAATGGCTTCCTTCCAAAAGGCAATATCCCGAGACTCCATAGCCTCTTTATAAGTTCTAGGATCATCATCAATATGATAACAATAAGCATATTGCAATCCTACTTCATCTCTTGTACCCTCCACCAAATATGTTTGGAAATCGGGACCAAAAGATTTTTCTTTTCTAGCCCTTTTGCTTTTCCGAAGCACCAAAGGCTCATCTTGTGATTTCTCACCACCACAACTTTCACTAGTTCCAATAGGAACAACATTTCTTGGCCTTGATATAGAAGAAAACCGACTTTCATCAAAGAGAGCATCACTTGATTCAATTATGGAATGAACCGCAATCAAATCATTTGGTTCTATAACATAGAACCTATATGCCTTGGAATGCAGTGCATATCCAACAAAAATGCAATCAATGCCTCTTTCCCCCAAGGTTTTAATCTTGGGATTGGGTAGTCTCACGACTGCCCTACATCCCCAAACACGCAAATAATGCAAGTTTGGCTTCTTCTTATACCATTGCTCATATGGGGTAATAAGATTCTTTTTATTAGGAATTCTATTCAAAAGATAACAAGCTGTCAGTATAGCTTCTCCCCAAAAACCCTCACTCAATCCTGAGTAAGAAAGCATAGCATTTACCATCTCTTTTAATGTTCGATTCTTTCTTTCAGCTATGCCATTTTGTTGTGGTGTATAAGGTGAAGTGATTTCATGTATAATCCCACAAGATTCAAAGAATGGTGGATCAAAATATTCTCCACCTCTATCCGTACGAAGCTTCTTAATTTTACTTTCAAGTTGTAATTCTACTTCGGTTTTAAATACTTTAAAATTTTCCATTGCCTCGTCTTTTGTAAAAAGCAAGTACACATAGCAAAAACGAGTGCAATCATCAATGAAAGTAACAACATACTTCTTGTTTCCAAAAGAAGGAGAAGAATGAAAATCACACAAGTCACTATGAACAAGTTCCAAAATTGTAGATGACCTTTCAACACCTTTAAAAGGTTGTCTTACAATTTTAGTTAAGCTACAAGTATCACACTTATTCATAGTCATACTACAAAAGGAATTAAGTCATTTTTAGACATTTGCAACATTCTTCTAAAATGTACATGACCTAATCTTGCATGCCATAAGTATGATTCATCAACATTAATATTCATTACATTCATAGCAACATTGTCATTCAAACCATTACTAATATTAAGCATATACATACCATTACTAAGATAACCAAATCCTACAAACATACCATGTTTAGATAATACATAACGAGAGGACTCATAAACTTGTTTGTAGCCCTCTTTACACAAAATACTACCGAAACCAAGTTCTTCCGGATTAAAGGAACATGTAAAACATTGTTTAAGGTTACAAATTTTCCAGAACTAAATTGCAAGTTAACTATTCCTCTTCCAACAACAAAAGATTTAGACTCGTTTCCCATATGCACAATGGATCCATCTTCAACTTTTTCATATGTTGAAAACCACGATCTATCCTTGCACACATGTCTAGTTGCTCCCGAGTCTATCCACCAACTTACATCATCATCCTGCAAATAACATGCTTCGGAAATCAGTGGAACATAATTCAAATCAGAATTAAAACCACAATTATAAACAATTGTACCTTGTTGTTTAGGTGGACTTGGATCTTTCGACCCATTCACCGGGCCTTTGCCCTTACCATTGTTGTTCTTTCTAGAAAAACAATCAGCCCTGAAATGGCCTTCCTTACCGCAATACCAACAAGCCCCTTTAGGCTTTTTGTTGAACTTTGCTTTGTTCTTGTTGTTGTTGGAATCAGACTTTCTTTTGTTATTCTTTTTGGAAGTTTCTCCAACTTCAACCATGTTGATTGAAGTTGAACCACCTGCAATGTTCTTTCCGCAACCTACAATATTTTTACCATTCTCTTGCAAACGTAAACTTTCTTCTATTCTCAAATGAGAACCAAGTTCAATCAAAGAAAGTTCTTCCTTTTTTATGTTTGTTGAATTCTTGAAATCCTTCCAAGAAGGAGGCAACTTTTCAATAATGCTTGAAACACATATGGACTCATCCATAGCCATCTTATGCATAGAAAACCGACCAAACAAACGTAGCAATTCATGATATTGATCCATGTGTGGAGACGATTATCTACCATCACATATTTCATAAAGTTACCAACAAGAAACTTCTTACTAGATGCATCCTCACTTACATACTTTGCCTCCAAAGTATCCCACAACTCTTTAGATGTTTCAATTTCAAGATAGGTATCAAACAAATTATTAGACATACCGTTCAGGATGTGACCACGGCATATATAATCATCGTTTTCCCACTTACTTTCTTCCTTGTCTCTTCCATGGTGCTGTTATCATCGATTTGCGGGCAAGGTGTACTCAACACGTATACCACCTTCAATGCGGTCAGAAGAAAGTGCATCTTCTTTTGCCATCTACGGAAATCTTCACCATTGAACTCATTTCTAATTCTTTGAAGTTCGATGTCATCTCCTTGATACTCGACATTGTTCAAAACAACAATAGTTTTCGCAGATTGTTAGTGAAGTTTGTGGAGAATTGAACAATAGTATCAAACTGAAAAAATAAAAAGAACTTGATAACACCGCAGAGACGACTTGAAAGTCTTTCCTGCGAAAACTATTCGATCCCTTGAATTGCCTCCGGGAATTACTCGAATATAATCACGGGATATAACTGCTGCTCTTTCTATCTTTGGCAATAAGATGAAAGAAAATGCTGCAAAAGTTTTGTGGATATGTGTGTTTAAAGTTGAAGTTTCAAGAAGAATCAAAAAGACCAAAAATTGGCTTAATTTATGCTTAGATCATGTTCAAATCTTTTTTCAAGTGTTACTTTATGTATATATAATGTTATATCAACATAACTTACCATATACAACCCTTCAGGATCAGTTGTAATAGCAAAATCCCGAAAAGACACCAACAAAACCGAACAAAAAACGCCATATAATCGAATCAACGCCTTTGAACGCGCGATGCAGATATTCGGACGCCCGTCGAGAATATTGAGACGCTAAATCCATAACATCAGTTGCATCTGAATCAAATCAAAGATCAGACGCCCGTTCAAAACACATGGACGCTTTCGTCCAAAGCGTATGGATGCCCGTCCACTAAGCGTCGGATACATCTCGTATCTAAATCAATCCATGGGACGCCCGCCCATGAATTACAGACGCTTCGTTCAGTATATGGGGACGCCCGTCCATATGAAATGGGACGCCCGTCCAAAATGCAAGCAGAAAAATGGTTTTGTTCAACACTTGATCTAACACTCTCGTAAGCTTGTAAATATCAAATGTAAGCATGCACCCCGCATCTCCTAACTCATATTGATTGTTTCAAGCTTACCAAACCTCAAACTAAATACAATCACACTAAATCACATTGGTGATATAATCACCAACAAGAAAGAGGAAAACCCAATCTATTCCCAACATGCACGAAGGTGATACTTACTTCACCAACAAATCTAATTGCATTCAGAAGATCAATACCTCCCATATAAAAATAAATTTAGCCCGATTTGAGCATTTACGATCAGTAAACATAAATAAACCCATGGATACTATAAGCAGCCAAAGAACCAGGACACCAAACTCAAACATCGTGAAATTCAACATAAATCACCATAAAAAGAATGTAATTCAATCTACACAAAAGAGAACTTGTCTCAAACTACCACCACTTACAGAAATCAACCCACAACTTTAAATTCTATGCCGAAAACTTTAACACATAGGAACAATATATATCACTTTTTAAATCACCCACCAAGTAACTGGACACATTGTCTTCAAGTGTATATTTTTATACATAGTAAAGAAGCTAAGAACACGACCTGATGAAAAATGGTCAAACAGTGGTGTTGCCTATAAGGAATTTCAATCGGCTGAGGATATTGATCCTAAAAGGGAAACAAACATCAAATGAGTTTGACAATGGTTTCATTTGAATAGAAAATCATTTCAATAGGAATGCAATAACTACATTTTACCGCTTAATATTACTTCCAACATAATCTTAAGTCTTTGCTGCTTGAGAACTTCTATTTCTTTCCATAATATAATATGCCGTGGCAATTGAAGATGGGGAACCACTAAATCGGGGAAGAATTTGGGGAAGATGAGGAACCACTAAATCAGCGCAGCAATTGAAGATGGGGATTTTTTTCTTGACCTAATTATAATTGGGGAAGAATTCAAAAGGGGTGAAAAATGGTGGAAACTAATTTGTAGGGAGTTTTCCCAGTTATTTTCAGCCAATGGAGTAGCCACGCCACGTAGGATTCAACATTGCAGCCTGTGGCTGCCATGCAAGTATTTTTAAAAGAATCCGATGTCCAGTCAGCGTAATCCGATGGATAGGACCAATATATAAAAAAAACAACTTAGAGGACCATTTTTCTCAAGAGAATAGGAGCAGAACTAAAATTCATAATAGACAACCTAAAAGACCATTTTTCTAATTTTGTCGTATTTTTTTTAATAAGGAATCATCTTTTATAAATTGTATTATGTTGAAACTCATTCACATTTTTGTATTTTCTTTTCACACATATAAATGTCTAATATCTGTTTTAGATATTCAAATAATTTACGTATTACATAATTACTTTGTCTAGTTATTCAGATTTCTTTGAAATTTTTTTAATTTATAAAGATGACATTCATTGACATCACGTTCTTACTTTAGTTGGCACCCTTCAGGCACACTTAAAATTACGTTTTTACTTCAGTTGGCACCACCATAATATTTTTTTATTTTTGTGCAACATAACTTCTATGTCACTGGCTCAGTGGCATTGATATTATAGTTTTAAATATATCATTGGTGCAAAACGTAGACCCATTGACGTTGTTAGAGAAACAAAACGCCACAGACTGAAAGCACGACGTGGCAAGAAAAAGAAATTTGTGTGTGGTGGTGTACATGTGTGTGTGTGTGTGTATAGTGTTATAGAATCTAGGGTTTTCTTGTGAATTCCTAGCAATTATGTGATGTAAAGTGTTATAGATTAATCCTAAAATGATATTTTGTTGTTGGAATCGAAGAAATCACCATAGTTGTTTCAAATTCAAGCTTGACTTTTTATTCAAAATTTCTGTAAATTTGTGAGATAAATGGATGTTTAACTGTATTTAATCATGTTAGTGTTATTTTATTATTTTTTTTCTTTTACTGGATATAGGTTCTGTCGAGGTGTATTTGTTGTATGTTGCCACGAAAAAAAAAAAAAAAAAAAAGGTAAGAAAAAGTAAAAGGGACGGTTGCACATGCATTGGAGTAGGAAGCTAGATGACCAGGTCTCTTGAGAAAATGAGTAGAAGGGTGGATTGGTAAAAAAAAAAAAAAAAAAAAAAAAAAAAAAGGAGAAATAAATAAAATTGAATAAATTGCAGTGGATATCTCATTTTTCTTTTTTTCATAGGATGAAATGACTATATAGTTATGTGGCGTTTTTATGAAAAATGTTTTTTTATTTGTTGTTCTCTTGGTTTATATATGTATTATGGTGAAGTCTTGATTATTATGTTGTAAAGTAGGGTGTATAGATTCTGGTGACCTTGGTTCCGCACCGTGCCGACCTCCTCCGCAGGATAAGTGATCGCGTATAAGTCACTAACGTCGATATTACTAGCAAGAATACTAGATACATAGTAGTATAGTAAATGTCAGTCAAGGTCGATCCCACAGAGACAATGCAACTTTAATTATAAACGATTCTAACCTAATTAAGAAGCAACATAGAAGCGGTCATTGACCAACAACAGACATAAAAGAAACGTGGTATTTCTCCCCCTCTTCTCACCGATCTACTAACTCGGATTAGTTAATCGTTACGTTTACTTTCCCACATAATTTCCTTAAATTAATCGAGCAAGCGTTTGATTTAATTATCATCAGCTACGGGTGCAACTCCTAACCCTATCTACTCCGACAATGGTAGTAGACAATCTATACGCAAGCTCCCTCCTTAAATGGTCCGTAATAGCCCATACGCATAAAGAACTAGAATTGCCGATATCGAGCGCTAACTCATACCGCTAACCCGCCTAGACAACTGTCGACACTGATCAGCACGTTCCTAGGGTCCATTCAAGACTATGTCCAAACTAACACTTCACTATTCGTATTTCATGCTAGTTTTACGATTACAATAAGCAGATTGGCCAGATCTAACCTACTGTGAATTAAACCTGTCGATCAACATAGTTGTAGTGAATTCCAGTTTTAGGTTTTCTAAATATTGCCTCGGTAAACCGGTATAGACCGCCGGTTTACCGGGGTCAGCTTTTCCTATCCCTGGATCTACATTGCTCAATTAAAATTAATCTAAGTAAATCATGGGGTCTTTAAACATGCAGATTAACTAAAACACATAAATACGAACAGATCTACCATATTGAAGACAAAAAGGAACGTTCAAAGCTTCATACCTTCAATAATGGGGATCTAGCTCGATCTACTCAAGCTAGAGATGGTAGAGAAAGGGAGAAAACCATAAATAACTCCACAAAAGCTTGGAATAACTTTATTTCATCAAACTATAATGTAATGAAAAGGTTTGATAATAATATTATGAATGCTTCTACAATAATCTGTAATTGCGGACTTATATAGATACAATGACCGACTTATGACTCTTTAAAACCCTAACCGACCTAGTAGAGGCGGCAGAATCAATTTCGTGTCCAACAAGTCCTCGGTTTACCGGCCCTAGCCCTCGGTAAACCGGGCTGACTTTTCCTCTTTTTCTTCAGCAGACTTCTTCTTGGACTTTAATCACTTGGCCCAATATACTTCTTCTGGTCCAGATCTAATCTCCAATGCTCCACATTCGGTCCATCCTATAAAACATGCAAAACGAGACAAAACAGTACCAAATCTTCGGGAAAATAACATAGATGCAGAATTTTAATCCTAGAAACATACACATAGCATTTAACACATAATCCACACAATAACGAGTCTATTTATCCTCTCCTGAGCAGAATTTGGGGTGAATATATGTATAATTAATGGTACCATTTAGAGCGTTATCAATAAGCATGGGAGCACAGAAACACATCACTTGACTTTGCGGGACGTTGTGTTTAGTAACTTACGTCTTGTGTACTATATGATAAGCAGTATAATTAGAATGGTCTAGGACTAGAAGTCCCTAAGAAACCTTTTATGTGGAATGAATTTAAGTGGTTAGATTAACTACACTTAAACATAATTGAGAGTCTAAAAATTAAAACACATTGGTTTTTGGTGAGGCACGTTTCTGTTTCGCAGCTTGAGACTATTACCCCGCCACAAAGGTAGCTGATGCGTGGACTGGGTAGTCTCCCACATGGGCAGTAGTCGTGCCATATGAGGAACAAATGATATGTCGTGGTGCATTCTCACAATGCAAAGTGTCATTAGATATTGTGTGTAACAAACCCCTTTATTGGTTGTGTTTTATTAGTGAGACTAGTAGAGGGGAGTGAGCCTTTATACATACGTGGTAGTAATGATAACTTTTGTGCTATCACTTGTTTTAAATTCAGTGTTTCTACCCTTTACTGGGTGCTTATGTACTCGCCCCTTTACTTGTATGTTTGTTCCCCACCCTGAGGAGGTGATGCAGGCTACTATGATGGTGATGACGTTTATTACGAGATGTAATGCTTATGTTGATGTTTGGAATTTACTTTGCTATTTTATTTATTTGTCTTAAGAGAAGAGAGTTGGAATATTTATTTATCTTTTATAGTTATCCTTTAAGTTCATGGTTGTAACAAATCACTACTAGTCACTCGTACTTTTTTCAGATGGATGTTGTTGGAACAACATTTACATTTCCTAAGATGGATCGGATTTTAATTTTTTTTCCCATGCCTTTTGTTTTCCACTTTAACTCTAATGTAATTACGTAAGACTTACGTATATAATAAGTTTAAATATTAAATTATATATGCGCCAGGCGTTCATTTCCAGATAAGGACACAGTGTCTGGAACGGGGCGTCACAGATTGGTATCAGAGCCGACTATCAGACGAACCTAAGTGCACACCGTGAGAGACGGTGATGGATTGGTATCAGAGCCGACTATCAGACGGACCTAAGTGTCACACCGTGAGAGACGGTGAGGGCCACCTCTAGAGTCTTCTGACAGGGAGAGACTGAGATAAGTGCTGGCCAAGTCCTAGCGAGGATGTCAGTCTCTTATAAGGGGGGGCATAAAGATCTTGTCAACTCGAGTTAGCCCTTTTAAGCCAAGCGAGGACAACGGTCTAAGCAGTTGACCGGATCATTTATGACTCAAGTAGCGCCGCCAAGCCCAAGTTCTGGGGCATTACAGATTGGTATGGCGCATCGTTCTGGACACCGCGTCCTTATCCGCAAATGAACGTCTGGCACACATATAATTTAATATTTAAACCATTTATATACGTAAGCCTTACGTAATTACATCAGAGTTAAAGCGGATAAAAAAAGACATGGGGGAAAACTTAAAATTCAATGCATCTAAGGAAATGTAAATGATGTTCCAACAACATCCAACCGAGTAAGAATGTACAAGTGACTAGTGTATTTATTACAGCCATGAACTTAAACGATAACTATAAAAGATAAATAAATATTCCAACACTCGTTTGTCAAGACAAATAAATAAAATAGCAAACTAAATTCCAAGCATCAACATACGCATTACTTCTCGTAATAAACATCATCACCATCATACTAACATGCATCACCTTTGCAGGGTGAGGAACAAACATACAAATAAATGAGTGAATATATAAGCACTCAGTAAAATGTAAAAGTACCGAATTTAAAACAAGTAATAGCACAAAAATTATCATTACTACCACGTATGTATAAAGGCTTACTCCACTCTACTTGCCTTACTAGTAAAACTCAACCAATCAAAGGGTTTGTCACACACAATGTCTGAGGACACTTTGCATGGTGAGAATGCATCACGACATATCCTCAGCTCCTCATATGGCACGACTGCTACCCATGTAAGTGACTACCCAGTCACGCAACGCTGCGCTTTGTGAGAAGTAATAGTCTCAAATCGCGAATGTAACGAACGCGTGCCTCACCAAAGACCAATGTGTTTTAATTTTTAGACTCTCGATTATGTTTAATTGTAGTTAAACTAACTACATAAGTTCATTCAACATAAAAGGTTTCTTAGGTACTTCTAGTCATAGACCATTTTAATTAAACTACTTATCACGTAGCACATAAGACGTAAGTTACTAAACACAATGTCACGCAAAGTCAAGTGATGTGTCGCGGTGCTTATCTTACGGAGGAGGTCGGCACGGTGCGGAGCCAAGGTCACCAGAACCTATACACCGTACTTTACACCATATCAATTAAGGCTTCACAACAATACATAGATAAACGGAATAGGATCCTCTCAAGTACTTGAGGGAGTATTCTCTCAAGTAGGAGTGATCTAATCACACACCCAAAATGTGAAAATCATCTATCCGTTTATTTTTTTCAAAATTACGTCGTTTTGGTGATAATGTGTAAAAACAAATACACTTTACCCAGGGCCGGCCCTATAGTGAGGCCAGAGAGACCACGGTCTTAAGCCCAACGGTGCCGGGAGGGCCCAACGGTACATGTTTCGCTAAAAGAAAAAAAAATCGTGTAGATTCAATCCGATCCAACCTAATATAATATATTTTTTTTTTTTTTTGATAAATGCCCAAATTTTTGTTCGGATGATGCTTTCAAACTTGTGTATAATTCATATGCATACTATGCCTTTTTATAGGCTGAATGAAGCCCAATTCGAATTGAGGTGTTTCTACACGAAAAGGTAAGGGTTATCACCATTCGCATGCAGAGGTGCATCAGTTCGAAATTCAGAATCTGAAAAGGAGTATGGATTCGAACCTCGTTTCGATGCGATAACATTAATTCGTACGACAACTTGTATGCAAACGATAAGCAAAATATTTATTTATGAAAAAATATCTAACAGTTTTGTGTATACGTATGAATTTAATTTTGTTTCTAAATACGCTAGAAAAGATTACTTTGTAGGTATGTTTGCGCTATCAATAGATTGAATTTCATATTACGGACGTTAAAAACGCGATAAGTATGTTTTGAAAAAAAAAAAAAACTTCAACTAAAAAATGCTAAATTTTAACTTACTTAAACCCAAAACGCAAGTACGCCTACGATTTTACCCTTAAATACTGAGATGATCAACTCTCATAGATAAACTAAGAGAACAACAAATAAAATAAAATAAAACATTATTTATTTATTTATTTATTTGTAAAAGCACCACGTAACTCTAAAGTCTTTTTTTTTCCATAAAAAAATACTACACTTTATTCTATTTTATTTATTTATTTTTCTGTTCGGTCCACCGTTACCCTACATTTTCTCACGAGACCTTGGTCATCTAGCTTCCTACTCCAACTCTCCCAGTATCACCCTGCCAATTGATACATTGATTCTCCCTTGCATGTGGAGCCGTCCCTTTTATTTTTTACTTTTTTATTTTTTTCCTCCTACTTCTCTTGGCAGATACAGCAAATACAAAATGTTTTTTTTTTTTTTTTTTTTTTTTAAATATTTTAATTTCCTTCGGCAGCGGTGTAAACATAAGGAAAGAAATTATAAAATGTAGTGATATATAAAATAAACAGAACCTATATCCAGTAAAAGAGCTGACAATGATAAAAACAACACTAACATGATTAAATACAGTTGAACACACTTTACGTTACAAATTTGCATAAAACTTTGAATCAAGAAGACAAATTTGAATTTGAAATAACTACTGTTATTCCTTCGGATCCTACAACAAAATATCATTCTAAGATTAATCTATAACACTTTACAATACCTAATTACAACGAATTTGCAAGAAAACCCTAGATTCTAAAAACAATTTAACTTTTTCATTTAAGGTGATTCTTGTACTAAAACATTTGTCTTGTCACGGTGATCGTCGTGATATGAATTATCTGAAAAACGATACTTCGGTTAGGCTCCTAGATAAAGATTATGTCAAGCATTTTATTTTTCCTGTTCCTCCTCTCAATAATTAGTCGACATGAGGGGAAACTGAAAACTAGATTAAGGGAGATTAATTGAAGTTAATTTCCATTAATTGTGATTATCTAATTAATTTAAATAAGGTGAAAATAAGTATTAGGATTATTTTTAAAATAAATTCGCAATTACCCTTTTCACCCTTACTTAAATTATTGGGATATTACGGAGCTTCATTGAAAAAAAAAAACTTAATAATATTGACCCATTATATATAAACTTTTTCTCTGCTGTACACAAATAAATAAAAAAAAAAATTTGATGTGCGGAAAATGAACCGGGCAAACTTTTGCTTCATATATTTGATGATTCATCACCCTACAATGGTTATAACGCTTTTTTTTTTTTTTTTTTTTAATAGCTTTCGAAAATTTGTTCCATCCTTTTTCTCATTAAATGAGTTAGTGTTTGTTTTGTGGGTTTAGTAGAACCTTTATACATGTATTATTGTAACGCCCGCCCCAGAATCTGAAGTCATTATCCAGGAAGAGAACGTTCGTGCGCTTATAGATTATATAAATCTAATATTATACGCAGTTCTATGTCGTCAGTATCAAAATAAAGAAACTAAGCCTAAAAAGAAAGGCTAAAACGCGTGCAAGCTACTATGAATAGAAATTAACAATACTAAAGATGGAAATGTAACTTTATTACATTAAAAAGAAAATACGAAATCCAAAATAAACGTACGGCAAGTCTCGAAAGACCAAAAGCCTACTCCAAAGGTACTAAAAAGTCTATTAAATGAATAACATAATAAATAAAAGATAAATCTTCAACGAGGCGTCGTTAAACGTCGTCATCGAAATCCTTCTCGTAAACATGCTCAACATGTTCGTCTTCTCACCCCACAATGCATACAAAAGAAAATGCAAAGGAGGTAAGTACAAAGTACTTAGTAAAATTGAGAAGCTATGACAACAATTAAGATTTATAAAGAAAATATATTTAATCGTTTAGTTATTTATGTGTGACCGACTCAATCTGGGGTTCATTTCATGTCCATCAATATGAATTGACTAAACGTTTCTACTTAACTTATCTATGTCACAACCGCACTCAAGGGCACTACGCGTATCCACTTTTGGGACACTCTTGGCAACATATTGGTGGATCACACCAATATCCACGAGGGGCTAGAATAGGTAGACTCCGATAAGTCGCGCGCGTCTCGGTGGAGTCCCCGAACTTGTGGTTTTTTTGACCTATGGGTTCTTCCACCTTCGTGAGGTAGCACACACATCGCGATATGTGACCGGTGCCTATCCAAGAGAGACATGTTGTTTAATCTTTTACTAGTCAAGCACGTATTTATTAAAATGATTAATCGACCACCTAAGTGTTTTCAATTAATCTCCTCACACATACTAGTCTCTTCCTAGACCACTAGACACGGACAAGGCCTAGAAATTACACAGACATTGATGAATGCTAATTCATCAAAGCACAAGCCTATCATGCTCTTCCGACGGATCCGAACTTCAACTCCTTTAAGAGTACATTCGGTGTTTTAATCGAACGATCGTCGAAATTCAATTCAGGCTTGTTTATGTTTAATTAATGTTAACATATCATGATTAAGGGTTTAAAACAGTGAAAACACGACTATGAAGCCGAAAACCAAGCTGAAACACTAAAACAGTAAAAACAAGGTAAAACAGGTCAAACACCCGGTTGACATCCTATGAACGCCCGTCCACTAACTGTTTGGAAATCTACGCAGGAACGCAGCGGAATTCAAAAATTTATTTCCTATCGACCCAAGATCGACTTCGTTTAAGCAATAAACAAATAAGCTAAAGACGGTGGTTACCTTGGTTGATCTAAAAGATCGACGCTTTGACCGTCTCAGGAGAGTAGTTCTCGCATGTAGCCGCCAAGTGTTCGCCTCTACCGCTTAGTCCACACGAACAACCCGCCGGAATCCTATCATGGATTGCTATTGGAAAACTCCGGTTGCTAGACCGGCCTTTTCCCTCTCTCCAACTCTCTCATAGGATGCTCTCTATTTTACACAAGAACTATTAGTTCTTGGAATTGTGTTGTACAAAAGAGTTTGACACCCACCTCTTATTTATAGTAGAAGTGGCGTCCCTACTAGGTGTGGAAGAGAAGAAAACATTTTCCCAATAAAATAAGAAAAATATAATTGATTGATTTATCTCATTTATTATAATATCTTATATTAAATAAATTTAGGATATTGTCAATATCTTATATTGAATATTTCCAAGATATTGTCAATATCTAATATTGACAATATTTATCTTATTACCATAAATCAATTTACACATGTGTATATATCACATATATAAACACACACACACACACACACACACACACACACACACACACATATATATATATATATATATATATATATATATATATATATATATATATATATATATATATATATATATATATTAATATCTAATATTAATATATGGTAATACCATTAATTAAATTGCACAATCCAAGTGTATCTTATACACTTCAATGTGGCGCCCCATATAGCCAAATATTGGCTTCTGGAATATTCTTTAATTAATATAATATTATTAATATCTTGTACTTAATTTATTCATAATAAATAAATACCACCATATTAATTTACCACTATAACCTTTATAGTCCGAGATAAATACTTTCCTTATTTGGTTATCATCTATAACCACATTTTAATCGGCTAGAAGTTCATATATGTGTGACCCGATAGGCTTCAAAATGTTGGCCATAGACACAAAGTACAAATTACTTAAAATGCCCTTCATACCTAACGATCACGGGATAGCGTCTAGCAACACATCGTGATCCCCAATCATGGAAGAGTCAAATGCAATGACTACTACCTTTCATGTGAAACTTGATTATCGTGTAACTTACAATCCTATCATTTGTAATAATATCCATACGGTCGTACGTCGAGTGTCAAACATTAACGACCGTATCTTATATTCTGGATATCATGCTCTCTCGAAGTAACTTATTTACTCCCTGAAGAGAGTTTGAGAATGTGTTAACACAAGAGTAAACTTCAACTTAGTTTATTCATTGATATGAAAGGTGTATAAATAGATACAATTGAGAGAGACTAGCTAGCTAGCTTGGCGGCCACTTGAGTATGTAGATGTGGGCTGCAAGCATGCAAAAGTAAAAGTAAAAGCTATGTACATGACATAAAGTAAACTAGAGTTTGACATATTAATTGTTTATATGTATCACAATTAATATGTCTTTTACAAATAAATAAAGTGTACAAATAATATAATACACTAAATAGAGATCATTGAACATGTCCTCAATAGAGGCATAGAGCACCTCGCCGAGGTGCGCACTCTTTGAGGTAATATTTCACACCCCTCAAACTGGTCAGATATGTTAATGCAACCAAGTTTGCTACTTAGTCTCTTGAACATAAGAGGTGGAATAGCCTTGGTAAGGATATCGACATTCGATCCGCTTGAGGAACATCTTTGGAGTTGAATAATCTTGGCATCAATCTTCTCCTTCAAAATGTCCATCAATGTCCACATGTTTGGTTTTGTCATGATGGTGGATCCTCCGCCATGCATAGTCTTTGAGTTATTATCACAAGCAGAGTGTGATAGGTTCTGTCAAGAGGTCTTTGAAGTTCAATAAGTACTCTTTTGAGCCAAAGAGCTTCACAAATGCCTAAGACAAGTGCTCGAGTTCACTTTTCAAGATCGCTTCTAGACACGTGAGGTTGTTTCTTGCTCCTCCAAGTAACAAGATTGCCCCATACATAGGAACGTGAGTCTGTGGTCGACCTTCTATCTATGTGGCATCCACCCAATCAAGATCAAGTGTAGACCTTGATGGATCTATCACAGACTTGGTGAAGTGTAACCCTTGGCCAGGAGTGGACTTTAAATACCTCAAGATCCTATTCACAAAGATCCCAATGTTGCTCAAGAGAGTAAGATGCATGAACCGACTAACCAGATCGACACCATATGCAATATCAGTCTTGTATGGGAGAGGTAGATGAGTTTCCTACAAGTCTTTGATATTGTTCTTTCCTGACATGCCAGTTGTCACCATGTAGCGAAGGTATGACTGGGGTCTACAGGGGATATAGCAGTTTGCACCCCAAAGATGCCCGATTTCTTCAAAGCAGATCCAAGACATATTTCCTTTGGGAGACAGAAATGCCTTTGTTGTTTCTTGCTACTTCTATGCCAAGAAAATATTTGAGAAAACCCAAGTCTTTCACTTGAAACACCTTTGCCAGCCAGAGTCTTCAAATGTTGGATCTCAAGTAGAGTCATCTCCAGGTGAGGATGATATCATCCACATAGACAATAATAATAGACCTCTTCTCGGTTGGTTGTCTTGATGAACATAGTGTGATCGTAATTGCATTGGTGATATCCAGCAGCCTTTGACCACAGCTTGTTAATTTTCCA
The DNA here is from genome assembly GCA_026214975.1 of Gentiana macrophylla. Lineage (NCBI taxonomy): Eukaryota > Viridiplantae > Streptophyta > Magnoliopsida > Gentianales > Gentianaceae > Gentiana > Gentiana macrophylla. The sequence goes on along the minus strand of CM047817.1, from coordinate 77,405,809 downwards.
AACCATGCCCTTGGTGATTGCTTCAGGCCATATAGAGATTTCCTCGGCTTGCACACCTTGCCTTGAGTATGAGGATTGATAAAACCAGGAGGTACATTCATATAAACCTCCTCGGTTGAGGTCCCCATTTAGAAAAGCATTTTTGATGTCCAATTGGTGAAGAGGCCAGTCAAGTTGGACAGCTAGAGAGATCGTAACCACGACAGGTGTTGAGTTTTGCCACTTTGGTGCAAAAGTTTCCTTATAGTCAATGCCATAAGTTTGAGTGAATCCCTGGCTACCAATCGGCTTTGTACTTGTCAATAGTGCCATCGCATTGTATTTTATAGTGAATAACCATCTCAGAATCGATTGCCTTCTTGCCCTGTGGAGAGGTGTCAAATCCCAAGTATGATTATCCGTAGAAGTCTTTGTCATCTGCTTTTAACAAAGACCTTCCATTTATCATTTTGAAGGGCCTCCTGAATATTTCTAGGGATAGAGTGAGAGTCCAGATCTGTGTAAACATGGCAAAGACAGAGACAATGATCATAAGATAAATAAGTATGAATAGAATGATCGGTGCATGATCTTTTTCCTTTCCTTAGAGCAATAGTCTGTCATCTACTTGATGAGATGCCGAGAGTCGATGGTGGGTCCGGCAGACTGCCCAAAGATGGGTTGCCGAGGTTCGGTTTCAAAGCTGCAGGTCGGGTCGCAGACTGGTCGCCAGATCGCCGAGGGTCGAGAATGTGAGTATCCGCAGGATCTTTGAAGATTATGAGTCTGGCCGAGGGTTAATGGTTTCTTGAGGGACGGACTTAGTTCAATCTCAATCAGTTTCCATCGTTGGTCGGCTCAAGAGGTTTCTTTGTAATATGGAGTCCTTTCAAAGAATTTCACATCCATAGAATTGTAAAATTTCTTTTCGGTAGGAGAGTAACACTTGTAACCTTTCTCTGCCTGTGCATATCCAAGGAAAATGCACTTATGAGCTTTAGGATCAAGTTTACTTACGTGTTGAGCATGGATATAAACAAACACAAGTACAACCAAAGATCTTTGGAGGCAATTGGGTAATAAGATGAGAGCAGGAGTGTGTGGTCACAGGTTTGGAGAGGAGTTTTGAAACCTAATACTCTACTGGGAAGTCTGTTGATTAAATATGTAGCAATCAATATAGCTTCACCCCACATGTATTTAGGAACATGTGTAGTGAACATGATTGATCTGGCCATTTCAAAGCAGATGTCTGTTCTTTCTTTCAAAGAACCCCATTCTCATTGAGGTGTTTCCACACACAACTACCGATATGAACAATTCCTCTGTTTGTCAAGAAGTTACCGAGGTTAGACTCATAGTATTCCAGAGCATTATCGTCTTTAAGATCTTGATCTTAGTATCAAATTGGGGGAGACCATGTGATAAAATTCTTGGAAGATAGGTCCAACTTGATTTGTCTTTCATTAAGAACAACCAAGTGTTTCGGTATGATCATCAATGAAGGTTACAAACCACCTTTTCCTGTTATACTTTTCACTCTTGAGGTCCCCATACATCTTTGTGAATTAGGGTGAAAGGGGAAGAGGGCAAGTGAGGTAACTTAGCATATACAGATTTGGTGAGTTTAGCAAATTGACAAATATCACATTGAAGATCATTAAGATTACATCCTTTAAACAATTCAGGATTAAAGACTTTAAATAACCAAAACTTGGATGTCCTAGTCTATAATGCCATAACATGATATTGTCTAGGTTTTGAGTGCAGGCTGCTGAGGCAGATTCTGTCTTCGCCTCTTCTCTTCAAAGCAGGTTGATCACAAACACCCTGAAAGGTGGTTTAGCTTGCCCAATCACTTCTCGAGAAGAAAGATCCTGGAATGTACACCGATTCTTATTAAAAACAACAGTCCAATTCAGATCTTTAGTGAGTTTCTTGATGATATAAGGTTCTGATCTAACTTTGGAACAAACAGACATTCTCGTAGATATATCTCGATTAGTAAGTTTAACCTTCCCAACACCTTTTGCATAAGAAATGTAACCATCGCTAGCCTTAATTTCGTGAATTTGGTTGCATGGCATATATTGGGTAATAAGGTTTTTATTACTACTATCATATGGGAAGAAGCCCAGTAATCAACAATCCAAGCCTCATTACTAAGAGGTGAGTAAAATATACTGTTTTAGCATGAGTGGCCATTTCAAAGAGGGGAGCTACCTTCCCGATCTTCGAGCAATAAAGGCTCTAAAGGCAAAGAAACCGAGCATTTAGCTTCATGTCATTTTCCTCTTCACCTGATAAGTTTGCCTTGACTTTCCCTGGTTGGTTTTGAGGTTTTGAGGGGTAGGTTTGCCATGTAGCTTCCAACAATTGTCCTTGGTGTGATTTGTGCGCTTGCGGTGATCATGTAATGCCTTTCCGGCTTTCTCAAGAGGTTTCTGTAAGTCTCATTAACCTTCAGCAGGGCCGTACCTTCAGTAGGGTTGTCAGCAGGGGGTTCAGCAGCATCACTTTCCTCCTGCTTTCCTCATGTTTGACCTCAGCAAACATGGATTTGAGATTTGGAAGAGGTTTAGTAGCAAGAATTCTACCCTCGACATCATCAAGAGTAGGATTCACCCAAGAAGGAATTTGAATACTCTCTTTTCTCGATAATGTCTTTAAAGAGTGCAAGCATCTTTAACATCATTCCAGGGTGAGTTTCCAACATATCTAGGTGTTGCCATGCCTTAGATAGTTGATTAAAGTATTGAGTTACAGACATATCCCTTGTCCGCAATTTTGAATCTGAGCTTGAGTTCATAGACTTGGATGTATTGTCCTTTTGAGTAAAGGTCTCGGCATTGTCCTGCATTTCCTTAAAGTGTCATACATCATGAAGTTCTCATCGATCTCTTTTGTCATAGACCTCGTGAGGATGGTCATGACTTGGTTATTTTCTGTGTCCCATGCTTCAAACTTGGGGTCGGTTTAGGGCGGTGTTTGGAACCAGCACAGATATCCCATCTTGCCCTCGGCCGGAGATATACATTTTCATAGACCTTGACCATAGCAAGTAGTTGTTACCATCAAGTTTATGATTTGTAAAGAAGAGTGTTCGATTATCCCATCACGAGGCAAATTGTGAGTCTCATCAAGAAGATGAAACTTCGGATAATATTGACATTTTCCTGAAAAAAGAACTGAGTTTTGCAGCGGGTTTTAGAACTCAGTAAGTCTCTGATACCATGAAGAGAGTTTGAGAATGTGTTAACACAAGAGTAAACTTCAACTTAGTTTATTCATTGATATGAAAGGTGTATAAATAGATACAATTGAGAGAGACTAGCTAGCTAGCTTGGGCGGCCACTTGAGTATGTAGATGTGGGCGGCAAGCATGCAAAAAGTAAAAGTAAAAGCTATGTCTATGACATAAAGTAAACTAGAGTTTGACATATTAATTGTTTATATGTATCACAATTAATATGTCTTTTACAAATAAATAAAGTGTACAAATAATATAATACACTTAAATAGAGATCATGAACATGTCCTCAAATAGAGGCATAGAGCACCCTGAGGTCGCACTCGGCCGAGGTAATATTTCCACACTCCCACTTTGTAAAGATTCACGAGAGCTAGACATTCCTTATAAGAAGGCCATTTCGGATATTCGATCCCAATCATAGGATACGCGATTCCCGGACGAACAACCATGTATACTCCGCATGCTTCAATATCACACCCAATCACTACCGCATGATCGCCCCGTGGCTAGGGGAAACCTCAATAGTGTCAAAGCATGACAATCCACACCGTGATGCCATGAAGACTCCGGTCCAAAGGATAATTACACAACCGCATCATAGTGTGACACTTAATCGTAAGTGGGTCGATCCTAACGTCGCGCATTCTCTAATACACGTCCACATACAAGCCCAAGTGTCTCTACACTTCGATAGACGAGATCTATCCCTGCCCTTAAAGACAGAAGACATCTAATACGTGCTAGTCTGTTTATACTATCAATGCCATGTTTAATAGTACATCAGCCTAGAGACATTTAAGTATCAAACTTATTAAAGTGATTAGAGATCTCATCAACTATAATCGCCTATCATGGTTTCTCTATCACAGTTTAATACTAAGGACGTTATCATATAACAATTCATAATTGGTTCTTTAAAAGAACGTATATATGACAACAGAAAAACCATTTTGTATATCTATAAACATAAAGAAATAGTAGAAATGATCCGACCCGGTCGGATCCGGTACAACCCGATTGGGTTTAGGACACTATTCCAACAATCTCCCACTTGGCCTAAAACCAATCACTCGCACACACACGACCAAGTTGAAACACAAGAATCTCATGCAATACTCGCAACTAGCCCTAGCCATGAACATATCGCTATCCGTGGGGACTCAGACTTATCTTCATATCATGCTCCATATGACAAAGTCAAAGGAACCGCCTCAACACACTCATGAATCTCTGACGAGACCCTGGTCCTTGCTTCAAGCAATGAATCCACTTACTATATCAGCTATATAGAAAAGGTGGAACAACCGTACAAGGTTCAAGAATGAACCTTCTAGATCCATGTACTGCTCCCGCTGCGCCTCTAAGGCACTACTGTGTTTTGGCCTGGTTGTAGAATTTACAGTGACCCATGACTAAGAACATTTCCAGCTCACTGTATCACTTAATCAAGGTGATTGCAAACCCAGACTGTAGCTCCCACTCGCCTTCATAAGACTCAGGATATACGTCTGTATAACTATATTTATCTGATTCCAAGTTTCGATAAACTAGGAAGCCATCCTTAACTTGTTTAAGGATATTCTCGACATTCACCAGATTTACTTTCATACTTGCTCATGACTCTTCATGCAGTATGAACATCTGGCATAACTCTTATGATGGATCCTATTGCAGCAGCAAAGGGAATCTTCCATAAGTATCATCTTTCACCTTATCTTTAGGACCAATGTCCTAACATAGACAGATCTCACTATCAATGCTAAACTTCTTTTAGCATCACACCTATATAGGTAAACTATAATCTAACAGCAGTTAAATCTATCGCTATAGATTCTTATTTCTAAAAATACGAACTGCTAATCCAAGTGCTTTCGTAAAGACCTTGAACTACCAAACATTAATTGACTGTGACATGGGGTGACAATTCTCGAGAGAGATATCCAATACCTTACTCAAAAATCATAACACACTCCCACTATCCATCTTGCACATTGGGCATATCCTTCTTTTGACTAAATCAAACTCCTTTGAATTATCAAACAAAGAAATTGTCTAGAGAAACTTGTTTAAGTCCATAAATGGATCTCGTGGGCTTGCATATTGATTGAGCTAAAATTCACCCCAACAAAAACAATTTATAAAGACTAAAACCGTGGGTAAACTAACTCTAACCGGCAGTGTACCGGTCGATTGCTAGAATAGCTACATGAGTACGAGGTCGAACCCAAGGAAAAGTGTTCGTGAGTACCAAAGTGAACGTGTTACTTAGTCTAGGTGATCAATCTTTTTAAAGTGTTTGTTCACTACAACGACACTAAAGTGATTTCTACTAACGAGTCTAAAGACAGAAAAGAAAGAAAGATGATTAAACTACTAAGTTTTAAAGATTGATTAAGGGACATAGCCGAACCATGATCAAAATAGCTAGTTTCAACCCCAAGGATGGACAAAACCGGGAGTGTGCATTATAACAAACGAACTCTCGCATTCAATTTCACGGGTGCAAACTCCTAATCCCGGTGCTAAGGTCTGAACAACTCTCTCCTAACACCTTATGCCGTGTTAACTACCCTTCCCTAAAGAAGACTCACTAACAAGACATGATATGCCCTAGAGCCGCTTAAACGTTAAAACGAGTGACCTCACTTTGGGCTCGGACTTAACAACTAAGCCGAATCCACGCCATGATCTTAGAACCCTTTTTCCCACATCCTCTATCTCGAACAACTCTTTAGAGTGATGTGTGTGATTTTGACCCAGTGATCAATCTAGCCCAAATGTTATAACAAGTTCTAAGACGTGAAATATGCAAGATACAACAATAAAAAGCACTACCCACTCCCAATTTCATCACCCAATGAGTGATTTCACCAAATTTCACATGATTCGACTATGAAAAGAGTTTAGCTACTCATTATACTAGTTAAAACATGCATAAGACAGTCAATGGAAGACATAACAAGTAAAAGAAAGAAGGAATTAACCATTAATTTGCAGAAATTTGAGATTAGATCCAAAAAGTACAAAATAGACCCGGTACACTGATACCATTAAATGACATTTTTCCCAGTTAAGCACTAAATTGGTATCCTCACAGCGTTGTAACACTCATTCTAAGTGTAACAAACAGCCATTAAAAGAGTCTCCGTAAACACTAAAGTCGTCCATAAAAATTTCTAAGAATTTCTCAACCATATCAGAAAATATAGACATCATACATCTTTGAAACGTAGCAGGAGCATTATATAAACCAAACGGCATTCTTTTATACGCAAAGTTCCATAAGGACATGTGAAAGTTGTCTTTTCCTATCTCCTCACTGCAATGAATATCTCAGAATAACCACGAATAACCATCTAAGAAACAGTAATACTTATGTCCACTTAAACGTTCTAACATTTGCACTATGAATGGAAGTGGATGATGATCTTTCTTAGTATGATCATTTAGTTTTCTAAAATCAATGCACATTCGATATCCTGTAATTTCCCTTGTTGGAATCCATTCATTCTTATCATTCTCTTTCACTGTGAAACCTCCTTTCTTTGGTACAACTTGAGTTGGACTTACCCATTCACTATCCGATATAGGAAAAATTATTCCCATTTCTAATAGCTTAATAACCTCTTTCTTAACGATTAATCGTAAATTCGGGTTGAGGCGGCGTTATGTTGAATACAAGGTTTAGCATCTTCTTTTAGAATTATCTTATGAACACATATCTCGGACTAATACCTTGAATATCGGCAATCTGCCCATCCAAAAGCTTTCTTATGCTTTTTCAACATTCCTAGTAATTGATCTTCTTGTTGCTCCGTTAAAGTTGATGAAATAATAATCGGTAAAAGGTTATCATTTTCAAGAAAAGCATATTTTGATTTAAAGGTAACGGTTTCAATTCGCATTCTTAGGCGGATCTTCTATTGATGATTTTAAGAACCGGTCCTTCTAGTTCTAATTCTAAATACTTATGCCATGGTGGTTTAAAAGTAAAACTTCCTTTATCTAGAGAAAGGATTATCTCTTTCATTTCAATGTCTTCCTCATCTTCTTTATAGATAGATAAAGTTAAACATTCTTCTAATCTATCTTCAAAAGTTGGTAATCGATTATCATAGATGTAATGAATATCTTCTATAAAAGAACATGATTCTCGTGATGTGTATTGATGGTTCATAGCTTTGAAAATATTGAAAGCAACTTCATCTTCATTGACTCTCAAAATTAATTCTCCTTTACGAACATCGATTAAAGTTCTCCCTGTAGCTAGAAATGGACGCCCTAAGATAAGCGGCGCTGAAAATCCTTCTTCCATTTCCATAACTACAAAGTCTACTTGGAAAATAGAACTTGTCTACTTTAACCAATACGTCCTCAATAATTCCTTTAGGGTACTTAATCGATCTGTCTGCCATTTGCAGAGTCATTTCAGTCTTAGTAAGCTTTCCTATGCCTAGCTTTCTATAATCCTCATAAGACATGAGATTTATACTAGCTCCAAGATCACATAAGACCTTCTTAAACAAAAATCCTCCAATTTCACACGGAATCGTAAAACTTCCCGGGATCTTTTAGTTTAGGTGGTAACTTATGCCGCAGTGCAGAACATTCTTCATTTAGGCATATATTCTCATATTCCTCTAATTTTTCTTATTTGATAGTATATCCTTCAAAAACTTTCCATAGGCGGGCATATTTATCGAGCTTCGATAATGAGGATATTAACATGAATATGACTAAAAGTATCAAGGAAACGAGCATACTTGATCAGTCTTAATCTTTTAATTTGATCTTTAGGTGGAAAAGGTAAAGACTCTAAATCTATAACCTTTGGTTTCGAAGTCATTCTCTCTTTTCCTTTATCCTTTGGAGTATTACTTGATCGCCATGTTTCAGGTTCTTGAATTTTTTCTTTTAATTTGTTCCCTGAATCAATCTCTACTTCATACTCCTTCGATTCTTCCTGCTTCTCATCCTTGTTTTCTTTATCTTCTACTCTAACATGTTCCTTAAATAGATTCCTTAAATCTTTATCCATGGGGTCTTTCAAAATTCTAGGATTTTTACCCATTTTTCACCTTCCTTCTCAGTCCCAAACTTTATTCCTTTTCAAGAAATTCTCTATGATTTCTTCTTCCTCATCCGTAAAGTCAAGTTCATCTTTAGTCTCTTCATTTTTATCTAAATCATTTTCTACTTCATTATTCCCGAAGTTTTCTACTCCATTACTACCATAGAGTTTCCTACTTCTCGTAACTACAACATTTACCTCTCTTGGGTTTCTTTCAGTATTACTTGGTAATCCTCCAGGAGGTCTACTGTTGTTACGTTCACCTTCCCTACTCAAATGATCTTCCATATTCCTTAATGAAGCTTCTATCGTTCTCATTTCGGTATCATGTCCACTCATAGATGTTTTCATTGTACTCATGTCCATGATCGAACCTATAGAAGTCATCATTGTTTCCATATTCTTAGCTTGAGTAGATACTACACCCATCATATTTTCCATCGCTTTTTCCCATTTTTCAACCCCTTCGCAGTTGAGTTGAACTTTGAGTTCTTGGTATACTTTGAGTGGTATGTTGAGGATAGGATCTTGGTAATGATTGTAAATTTCGATTAGATGTATTTCCTTGATAAACTTGATTATTATTCATATTCTTATATCGAATCTGATACTGGCGGTTGTCCTGGCTTACTAGGGTTTTCGGACCATCTAAAAGTTGGGTGGTCTCTTCTAATAGCATTAAATGAGTTTGAATATGCATTGTTCAAATTCCTATGCTGCTGAAGAAAACTCACTTCCTCTTTTGAATATCCTGTTGGTTCTTCTATCCCTAATGACACATTATCATGATTTGAGTATTCGGTTGGAGTACTATTTTCGAATTTTGATTCTTACCTTGTTGTAATCCATCAAACTTTCTACTTAAATTCTCCAAATGTGCTAGAACTTCCGTATTTGACGTACATCCTTACGCAAAAGCTACTTTTCTAGTGCTAGAACCGGTTTCCCACATTCTCGTTGTTTTTGGAAATCTTTTCTATAGCATCGTAAAACTGTTTGAGCTTCACTCATCATTAACGAACCACCACATGCATGATCTACATCCTGCACGTGAATCTTTTCTTAATTTACTGACGTAAAAGTTGAATTTGCATATCTAAGGAATAACCATGATCGGGACAAGCTCTTAACAATTTTTAAACCTTTCCCACGCATTCCCAAGTGTTTCTTGAGATCCTTGTCTAAAATTAGCAACCTCGACTTTTAATTCCAAATTCCGTCCTGAGTGAAATATTGTTTCGTAAATTCGGTTTGAATATCCTCCCAACTAGTTAACGAGTGGTGTGGAAGAGACATAAACCAATCTCGGGCTCTTCCTTTTAAAGAAAAAGGAAACATAGTCATCCTCGTTAATTCCTTATGAGCACCTTGACTTTTGTGTTTGATTGCACGCTTCTTCAAACAGATAGAGATGATGATGTGGATCTTCATCATCTTCTCCTAGAAATGGGCTCTTGCGTCAATTAAACCAAAAGATGAGACTTAATTTCAAATTATTCGTCCTTCATTCGGTAAAAGTATGGGATTATTAGTCCGGTTTCTCCTTACGTTTGATCACGAGATAGGTCTCGGGTTTGGCGGATTGTTACGATTATTACGGTTCCGATCTTGATTGTTCCTATTATTATTATTCGATTATTATTAATATTAATGAGGTTTTGTCCATGCCCTAAAGCATGATCTAGCCTCTGTTCGTTTGTTTCATCACTAGTTTGACCATTTCTTTATTTTTATTAGAAGATGATTCCGTTGGAGATTTTCCAAGGAGTCCTGTTGGTTTGACCACGTTTACTCTCTATCCGTGAAGCGCCTTTCGTAAGCGTTTATATCAGGCTTATAAGGAGTAAGTGAGGCTTTACCGCTTCTGGTCATCAACTAATTAAAATAGAAAAATGCTCGAGTTTTAAAGAAGAAGAAAATTGGTACTAAAAGAAAGTAGATACCAACGAAAAATAAAAAAGAAATGTGATAAGAAGAGTGTTGGTTTATCCTCGAGAATTTTAAGCTAATACAAGTAGTAACCATAGACACAAAAAAAAATAGCGACTTTGTCTCCCCGGCAACGGCGCCAGAAAGCTGACGTCACCAAACCAGACCTTAGAAACGGCGTCAAGAAAGGGCGATGACCTTTCTAGGTTAGACGGATCCTAACCGGCAGTGTACCGGGTCAAATCAGTAGTGATAAAGTGGTGAGTCGTGTCGAATCCTCAGGAAAAAAGTGGTAATTCTTTTAAGTGTGGTTAAACACCAAAGAGTTGCTTATTAACTCGATCTAAACCGCAATTTTATAACACAGATTACTACTACTCTAACCAACATAAAATAAATGCGTAATTTAAAAGTTATTCTAATATAATATATATAGATGTATAAATATATATAGATGTACATAAATAGTAAAATATATATATATATATAAATATATAGATACCAATATATAGTTTATAAACTAGACTAGCCAAAGTATATATAATCGATTTATACGATCTTTTCAATTAAGAGAATGTGTTCGATCTTCCTTTTTTTAGGTCCAATTGAGTAAATGAAACGGTGTACTCCTAAAGTCAACAATTCCTCCTCACACGAGCGTATGAAATTGTCATATGTCAAATGTCATCAGTCCAATGTCCACAACTGCCCCATGCTAAACTTAGTTAGTCAAAACAGGTACCGAGTACAAATCTACCCCGGATAAAAGAGGTGATTCCATTTGTCAGATGGCCGATGTTATTCAAGAGGCTCCGGTTGTCAAGCGGATCGATTTAATACAAACGGTGTAGTTTCAATTAAACTGTGATTTTAACATTATTAAGATCTCGAGTACAAATTTTAATAAGATTTGTTTTACTAGGACAAATCTGCCCCCGGGTAGGAAATAGGATTCCGTTAATCAGACGGCCATTTTTACCCTCCGGTTTTTCTATTTTTACTCATATCCCGACTTCTCGGTCGAGTTCATCGCCTGAGTTATATGTGGTATTCATCACGATTGATTACTTCATTCGAATATGTTATCTTTACGTAGCGAAATAGAAAAAGATTCATTTTAACTCAATTTTGATCATTTTTATTTTAACATCATTCTTTTAACGAAAAGATCGAAACAATACGATTACATAACTTTGGCTAGTTATTAGATTTAGCCTAATAACATTATAAAAACTAAAAAGAAGAAAATAACAAACATAAACATAATTATTATAGAAATTACCCGATTACAATCTTTGACTCGTAAATCGTCTTTTTCCGGACATTACAACGACTTCAGCAACACTGAACTTCCGATAATTTCCCGAGCATTACTACGATACTACTACTACTAATTTATTTTGGCATAAAGCCTATTTACAAACTAAGAAAGGAGAAGAAAAAGAGAAAGAAGAGGAGAGAATATATATAGAATATTGTATATATATATTGGTACACTCTCTAATGAGTCTCTCGCTCCCCTTTTATAGATTTTCTTCCTTCCCGGACCGGTCACGAAAATCGCGGATCGGTCCGGTGTAATGATGGCAATCATTACGATTAGTTGCAAGCATGTGCCCCATGTTACCTCTAATCATTACTTAGCATGTGTTGTAATTATATATAATTATATATAATTACACACTATCTTCTAAAAATCGTAACTTGAATTCTTGATATCGAATGACATAATCGAACTTCCGTTGAAAAGCTCGTTGAATTCTTTACAACTTTCATCAAGACCATTTCTTGTAAAACGTATTCTCGATGAGCCATTTGTATTATACGTCCTTTTCGAGATTCGAAACAATTATTCTCTTGATCATTTATATCGGTGACGCTTTATAACTTCCTTTCAACAACTTGAATTGACTTCAAAAAGTGTTCAGACTGGATTTGGTTCATCTTAGGATTCGCAATGAAATAAACAAAAATACCCGTGTAAAATAGGCACAATATTCCGGTCATTAAAACCGGTACAAAAACTACAACTTTTATTATAAATACTAACTTTTACTACTAACTATACTAAACTATAAAGATTAATAATTTATACTAATTATATCATAATTTTAGATATTTTACATAGAATTTGTCAACAAAACGTAATAAAATCACGTAAATTCAATCATATAAAAATAATACATCAAATTACTCCCCACTTAGCTTTTGATCGTCCTCGAGCAAAAATAAGCGTAATATATAAATAACGAGATAATATAATTGATCGATTAAAATTTCAAAAGTAATATATATCATCAATATTACAAACATATAATTTATAAATTTTATAGAAATTTAAGAAAGGAGATTATATAACTTAAATGAATTAAGTATCAAATATGAATTAGATGGAAACATGCATGCAATAATTGTAAATATAAATAAAATATTAGAAATACTTTCTATCTCGATTATTACTTAATTTACGGAATCATTAACTAAGTCGGATAGAAGACATATTGGCTTAATATATTAGGATAGGACATTGGTTAATCGAAAAAATAGAAAAAGGAAATCAAAAAGAAAGATGCAAGTAAATGACGCACTACGTCTTCACATTCTTGATCAAAAACAGATTACGATTAGTAACATCCTTTTATTCCAACTATTTTTGATTTTCTCTTCTTTTTTTTTTTTTTTTTTTTTTAACATTAAGAACTAAAGCGTGAGTGTGTGTAAATAATCAAATTTTACAAGCATTGCTTCATCAAGATTGATCGGAGTACTACTCTTTCGATCTAAAATTACGAGTCCGGTTTCCTTAAACCCGTAATTATTCTTGAGATCTTATGATTCGAATTTTTATCGGGAGCTTTATACCTCATAGTGATATAGGCGCTTTTAGATAACACCCTACTGCACTCAAATCATTGGTAGCTACTACCGATATATTTTATTTTTATATTGTCGATCAAAGATAGGAAGATACTGATATTTGATTAATTCCGTGTAAAATGGTGCTTTGTTCCTAATATAAATTGTTCATAGGATACTAACATATCTGAACTCATTCCAATCACATACCATTTTTCTCAACTCTTAACTTTTTCTCATCATCATCTCTCTCATAAGACGCATAAACTCGAAGGATGTCAAAGAAATGTAGACCAAAACAAGCTAAGGGTCGGAAATTTCTAGTTAATCAAAATGGCTAAATTCGAGTGAGGTCTTAATCACTCTTTAAAAAAGTTGAGGTGGGGTCAAAATTGGAAATTTTATTCATGAGGCTTATTTTATTATAGTTATATTTTTTTGTGGTCTAAAAATCATCATTCCTAATTTTGATTCCAAATTCATAATTAATCTTGAAAAGAAAATTATCTAAAAATTTATTTATAAATATAAAATTACTTGAATAATTCCATAAAAGAAATATTTGACAAAAATTATTTAGTTATACATACTCAAAATCTTAAAAATCTTATAAAAGATATAAAACATATTCATTATATATCTAATATATTTTACTAAATCAAAAATTAATCCTCTCGAATTATATCATTTTTTTTCATATATTAACCAACTTAAATTATTCAAGAAAATTAAAACTAAGAAATAAGTAATTAAAGTACTAATTTATATGAAAAAGGTTATATTTTATAATTATTTTTTTTTTTTTTTGAAAATTTTAATGAATTTTCAAACCTAACTCTACTCCCCACTTATTTAAGTGACATCGTCCGATGTTCAATGAGTATGAAAAGTAGGTTCGAAAATTAAATTAAAATTATAGATGATCGTTATAAACATCGATAACACACGTATATTAAAATCAAACAACATATATATTAAACAAAAAGAAACTATTACAGACTAAAAAAAATAAAAATAAAACAAACTTACTATTAACTTACTAACCTTAATCAATTCTAACTTATTAAAGCAAACCAAACTTAAACTAAATTAAATAAAACCACTAACAACTATCTCAAATAGTTGACGAACAACCCGGATTCTCTACCGGTAGCAATCCTCTACGACAATCACGAGACGGATATATCTCATCAGAAGCAATTTCAGGGACTTCATTCAAATGAATACATAACCTTGAAATTAACCAAGCAAAAGGCATCGGCCTTCCATTATTATACCGTTCCACCGCAAAGTTTATCGCCGTCTAAAAATCAAAATCCCTGGAGTCCACATGAGCTCCGCTTTATCAACGCAAATAACAAAAGTATCTCACTATCATCTAACCCATGCAAAGTCACTAGTCGGATAGACTGGTGTGTTAATGAAGTGTTTCCATGCTCTCGGATGAGCGGGTAGAAGCGGAAGTGGTAGAGTCGTAATTTTGATCGAACTCGAAACAAATACGGAAAAGCTTCCGTGACATAGTTAACAACATGACAAGAGTTTCCTAATGCCCATTGATATTCATAATGAAGATTATGGATTTGGTTGAAAATCGGTATCTCGTAGATATGATTGATAATATGAGGTGACAGTGAATAAGTGTACCACGAATGAGATATAAGTTGTGACGGATCTACCGTAGTAATGTGATAGAAAGAGCTGAATAAAATTCCCTAACAATAGAAACATTAATTCTTCCTCGAGGATGCTTAACAAATTTTTTCCATCCTTGATTCTGAATTAAATCCCTTTCGAACTGATCAATTTTTTCAAAATTGATACCCCTTTCCATCAATATAGGAGAATTTGCAAACCTCGCATTCACCAACAAATTAACATTTGAAGCGCTAGACTCGGGACAAAAACATCAAGCGCCTCCGGATCGTATGAATTGGTGATGGTGATGATCGGTTTGACATTTTAGTTGAAACAGATGAAAATAATTAAAGCAGATAGAAAGGTGAAAGTTCTTGAGTGAATTTGCAAGTTTTTACTTTCGACTTTCTTGCCTTAAATGGACAAGTATGGAGAGTGTACGTGGCTGCATATTAAAACTCTCAACATGACTCAGCAGTTTTAACTCCCGGATCGGTCCTGAAACTGACCGGACCGGTCCGGCTTTAAGATATTTTTACCGTGTACAGGTTGTAAAGTTCAAGTTTGCTTGTTTATCTTTAATAGGCTCATGGCTATTAGTGTTCAAATAAGTTAATAAAACATATTTAAATGATACGGATAAACGATACACGAATTATATTTAAAAACGACATACTAAAAATATTTTTTTTTTTTTTTTTAGATTTTTATGAAATATTTAAATACTATTAAAAATGATTAAATTTACTACTACGACATAAAACGATTATGAAAACGAAAAACTACTAAATTAGCAAACTTAGTATTTAAAATGCGGAAAATAAAATAAACAGATAGAAAATGTTTAAAACTAACAAAGTTGTACGATATCAAATAATGTCAACATCATCATCCTCAGCTGGATAAACTGGATCATTTAAACTTGGAACCGATGACGTAACTGGCTGTGGAAACGTAGTCGTGGTCCGAATCGAATCGCCGAGATCCATCGAACTCATACTTGACGTCATCCTTGCAAAATCCGAAAATCCTCCCCAGCTAGATGTAACAGCACCCTGAGAACCTGTATAAAAGACACCCTGACCACTAGACTGGCTTCCAAAAGGATTTGGCATATGATGAAAGCTCTGAGATGGTGGAATAGGTGCTATCCATTCTGGTAACGTATATGGGTTAGATTGATGAGGCGGATAGGCGGTTTTATCGAAAGAAGGATCAAGATGCATCCGCTTCATGTCTCAAAGATCCTCTACGTAAATCATCACTCCACTGCCTACTCTGCTCAGCAAACAAAGCCATATTAGCCTGTCCTCGGGCTACATCTGATACTAAGGATTGAAACATATCGTATGTAATAGTGTTTGGGAGAGAAGTCTGCTGTTGCTCAGAAAAAGATGAAAATGCTGAAACTGGTGGAACTGGTGGAGGTGCACTACGTCTAACTATCGAGTCTATCGAACCCTCTGGAGACCTCCTCAGACTAGGGCCTATCAGGGACTCATCTGCCATCATCAACTTGTCGTTAGACAGGAAAGGAACTCCTGATCTACGACATAAATCTGAAATAAAGCCAGGAAAGTACATGTGACTCCCTGCCTTGGCAGTAACAATAAACTCGAAAACCCTTCTATACATGATCTTCCCCACATCCACCTTAACATCATGAATCATCGCCCAAGTAATGCATAAATCTTCTTTACCAAAGGCGGTGTGTTTGGTAGTGGGATAGAGAGTATGGCTCAAAAATCTTTTGATTGCCCTCGGATCTCTAAAACACTTTCCATAATTAAATCGTTATCCACCCATTCTCACTGTAGCATCAAACTCCTACGAGCTCAGAGGCAATCGCTCATACATAGCAGGATCATCTAATCTATAAACATGACTCTATAATCTTCTTCATCCGGGAAAACTTCTACCCCTAAAACAAAGATTAATCGAGTTCCGGACTAAAAGAAACATGTCTCAGACCTAAGGGAATAGACTACATCATACTACCCTCGGTGGGTGTCAAAGTAGACAAAAGCGCATAAAACTCGCCACTAAGGTAGTATTGATCTCTCCTGTCCTCCGAGTGCAAAATCCAACCATTGGCGTCTCGCAAAAATACGCCTAACCTCCTCTCCTAAGTCATCAAAATCTAAGCCTCTTTCCAACACAACTCCACATTTACTATAGATATTTTTATAAGCATTCTTAGCTTGAGGTGAAGTCAGAAGCAAAACTAATGATTCTTCTTCCGGTGTTAAATCTTTTAATTCTACGACCGGTACTTCTATTGGAATATTAGGCTTTCGTTTTTTAGAGATTTTTCGACTGGATGAGGCCATTCTACAATATTGAATTGACAAAACAACAATAAAAACAACACAAAATAAAATGTCACAACACACGTAAAATTCAAAACAGTTGAAAATAAATCTAAAAATTATAAAAATCATGAAATTGATAACTAGAGTAAACAAATTATACCTTATAGTGAACAAAACAGTGAAAAGTGGCCGGAAAAGTCGTATAAGCCTCCGGGATGAAATGGAGCTTGTGTTCGATCTTTTTCAAATTTTTCACTATTGGTGAAGAGAGGAGAGTAAAAGAGGAAGAATGTATGTAATGGTATAGTATAATTTGTATTTTTGAGAAGAAAAATAAAAATTTTTTTGGGGGTGGAGATGATGGTGCTGCGGCTGCTGTTGAAGAAAAGAGGAGAAATGAAGAAGAAGAAAAGATCCCGTCCTTTTAGGTTAACTCGAACCCGGACCGGTCCTGATAAGGGCCGGATCGGTCCGTGTGAATTTTTTTTTTTTTTTTTTTTTTTTTATTTTTATTTTTATTTTTTTCTTTTTTCGAAATTTTTTTTATTTTTTTGGATTTTTGATATAAAACTTATAAAACTCAATAAAAACTTTAAAATAAAATTTATAAATTTTATAACAATTTCTCAAAATTTATAAAATCTTTATAAAACTTATTTAAAATTTTATAAAAATTCAATAAATTTCTATTAATTCTTATAAAATATCTAAAAACTTAAAGAACTTTTTATAAAACTTTTATAAAACTCCTTAATTTTATAAAGATCAATTTTATAAAATTTTCAAAGTTATGCAAAAATTTTATAAAACTAAAAGAAAAAGACTTGAACTTACGGGGTTTCTAATTCTTCAATTTCTATAAACTCCAGATTTCTACATACCGTTCAAGCAAACTATATCCTAGAAATGTAGCGTTTGAATTAAGTCTTGGAAGTCCATCGGGATTTTCGGTTAACCACCTAATCGTTCCCTTCTTAATTACATTCAAACACTCACTCTGAGATTGAGTTATATTTTTCCCACATTGCCCATTGTGTTCAATCTTTCCACAGATTCTGCACTTCCTTAAAAACTTAGCCCTTCTCTTTATCGAGCTTCTCGACGTACCATTACAAACTTCTTTCAATTTTTTCTCTCTCAACAATTGCTTGTTCTTTTCAAAAACTAAGGCTTCTATAGTAAAAGCGATATCTCTATTAAAACCAAACTTCAAAAGCAAAACAAAAACTCCTAATCTATCTAAAAAGACATCCAGGTTCTTTTACGTACATCCGGTAAAAGAGCGAAACTAGTTTAGACATATAAAAGTAAAGATAAAACCTGGTAATTTGATACTTTGACTTTTAAAACCTAATCGCTTTTTAGTCTTTCGGAGGGTCGATCAAAGCAACATCACTTCATTTATGAGAGACTTCTTCACCTTCCAAAAATAGCTTCACCTGTGACCATTGGCTATAAAAGTTGTATTCCCATCGAGTTAGTTCATGACTCCCATTTATAAACTCGTGTTACTTTAAATGGTCCTGTCCATCTTGATTTAAGCTTTCCTGGAAACAACTTTAAACGTGAATTGTACAATAACACTCGATCACCTATATGGAACTCACGACTATATATTCTCTTATCATGGAAGGATTTCGTGCGTTCCTTGTAGATTCGAGCATTTTCATATGAATCAAGGCGAAATTCTTCTAATTCTGTTAACTGAAGTAGTCTATGATCACCGACAGCCTTAGGATCGAAATTTAAAAATCTAATAGCCCAGAATGCTCGGTGTTCTAACTCTACTGGGAGATGACAAGATTTACCAAAGACTAATTTGTAGGGAGAACAGCCAATTGGAGTTTTAAAAGCTGTTCTGTATGCCCATAACGCATCATCTAGTCTAACTGCCCAGTTTTTACGGTTTGAATCCACTGTTTTTTCTATGATTCTTTTAATCTCTCTATTCGACACCTCTACCTGACCACTGGTTTGCGGATGATAAGGCGTTCCTAACTTATGCGTTACACCATATTTTTCAATTAACTTAGTAAATGGTCGATTGCAAAAGTGCGAACCCTCATCACTAATGATCGCGCCTGGAATGCCATATCTAGTGAATATGTTCTTTTTAAGGAATCGTATGACAACCTTGGTATCATTAGTGGGAAGAGCTTCAGCTTCTACCCATTTCGAAACATAATCTACCATTACAAGAATAAATCTTTTTCCAAACGATATAGGGAAAGGTCCCATGAAATCTATACCCCAAACATCAAATAACTCACATTCTAAAATAGGTTGCATAGGCATTTCATGTTTTTTCGATATATTTCCCCATTTTTGACATGATTCACAAGATTTAACATATGTATACGCATCTTTATAAAGTGTAGGCCAATAAAAACCACATTGCAAGACTTTAAAAGCAGTTTTCCAACCTCCATGATGACCTCCTGCCTCACGATCATGACAAAACGATAAAACACTTAAAATTTCATTATCAGGCACACATTTTCTGATTATTCCATCCGAACATTTACGGAAAAGATCTGGTTCCTCCCAGTAATAAAATTTTAAGTCATAAAAGAACTTCTTTTTCTATTGCCAAGTCCAATGAGACGGAATGTAATCACAGGTTAAGTAGTTAATGATATCTCCAAACCAAGGTGAATTTTCCTTAGAAGGAATTCTTTTCTTTAATAACTGCATGGTTGAAGGAGTATCGATTCTAAATAGTTGTTCATCAGGAAACGAATCTTTAATTTCATTTCCTATTTCTTCCTCAGTTTCCATTCTACTTAGATGATCTGCTACTACATTCTCACTTCCTTTTTTATCTTTAATCTCAATATCAAATTCTTGAAGTAGGAGAATCCATCTAAGAAGACGTGGTTTCGCATCTTTCTTACTCAGTAAATATTTCAATGCTGAATGGTCTGTATAAACTATTACCTTAGAGCCAACAATATACGATCTAAACTTATCTAAGGCAAAAATTACAGCCAACAGTTCTTTTTCTGTAGTTGCATAGTTTAGTTGAGCTGCATTTAACGTATGAGATGCATAGTAAATAGCTTTGAGAATTCTATTATACCTTTGACCTAAAACAGCTCCTACAAATTTAAATCGCTTGCATCACACATAATCTCAAAAGGTAAATCCGAGTCTAGTGCCACCAATCTTTGGTGCGATAATCAACTTCGCTTTCAGGGTCTTAAATGCTTCCATACATTTACTATCAAAATTAAAAGATACTTTTTTCAAGCAAATGACTTAGAGGCTTTGCTATCTTTGAAAAATCTGCAATAAATCTCCTATAAAATCCTGCATGTCCAAGAAATCCTCTTAACGTTCTTAGATTAAGCTGGTGGAGGCAATTTTTCGATTACCTCGACTTTAGCTTTATCAACTTCAATTCCTACTTGAGATTCTATGACCTAGTACAATTCCTTACGATACCATTAAATGACATTTTTCCCGATTAAGCACTAAATTGGTATCCTCACGGCGTTGTAACACTCGTTCTAAGTGTAACAAACAGACCATTAAAAGAGTCTCCGTAAACACTAAAGTCGTCCATAAAAATTTCTAAGAATTTCTCAACCATATCGTAAAATATAGACATCATACATCTTTGAAGCGAAAGCGGGAGCATTATATAAACCAAACGGCATTCTTTTATACGCAAAAGTTCCATAAGGACATGTGAAAGTTGTCTTTTCCTATCTCTCACTGCAATGAATATCTCAGTAAATAACACGAATAACCATCTAAGAAACAAGAATACTTATGTCCACTTAAAGCGTTCTAACATTTGCACTATGAATGGAAGTGGATGATGATCTTTCTTAGTATGATCATTTAGTTTTCTAAAATCAATGCACATTCGATATCCTGTAATTTCCTTGTTGGAATCCATTCATTCTTATCATTCTCTTTCTTTGTGAAACCTCCTTTCTTTGGTACAACTTGAGTTGGACTTACCCATTCACTATCCGATATAGGAAAAATTATTCCCATTTCTAATAGCTTAATAACCTCTTTCTTAACGATTAATCAGTAAATTCGGGTTGAGGCGGCGTTGCATGTTGAATACAAGGTTTAGCATCTTCTTTTAGAATTATCTTATGAACACATATCTCCGGACTAATACCTTGAATATCGGCAATCGCCCATCCAAAAGCTTTCTTATGCTTTTTCAACATTCCTAGTAATTGATCTTCTTGTTGCTCCGTTAAAGTTGATGAAATAATAAGCGGTAAAAGGTTATCATTTTCAAGAAAAGCATATTTGATTTAAAGGTAACGGTTTCAATTCCAGATTCTTAGGCGGATCTTCTATTGATGATTTAAGAACCGGTCCTTCTAGTTCTAATTCTAAATACTTATGCCATGGTGGTTTAAAAGTAAAACTTCCTTTATCTAGCTTAAAGGATTATCTCTTTCATTTCAATGTCTTCCTCATCTTCTTTATAGATAGATAAAGTTAAACATTCTTCTAATCTATCTTCAAAAGTTGGTAATCGATTATCATAGATGTAATGAATATCTTCTATAAAAGAACATGATTACAGTGATGTGTATTGATGGTTCATAGCTTTGAAAATATTGAAAGCAACTTCATCTTCATTGACTCTCAAAATTAATTCTCCTTTCTGAACATCGATTAAAGTTCTCCCTGTAGCTAGAAATGGACGTCCTAAGATAAGCGGCGCTGAAAATCCTTCTTCCATTTCCATAACTACAAAGTCTCTTGGAAAATAGAACTTGTCTACTTTAACCAATACGTCCTCAATAATTCCTTTAGGGTACTTAATCGATCCATCTCGCCATTTGCAGAGTCATTTCGATCTTAGTAAGCTTTCCTATGCCTAGCTTTCTATAATCCTCATAAGACATGAGATTTATACTAGCTCCAAGATCACATAAGACCTTCTTAAACAAAAATCCTCCAATTTCACACGGAATCGTAAAACTTCCAGGATCTTTTAGTTTAGGTGGTAACTTATCTTTGCAGAATTGCAGAACATTCTTCATTTAGGCATATATTCTCATATTCCTCTAATTTTTCTTATTTGATAGTATATCCTTCAAAAACTTTCCATAGGCGGGCATATTTATCGAGCTTCGATAATGGGGATATTAACATGAATATGATTTAAAAGTATCAAGGAAACGAGCATACTTGATCGGCCTTAATCTTTTAATTTGATCTTTAGGTGGAAAAGGTAAAGACTCTAAATCTATAACCTTTGGTTTGAAGTCATTCTCTCTTTTCCTTTATCCTTTGGAGTATTACTTGATCGCCATGTTTGAGTTCTTGAATTTTTCTTTTAATTTGTTCCTGAATCAATCTCTCTACTTCATACTCCTTGATTCTTCCTGTTTCTCATCCTTGTTTTCTTTATCTTCTACTCTAACATGTTCCTTAAATAGATTCCTTAAATCTTTATCCATGGGGTCTTTCAAAATTCTAGGGATTTTTACCCATTTTTCACCTTCCTTCTCGTGTCCCAAACTTCTATTCCTTTTCAAGAAATTCTCTATGATTTCTTCTTCCTCATCCGTAAAGTCAAGTTCATCTTTAGTCTCTTCATTTTTATCTAAATCATTTTCTACTTCATTATTCCCAAGTTTTCTACTCCATTACTACCATAGAGTTTCCTACTTCTCGTAACTACAACATTTACCTCTCTTGGGTTTCTTTCAAGATTACTTGGTAATCCTCCGGAGGTCTATTGTTGTTACGTTCACCTTCCCTACTCAAATGATCTTCCATATTCCTTAATGAAGCTTCTATCGTTCTCATTCTCGTATCATGTCCACTCATAGATGTTTTCATTGTACTCATGTCCTTCTTGATCGAACCTATAGAAGTCATCATTGTTTCCATATTCTTAGCTTGAGTAGATACTACACCCATCATATTTTCCATCAGTTTTCCCATTTTTCAACCCCCTTCGCAGTTGAGTTGAACTTTGAGTTCTTGGTATACTTTGAGTGGTATGTTGAGGATAGGATCTTGGTAATGATTGTAAATTCGATTAGATGTATTTCCTTGATAAACTTGATTATTATTCATATTCTTATCTTGAATCTGATACGGCGGTTGTCCTGGCTTACTAGGGTTTTCGGACCATCTAAAAGTTGGGTGGTCTCTTCTAATAGCATTAAATGAGTTTGAATATGCATTGTTCAAATTCCTATCTTTGCCAAGAAAACTCACTTCCTCTTTGAATATCCTGTTGGTTCTTCTATCCCTAATGACACATTATCATGATTTGAGTATTCGGGTTGAGTACTATTTTTCGAATTTTGATTCTTACCTTGTTGTAATCCATCAAACTTTCTACTTAAATTCTCCAAATGTGCTAGAACTTCCGTATTTGACGTACACATCCTTCGCAAAAGCTACTTTTCTAGTGCTAGAACCGGTTTCCCACATTTCGTTGTTTTTGGAAATCTTTTCTATAGCATCGTAAATCGCTTGAGCTTCACTCATCATTAAACGAACCACCACATGCATGATCTACATCTGACGTGAATCTTTTCTTAATTTACGACGTAAAAGTTGAATTTGCATATCTAAGGAATAACCATGATCGGGACAAGCTCTTAACAATTTTTAAACCTTTCCCACGCATTCCCAAGTGTTTCTTGAGATCCTTGTCTAAAATTAGCAACCTCGACTTTTAATTCCAAATTCCGTCTGAGAGTGAAATATTGTTTGAAATTCAGTTTGAATATCCTCCCAACTAGTTAACGAGTGGTGTGGAAGAGACATAAACCAATCTCGGCTCTTCCTTTTTAAAGAAAAAGGAAACATAGTCATCCTCGTTAATTCCTTATGAGCACCTTGACTTTTTGGTCAGACAGAATCGTTTCTTCAAGCAGATAGAGATGATGATGTGGATCTTCATCATCTTCTCCTAGAAATTGGGCTCTTGCGTCAATTAAACCAAAAAGATGAGACTTAATTTGAAATTATTCGCTCCTTCATTCGGTAAAAGTATGGGATTATTAGTCCGGTTTCTCCTTCTAGTTTGATCACGAGATAGGTCTCGGGTTTGGCGGATTGTTACGATTATTCCGGTTCCGATCTTGATTGTTCCTATTATTATTATTCTCGATTATTATTAATATTAACGAGGTTTTGTCCATGCCCTAAAGCATGATCTAGCCTCTGTTCGTTTGTTTCATCACTAGTTTCACCATTTCTTTATTTTTATTAGAAGATGATTCCGTTGGAGATTTTCCAAGGAGTCCTAATTTGGTTTGACCACGTTTACTCTCTATCCATGAATCGCTTTTTCGTAAGCGTTTATATCAGGCTTATAAGGAGTAAGTGAGGCTTTACCGCTTACGGTCATCAACTAATTAAAATAGAAAAATGCTCGAGTTTTAAAGAAGAAGAAAATTGGTACTAAAAGAAAGTAGATACCAACGAAAAATAAAAAAGAAATGTGATAAGAAGAGTGTTGGTTTATCCTCGAGAATTTTAAGCTAATACAAGTAGTAACCATAGACACAAAAATAAATAGCGACTTTGTCTCCCGGCAACGGCGCCGAGAAAGTGACGTCACCAAACCGGACCTTAGAAACGGCGTCAAGAAAGGGACGGACCTTTTCTAGGTTAGACGGATCTAACCGGCGATGTACCGGGTCAAATCAGTAGTGATAAAGTGGTGAGTCGGTGTCGAATCCTCGAGGAAAAAAGTGGTAATTCTTTTAAGTGTGGTTAAACACCAAAGAGTCGCTATTAACTCGATCTAAACCGCAATTTTATAACACAGATTACTACTACTCTAACCAACATAAAATAAATGCGTAATTTAAAAGTTATTCTAATATAATATATATAGATGTATAAATATATATAGATGTACATAAATAGTAAAATATATATATATATATAAATATATAGATACCAATATATAGTTTATAAACTAGACTAGCCAAAGTATATATAATCGATTTATACGATCTTTTCAATTAAGAGAATGTGTTCGATCTTCTTTTTTAGGTCCAATTGAGTAAATGAAACGGTGTACTCTAAAGTCAACAATTCCTCCTCACACGAAAGCGTATGAAATTGTCATATGTCAAATGTCATCAGTCCAATGTCCACAATCGCCCCATGCTAAACTTAGTTAGTCAAAGCAAAAAGTACAAATCTACCCCGGATAAAAGAGGTGATTCCATTTGTCGATGGCCGATGTTATTCAAGAGGCTCCGGTTGTCAAGCGGATCGATTTAATACAAACGGTGTAGTTTCAATTAAAGCGTGATTTTAACATTATTAAGATCTCGAGTACAAATTTTAATAAGATTTGTTTTACTAGGACAAATCGCCCCGGGTAGGAAATAGGATTCCGTTAATCGACGGCCATTTTTACCCTCCGGTTTTTCTATTTTTACTCATATCCCGACTTCTCTGGTGGTCGGGTTCATCGCCAGGTTATATGTGGTATTCATCACGATTGATTACTTCATTCCGAATATGTTATCTTTACGTGAAATAAATAGAAAAAGATTCATTTTAACTCAATTTTGATCATTTTTATTTTAACATCATTCTTTTAACTAAAAGATCGAAACAATACGATTACATAACTTTGGCTAGTTATTAGATTTAGCCTAATAACATTATAAAAACTAAAAAGAAGAAAATAACAAACATAAACATAATTATTATAGAAATTACCCGATTACAACTGCTGACTCAGAAATCGTCTTTTTCCGGACATTACAACGACTTCAGCAACACTGAACTTCCGATAATTTCCCGAGCATTACTACGATACTACTACTACTAATTTATTTTGGCATAAAGCCTATTTACAAACTAAGAAAGAGAAGAAAAGAGAAAGAAGAGGGAGAGAATATATATAGAATATTGTATATATATATTGGTACACTCTCTAATGAGTCTCTGCTGCTCCCCTTTTATAGATTTTCTTCCTTCCCGGACCGGTCCTGAAAATCTGCCGGATCGGTCCGGTGTAATGATGGCAATCATTACAGTTAGTTGCAAGCATGTGCCCCCATGTTACCCTCTAATCATTACTTAGCATGTGTTGTAATTATATATAATTATATATAATTACACACTATCTTCTAAAAATCGTAACTTGAATTCTTGATATCGAATGACATAATCGAACTTCCGTTGAAAAGCTCGTTGAATTCTTTACAACTTTCATCAAGACCATTTCTTGTAAAACGTATTCTCGATGAGCCATTTGTATTATACGTCCTTTTCGAGATTTAGAAACAATTATTCTCTTGATCATTTATATCGGTGACGACTTTATAACTTCCTTTCAACAACTTGAATTGACTTCAAAAAGTGTCTGTGACTCGGGATTTCGAGTTCATCTTAGGATTACGCAATGAAATAAACAAAAATACCCGTGTAAAATAGACACAATATTCGGTCATTAAAACCGGTACAAAAACTACAACTTTTTATTATAAATACTAACTTTTACTACTAACTATACTAAACTATAAAGATTAATAATTTATACTAATTATATCATAATTTTAGATATTTTACATAGAATTTGTCAACAAAACGTAATAAAATCACGTAAATTCAATCATATAAAAATAATACATCACCCTATAACATCATAAATGACCAACAACATCCAAACAATTCCGGAGGGTAAAAGTGCTCGGGAATGGGGTTAATATCAACAAAAAGGGGTAATAATCCATCAAAGTGACGGATTCACTCCCCGTGCCATGAGCTCACGATAACACCCCGAAAACGGTCTAAATCACCCAAAAATGTGCTGAAAATGTGGTAAACGGGGATAAACAATGCAGCGGAGTCACGTAAAGTTGACTCTCATCACATATCATGTTATCGTCTATCAACATTGAGCTTTCTGCCCAACGTCATCAACACTATCATATAGCCATGATACGAAGTTATAACAAGCATAGTCTGAATAGAACCGGGGCTCAGCCTTACAGGGACATTCCCTCTAGGTAAGACAGACTAGGTTCATAACCTGGTTGTCACTGATGGAATCTAATTCAGATATTATGGCTCCTGGCCATATCTCTCAATCTTGCCTCTCAAACATTCTTTCATAAGTCGTGAGATATTCATTCTTCAAGATGAACATACCGGCAGCCTTTTCAGGCTTGAGGTTATCCACAGACTTACAGAACTTTTGTGTGCACTGAGCAGTGTTCTACACCTCATCGCTATGCGGCATCTGCTCATGTTCCAATGGTTGAATATATCTTTGTGGTTCTCAAACTCTTTTGAGATCTGATTCACTCCCACTATTTCTTTTGGAAGAAACACTTCCTCTAGAAGACAGCATGTCTGGAGACAAACACCTTTTGCTCCGCGGACGTGTAAATAATATCCAGCGTACTTGCTAAGATATTCCACAAAGTCGCATATGTCGTACTAGGCTCCAAGCCTTTCTGACTTTGCCTATGACAACTTCAAATCATCGGTTAAGATAGATTCGACATTATCATCTTCCATATCTAATATGGAATTTATTCAACCTTTATTCTTTGGAACTTGGTTAAGTACAAGGGCACTATCCCGAAACGGGTAAGGGATACTTCGCATGGCTTGCGTCACACCTTTATCATATAAAGTGTTGTTTCCATTTTAGGAACACAATCTAATTGCGTATCCCAAAGATGGTATCCTTCAAGGGAGTATCTTATTCTTTTAGACGACTTCGAAACACCCTTCAGGTATTAATTACTTCAATCCAATTGAAGATTAATTCCTAAGTAGCTCAAATCAATCTTATATTCGTACTAGCTCGAACTTTTCGGGCTTTCCGAATTGTTGTACTTCAATAAGTACACTTGACTATTTCTAAAAATAGTCGTAAAGATTAATAAACAATTATTTGTGGCATTAATTGTCATAAGCCAACAAGCATCAATATGTTTAGGCTCTAGCCAATCTTCTAGGTTTCATAACCTTTTCTTAAAAGGGTATTTTAGTCCTCTTTGGATAAGATACGTATAACCCACATGATTCATAATCATATGGTTCAGCATCATCAGAATGACGCTTGGTTACACGCTTCCCTTCCATAGAGACTGTGCCTAGAACAACCACAAATTAAGGATAACAACCATACAAATATTTAGTTGAGATTTCATCACATATATCAATTATATAGTGACAACAATCTAGTAAGTTAGATTCAGTGACCTTTCAACTTTATCGGAACAACATTTATTCTTTACAATTGAATATGTCTTCTAAATCTTGACAAATAACTGAAAGTATGTTCTTCATAAGAACTAGAACATAATAACATTTATTTTGTTCACTTATCAGTTTACTAGATCCAGAATATGGTAAGTGTCACAACGTTTGCTTCACCTTCCATATATGGATTTAACCTTTCTAATTTAATCACACTCGCAAGATATCATATATCTAAGAGTTGACTTGAACTTAGATAGATTTATCTCAACAGACTTGCTTAGAATAGAGACTTCGATAAGCTCTCTATTTAAGCACATGCCCTAACTTTTCTTTCAATCCTTTATGCACTTGAAAAATATTTCTTATTGTAGTCTTCATAAGACTTAAGAAAGACCACAAGAGTCATGTCCTTAATTTCCTTTCATAAAGAAAATCTAAAGTTTATTAAATAGTTTATTTAACCTTTTGAATCGTATTCAAAACATTGAATATTTAATTAACGTTTAAGCAATGATAGAATTAAGATACTTAAATCTTACGATTTTGAAAACAACCTTTCCAAAATTAGATGTGGTCATTCTTATCCAACGTTTGAATTAATTGTCATCGTATGACTGAATGATCATTTTGGATCGTATCCAATATATGATTAATTCATTGAAACTTATTTCAAATGATTCAATCATATCACGAGCTTCCGCTTTCATTAATAATTAAAGTCTTGGAGCACTGCATTAAATATGTAGTCTCCTTGTCTCTAACTACTATAATGGGATTGCTCGTGTCATTGCTTACTTTAAAAGGATTAAAATTACTTAACAATATTTGAGAACGTTTCTCAAAAGGTAACAGTCATAATTTGGTTTTACAAATCGAGAATGAAACATGAATATAAAAGTTTGCTAAAACTACAACATAAAAATGAAAATAAAAAAGTGTTGTTGTTGTTTATACACGCAAAATTAAAAATGGTCTTTTGGTTTATGATTTTGCTCCCACTAGTCAACTTCTCCCAATTGACTTTCAAGAATTATTAATTTCTTTAGTGGACAAGATCCCACTAAACTACCGCGACCCCCGCTTTGGCTGGTGGGCCGAAAATAGTCTAATAGGTAGACAACAACCCTTTGTCAATCGTATCTTATACGACTCTTGTTGTTTGACTAGTCAACTCTTTGACAATTTTCATCTTATGAAGTAGTCAAACCCTTGCCTCTAAAATCCAAACGACCCCACTTTGGCTGGTGGCCGAGAGAATTCTTAGTCAAGTCATAACCCCAATATTCGTGAGATCTCATACGATCATATCTCGATAATAACGATATACCGAGGTAGGTCAACCCCTCGCTCACGGTGATGAGTTGGATCCGAACAAGGGCTCTTCAACGTCATTATAATATGGGAGGCAATTTCAACTTGATTCTTTTGAGGTGGAAGTATTTATGTAAATTAATTCACTTAATTAATTTTAATTATGGTCTCATCAAGTATATCTATCTCTATAGACATACATCCTACATATTCATCTAGATCGTGTACTAGTCATGCATCTATCGTATCATATAAAATAAATACAAGCACAAAATAAATAAATGCGTAAAGTAACCGGTATGATCATGGACTTTTCTAGAGTGCGGTTTTGAATACAAACCGATTTAAACCGCTGGTCACAATCTAAGGGTATTTGCAACCGCCAATAGGATCTTTAATGCGCCATCTCCAATGTAATCTTTATTCTTCTATCTTTGTTCTCCATCTTCTCGCTCCATTCTTGTTACATTTAATTCTATCTAATAAAATAAATACACCCGCCGCTTTGCGAGGGGAGCTTAACGGAATGGGATAAATGCGAGAAAATAAACTAGGTCACGTTCTTCATAACGGCCTCAGGACAATTTTAAACCAACAGAAAAATTAAATCATTCACATCTATCATATCGATTCGAGAGTCCAAGATCAATCGGGTCCATATAATCATATTATATCTACTATATCTAATCCATATAATAAAATCTTATGAAAAAGATAAAATTAAAATTTAACTAATTGCGTCTTAATTAATCAATTAACATTTAATCTATTAAATAATTTTATCCAATCAATTAACTAATTAACATTTAATTAATTAAATAATTTTAATCGAAATAAAATTAACGATTAATTTTAAACGATTTTAATTTTAATTATAATTAATTAGAACTATTCTAAAAAAAAATCAAAATTAAAATTAAGTCTCATTTGTTTCTTTCCTTTTGATTCTTAATCAAAAGGGATGCCTTTGTTTTCCTAACCCAAAAGGCATTTTCCTAAACCAATATTGGTTTAGGCCTGGCCATTTTACAAAATCAAAATTTTGGAAGTGGCTGGCAGCGCAAAACTTTTCTAAATCAAATATTTGGAAAGGTAAATAATTTTAGTTTAGGCACAGTCACTTTCCAAAATCAAATTTTTGGAGTTGGCTGAAAGCAAGCCTATTCCAAATTAAACATTTGGAAAGGCCAATATTATTTTAATGCCATGTGGCATCCCAATGGCCCAAACTATTTGAACCATTGGTTAGCCACACGACACAACTAAACAAAGAGATATCAATCACAACTATGAACCATATTGAAACACAAAATACACAAAACAAAAAATTTGGAGATCCGCCAGCATTGACGGTCAACCGATTTGCCGCGTGATAGGGTTGTACAACGAAATTGGAAAACTGGACTAACCGACTGAACCGGATTAAACCAGACCGAAAAATGATGAACCGCAATTTTCCAATCGGTTTTTTCATTGAAGAAAACCGAACCGGAAATCCAATTCAGTTTTCGGTTTTATCCATAAAACCAGTATGACCCGAACCGAACCGGTTATACTTCATTTTTATTTTATATATATATATATATATATATATATATATATATATATATATATATATATAAAATTTAATTTGTTCACTAGCTCCTACTATAAAAACCCCACACACACAACCCTAAATTTCTAAACCTTATACTTACGCAAGTTTCTACTAAACCTAAACCTAAAATGCTTCGACTACCGATAACCGCCATTTGAGCTCACCGGCCGTTCTTGCTTCTTCTAATATTCTTCATCCATTGATCGTGAAAGGTGAAAGCAACCTTTGAAATTGTCGTTACAACGACCACCCCCGCCGGCTTATGGTGCCAATAATGGTGTTTGTCTCATTTTTAGAAGAAAAAAATCAAAATTTTATGGTAAATAAAATACGATCGAAAACCGAATCGAATCGAACCGGATTGTATTGGTTCATCCAATTCGGAAAAATGACTAATTGATTCGGTTTAGAAAATATCAAAACCGTAACTTCTGATTCGTTCAAAAAATCGTAAAAAACCGACCGGATGGACTATGTACACCCACAAGCGCGAGTTGCCTGCGCTGCCGCCGCCATATGAACCGGCCGCCGCTTGATCGGCCGAGCACCACCAGTTCCCCCCCCTTTTTTTTTCTTTTCTTTTCATGTATCACTTTTGCGAATCAAAAATCTTTCATCTTTTAATTACGTGATTTAAACGATAAAATTAACTACGCAAATTAACATGCTTATTGCTTAAGCTCGAAACTCGCTCCGATACCACTGTTAGAAAATCTACGCGGGAACGCAGTGGAATTCAAAAATTTATTTCCTATCGACCCAAGATCGACTTCGTTTAAGCAATAAACAAATAAGCTAAAGATGGTGGTTACCTTGTTTGATCTAAAAGATCGACGCTTTGACCGTCTAAAGAGAGTAGTTATGCATAGAGCCGCCTAAGTGTTCGGCCTCTACCGCTAGTCCACACGAACAGCCCGCCGGAATCCCATCATGGATTGCTATTGGAAAACTCCGGTTGCTAGACCGGCCTTTTTCCCCACTCTCCAACTCTCTATAGGATGCTCTCTATTTTACACAAGAACTATTAGTTCTTGAAATTGCGTTGTACAAAAGAGCTTGACACCCACCTCTTATTTATAGTAGAAAAGGATGCTCTCTATTTTACATAAGAACTATTAGTTCTTGGAATTGTGTTGCACAAAAGAGCTTGACACTCACCTCTTATTTATAGTAGAAGTGGCGTCCCTACTAGGTGTGGAAGAGAAGAAAACATTTTCCCAATAAAATAAGGAAAATATAATTGATTGATTTATCTCATTTATTATAATATCTTATGTTGGTCCCTTGGAAAGGCTAACACAAGTTTAGGGGGGTGAATAAACTTGTCACAAAAAGCGATCCCGAATGGAATAGTCCTTAAACTAAGTTTCTTTGAAACTTAAACTGATTTTCAGTTCCTGTCCCTTTAACTTGTGCGGAGTTCAGTTAGCTTAACTGAATATAAGTTATTACTGACTTATATTTAGTCTCGTTAACTAGCAGCGGATAAAACTAGCCTTTAGTGCAATAGATGTGTAACTAGAAAATTAGACCTTCTATGTATCAGTTAAGTCTTGACTCGATTCTCAGTGTTTCTTTGAGAGACAATGCAATAAATAAAACAAACACAGATGCATAAAGTAAATCAACACAAGATTTGTTTATGGAAGTTCCGTGTGGTGTAATCCCGTACGTCTCCCCTTCTCCTGTGGCGTAGGAGGTATCACTAGAATAATGAGATAACCGTTACAAGATTCTAGTACTATGTGGTCCTTCACGACACCCTAGTTTCACTTTATCACACAAAATGAAGAAAGGTGAGATTGCTCCCTTCACTCTGCACTTGATCTTTCGGAGGTGGAATTGCTCCTTCACTGACTCACCACTCATATACACAGATCCATGATCGCACCAAGCTTCTTGTAGCAACACCGTATGAAGAAAGGTAGAATTGCTCTCTTCAAACTATACACACCAACCCTTTTTTCACAAAGGTTAGGTTTAGAATTAATCAAGGATTAATTCGGTGAGGCTGTTTGATTTTTCTCGGATCGACTTTGTAGCTCCAAGATGCCTTCTTTCCCCTTAATGGGTTCTGGATCTTCCTTTGAAGTTTTCAAGGCAATGTCGTTGGCTCCTTTTACGGATAAATGTAATCGATTTTTTTGGATCTGGATTTGGATCTTGAATGTATGCTTGTAAAGCTCTTTTTCTGATCCTCCTCTATTTTTCTTCAAGTGATTCTCTTGTATATTTATAGGGGTGATGTGATGGTTACTAGCTCTTGTAGCCGTTACACTTGTCAATTAGCCAGCGTTCATATATACGATCTTTTGTCGTATTGATAGTTTAAATCAATCAAGGCCTTAACTCGGTTTTATACTCTTCTTCAAAGCCCGAGTACCTTGTTTACTTCATATCGACTTTAATTGACTAAGTCGAGTACACCATTCGATTTCTTCTTTTCGGTAGGTGATAATCTTTGTCCTTAAGATTATCCAGTTTTACATGATCTATAACTTCGATTTGAGTCACCACAGACTTGCACGAATCGACTTATAGTCATGACTTATCGACTTCTAAGCCGAGTTTGCCACCTCGGTTCTTCAATCTTCAACAAGCGAGTCTGTGTCCTCGGTTCTTGAGTCTTCTAGATAAGCCAAGCTGAGTCTGTGTCCTCGGCCGAACTTATCTTCTTGATTTTGGCATGGTGAGTTTGAACCCTCGGTTCTTCTATAACTTAGTTTTCTTGTTGTAACTCAGTTTTCTTATTGTGACCCAATTTGTTCGCTTAGTTCTATTCTATTACAATGCTTATGCGAAACAACCTATACAAAGTTAGGACTCTAGATAGAACTTATACATTTGTCTCTAGACCATTTCTTGCTTCTTCTTTTATTATGCACTATAACCGTTAATTCACGACTTCATCATCATGGGTTGTAAGTGATTTGTCTAATTTTGTGACGAATCATCATCAAAACATAAATAATATTTCCAACAATTTCCCCCTTTTTGATGATGTATCATAACCCTCCTTAAAAGCAATAATAAAGGAATAGTGCAAGAAATTATGACAAAACAAATTAAGAAAGCAAACTAGAAGCGAGTCAAGTTTATTACGAGATTCAAAAGCAGAGCCAAAGCTGAGTTATAGCTGAATAAATTACATCTCTTTTTCCAAAGTCAACAAGTTTTCACCAACAAAGATACTCCTCTTAGTTTCCAGGAGTCTTCTTGCTTTTCCTTCTTCTTCTGTTTCTCCAACTTTAGACTTGATCTCCAGATAATCATTTAGCAATTGATTTGCTTCTTCATTGTTACCCGATTTGGACTTTGCTAAGATTTCTTTGACTTCTTCACACATCACCTTCTCTTCTTCCATTGAAATAAGACTAGATTCCTTTTTGACTTTTCTTTCTGGTTCCAATTTAGCTTCCCCTTGGTTTGTGTCTCCTTATTTGCCAACTTTTCAAGAGATCGACACAAAATGCAAGCTTCTTCACGATACTCAACCTTTGCTTTAAGCGCATTATCTTCATCATTCTCAGTCCTTGTGTCTTTAAAATCTCCTTCTGTAATCAGCTCTTCAAACATACTATCAACTACTTCTTCATTAATTTGGGTAGTTAGTAGATAAGCATCTACTTGTCTGTCTTGATCTTCCATCGGTTATGCGGCATAAACCACTTGACTTTATTTGCATCCTATCTTACTGACTTCATCACTCTGACTTCATCTTCCCCCTTGTTTGAAGATAAGCGAAAGCAATCTTCAAATAACTTACGTAGGGTGATGATGTTTGAGTAATTGTTCAAACCTGAATAATGTATCCTTCCAATTAATTCATGCATGTTGAGCAGTTTCTCCTCAGATTCTCAGTATTAAACATTCAATGAATTCTTCAGATTCTTGATTTCTCGGCTTGATTTCTTGAACGAGAAATTCTTCAAATCTTGACTTGATTATGGATGCCTTTCGAGTTTGTGACGAGAGCGATTTCAGGATAGTAAAAGTGAGTATCATGAAATGTCGAGTTTCCTTTTCATACTCGGTTTCACAAAATTCTGCATCTTCAATGACTTCTCTCTGTTTTTTGATGTATTCCCCAAACATAGTAGTGGGAAATTCACTCCTTGGATTCTTCATCAACTTCTTCAGACACTTCTTTACCAATTTCTTCATCTCCATTTAGTTCATTTTCTTCAAGTTTATCAACGAACTCTTCAGTTTCTTTGTACATGCTTTCTTCAGACTCATCAGGCTTGCTTTCTTCACTTTCATCAGTTTCATCTTCATCATCTCCTTCAGTTTCTTCGTTCTCTTCAGTATCATCCTCAATCTGGATCACATTCTCGATTTGATTTCCTTTGTAGTGAAACTTGTTCCTAACCTCTTCGCCCCGTATAGTTCTATCATCGGTTTTATGATCTCGCAGGCTGAGTCGAGACTTCTCTTTCTTCCTTGATGACTTTCCTTTTCTTTGTCCCAGTGGACACTGACTTCTGTTCCACTTCGGTTGGTGTGGATTTAGGAATGGAGAAATGATCCAGTATTCTTTGCACTAGATAGGTAAAACCCTTTTTCAGTAAGAATGATTCTCCAGCAGCTTCGTTACTTTCTTTGATTCTCTGCTTCTCATCAGAAATCTGCTTTATCAACTGATTAAGTATAAATTTGTTCCAATCAAATCTCTCCTCAAACCAAATGGCATAAATCATTTTCATTTTGTCCGTTGAGAGAGTGTAGAAATTTCGAGCATGACCAATGACATTTTTGGTCAGAAGAATTGTCAGGAATGCGAACTCTCCTTTCTGCTGATATATAGAGCCACTGAAATTCTTCTCCTTCTTATTGATTGCAGTGATGTTCCAAAGCTTGTCTTTTTCCTCTTTTCCAAAGGTGAGGGATGAAGAGCCTCCAATTATATCTAGACGGAACACCAGGGAAAGTATTTGTTCATCAATGGTGAAGTTTTTGTCTTGAACAGTAGTTTTGAAGCTTCTTCCATTGTTGGTGATTTCAGCATTCTTGTAGAAATCTCTGATGCCTTCTGGACATAAGGTAGAGACCTTTGTATCAATCAAATTCTCCAAACCTCGAATCTTTTTAATCTTCTTTGCAATTTGAATTGAAAGATTGGAGTTTGAGAATTTTTGACAGAATGCGTCTAGGCTTGTTGTGATTCCTTCGTCAATGTTGTATTGCTCCATTGAATTTGAGATTCTTGAATGCTTTGATTTTGAGTGAGCAGGATTTTGTCAAGATTTTGCAATTGTTTTCAAAATGAGATTCATGTCACAATCAAAGAGATTATGTAGGAATGTACATCTACTTTTTCTCCCAGATTGACACGTGGCTTTGAGTGATTTGCCATGTCAGTCCAAACGTCAGATGGTAGCTGGAAAGTCTTTACTTCTTTGACAGTTTTGTCCTTCATCAGCTTTTGACGTCTCGATTTTGTATGGAAGTCGGTTTTACGTGGATTTTGCAATATAAACCCGACTTTTCTGCAAGACAGTTTAAGTTTTCCTTGGTACCCATATCTTCTTAGGTCCGGTGGGTTAATTCTTGAGTATTACTTCCGGTTTGGTTGAAAATTATACCTTCTCAACTCTTTTCTAGATAAACCATTACGCTCAACCTTAGTTGATTTCACAAGAATTCTTTTAGATTTAACATTTTCAATTTCTTTGTGTGATCTACTAGGTCTTCCAAATATCTTGATTTCTAAGGTTTGTTTTTGTTGAGATCTCAAGACTAGGTAGGGATGGTGGATTATCATTGCCTTTGTCAACTTTCTTGAGCATTGTTCTTTCGACCAAAATATGACAACTCGGTTTCTAGAAACTCATTCCAATCTTTGGCTTTGTCAAGTTCTTTGTCTTTTGTACCAATTCCAAGGAGAGTATTTGGTTAACTTGACAAGATTAGAGTTTCTTTGGTGAGTTCGACAAGTGATAACCGAGTGGAAGAATGTACCTTTTCTTGATGATTCGATATAGTTTGTACATTCTCTTGTTCTTTGTAATGAGTCTTCTATAACATGATATCTATTTGCAACAATTTCTTTCCTTCTTCTTTTGAGAGGTCTCTCGGTGATGGAACTCCTCTGGATTTTTTAAGGTGATCATTGAAGTTTGTATCCACTTCATCATTGAGTTGAGGTTACGGATTTGTATAAAGATTTGTCGTCTTGAACCTTTCGATCATTTGATCTGAAAATCAGATATATTTTGCAAACAATTAATCAAGGGATGGGTAAGCCAACTTTAGCTTTAGATGTAGACACTGAAACTATATGAAGCGATACGGTGAGGGGTCTTCAACAACTGGTTTGAAATATATCTTGGATCTCTTCCAGAAGGAAGATTTGCTCCGATACCAATTGTTGGTCCCTTGGAAAGGCTAACACAAGTTTAGAAAGGGGGGTGAATAAACTTGTCACCAAAAGCGATCCAGCTGGAATAGTCCCAGAAACTAAGTTTCTCTGAAACTTAAACTGATTTTCAGTTCATGTCCCTTTAACTTGTGCGGAGTTCAGTTAGCTTAACTGAATATAAGTTATTACTGACTTATATTTAGTCTCGTTAACTGGCAGCGGATAAAACTAGCCTTTAGTGCAATAGATGTGTAACTAGAAAATTAGACCTTCTATGTATCAGTTAAGTCTTTGACTCGATTATGCAGTGTTTCTTTGAGAGACAATGCAATAAATAAAACAAACACAGATGCATAAAGTAAATCAACACAAGATTTGTTTATGGAAGTTCCGGGTGGTGTAATCCCGTACGTCTCCCATTCTCCTGTGGCGTAGGAGGTATCACTAGAATAATGAGATAACCGTTACAAGATTCTAGTACTATGTGATCCTTCACGACACCCTAGTTTCACTGCTCTACACAAAATGAAGAAAGGTGAGATTGCTCCTTCACTCTGCTGCTTGATCTTTCGGAGGTGGAATTGCTCCTTCACCGACTCACCACTCATATACACGATCCATGATTGCACCAAGCTCTTTGTAGCAACACCGTATGAAGAAAGGTAGAATTGCTCTCTTCAAACTATGCACAACCAACCCTTTTCACAAAGGTTAGGTTTAGAATTAATCAAGGATTAATTCGGTGAGGTATTGTTGATTTTTGGATCGACTTTGTAGCTCCAAGATGCCTTCTTTCCCCCTTAATGGGTTCTTTGGATCTTCCTTTGAAGTTTTCAAGGCAATGTCGTTGGCTCCCTTTTTACGGATAAATGTAATCGATTTTTTTGGATCTGGATTTGGATCTTGAATGTATGCTTGTAAAGCTCTTTTACGATCCTCCTCTATTTTGCTTCAAGTGATTCTCTTGTATATTTATAGGGGTGATGTGGCGGTTACTAGCTCTTGTAGCCATTACACTTGTCATTTAGCCAACGTTCATATATACGATCTTTTGTCGTATTGATAGTTTAAATCCAATCAAGGCCTTAACTCGTTTTATACTCTTCTTCAAAAGCCCGAGTACCTTGTTTACTTCATATCGACTTTAATTGACTAAGTCGAGTACACCATTCGATTTCTTCTTTTTCGGTAGGTGATAATCTTTGTCCTTAAGATTATCGGTTTTAAATGATCTATACTTTCAGTTTGAGTCACCCACAGACTTGCACGAATCGACTTATAGTCATGACTTAATCGACTTCTAAGCGAGTTTGCCACCTCAGTTCTTCAATCTTCAACAAGCTGATCTGTGTCCTCGGTTCTTGATCTTCTAGATAAGCCAAGCTGAGTCTGTGTCCTCGGCGAACTTATCTTCTTGATTTTGGCATGGTGAGTTTGAACCCTCGGTTCTTCTATAACTTAGTTTTCTTGTTGTAACTCAGTTTTCTTATTGTGACCAATTTGTTCGCCTAGTTCTATTCTATTACAATGCATATCCGAAACAACCTATACAAAGTTCGGACTACAGATAGAACTTATACATTTGTCTCTAGACCATTTCTTGCTTCTTCTTTTATTATGCACTATACTTGATTGAATTCGACTTCATCATCATGGGTTGTAAGTGATTTGTCTAATTTTGTGATGAATCATCATCAAAACATAAATAATATTTAAAACAATTTCCCCTTTTTGATGATGTATCATAACCCTCCTTAAAAGCAATAATAAAGGAATAGTGCAAGAAATTATGACAAAACAAATTAAGAAAGAAAGCAAACTAAATGACCAAGTTTATTACGAGATTCAAAAGCGAGCCAAAGCGAGTTATAAGCTGAATAAATTACATCTCTTTTTCCAAAGTCAACAAGTTTTCACCAACAAAGATACTCCTCTTAGTTTCCAGGAGTCTTCTTGCTTTTTTCTTCTTCTGTTTCTCCAACTTTAGACTTGATCTCCAGATAATCATTTAGCAATTGATTTGCTTCTTCATTGTTGCCAGCTTTGGACTTTGCTAAGATTTCTTTGACTTCTTCACACATCACCTTCTCTTCTTCCCTTGAAATAAGACTAGATTCCTTTTCAGCTTTTCTTCCTGGTTCCAATTTAGCTTCCCCCTTGGTTTGTGTCTCCTTATTTGCCAACTTTTCAAGAGATCTGACACAAAATAGAAGCTTCTTCCTGATACTCAGTACTACTTTAACTGCATTATCTTCATCATTCTCAGTCCTTGTGTCTTTAAAATCTCCTTCTGTAATCAGCTCTTGAAACATACTATCAACTACATCTTCATTAATTTGGGTAGTTATTAGATCAGCATCTACTTGTCTGTCTTGATCTTCCATCAGTTGTCTGGCATAAACCACTTTGACTTTAGCTGCATCCTCTCTTACAGCCTTCATCACCCACAGCTTCATCTTCCCCCTTGTTTGAAGATAAGCGAAAGCAATCTTCAAATAACTTACGTAGGGTGATGATGTTTGAGTAATTGTTCAAACCTGAATAATGTATCCTTCCAATTAATTCATGCATGTTGAACAGTTTCTCCTGTAGATTCTGTATTAAACATTCAATGAATTCTTTCAGATTCTTCAGTTTCTCAGCTTCAGTTTCTTGAACCAGAAATTCTTCAAATGCTGACTTGCTTATGGATGCCTTTCGAGTTTGTGACGAGGAGCCAGTTTCAGGATAGTAAAAGTGAGTATCATGAAATGTCAGTTCCTTTTCATACTCAGTTTCACAAAATTCTGCATCTTCAATGACTCTTCTCTGCTTTTTGAGTGTATTCCCCAAACATAGTAGTGGGAAATTCACTCCCTTCAGATTCTTCATCAACTACTTCAGACACTTCTTTACCAATTTCTTCATCTCCATTTAGTTCATTTTCTTCAAGTTTATCAACGAACTCTTCAGTTTCTTTATTTCCTTATACCACACCTTCGCAGCGCCATGGGTTGAACGCACATAGGCGGGCAGAGTGTTGTATACCCAACATCTTATATTAAATAAATCTAGGATATTGTCAATATCTTATATTGAATATTTCCAAGATATTTTCAATATCTAATATTGACAATATTTATCTTATTATCATAAATCAATTTATACTTGTGTATATATCACATATATATATATTACACATATAAATCTATAAATATATTTTGGAAACAACTAAGCACATGCACATCCAATGTGCACCACACGCTGAAACACAAAATATATATATATATATATATATATATATATATATATATATATATATATATATATCTATATTTATATTTTAGAGTAAAAATCATCAATTGACCCGCTTTTGGCCAATTGACCCAACCCAAACCCGGCAGGAGGAGAAAAACACTAAAAAAAAAATTAAAACTAAAAACCGGACACTCTCCTTCCATTTTCCCACGATCTGCTCACACAAACTCCCCACGCTCTGCTTCCTAAAACTCCCCCTTGAACCCTAACATCCACTTTCCACTCCATTGCAAATTCTTCCTTATATCATCGGCGACTCGGATCTCTTCCTTGCTTCTGCTGCAAACCTTCCGCCACAACTCCAATCCATGAAAGCTTTTACTCATCCCGAATGCGCCTGAGAGGACCGGTGTGGTGGATTTCATGGAGAAAAACGACGCCACAACTCCATGAGTCTTGATTACGATAACTACATCAAGGTAGTATAATCAATCATGTTTTGTATCAAAATCGATTCGCTCCTTTAAACTCGATTCATGTATTATGGGATTCTTGAGAAAATGTTTACTTGAGGAGTTGTATAATTTTGTAGGTTATGCGGCTTTTTGTCGGTGATCAGTCCGGACTCCGTTTAATCGATCCACATGACCATCTTCCATCAAGGTGTGTATTTTGCTCTTTGATTCATAAGCCATAACCATCTTTACATCGAAAGCGAAATTTAGGGATCTTCTTGGTCACGAAATCTGACGAAGCTCAATCTGTATGCAGGAAAGAATATCTTGAAACTTTTGGGCACAAGAAATTCTCTGATCGGGCTGTTGATACTGCCGCTTAAAAGGGCTCTGGAAGTCTAAATAATAATATAGAGCAAGGAGAGTACATTATTTGAATTAAATTTTCATAAAAGGGGGTTGTTAACCTTCTTAGGAAACTTCACTGACATTTCATCAAAGATAGAAATGAGCATGACAATTGCCGATGTGAATTGAATCAAGTCACCTCCCTCATCAATTATCACAGTCTTTCTTGAGTGAATTTGTTCATTTGTCTTATGCTTAGGTTTGTTTTGACATTGAGCAGAGTATTTAATGATATGAGCTAATATACGTTGGTAAATAGCCACATTTACTGTTGAAATATATTTGTTAAAAATGATATTTGCTTACATCATAAGATTTTGTTAAGGAAGCAATAAATATTCAAACTGTATAACCAATCATGATGAATTACCGTTGTTTGTGGCGAGTATTTACCGTCATAGAACTTTTATTTGTTAAGGGATGCGTTATATCTTGATGGATCATGCAGGACTTTCTTTACGACATTGTATATGGTCGATCACATGTCATTGGTCGTCGAGAAAAGTAATGAAATTGAATCCATTTGGCGAATTGATGGATTGCGAAAGGTTCTTAAGGAAGTGCACTCTCTTTTTGTGATTTTTCATGGAAGTGTTAGAGCCATTCTTGACAGGTAACCTGGGAGAACTTATTCGATGCCATATGTATTACTTCATCCTGGATTATGTCGGCAGAGTCATCATCACTTGCATCTATGCTTTCTTGATGATCTATTGTCATCATTTACATTTGTTTAAGGCGTGTCACTATGACTCACTAATTCTCGATTTTCATAAAGCCGGCTCCATTTGATTGTTGCTGCTGGGGTAACATGTTGTTGCAGTATCCGATAATGTCCATTTTATTGTGCATTACATTCAATCTGAAGTTTTTGGTGCCAGATCTTACTTACAATTTTTTTTTATGAGACAGATTTCTCAATGCGAAGAAACTTTGATTGCCGAATTTTGGGATTCTCTAAAAAGCGTGGAGCAAAGATCTGAGATGCTAACTATTGGACGGAGGTTGCTCTTGGCGTTCGAGTTTGTCCTTGGTATTATATTTATATACATAATTCTACCAACTATAGTATGATTCTTAAATATAACATCACGGTAAGTTAGCAATCTAGAAAGCGGGTTATTTAGTATTTTATAATTGGATGCAAATGGAATGAAGTCATTTGCATTGTTTCTAGCTTAATTTTCGGAAGAGCGTTTGGATTAAGCAGGGTATGATTTTGAGACGAGCGGTGTATATAGATGCGTGCAAATGAAAAAAAGAGAGGCGACAAATTGGAGTTCGTGGTGAGTACTGGCGGAGATGCAATCAGATTTCATTCATAAATTATTTGAGCATTATTTTATAGATGGCTTCGTCATATTTGCATTCATGATGTTTATTTTTAAAGCATGAGGAGGAGGAACATAACATGGGATTGGTTTTATTTTATTTCTTAGTCATGAGATCACGGACCCCACCACACCAATAGCATGAGTATGTACCATTTGGATCTCCTCTGTTGCTAATTTATTTGGTAAAATTAAATTTTCGAGAGAGGCCGTTTAAAGCAAGTTTTTGACCTTACGGATGCTCTGGCTCCATTATGCTCACGTGCTTGGGATGGATTCCAAGGCTACGATCCATGAAAAACATCCCACGTTGGATAATTCTTGCGTTGAGAAAAGCATTAGTCTTGATACTATCGAGAAATTATCCACCACAATACTCAAACTAAAGGACACGAAGATACTGAGAGAATGCAAAAGGTTTGTTGACTTTAATTCTCACATCTGTGATGGTGTAAATATATTTCTTTTTCTTTTTGAGTCCTCTTGCTTTTGTTTCTTTCTTAAGCTTCAAAATCTTCTTTGGAACCATGCTTGAGCTCGGACTTTGATGGATACTCAGTTCATGAGCAACATATATTCCAGAATGTGACACAAAATATATTTGCTTGAGAAAATGAAATCACCGAGCCTAACGTTCGTCTTTGGACTTTATCGGCTATGTATGTCTGCGGATTCATGCAGAGTTATTTGTTTGTGCCCTTACTTTTTGCATCGATTTGGAGACTAATCAATCTTAGGCATGCGGTGAGACAGAAGTGTTAAGGCGCAAAAGATCAAAGAAAGCAAAACTATGGAGCTTCTTTTGAAAAAGAGATCCCATCTAGAAGGAATATGTAAGGGGCACACATGGTTGTTGAAGCACATGATTCGAGTGGACTTTTCCACTGAGAGTATAAAATCCGGTAGGAGTTACACTCATATCAGATTTGCATTAGTGCAATCATGTGTTCGTAAGGTAATGGTTCACGTCACTTACACCTGCCCTCACTATTTTTAGGTCTCGAGTTTGCAGCTTGATTTAAGCGGGCGAGGAGTAATTTTTATGGCAAATGTTTGTTCTCTCCTTGCTTTCGTTGTCATGTATTGTCCATTAAGTTAGCAATCTAGAAACGGGTTATTTAGTGCATAATGAATGTTGTACTAAATAATTTGCTACATTCACATCACATAAAATCATCATATACATTAATGTGTATTGCTTCAACATTTATAACATTCTCCGTGCATCGCACGGGTTTCCTACTAGTATATATATATTTGAAAGGAAGATTTAACCCGATTACCCGGTATTTCGCCCCAAACCCATAATTTGACCCGGCGTATACCCGTAAAAAAAAAAGAAGAAAAGAACCAGCAGTAAAAACAAAATATAATAAAAAAAACAGTTAATAAAATAAAATAAAATAATATCTCTTTTTTATTTTTATTTTTATTTTTGTTGCTTATGAGCTGTACAAGAAACAACCTAATCATATCTCATGCCAAGCTACCTTAATTTCAAATTCAATCCAATTCTGTTCAAATTGTAACAAATTATATATATCATCGTTAGCTACAGAACATGGGTATAATCAGTTAGGGGATATATTGGGTGTTGCTCAAATTCAAATCAAATCTTACTTGCATATATTCTATATATTGGGTGTTGCTCAAATTCAAATCAAATCTTACTTGCATATATTCTTATCACATGTAAACGGAAATTTATCAAATTCGACTTATTTCAGGCTGCATTTTAGTTATTGTAAATTTAATGAATACTCACATTTTTTTCCTCCATGAATTTTTATGCAGGAAGTATATATGGTCTGGGCGTAGGAAATTTTGTGAGCATGTGAAACTTTAAATGTTTCTTGTTTGTGACCTTCGATATATGCACTCCTCATGTACACCATATATATATACACATTTGAAAAGTGGTCAAGATAAGCGATTGTGCATCACTCATGAGGTTTCATTCTGAGGTGAGTTTGTCGATTAGTTCTATT
Source organism: Gentiana macrophylla (assembly GCA_026214975.1). Taxonomy (NCBI): domain Eukaryota; kingdom Viridiplantae; phylum Streptophyta; class Magnoliopsida; order Gentianales; family Gentianaceae; genus Gentiana; species Gentiana macrophylla. The sequence continues at coordinate 77,360,893 of CM047817.1, read as the reverse complement.
GATTTTGCTGAAATGCTGAAGTTTATTTGTTGTTGTTATGTAGTTTATAAATAAAGAGATATAGCACCGTTAAATGTGAATGAAGATGCAGCCGAGTCAAATGATGATCAAATCGATCGTGTTCAAATAAATGGTAAAGATTAGGCCTTTTTTTATGCATCGATCCAATGCATTTATACTTTCACGAAAATTTATGGGGTTGTATTTTCTTCTCGATATTCTCCGAGGGTTGGGTAATGATGATTGATGATAATAGTGGGGACGAAAACAACGATCGAGAGGACATTATCAAGATTTAAGGCTCCCATAATCCTTCCTGAAATCTTTGGTTCGGTTACACCAGATTTAATTTTAAATTTTTATAGTCTTGCATCGTCCGTCCACATTAAATTTCTTTCTTTCGATAAATGGATTACGTACAATAGAGAAGACATGGGTCGCTTTAATTCGTGGATCAAACACCCTCTGCAGATTCTCTATTAAATTCTTTTTCTGTTTTTTTTTAAATTAACACATCAGTGATAATCATGGTTGGGTTCAAAGTGATTGTTTAAGTTTTGATTGAATAAATTTCAGCTTTGCCGGTTGCGTGTCTGGGCTTACAACACCAGCCTCCGTTTATATCAATCCATAACTACGTCATCACCGGGTGCAATGCAAGATAAAGGTGAGAGTTTTAAGCCTGATTTCATCGCAATTTTACTTTTTATATCTTTTTGAATCATGCCTTTTTTGTTATAACTGTAACCTTTCACTTGATTGTTCATCTTTGGCGCTAAATTCAAGCAAAAAACTAAGACATTGAGGACTTACATCGATTATTGATTCCCTACAGATCAAGGTCGAATTCTGCCGCATGACTAATTATGGATTCCCTACAAATCAAGTAATGATTATGTTTGAGTGAAATTTTAGAAAGGTAAATTATGGATTCCAATCGGACTCAAAAGAGTCCACGAGCTACTTTTCTTTCCGATCCATTGATCTGATTTTTTTGAATTTGTGCACTACTTAATTTACTATTTGGTTATACAGGGAGTGTGAACTCATGGTTTTAGATTTTACAACTTTAAGGTATCATCATTCTTTCATTATTTCGCAAGCAAGTAGTGCTGCAATTATTTTCTCTATGCTATCGAGTTGTGTCATCCATTAACCTAAAAATATGAGGTTTTTTTTTAAAGGGAGATGTCCAATCGAGAGTTGAAAATGTGAAGGTCGGTGCCTTTTAATTTCTTCCCATTTTCGCTTTTCTTGACCGATAGAAGTGAAGGTTTTGTATTGATTGACCGATAGAAGTGAAGATTTTATAAGGATCGGTCGACAACCCACATGCTCAGTCCTTTCATCGGAGGCACCATCGAAAGCATTTACTAATTCGGGCGAGATTGGTTATTCAGAAAAATGAAAAGAATAAAAAATCAGCAATGTCGTATGGGTGGGAGGTTGATTGAAGAATGTCGTTATATGTTTCGGTCTATTAAAATTTATTGCAATAAAAATTAAAATTGTATTGTATAGTTGTATAAACTTTCATTTTGGGAGGTGGGAGGGGGGAGGGGGTGTGGAAGGGTGAATTTGTATAGCCTCTTTATTTATTGTGCATTTGTGACTTCTTATTATGATGTTGGTGTTTGATTGGATATGGATGTTGATTCCGGCTATATAATGCAGTTGAAGGAACATTTTTTCGTTATATATTGTGTTTTAAAATTCGTTTAAGTCTTTAATTTTATATTATCTCATGCATAGGGTTTTTAGCTGTATAGATATCTTCCAAAGCCGAATTGATATGATTCGCATTTTAAAAAAAAATATTTATCTCTAAGGAAAATATTTGGTGTTGCAAAAAAAAAAAAAAAAGTTGTTAATATTAGCTAAATAAATTATTACTACCCGTCCCGAAATATAAGAACAAATGTAATAGCTCTAAAGTAGAAGTCTTTTACATCAAAGTCAATATTTTGGATGTAATCCATATTTTTTTTATGCAGTAATAACTCTAAAATAGATTTTAAAAAAAACTTGACTCCACCTAGATGTCCATCCAAATATAGATTTACATCTAAACTCCCTTTTTTATTTATCTTAATTTCTCTTTACTTTTCTCACATTTTGTATATGTTGGGCAACTTTTTTCCAACGCAATTTTTTTCTTTTCGGAATATATATATTTATATATATATATATATATTGTTGTTATCTTTGGCAATTTGAATCAATAAAGCAAACAGACAATCTTTATGCACAAATAGTATATTTTCTACCAACAAAAATATTTGTTTTTTTTTTTCTTATTTTTTTTTAAATTTGAGCCACTATGGTGGTTAACTTGATTTTTTTTATCATTCACATTTATTTAGTGGGTTTCACGTCTAAATAGGCTCCATAATTCTAGAAGACCATTTCAACTGCTCTAAGTCAAGTTTTCACACATATGTTATCTTAAGAGTTTTCACACATATTAAATTAGTGGTTGAATGTGATAAATTTGAAGGTAAATATCTAAATACTCCTTGGCTATCATTAATATCATAATAAATTGGGGGTAAAGATAGAGAGATGGGCAATAAATGTTGCATTGGTGATGTAAAACGACTTATATTGTGTGATAAATCTAAATGTGTACGATGACTTATACTTTGGGACGGAGGTAGTATCTTTTAATGTATCTATATATATATATATAGTATAGATCCAAATATATTTATACTTTCCTTGCAGTGCATATATAAAGTAAAAAACTAGTGTGTGTATATATATATATATATATATATATATATATATATATATATATATATATATATATATTAATATCTAATATTAATATATGGTAATACTAATTAATTAAATTGCACAATCCAAGTGTATCTTATACACTTCAATGTGGCGCCCATATAGCCAAATATTGGCTTACGGAATATTCTTTAATTAATAGAATATTATTAATATCATGTACTTAATTTATTCATAATAAATAAATACAATCATATTAATTTACCACTATAACCTTTATCGTACGAGATAAATACTTTCCTTATTTGGTTATCATCTATAACCACATTTTAATCCGGCTAGAAGTTCATATGTGTGTGACCCGATAGGCTTCGAATATGTTGGCCGGTAGACACAAAGTGCAAATTACGAAAATGCCCTTCATACCTAACGATCACGGGATAGCGTCTAGCAACACACCGTGATCCCTAATCATCGGAAGAGTCAAATGCAATGACTACTACCTATCATGTGAAATGGTTACCGTGTAACTTACAATCCTATTGCTGTAATAATATCCATACGGTCGTACGTCGAGTGTCAAACATTAACGACCGTATCTTATAATCTGAATATCATGCTCTCTCGAAGTAACTTATTTACTCCCACTTTGCAAAGATTCACGAGAGCTAGACATTCCTTATAAGAAGGCCATTTCGGATATTCGATCCCAATCATAGGATACGCGATTCCCGGACGAACAACCATGTATACTCCGCATTCTTCAGTATCACACCCAATCACTACCGCATGATCGCCCCGTGGCTAGGGGAAACCTCAATAGTGTCAAAGCATGACAATCCACACCGTGATGCCATGAAGACTCAGTCCAAAGGATAATTACACAACCGCCACATAGTGTGACACTTAACGTGTAAGTGGGTCGATCCCTAACGTCGCATTCTCTAATACACGTCACGCATGGTCCAAGTGTCTCTACACTTCGATAAGCGAGATCTATCCACCTCGCCTAAAGAGCGAAGACATCAAATACGTGCTAGTCTGTTTATACTATCAATGCCCTGTTTAATAGTACATCAGCCTAGAGACATTTAAGTATCAAACTTATTAAAGTGATTAGAGATCTCATCAACTATAATCGCCTATCATGGTTTCTCAATCACAGTTTAATATTAAGGACGTTATCATATAACAATTCATAATTGGTTCTTTAAAAGAACGTATATATGACAACAAAAAAGCCATTTTATATATGTATAAACATAAAGAAATAGTAAAAATGATCCGACCCGGTCAGATCCGGTACAACTCGATTGGGTTTAGGACAATATTCCAACACTAACCCCAAACGCCCGTCCGTCTAAAAAAGCTACATCATGAATCAAAAGTCTAACCTCAAACGCCCGTCTGCCTTGTGCAAACGCCCGTTTGGGCAGCTATGATCGCAAACGCCCGTTTGCCTGAGTATTTCCCAAAATGCTAAAATCTTCAAAACGCGATTTCTAAACCGATTCTAACCCAAATCACATCGAATTAAACACAGTAAAACACATAAAATTATATCTAATCATATCATAGCATCGACGATCATTGATCAATGAAAAGACACATCTGTCTAACATCTAAACACCTTAAAACTTGATCTAAACCTTATAAACGATAATTGGAATCATAGGAAGAGCCTCTTACCTCAATTTCGGAGAAAAGCTGGAAGCAAAACTCAAGCAAGCTGCAACAACTGTTGATCCTCAACCCCAAAACCTATGTGATCAACAAGAAACCCTAAAATCTTATTTCTTTGCAGAAAACCGAAACTGAAAAGCCTGCAAAACTGAAGATTACCTGGGTTTACTGCTTTGAAACTATATTTAGATTATTCTACGCTTCAAGACGATCGTTTCGACTACTCATGCCTGCGAAACAGAGCTACGGATTAAAAGATACGAATTTTTCAAGAATCGAACTCTGCGAATACCAAAAACTGGGGCTAAACTGAAAACTTACGAAATTGAGAGATGTTATTTTCCAAAGTTGCGTCTCCTCACGCTGATCACTTTTCTCTCCTGCGGCGTCTTGAATAGATGAACGGATTGATCACACGGTTCTTCCTTTTATTTCGCTTTCTTCTCCGCGTTGCCTATTCCTTTCTGCCGTTCCATCTTTATTTTCCTTCAGAAATTGCTTGTGAACTAATGAATTACTTTGGGGATTAATTTCTTTTTATAGCCAATAATTAAATCCTTTATAATTAATAGCTAAATCTTTTAATTAATTCCTTTTTAATTAAATAAATGGGACAAATAATAAGTAGGTCATAGTAAATACACCCAATGACTATTTTACCCTTTTATGAAAAGTCGGGATGTTAAATTCCTTTCCCCTTAAAAGGAGTTTCGTCCTCGAAACTCGAATGTAACCGAGAGGTACTTGAACTCTGGACTTGCGAAGCGTTTCGTCTCTTAACTCGTACAGTCTTCTTCTTCTTCCATCTTTCAACCCTTCCACCTGTCTTGAGCTATCTCGAGGTGGCAACGATCTACTTCAATCTTTTGTTGGCTTGCTTTATCAACTCTGGTCTCGTATTCTGTTGTCGCTCCACTTTATCCCAGAAACTCGCGTTCTTCTATCTCTATCTTCATGAAAGATCGCCAGCAATACTGTTCCAATTCTTGTACTTCTTGGTCGCTCCGAGAGGGACTGCAATTACCGTCTCAAGGTTTTCCATTCTTTATTGTCCTTCCCAATCTTCCGCAATCGGAATCCCAAAGCTGATTCCGTTACCAACGGTTGCTATCTTCATTTAACCCGTGACCAATGGCTGCTTGGGCTCCAGCCACTCACTTGTAACCGGAAACAACTGGATCTTTGTCTTGCTTCTTTTAGGAACTCATCAACCGCCTCAAATCTTGCAATCATCGGTTCAACACTCTTTGATTGCTCCTGCTGACCTATACCCGGAAAGCTGAATCTTCCCCGCCGAAACTGCACTTCTGGCACACTTGACTTCTTTCGATCTCAACTTCCCTCATGGCACCACAAGCTTGCTGAAGAACTGCAAGGATCCCGGCTGAAAGACCTCTGAGACTTTTGGGGATGGGGAACATGCATTTACCATACTTTATCTCCGACGGTCTGATTCAATCCTTATGCCAATTAGGGTTATCTTGGAAAATAAAAGATAGTTGAAAGTGACAAGTTGAGTACTAGGGTGGTATGTCAACTAGGTAAGCCAAGGAAGGGTACAATACACTTGAAGTAAGGAAGGTTGCTTGGGTTACAAGCAAAACATGAAAAATCCGTGTTGAGGAAAGTTGAAGTTGGTTCCAGGATGAAGAATGAGGCATTGTATCATAATACAAAAGATAGCCACTAGAAGGAAAACAAAAGAACACCTTGCAGATGAAATTCTTTTGAGAGAGTGAAATTCTGCAAGTTACGGTGGTCTACAAAGACTTCAGAGGCAACTTGGAAGAATGGTAATAGGCTTTCATATAAACCTTTAGAAGGTGGAGACGTTAAAGGAAACATCATCTGATGGACTTGGAAACATTAAATGCGAAGGAAGGAAATACTGGACTTGAGAACAGTAGGCAGATGACCTTGATTGTTAAAAACTTGGTTAACAAAAAAATGGATGTTGGCGAACTAGGAAAAATATCCAGTTCGCATGAGTTCCGTAGAGGGAACATCACACAACAGAAAATCAAAGTAAAGGTGCAAGGTCGAGCACCAGAAGGACTAAAAAGAATTTAGAAATCAAAAGAGAGCAAGAATCTCAACATGAAGTAGCTATGGAGGGAAAACGAGCACATCAAAAGGTCTCAGAATGAAATTAAACACTTGTCAGGAAGTGTCCGAGTTTGCAATAGTCAAAGAGATGTTATTACGAGATTTAAAAGAAATAGAAATTTTCCTCAAGAAATTGTAAGGGAATATCCAAAGTTTGGATAAGTAAGTGGCAAACAAGATTTTGAATGAAGAGGAAACGATACTTAAAAATTTTCGAATGAGGTTTGATTTCAAAGAATTAATTCAAACCTTCAAAAGAAGTTTAAACGATCATTGACGATCCAAATCAAAGGTTCAATGTTGCACTACTCGAGAAGAATAGTACACTACCAAAGAATAAATGCTCAAGGTAATTCCTCGTGTGGGAATGAAAAGGTTAAAATGAAATAGACTTTCAACCGGTGTAACAAAATTGTAGTAGAAACGCCAAAACAGAAGGTGGAAAGTCTAAAGTGTATGTGACGGTTCATGGCTCTAAATGGCCTGAAAGAGAATTAAAAATGAAGGGTACAAGGTACATTAATCTAAAATGGAGATCAGAAGTTTAGGAACTCAAAAGTCGGTTGGCTAGTTGGATTCGTAAGGCATCTTGAAAAATTCTGCCTTCTGCTTGAAACTAGTTTAGCGTAAATTGATAAAAGGTTAAAGATAAGTAACTGAAGAGGAATGTCATGATAGGCTTAAAATTTTGACTAGCAAAAGAAGATATGCATACCTTAAAGAAACATGCAACATTAGGTGAAATAGTTACAATATCGACACTACCCTTAGGAGGGGAGCTGAGAATAAACACAAGTAAAAGGAATGTTCTGACAATAAAAGGTTCAGCAAACTTTGAATTTGCATGAATGATGAGAGTGCAAAAATTTAGAACTTTGAAGAGAATTTGTTTCTTGATTTGAAAAGTAAGAAAGAATGAATTTGTTCAAAAGAAGGGCTTATGGAGATATGTTTCGGAGATAATTCATGACACCAAGCCGAGAGGATTTGTTGCGTTTAAAGATCTCAAGTGAGGGATTACATGAGAAACAAATTACCAGAAAAGTATAACTACAAAAGGGCACAAAAAGGGTCTTAACATCAAACATGACATATTGGAGGATAGCATCTTGGTTCTCGTTTAACACTGCAAAAGAAACTATAACGTTAGCTTTATAAGCATCCTACTAAAAGGTTTAACTCAGAAGGAGATCAATTTTCAGGGAACTCCTAAACATAACAGTCGTAACTTACTACCCTCTTAGGCCAAACTCTAAGTCATAGAGGTGAAAATTCCTTTTTGGTTGCTATGTAAGATTTTTACTCTGGATCTGACATTATCAATTTGTACAGAACAAACGAAGAAGAATTTGAGCACGATCCAAAGAGAAAAGATCTAGATACCGGAGTTTTCCAGGTGATATAAAAATATTAGAATTTTTGAATGAAAATAAGTTGGTCAAAAACAGTTATTTCTGACGATTGCACAAGCTGCCAGAATTTCCAGATTAGTAAACACTGAGTTGCATTGCGAATCGAGATCAAATGAAAGAGAATCTGAACTTAATCCCAAAATAGAAGCTGTAGATAAAATTGTTGTCTGCAACATATCAAAAATTCAGGTCATTTGAAGATGTTTAACCTGTTCCAAACTGAGGAAGAAGTGAAGGTGCTGCTGCAGATTTTCTGGACAGAGTGTCCGGTATAAACATGAATTTTATGAATAATCCATAATGATTATCGAGTTGGTGTAAAAAGAGAAACTGTAGATAAGACAGAAATCTACTTCGCTGAAAATTTGCAGAATTTTTTTTGGAGTATGGAGAAACAATCTTATGTTAGAGGGAAAACACGGAAACAAAAGCATTCACTCATGTTGGGTAAATCCAAACACGAGGACAATGAAAAGTATGTGCCAAAGTAAGAGACCTTTAACACTATGAGTTGAAACGACTGAGGAGTACTTGGAAATAATAAAGTTACACATGGAGTTCGTGTAGAACCATCTCAAGCAAAGCAAATGTCAAAGAATGTTGATGAACTCAACCAAGTGATAGTGAAAAGAGAAAGTGGAGGACTTGTAGAGCTGAATCAGATATCATTCTCTACAAAGTTAGGCCAAAATAAAAGTAAACTTAGATATTCATGTGTAGAGAAGGTGAAGAGATTTCAATAGGGAAAGTAAGGAAAAGGAAATCAACCAAGAGGACCTCGACTTTAAGGTATAGGCATAAGACTCCGATCCCAAAGCTTTACTTAAGGGGTTTCACTTAACCCTATGCGACAAGCTACGGTTTGGAACTTCAAAAGAAGAAAGAGTTTCTACTAAGGATACTAGAAGAAACAAAACCTGAGGTGATCACATGAAAGATGTGAACTGAAAACTCAACCTAACCTTCGTCTCAGAAGACTCCTCACTAGGTCCTGATAACTAGACCACGGTTTAAGGATTCTTAGTCTTACGAGGATTACCACCAAGATCAAGTTCTAAAAGGTCTAAAGGATTCTCATCTTAGAGGAAGAGTAGCCTAGAACAGAAAGGACGCTTCGCTCCGATACCAACTGTAACGCCCCGCTCCCGGATAGCGAGCCCTTATCCGGAAGAGAAACGTTCGGCGCGTATAGCATTAAATAAATCTAATATTATACGCAAGCCTCTATGTCGTCGTATCAAAATAAAGCAAACGGAAGCTAAAAAGACTCGGGTAAAAACGTAAAAGCTACTATGAATAGAAATTAACCATACTAAAGATGGAAATGTAACTTTATTACATTAAAAGGAAAATACGAAATCCAAAATAAACGTACGGCAAGTCTCGAAAGACCAAAAGCCTACTTCAAAGGTACTAAAAAGTCTATTAAATGAATAACATAATAAATAAAAGATAAATCTTCAACGAGGCGTCGTTAAACGTCGTCATCGAAATCCTTCTCGTAAACATGCTCAACATGTTCGCCTTCTCACCCCACAATGCATACAAAAGAAAATGCAAAGGAGGTAAGTACAAAGTACTTAGTAAAATTGAGAAGCTATGAAACAATTAAGATTTATAAAGAAAAGATATTTAATCGTTTAGTTATTTATGTGTGACCGACTCAATCTGGGGTTCATTTCATGTCCATCAACATGAATTGACTAAACGTTTCTATTTAACTTATCTATGTCACAACCGCACTCAAGGGCACTACGCGTATCCACTTTTGGGACACTCTTGGCAACATATTGGTGGATCACACCAATATCCACGGAGGCTAGAATAGGTAGACTCCGATAGTACGCGCTTCTCAGTGGAGTCCCCCGAACTTGTGGTTTTTTTGACCTACGGGTTCTTCCACCTTCAGAGGTAGCACACACATCGCGATATAGACCGGTGCCTATCCAAGAGAAACATGTTGTTTAATCTATTACTAGTCAAGTACGTATTTATTAAAATGATTAACTAACCACCTAAGTGTTTTCAATTAATCTCCCTCACACATACTAATCTCTTCTTAGACCACTAGACACGGACAAGGCCTAGCAATTACACAGACATTGATGAATGCTAATTCATCAAAGCACAAGCCTATCATGCTCTTCCGACGGATCCGAACTTCAACTCCCGTTAAGAGTACATTCGGTGTTTTAACTGAACGAATCAAAAGTTCAATTCAGGCTTGTTTATGTTTAATTAATGTTAACATATCATGATTAAGGGTTTAAAATAGTGAAAACACGACTATGAAGCCGAAAACCAAGCTGAAACGCTAAAACAGTAAAAACAAGGTAAAACAGGTCAAACGCCCGTTTGACATCCTATGAACGCACGTTTGACATCCTATGAACGCCCGTCCACTAACCCCAAACGCCCGTCCGTCAAAAAAACCTACATCACGAATCAAAAGTCTAACCTCAAACGCCCGTGCGCTTTGTGCAAACGCCCGTTTGAGGCGTTTATGATCATAAGCGCCCGTTTGCACAGTGCAAACGTCCGTTTGCTGAGTTTTTCCCAAAAGCGCTAAAATCTTCAAAACGCGATTTCTAAACCGATTCTAACCCAAATCACATCGAATTAAACACGGTAAAACACGAGAAAATTATATCTAATCATGTCATAGCATCGGCGATCATTGATCAACGAAAAGACACATCATGTCATCATCTAAACACCTTAAAACTTGATCTAAACCTTATAAGCGATAATTGGAATCATAGGAAGAGCCTCTTACCTCAATTTCAGAAAAAGCTGGAAGCAAAACTCCAAGCAAGCTGCAACAAGCGTTGATCCTCAACCCCAAAACCTATGTGATCAACAAGAAACCCTAAAATCCTATTTTTGCAGAAAACCAAATCGAAAAAGCCTCAAAACGAAGATTACCAGGTTTCTTGCCGTGAAACTATTTTTAGATTATTCTACGCTTCAAAAGATCGTTTCGACTACTCATGGTGCGAAAGCAGAGCTACGGATTAAAAATACGAATTTTTCAAGAATCGAACTCTACGAATACCAAAAGCCGAAATTAAAGCGAAACTTACGAAATTGAGAGATGTTATTTTCCAAAGTTGCGTCTCCTCACGCTAATCACTTTTCTCTCTCTCGCGTTTTGAATGATGAACGGATTGATCAAACGGTTCTTCCTTTTATTTCGCTTTCTTCTCCGCGTTGCCTCTTCCTTTCTGGCGTTCCATCTTTATTTTCCTTCAGAAATTGCGTGTGAACTAATGAATTAGTTTGGGGATTAATTTCTTTTTATAGCAAATAATTAAATCCTTTATAATTAATAGCTAAATCCTTTAATTAATTTCTTTTTAATTAAATAAATAGGACAAATAATAGTTAGATCCTAGTAAGATTTTACCCTTTTACGAAAAGTCGGGATGTTATATGTATGACCTCACTTATTAATAGGATACAGAATTCTACAACAGTGCATGCAGAAGTTTTACGAGGAGATTAATTAGTTTTACAACATGCAGCAGTTTAGTGTTATGTCACTAAACTGTAGCAAATTGGTTATCTTTCATCCTACAACATTGTCCATTTCAAACAGTATAATAAATCAGAAAAGATTCACCTTACATATGGCCAAATTATCAAATTTAACTCTATTACAACACATAGAAAGAGGAACCTTTTCTTTTTACATTTTACATCACCTCCATCAAGAACAAGCTGAAGAACTAATAACAAACTTTCCGGTCTGCAAAAGATTCTAAACATGCACCAAAAACACCAACAGATTGGCTTGGAGGATTTATTCAATCTTTAATGATACTTATATATACTATAACGACGATATACTTGGGTTTATGGGCTTAACACACAATCTACACGATATAGCGCCATAATTATTTTTCCTTCAATTCAACATGATATTTGCATATAAATCATTACTTGAGATACTTGGTAAACCAATCCAGTGTATCCTGGTGAGACTCTACAGCACACTTGACAGCAACTTCGTCCTCCTCCTTGTATCTCACCGACCAACCATGTGAAACCCCGGGAAATATTTTCACGAAACAATCAACCTAAAATAAATACGATCACATGTGTAAAACCAATAAAACAAAATCATTACATAAAAAATATTCAACTTGGATCGAACAATATAGATTTATTCATGTCTAAGTGGACCCTATGTTTCTTTCCAAGTGATTATCTCTACATATATATACATATGCATGTGGACAGGTTACACGGATACAGAAACATAGGTGCGGATACGTGGCTATCCAAGTTAGATATGCGTATCCAGATACGGTTACCAACTTTTAGAGAATTGCAAATTTGCCCCTAATGTATCCAAAGTATCCGGTGTGTATCAATGCACTCATTAATTACCAAACAAAAATATCAATGCACCGTAAACTTTTGAAGAAAATAACCATGCTCAGATGTCAAACGTTTACATAAAAACGTAGATGAAATGTGTCAAATATGTCATACCTCAGGCTTAGCATTTAAAGTTTCCTCAAATTGTTTCAGGAGCTTAGGAGGAGACCTAGGTTGCACGGATACGGATACGGGGACACGGATACACGGACACGGGACACGGGGATACGGAATTTTCAAAAAATACAGGATACGGATACGGGGGTCAAAATGTAAATATTAAAAATATAAGGACCAAAATGTAAATATTAAAATATAATGACCAAAATTATTTCTTTTGTTCACTACAAGTCAGCAAACAAAACAAAAACCCAAAAAAAAAAAATATGACTTACGAATTGAACATCAGAAGAGATGCGGCTACTGTGGAGAATGGGAGGAAGACTTCTAGGTTTTTTTGGTTTTGAGACAGCAGCTATTTACCCTTCAGCTTATAAAAAAAAATCCTTTAATCAATTTTTTGAAAAAAACGTATCCGCAGCCGTATCCCAGCCGTGTCCAACTTTTCAAAAATTCCGATTCGGCCCCGATACGTATCTGGAGCCGTATCCGGCGTATCGGTGGCGTATCCGTATCCTCTGCGTGTCGGACACGGATACAGCCCCAAAATTGGCGTATCGGTGCATCATAGGAGGAGACATTTGGTCAATCTCAGCTCCCAAAACGGAAATCGGAATCTTGACACCTGAATGTATGCCAATTATAAATCATTATATTTGCTGGCTTATCAATCAAAAGATAAATGTGAAGATTGAAACCGAAACAGTTAAAGAAAGCTATTTTACTGAACGAAGACATACGCTGTATATCATCCACAGAGACCATAGAAGGATGCAACAGCACAGCAGCTTGGATGTAAGCATCTTGTCCTAGTAGCACAACCACCTTTGCTGATAAGACATTAATTGAACACTATCAGAAGTCTAACCCCAGAAAACAGGACATGATCAAGAAAAGACAGCCCAAAAATCAAGGAAAATGATACTTCCACGTCGTGACACTACACACCATTGATTACGATGAAACATATCGACTGCTATAGTTCACATGCAGTCATCAAAGGTCCACAAGTGTGTAGTGACAATATCACTACTCAAAAATTATCTCACCTCCCCAGCAAAACCCTGCAGCTCCGACTTGGGTGATGCCCTTGCTCTTTAAAGCTTCAATAATAGGTTTTGCATGTTTGAATCCTTGTTCCTTCAAAAATCAAAAAGCCGGTTTCGTGAATGATTTTATTGAACATCAATAAAATTAGAGTAGTATTCATTATTGGTGTGTGAAGCAACTTTTACAACTATAAAGCTACATGGAGTCTATACTTATACTAAGAAACCGGATACTTGATAATCATTTTCGGTTTATGACAAAATACCATTAATCCAGAAGATTTCCACTTACCGGTCCATGATGTTTCAACCATTCATTAAGAGAATTACCAGGTACAAAGTAATCCCCATTGAAAAAATCTGGGGCAACAACATAGAAACCAGCACCTCCAACTTTGTCTGCAAACTTCCTACATGGTTGAAAGAAGCAATATATATATGATATGTCATGATTCTATGATCAAGTTTTGATTGAGAGGATTTAAAAAAAGAATCAAATTCATACCTTAAGTTTGGAGCTTCATATCCTGCACAAGTCAAATAATGAGTCTTAAATTATAATTAAAAAAGCTAACTAAATGATAACATGGGAGATGCTTGAAATTTGTTGTTCTATATTCTAAATTGAAACTGATGACCTTAGGATATGTATTAAAACTTCTAACCAGTTGAACTAAATGGATAATTACATTAGAAATTTGTCTGAAATAATATATATACACAGTGTTAATATTATTAGAGAGGTATATTAGTAATTTCGCCTGGAAATTTGAATGGGTCAATGCAACCCATCCCTACCATGCTGGGTCCGCCCCTGATTAACTGTAATAAAGCAATATTTATCCAACGTGGTTTCCAATGCAACTCAAACAATATTTTAAATGAATTTTATCAGCTAAAAAGATTTCAAACAAAAAATTGATTATATTCAAACACAATTACACAACCAAGTTAATTTCTACATTCATGTATACATGGCACAGTGATGAAGTTAATTGAGCAGTCCTTGCTATCATTCGATCATTTTCCAACAGAAACCATAAAAACTAAAACATAAAGACATCTATTTTGCAGAAATCTAATGGAATAAGGAAGAAGGATTATCTTTGAAAAATAAAAATAAAAACAAGAAGAAGAAGAACCATACCGAAAATATCTGAGATGAACAGAATCGCAAGCTTAGAATCAGGCGGTCCTGAAACGTAGCACTTGAGTCCTCCAATTTCCTCCACATGGCCTCCTCCGCCACCGGTTGTCGAATTCGGAGGATTTTCGCAACACTGTGCACCTGACATTTCTTAAAACATTAATATGTTTGTTGGAAATATCTCTCTATATATCTATATAATAAGAAGACAAGAGTTGGTGAGGGAGTGACACGTATTTTTTTTGTTCATCATTTTACTGTTTATCGGACCAGCGGCCTAACCTTTTTTTTTCTTTTTCCTTTCTGTTTATCCCTTTTTTACTGTTTATTAGCCCAGCGGCTCATCTTCTTTATACTGTTCATCAACCATGCATTTTAAAGTTCATCGGATTTTAATTTTATTTTTTTTCAAAAAAAATTTTCCGGGCTAAATTTCGTCATTTATATTGTGTTGTACTTAAAATGTGTTGAGTGATATTTTAGTTGAAATGTATTTTATATTTAATAGTTTTTGACATTACGGTAAACATCTAACATGGGTTGATTAATTAGATTGGATCTTTTTGTTTGTAAATGAGTTGAAGCAATTGGAATATGTTGTACTTATGTGTATTGTCTATGGGAGGTTCCGTGTTGACCTCTGTTTAAAATGTATAGAGTAATGTTTTTTCCCATTGTTTTTTTAATAGTTTTTTACATTTGTCAAATGACAACGTTTAGCATGGGTCACCGTGCGTCTCGTTTTACTAGTTATTATATTTGTTGTTATGCAAAATAAAAAATTTTGTTGGAAACCCACACACAGACTTAGGCTTATAAATAGGGAGTTTAACCCCACGTGTAATGTAAACAAACCATACGTTATATGAACCTGTATAATAAAAAATTAATAATGGGGAATAGTCTTATAAGTTTTCATTTAAGAGGGTCTTTACCTATACAACTAGTGAATGTGAAGCGGTCTGGAAGCGTGGTACCGACATAAATTATTCTTCGATATTATTAGAAATATCACGGTGGCGAACGGTTGAAACGTGTGGATATCTGGCTATTGATGTATGATTTCTCCGGTGAGAGTGGTTGAGTTTACGGTGGTGTTTATGAGAAATATGAAGATTCGGGGCGGGCTCAAGATGATATGAATGCGGACTCGAGTCGACAAATTGGCGAGAGCAGTACTGTTTGTATTAGATTTCGAACGAATTATCATTTACACGTTGCTCCTGTTTATAGACATCGGACTAATCTCAATTAAGCTAATTTCGACAAGTCCTGATTAAATACAATTAAGCATAAGTACAATCCCGGGCGGGTACGCAGTGGTTCATTCCGAAGCCGGCTATGCTTGGTACGGGTCCGCTAGCGGTTTTGTATTGTCAAGTGAGCTGACTCTCAGTTGTGCAAGATCTCCGTGATGCGAGAGTTAAGTCCGGTTTGCCTTGATTTGCTAAGAGGCAACACGCGTAGAAGCTCTCCGGGCTGTCAAGATTTGGTCTCGGCCCTGGGCTACGTAGTGCTATGGATGAGCTTGGCGACTAGCGGCTTGTACCCGTCCTGGCGACAGGTGGGTTGAAGGTGCATCCGACTAGATACTTGTGATGTGACCTCCGATCGGGGCAATTCCTAGGTCCGTAAGAACGTTTGCGGGTTCGGTATATCAATGGCCCCCTACGCCGTGTTACGCCGATCTTCACCGAAAGAGT
Source organism: Gentiana macrophylla (assembly GCA_026214975.1). Lineage (NCBI taxonomy): Eukaryota > Viridiplantae > Streptophyta > Magnoliopsida > Gentianales > Gentianaceae > Gentiana > Gentiana macrophylla. Next base: position 77,344,554 of record CM047817.1, on the reverse strand, counting down.
GTGTGGCGGGGAGTAAAGTTTGTTAGCGCTGGAGGATGAAGTGACCCGATGGCTTCCCTGGGAGGAATTTGTTGCCGGCCTTAATTATCGCCGGGCTTATGGTCGAATCCGTGAGATTCGATTTGTAGTGATGTGCTATAGAGCGAACAGGCTTATAGCCGATGTCGGCTGAAATAGTCGTGGCAGTTGGAGGTATTGCCTTGAGTTTGCAAAAGATGTGACGGTTGATGTGATGGGCGAAGGTTTCTGATTGGTTGGTGACGTTTCGAGTGCCGCGCGTTTCATAATGACCTTTGAATTTTGAAATTTCAAACGCGAAAATTCATTTCCCGCCCTAACTCTCGCATATATAAAGATGGCTTTCCCTTCATTTGTACACTTTTGCAAAAACATTCCCTTTTTAGCATATAACTCAGGCAAAAGTAAGAGGTTTCCGGCGTCCATCTTGGTGTTTTCCGGTCGAGAATTTAGTGAGCGACGGTGGTTTTACTGCAGTTTCTGAGCCATATTTGGTGATTTCAAGCAACTTTGAAGCTTCCGACCGTTCGAAAATCCGCCTAAATCCTCAAGTAATCCTTAAATTTCTTTTCGCTTTCATCATTGCTCATAGATTCGTCATTACGGTTGCTATGTGCGCCTTTTCCGCTGATCTATAAGACTTAGGTGTTACTTTTCACAACTTTGGTCTTATTCTTCATCCTAGTATTTCTTAGATCTCTTTTGCATGCGTCATGTAGTCTTCTAGGTTGTTTTTCATTTTTGGAGAGGGCAAAGGGGGCGAGGTGTCGAGATTAAACGTGTTCGTTGGTCTCGGCCCGGCTTTCAAGTCTAGGAGATAACTAATCCACCTCGCCCTTATGCTTTCAGGATGTCTTCGGATTCGGCTACAGAAAGTGATGTCGTGATACGTGGCTATGGATCTGGGGGTGAAGCCGATGAAGGTTCATCGCAGCAAGATCAACCCGCCCCAAGAAGAGTGAGTGATCATGGCAGAGCCGTTGTTGTGAAACCCAATGCCGTGGCCAAAAGAAAAGGGAAGGAGAAGGAAAAGGAGAAAGCTCCTTCTAAAGTCCGTTCGGCAGCTGCCCTTCGTGAGCTCGCAGATCAAAAAGCCTTTGATAAGGAGGTTGAGCGTCTATGGAAGGGCTTCAGAGATAATTAGGAGTATACAGATTCGATGATGGCTTATGACATATCGCCCATCTATAGATTTACCCAGTTTGAGAAAGATAAGGACCGGAACACTAATAAAGTCTGTGGTCGTGATCCTAAGGATTTTGTATGGCTACATTACGACCACCTTGTTGTTGGCCTTCGGCCCCCATTTGACCCATTTTTTGTAGAGTTCCTTTGGGAATATAATGCTTTGCCCTGTGATCTCACTTTAGGGACATTGAGAGTCGTTATGGCATTTATTGTGATATGTAGATTGTTGGGTAAAGAGCCTACCATGCCGGTGCTGCTACACTTTTATTCCTTCTCGAAGCGCGGGGCCGACAGTCAGCTCTCTCCTCGAAAGCTCAAATGTCATTTGCCCTTCGATCTTCCTGATCGGGTGAACTCGTGGAATGCAAGGTGCATGTGGGTTGAATCGTCGGTGGGTTGGCCCTTTCCCTACTATGCCACCAACTCAACTAAAAAAACCGAGGATCTGGAAATAGGTAAGCCCGACGAGGGCGAAGCGGAATTCATTGAGGAACTTTATAAACTTTTGGGTTATGATGGCAAACGGGGTACTCAAAAGCGGACTTTTAACTGGCAGCTCCTTCTCGAGGTCACCGAGACGTATTGTCGGGCTGCTGGGATAGCCGGGAAGGATATGGGGAATCCTCTAGTTAATGTGAGTCCTATTGATTATGACCCGGCTTGGATTGGGGATTGCCATTTAAACATATGTCTTCCTTCTGTATGCGGAGTTTGTAGGGGGGATCCCAATCTTAGACCTCCCAGTAAAAATCTAACTTTTTACCTTGCTCTTATTTTCTTATGTAGACATGTATATCTTTTTCCCGGACTGACTAGCTACGATTAATCCCACCAAACAAAGGAATGACGCCATGGCTAGGAAAAGGGCTGCTGTTGCGGCTAGGGAAAAAGAGCTTAAGGCCATCCATAAGACGGTTCTGCCGATAGTAGACGAAGTAATCGACGCCGGTGTTACGGGCTCAGAATCACAAGCTCAGCCAATGATTCCCCGGACCCGTGAAAAGGGGATAGTGATTGGAGCATCTTCCGCAGAGAAACAAACTCGCGATGCTACTCTTAGCGATATTTTGAAGAAAAGGCTGGCGAGACCACCATTGTTCTGAGAGCCATTGCCTTGGATAGTCCCGAAAAAGCTAATAACGCTACGGAACCTCCGGCCTCAAAGAAAGCTAGGCTCAAGGAGGGTTAGACCTCCAAGTCTTCTGTTCCTAGCTTCGATCAAACCACCATTCATGAACTTTGGGGCGTGAGCGGCTCCAATGATCCTCCGGCCGGAGCTCAGATTGAGAATGGGAAAGATACGGCTCTTACGTCTTCAACCCAAGGACTTAATATGGGAGAAGTCAATCTTCGCCACAAAGAGGGCTCATCGATGTGGACTAGTCCTGACTTCAGAAGGCCAACCAACTAAGTCGATGCCATTTTGTTAGGCAACGCAATTGCTTCCGTTCCTCGGCTTCAAAACCTCCCGCTGCCCCGTCCTGACGAAGTACGAAAAGAGGTTGGCCGAGGCATTGTGGATCGGATTTATATGGCCGATCAGGTGGATCCCCGGAGTGGCCTTATGGAGTCGATTGATGATCTACCCGGGATCGCCGGAGAAGCTCTTTCTGTGGTAAGTTTTTGCTAAGTTTTTTCTTGTTTTGTCTTTGTACTTTCCTCTATTTTATCCCTTTAATGTTATCTAGATTTCAGCTGGCTACCGTTGATCGCGTGTAAGTCACTAACGTCGATATTACTAGCAAGAATACTAGGTACATCACAGTATAGTAAATGCGAGTCAAGGTCGATCCACAGAGACAATGCAACTTATACATATAAATGATTTTAACCTAATCAAGAAGCAACATATAGGCAGTCATTGACCAACAATAACATGAAATAAACAAACATGGTATACCTCTCCCTCTCCTCACCGATCTACTAACTTGGATTAGTTAATCGTTATGCTTACTTCCCCACATAATTTCCTTAGATTAATCGCGAGCTTTTAATGATTATTATCATATTTATCACCACGGGTGCAATTCTACTCTATCTACTCCGGCAATGGCGTTAGAGAATCTATACATAAGCTACCCTCTTTAATTGGTCCGTAATAGCCCATACGCATAAAGAACTAAAATCGCGCGGTATTGGCGTTACCTCATACCGCTAACCCGCCCTAAACGACTATCGACATTGACCAAAGACGTTCACAGGGTCCATCAAGACTATGTCCTAATTAACACGTCACTTGCGGTCCTTCATGTTAATTTACGAATTACGAATACTAGATTGGCCAGACCTATTACTCGTTTTAATTATTCCTGCCGATCAACGTAGCTGTAGTGAATCCCACTTTAGGTTTTCTAAAATATGCATCGGTAAACCAAAGATATAAACGCCGGTTTTCCGGTGCTTTGCTTAATTTACGGATCTACATTTCTTGATACGATTAAAATAAGTAAATTATGGGGTTGTTAAACACATGATTAACTAAAACACATAAATACAAGCAGATCTACCATATTGAAGACAATAAAGGAACGTTCAAAGCTTCATACCTTCAAGGATGGAGATCTAGCTCGATCTACTCAAGCTAGAGATGAAGGAAGAAGGGAGGAAACCAAAAACAACTCTCCAAAGCTCAAGAAAACTTTATTGCATAATAACAATTGTAATATATATTCAAAGATATTCAAGATGTATCAATCATATGAAGCGGCCTTATAATGATACAATGACCGACTTAAGACTCTCTAAAACCCTAACCGACTTAGACAATGCGGCAGAATCAATTTCGTGTTCCACAAGACGCCGGTTTACCGGGCCTAGCCTTCGGGTTACCGGGCCTTCTATTCTCATTTTTCTTCAGCAGGCTTCTTCTTGGGCTTTAATCACTCAGCCCAATGCATTCCTTTTGGTCCAGATCCGTTCTCCAATGCTCCAGATTCGGTACATCCTATAAAATACACAAAACGAGACAAAACAGTACCGAAACATTGGGAAAATAGCATAGATGCAGAATTACGATCCTGGAAACACTCACATAGCATTTAACACATATTCTAAGCAATAACGAGCCTATCTATCCTCTTTTGAGCAGAATTCAGGGTGAATATAGGTATAATTATTGGTACCATTTAGAGTGTCATCATCCGTCATCAAGCAAGCCAGTGGGATGCATAGAGAGGAAGCTCAAGGAAGAATCCAGGCCGTTGGCCAAGCAAGGAAACTGGAGGCAAATCTTGACCATGCGTTTTTGGAGCTTGGGTCCGCAAATAGTGCCTTACTGAGCTAGAGAAGAAAACTGCTAAGGAGAAAGCAGCTGCTGAGTTGGAGTTGGCTAAGTTGAGGACCCTCCGCGAGCAAGATTAGACCAAGATGATCAAAATGACCAAAGATTTTGAAGATACGGTCAACCGAGCCAAGCGGGCTTGGAAAGAGGAGTAAGAAAGAACTGAAGCGCTGAAAAAGAGCTCAATGCGTAAAAGCCACTGAAGCCGCTAAACTGGAAGCCGCTAGAGCATAAGGTGCTGCAGACTTTATGAATTACGATAAGTATAAAAAAGCCATCAGCGATACGAGTCTTCTGTCATTTGACTGCGGCTTTTATCATATCGCTCGCTGCGTTATGCTAACTCAGAGAGAGGCGGCCCCGAGTCTAGAGGTGTTCTAAGATTGGCTTGCAACTGATCCATATACTCCAACCCTTTGCGCCTTACATCCCGAGTTTCCTTTTTTCGATGAAGAGGTGCAGGGCTTCAACATACAGCAGCGGGCCGGTGGGTTTGGAGATTGGAATCCACCACCCTGGGACCCTGTAAACTTGTGGGATCTGATTGATGAAGCTGCTCGAGAAGACGAGCCTACTCTGGAAATTGAGCCTGCTACTTCTGTGGACACCGAAATGTATGATATTTGTTGGGGGAAACCTCGGGTCTACAAGTCACCATAGATCCTCCTGCTCAACCTTAGCTTTATTTGTTTATAGAACTCTTGGTATTTTTGTAATAACTTTAGTAATTTTCCTTTTTGTATCCTCGATTTGCCGGCTATATGTCGAGGCAATTGACAACTGTTCGTATAAATGCTTATCTTTTTGAATTTTTCTAAGTGTTGGAATACTTCTGTCATTTTTCGCTTGTTTTACCAAATACTCTGATTTGATTCCGTGGGTGGGGTATCCGCCCCTTGGTTTGGACAAGACTTGCATTTGATAGATGTAGACTTGTCGGAAGCATCTTTTGTTTTAGGTTCGCTTACCTGTATGTTTCCCGGGTCTTTGATCCCACTATGAACAAATTGTTGAAATGTCATAATCATCATAAAAGATAGAACATAAAACACAGTTTTACAAGGTTAGATAAGAAAGGCCTAAACACACAAGTCATAGAAAAGAGGATGGCCATAACCCAAAAGAAAGAGAGCAAGCTTCTGCCGTAAACAGGAGCGGCGCCATGACCCGAAAACCGATTATTACATACAATATCTTTTGAGATTATCCGCATGCCAAGGTCGGCTAAGCTCAAACCCGTTATGATCTTTGAGAATATAAGTCCCCTTCTTGATCTCCTTCGCGATCTGATACGGGCCTTCCCAATTCGTTGTCAACTTGCCCCTGTTGGGTTGTAGCCCTACGGCTTTCCTGTTTCGAAGAACGAAGTCTCCGACTTTGAATGAGTGATCCCGAATTCACCGGCCGTGATGTCTTATAGCAATTTGCTTATAATTGACCAACCTCATATAAGTCGTTATTCTCTTTCTCTCAGCTAAGTCCAGCTCAACCTTTCTGTTAGCGAGGTTATCGCTTAAGCTGTACTTAGCGACTCTGATGCTTGGGAGATCCATTTCAATTGGTGTCATCGCCTCTAAACCATACGTTAGGGCAAACGGTGTCTCTCCGTTTGGGGTGTTAATCATTGTACGGAGATCCCAGAGAATGGCGGGTAGTTCGTCAACCCATCTACCGGCTTTCTCGCGTATACTCTTCTTCAACATTTTAATGATTTGTTTGTTTCCGGCCTCGGCTTGTCAGTTGCCCTGCGGGTATGATACTGAAGACTGCCAATGTTTGACATTATGCTCGTTGCAGAAGGCTGAAAACTCATCTCTAAACTAAGGTCCGTGGTCCGACACCACTGCTCGCGGGACTCCAAATCTGGACCATATCTGATCGTGCAGGAAGTACACTGCATTCTTTGCTCCTATAGTTGCCATAGGGTTTGCCTCAATCCACTTGGTAAAGTAATCCACGGCTACAATGACCAGCTTGCAATTTCCTCTTCCCGTTGGGAATGGGCCAATTAGATCGAGTCCCCACATATCGAAAGGCCATGCCGAGACGACGATACTCTGCTCGATTGATGGTAACCTTGGTATATCCGCATGTATCTGGCACTCAGGACATTCTCTGACAAGTTTTTTAGAATCCCGTGTGATGGATGGCCAATACTAGCCTGCGGCTATGACTTTCTGAGCCATAAAGCGGCTTGCGGGATGGCTTCCACACACCCCTTGATGTAGTTCCACCAAAAAATTTTCGCTTTCCTCTTTGAGGACACATCTGAGTAATGTCTTAGAAAAAGACCTTCTGTAGAGTACCCCACTGTCTATGATATATCTAGCCGCTCGCTTTTTAAGAGCGTGAGATTTATCGGGATTCGAGGGCAAGGTGCCTGACTCAATAGATGCTTGTATATTATCTATCCAGCATGGAACTGGTGTTGGTGGGTCAATGTTCATAACCTCTAACTTTTAGATTTCGGGAATAGATAGATATTCCACCACTATTGATGGGTCTGCGATCTCGTCCTCCATGGAGAACCTGGATATATAATTGGCCCGCTCGTTTTCCTCCCTGCCAATTCTAGTGAACTCAAAGTAGTCGAAGTTTCTCCTCATCTGTTGGACGATCTCACGATATTTCTCCAGGGTGCCACATTGTGTCTCATACCTCCCCAGAGATTTGTTCAACGATGAGCTGGGAATCACAGTAGACTTCGACATTTCGTACCTTCATCTCTGTTGCTAGATCAAGTCCGGTTATTACCGCCTCGTGTTCTGCCTGATTATTTGTGGCTTTAAATTCAAATATGAGGGCTTTCTCTATTTCTTCCGTGGTGCCCGATTCGGACAAGATAATCCCGGCCCCACTTCCGTTATGATTAGAAGCCCCGTCAACGTATAGCTGCCAACAGTTGTCTGGCCTTAGGTTAGCTGGTACGAGCTCAGCTGGTGTGGACATGTCCGATTGCTCTGAGCTGAAACTCGTTTAAACTAAAAAATCCGCCAAGGCTTGGGCCTTGATTGCCTTCCTTGGTTGATACTGGATGTTGAATTCCGTAATTTCAATAGCCCAACGAAGCAAATGACCTGATAGGTCGGGTTTGTGAAATAATTGACGCATGGGGCTATTGGTCAAGACGACTATCATGTACGAAGTGAAGTAGCCTCTGAGTTTACAGGCAGCGATCACAAGCGAGTAGGCCAATTTTTCCACATTAAAATAATGACTCTCCACTGGACTTAGAGCCTTGCTAACATAAAATACAGGCTTTTGGATAGCTTAAAACTCCTTTACAAGAACGGCGGCTACAGCCCGATCTGAGGCCGCCAAGTACAGAAATAGAGTGTCTCCGGGTGCGGGACTGACTAGGAGATGTGGTTGCCTGAGATACTCTTTGAGTGCTTGAAAAGCTTTGGAGCACTCCCCATCCCACGTAAATGTCTTACTACCTTTAAGAATCTTGAAGAAAGGTAGACATTTCTCCGCTGATCTGGTTATAAACCGTCCCAGAGCTATGACCTGCCGTTAAGTCTTTGAACCTCCTTGATCGTAGTTGGTTCCCGCATGTTGAGCAATGCTTGAATCTTCTCGGGATTGGCCTCTATACCGTGATGACTAACCATAAACCCTAAGAATTTGCCCGCTCCAACACCAAACGTGCATTTGGCCGGATTGAGCTTCATTGAATGCCTTCGAACGTTCTTGAATGTTTCCTTGAGATCGGCGGTGTGACCGCCACTTGGAGACTTCACGAACATGTCGTCAATATATTCCTCCATATTCTTTCCAATTTGCGAGCTAAAGACTTTGTTCACCCTCCTCTGATAAGTTGAGCCTGCGTTTTTCAGCCCGAAGGGCATCATTTCTTGATTATATAGACCCCCAACAGCTCTGAAGGTTGTTTTTTCCTTATCAGATTCAACCATTTTGACCTGATGATATCCTGAATATGCGTCTAAAAAGCTGAGTGTATCAAAGACGGCAATAGAGTCCACTAGCCGATCGATCCTGGGAAGCTAATACGAATCTTTCGGATAGGCTTTGTTGATGTCCGTGAAATCTACGCACATTCTCCACTTGCCGTTCTGTTTATTTACCATTACTACATTTGCTAGCCAAGAGGGATAGGCTAATTCTTTGATTATTCCGGCTTGAAGAAGTTTCTCGACCTCAACTTTTATTGCTTTCTCTTTTTCTGGAGTAAATTGTCGGGCCCTCTGCTGTACGGGTTTGAAGGTGGAGTCGACATTTAGATGGTGCAATGCGACCTCAGGCTCAACACCTCTCATATCTGTTACCACCCATGCGAATGCATCCATGTTCGCCTTCAACTGGCCAATTAGAGCTTCTTTCTCTACCGTAGGCAGGTGAGCCCCGATTTTGACCTTTTGGTCGGGGTAGGCATCGTTGATGACTACCTCAACCTGCTCGCCGTCGGTGGTGAAGTCGGGCTCATCTCTGACCTATAAGGTCTCACATTTAACCTGAGGAGGGATCAACTCTCTTACCATGTTTAACAGGCTCGTACCAGCTGCGGTGTCTGATTTTTTGATACGGGCCTTTTGTTTTCTGCCCTTGAATCATAGATGTATGTAAGGACCGATTCGGGCTCGCTGATCGAAGCCACAATCCTATCGTCCACATAAAATTTTGCTCGTTGATGTGGGATGGAAACAACCATTTGAAATTGTCTCAATGCAAGTGCCCCCAAAATCATATTGTAATTGGAGGTCTACCACCAAAATTTTTACCTTTTCAGTCCGAAAGTGTGCGTAATCTCCCATTTGCACATCCAAGTTAGTGGCACACTTGACCTGAATCCTATGATTCGCAAAGCCCTCAAGGGTGCCATTGTGCGGCTTCAGGCTACAGTCGCCGAATCCCAGCTCCTTAAAGCAATTGTAGTACAGAATATCCCTACATGCTCCAGTGTCGATCATCACTCTGTTAACACAGACTCGGTTCGTTACCACCGAAATGCTCAGGCAGGAATCCTCTACATTTGTCACGGTTACGAGCTCGCTGCGAGTAAAGGAGAGCGGTCGCTCGTTTCCACGTAGGACTGTAGACTTTTCAACATGCTTGTTGATCGAGCCGATCCTATGTTTGATCTGGTTGTGGCTGGGGGGGACCCTCTGTAATGATTCGGATTTCCTTGTCATACTGGCGGGCTTGTCGGTTAGTTCTACTTGCTCCTCCGCCATCCCTTCTGTAATGGCTGTGACGACCCCGAGCTAACAACTTCTCGAATTCTCTTTTTAAGCTGGGACTTGATCCTCTGTATATAAAATATTTGTCTTCATGGAAAGCATAATATTTAGACTGATCGTGTCGGCTATCCGGTTTCATAGCCAGGGGATTGGATAACTCATCCCTCACCTCATGCATCATCTGTGTGTATGAGACTTTCATAGGTGTCTAGTTTTCTTCTTTGAATTTCTCGGGCTTTCTGATGTCCCGCTCCCTGTTTCTGCGTGTCTCCCAGGGTGGGCTGCGCTCCGCCCTCTGCTTGCCCCTGTGTGAGGATGAGGATCCCTCATTCCCCGCTGTTGCAATATATTTCCTTGCTGAGCTCAACATTTCTTCCAGGTTAGGCGGCGGGTTGAGCGAAAAGTAGGATTTGAGATAACCCGGACATAATCATGTTTCGAAGCTGTTCATCACCATATTATCTGCCAAACCCCTAGTCTGCTCGTAGATCTTGTAAAATCTCTCATAATAGCTGTGGGTAGATTCATTTTCACCCCGTCGGACCTCGTGAAGGTCGATATGGGTCTATTTAGGTCCACCCACCGATTTAAGCTTTTGCGTAAACTTATTCACAAGATCATCCCAAGATAAGATCGAAGCGGGGGTTAGGCTGCGGATCCATGAGGCCGCTCTGTCTTGAATGGCCCCTACGAAAGCAATACACCACGCCTCTTCGCTTGGCATGCATAGGCTTATCCTGCTTTGAAAAGCTGGTAGCCAATTTAGGGGGTCTGTGGTACCGTGGTAATTAGTGAAATTCGGATAGGTTGTACCTCCTAGAGGAGCCGCTGCAAGGATGTCCGGATGTAAGAGCTAGTGCCCCAAGTGGGCTTAGTCTCCCTGACAGTTCTGCTCCTTTGCAGCTCTTCGATTTGCTTCTTTATTATTCCCAACTCGTATGTCCTTTCCGGGATGATGGGAAGCCGGGCAATGCTTTACTCTAGCTGTGACTCCACATGTCCCTCTTTCCGGGTTCGCACCTGTCTTCCTCGATCCATGCTCCCTTATTCTGGAGCTGCACCATAGACGTTATCCACGGGCCGTAGATGAGCTAAAGCCGATTTTATACCCCTACTTGGATAGCAAGTTGCATGGCTGCTTTCCTCTTGGTCTTCATGGTGCGACCTTGGTGGATTCATGGTAGGTTGTATCTCAGTTCGAGCTGATACGGGCGAGACTAACTTACTAACAAGCAAAGGAGGAAATACATCGGCTATAAGTTTTAAATTGTGTTGTCGCATGTCCTCCAGGTATTCCATGTGAGCTCTCAACGCTATCGCAGGAGTGTTTGGGTTCACGATCGGCCCCGGATCCAAATTTGTCCGATGTTCAAAGTTTTGGCGTGATGTTTTGCCGGTATGTTTCCCGCGGCCCTTCATTGTGGCCACCTCTTCTAATTCTCAGGATTTTGCCTTTTTATTTAACATATTTCGCATGTTGGGGTCGAGCGATTGTTGGTCGTTGTTATGGGCGGTACGGAACCCTCGATTGCGTCCGTTATGATGTGACACTGAAGTGCCACGTGGGGGGTTGTTGCCACATTTTGAGTCCTGATTGCCCTCCTGGCTGGTGTGGCAGGCTCTACTGACTTCCATCCAACATGATTTGAAAGGAAACGTGTAGGAAAAGCAAATACTTCAGGCGGTGCCGGTCGGAGCTACCTCAAACCCAGAATCCGGCAAGGATTCAAGTATGGTAACACTTACAAACCTAGTAGCTCAATCGTCCTATACTTATATGTACCAAATTCACCGAAAAATTCTAACCAACCTGGAAAAGCTGTGACTTTCGGTTTGAACCTTGAAAGTAGCGGTGATGGGGCTCCTTGTTACTGACACTTATTTTTTGCCAGAATCAATGACCTTGCTATCAATTTTGCTTCAGGAATGACGAATAGCGTTGATCCTTAGGCCGTACAACCTAAAAATTGAAACTTTGACTGAATTTAGAACTTAAGAAAAGGCGGTGGGCTTCCCGGACACACCGTGGAAACAGATTTCACGGCGAGATGGCTGCCTGAGAAGGCTATTTTTTTTATGATGTTCCCGGTAACAGAGCCAACTGGTATTGTTAGAAATATCACGGTGGCGGTAACGGTTGAAACGTGTGGATATCTAGTTATTGATGTATGATTTCTCCGGTGAGAGTGGTTGAGTTTATGGTGGTGTTTATGAGAAATATGAAGATTCCGGGAGCGGGCTCAAGATGATATGAATGCAGACTCATAGTCGACAAAGTGGTAGAGCTTGGCCTGCTTGTATTAGTTTTTGAACGAATTATGATTTACACGTTGCTCCTATTTACAGACATCAGACTAATCTCAATTAAGCTAATCTTGACAAGACCTAATTAAATACAATTAAGCATAAGTACAATCCCGGGCGGGTACGCAGTGGTTCATTCCGAAGTCGGCTATGCTTGGTACGGGTCCGTTAGCGGTTTTGTATTGTCAAGCGAGCTGAACCTTAGTTGTACGAGATCTCCGTGATGCGAGAGTTAAGTCCAGATTGCCTTGATTTTCTACGAGGCAATACGCGTGGAAGGTCTCAGGGCTGTCAAGATTGGTCTTGGCCTTGGGCTACGTAGTGCTATGGATGAGTTTGGCGACTAGCGGCTTGTACCCGTCCTGGCGACAAGTGGGTTGAAAGTGCAGCCGACTAGATACTTGTGATGTGACCTCCGATCGGCGCAATTCCCGGGTCCGTAAGACCGTTTGCGGGTTCGGTATATCAGTTACCAACGATAATACAAAAGAATAGATCCCCAACGTGAAATAAATCGCGTAAACTTAAACCGTAACAAATCCAAGGCACAAGACAAAAAGAGCAACATAAACATATCACATTTTCTGCAAGAGGTAGCTCTTTCTTAGAGACGTGAAGATTGTGAATCACTTCTCTTCCAGACCTATCAGGAGTTTCCACCTACAAAATAATCCACAATACGATGTATCGGAGAACAATGTCATAAATTCGATCCCTTTAGCTTCGACTTTACGTAATGAAACATTATAGAAAAACAATAAGCGGACCATAACTACACGGTCAAATCTCCCGGGATGCCTTAGCTTCTAGATCATTAATATGTTTGAAAATGTGTTTCACTCATTTTCTATACGGCATTCATCTTTCTTATCATTAATGAATACGTCACTGATCTCGTGTTCATTCATTTGGTGAAAAAAAACCACGTGTCAAACGTTTTGAAGAATATAAAAAGTGATTTGGTATTCCAGCGTTAATTTTAGTGACGCTCGTACTACAAACGGCCGTCGGTTCCACCGATGTTATGCTGTTCAAAATAATAAAAACATTTAATGTGGTGTCAATAGTGATTTATAAGGCATCGAGAGTAATCGTGGCGCCGTGAGTAATTTCGTGGTGCCGATAGAAGCCACATAAATACATCATACATTCTTACACGACCAATAAGTTCAATATAGCTAGTCTGAGCAAATATGAAAAATGATTCTTCCAGTAAACTCAGAATAAATAGAGGCGGGTTCTATTGGCACTATCATTTTACTATTGGCATGATATTTTTATTATTAATTTTCATTTAATTTTACACACCACCAAATAACTTTTTTGGCACCACGTTACGCGCGTTAGAGGTACCGATGATTTATAGGGTGCCGAGAGTAATCGTCGCGCCGTGACTATTTTCGTGGCGCGGATATGTGTTCGGCTACTTTTTTTTTTGTTGTATTTTATAGCTAAATTTGACGCATCTTCCATCGTACACAACACAACGTGAAATCCGTCGGTATTTCCTTCTTTTTTTTCCTTTTCAACACAAACTATTAATGGCACACGGTTGATTATAAAAAAAACATGCCACAAAGGATTGATAAAAAAACGAGAGCAATCGTGACGCCGTGACTATTTTCGTGGCGCGGATATTTGTTCGGCCAATTTTTTTGTTGTTATTGTTGTATTTTATAGCTAAACTTGGCCCAGCTTCCATCGTACACTACACGACAGAACTTCGATTCCGGCGGGCTTTCCATTTTTTTTCCTCTTTTCTGCACAAACTACTAACGGAACACGTTTGATTAAAAAAAAAAAAAAACAAGACACAAAGGTTTGATGAAAAAAACCACCACGTGTAAGGTTTGATTAAAAAAACGAGAGTAATCGTGGCGCCGTGACTATTTTCGTGGCATGGATATTTGTTCGGTCAATTTTTTGTTGTTGTATTTTATAGCTAAACTTGGCCCATCTTCCTTCGTACACTACACAACAGAACTTCAAATCCGGCAGGCTTTCCATTATTTTTCCTCTTTTCAGCACAAACTACTAACGGGACACGTTTGATTAAAAAAAACAAGGCACAAAGGTTTGATAAAAAACCGCCACGTGTAAGGTTTGACAAAAAAAACGAGAGTAATCGTGGCGCCGTGACTATTTTCGTGGCGTGGATATTTGTTCGGCCAAATTTTTTTTTTGTTGTTGTATTTTATAGCTAAACTTAGCCCATCTTCTATCGTACACTACACAATAGAATTTCAAATCCGGCGGTCATTCCCTTTTTTTTTTTCTTTTTTCTGCACAAACTGTTAACGGTACACGTTTGATTAAAAAAAAAGCCACAAAGGTTTGATAAAATAAAATTAAAAAAACCGCCACGTGTCAAGCCAAGAGGGTGTCCACATGGCCACTTGTGGGCACACCTTCTTGGCTCTTAATAGATATAAAAAAAACTAGTGGAAGTGAGCCGTGCAAGGCATGACGGGCCCAACATAAATCGTTACCAACGAGAATACCAAAGAATAGATTTCCAACGTGAAATAAATCGCCCAAGCTTAAACCGTAAAAATCCAAGGCACAAGACAAAGAAAGTAACAAAAACATCACATGCTCTGCAAGAGGCAGCTCTTTCATAAAGACGTGAAGATTGTGAATCACTTCTCTTCCAGCCCTATCAGGGGTTTCCACCTACAAAATAAACCACAATACGATGTATCGGAAACAATGTCATAAAGTCAATCCCTTTAGCTTCGACTTTATGTAATGAAACATTATAGAAAAACAATAAGCGGACCATAACTACACGGTCAAATCCCCCGGGACGCCTTAGCTTCCAGATCATTAATATGCTTGAAAATGTGTTTCACTCATTTTCTATACGGCATTTCTCTTTCTTATCATTAATGAATACGTCATTGATCTCGTTTTCATTCATCTGGTGGAAAAAAATCACGTGTCAAACGGTCTGAATAATAAAAAAAGTGATTTGGTATTCCAACGTCAAATTTAGTGACGCCAGATCTTTGAAAGCGACCGTCGGTTCCACCGACGTTATCTTTATTCAAAATAATAAAAACATTTAATGTGGTGTCAAGAGTGATTTATAAGGCGCCGAGATTAATCGTGGCGCCGTGAGTAATTTCGTGCTGCCGACAGAAGCCACATAAATACATCATACATTCTTACACGATCAATAAGTTCAATATAGCTAGGCAGACATATATGAAAATTGATTTTTCAAGTAAACTCAGAATAAATAGAGGTGGGTTCTATTGGCACTACCATTTTACTATTGGCACAATTTGTTTTTTAAATTTTCATTTAATTTTACACACCACCAAATAACTTTTTTGGCACCACGTTACGTGCGTCAGAGGTACCGATGAGTTATAGAGTGCCGAGAGTAATCGTCGCGCCGTGACTATTTTCGTGGCGCGTATATTTGTTCGGGCTACTTTTTTTTGTTGTATTTTATAGTTAAATTTGACTCATCTTCCATCGTACACTAAACAACACAATGTGAAATCCGTTGGTATTTTCTTCTTCTTTTTTATCATTTTCAGCACAAGCTACTAATGACATACGGTTGATTTAAACAAAAAAACCACAAAGTTTTGAAAAAAAAACCCGAGAGTAATCGTGGCCGTGACTATTTTCGTGGCACGGAGATTCGTTCGGCCATTTTTGTTGTTGTTGTATTTTGTAGTTAAACTTTGCCATATTTCATCGTACACAACAGAACTTTAAATCCGTCTGTATATCCCTTTTTTTTTCTCCTTTTCTGCACAAACTACTAACGGCACACGTTTGATTTTAAAAATAAAAGAATAAAAACAAACCACAAAGGTTTGATAAAAAAAAAAAAAAGTGCCACGTGTGGTGTTTTTTCCGGTTTGATTTTCGGTTCGCTTACAGATAAGATGTAGAGTGTTAAGCAATCGAACAAAACTTGGGTTTCTATATAACGCTAACCGAAATAACTTGTAGAGTGTTAATTGCAATCGAACCAAAATTTAGGTCTCTATATAACGCTAACCGAAATTTTGGTATTTAAAGAAGAAGGGAAAAAAAATTCTGCTGCATAAAATAAAGAAATAAAAAAAAATCTGCCATGTGTCAGCTAAGGAGGGTGGCCACGTGGCCTCTTGTGGAACACCCTCCGTAGCTTCTTTGATTTTCGGTTCGCTTACAGATAAGATGTAGAGTGTTAAGCAATCGAACTAAAATTTAGGTTTCTATATAACGCTAACCGAAATTAATTGTAGAGTGTTAATTGCAATTGAACAAAAATTTAGGTTTCTGTATAACGCTAACCAAAATGTTGGTATTTAAAGAAGAAGGAAAAAAAAATCTGATGCATAAAAAAAATATTAAAAATGCCACGTGTCAGCCAATGAGGGTGGCCACGTGGCCTCTTGTGGAACACCCTCCTTAGCTTCTTATAGATATAACTAGTCTAGTGAACGTGAGCCGTGTAAGGCACGGCGGGCCCAACATAAATCGTTACCGACGATATATCGAAAAATAGATCCCCAACATGAAATAAATCGCGTAAGTTTAAACCATAACAAATTCAAGGCCCAAGCCAAAGAGAGCAACATAAACATATCACATTCTCTACAAGAAGTAGCTCTTTCTTAGAGACGTGAAGATTGTGAATCACTTCTCTTTCAGCCCTATCATGAATTTCCACTTACAAAATAAACCACAATATGATGTATCGGAAAACAATGTCATAAAGTCGATCCTTTTAGCTTCGACTTTACGTAATGAAACATTATAGAAAAACAATAAACGGACTTGACCTTCTTTGTGCGGATATTTGTTTGGCCATATTTTTTTCTTGTTGTATTTTATAGCTAAACTTGGCCCATCTTCCATCGTACACTACACAGTAGAACTTCAATTCCGTCGGTCTTTCCTTTTTTGTCCCCTTTCCTGCACAAACTACTAACGGTACACGTTTGATAAAAAAAGGTACATGTGTTGATGTATTTTATAGCTAAACTTGGTCCATCTTCCTTCGTACACTACACAGTAGAACTTCAAATCCGTCGGTCTTTCTTTTTTTTCCCTTTTCTGCACAAACTACTAACGGTACACGTTTGATAAAAAAAAATTTAAATGTACACGTGTCAGCTAAGGAGGTGCCACGTGGCCTCTTGTTGACACATTTCCTTAGCATCTTCCATCGTACACTACACAGTAGAACTTCAAATCCGTTGGTATTTCCTCTCTTTTTTCCCATTTTCTGGACAAACTACTAACGGTACACGTTTGATAAAAAAAAGGTACACGTGTTGATGTATTTTATAGCTAAACTTGGTCCATCTTCCATCGTACACTACACAGTAGAACTTCAAATCCGTCGGTCTTTCGTTTTTTTCCCTTTTCTGCACAAACTACTAACGGTACACGTTTGATAAAAAAAAGTACACGTGTTGATGTATTTTATAGCTAAACTTGGTCCATCTCCCATCGTACACTACACAGTAGAACTTCAAATCCGTCGGTCTTTTCTTTTTCTGCACAAACTACTAACGGAACACGTTTGATAATAAAAAATAAAAAAAATTAAATGTACACGTGTCAGCTAAGGAGGGTGCACGGCCTCTTGTGGACACACCTCCTTAGCATCTTCCTTCGTACACTACACAGTAGAATTTCAAATCCGTCGGTTTTTCCTTTTTATTCTCTTTTCTGCACGAACTACTAACGGTACATGTTTGATAAAAAAAAGTACACGTGTTGATGTATGTTATAGCTAAAGTTGGTCCATCTTCCATCGTACACTACACAGTTGAACTTCAAATCCGTCGGTCTTTCCTTTTTTTTCCCTTTTTCTGCACAAACTACTAACGGTACACGTTTGATAAAAAAAATTAGCATTAAAGGTTGTAAAGGACTGTTTTTTATCTAAAATGAGGAAAAAGGACAAGAAAAAAAGATAATGGTCGAGAAGGACAAAAACACGCATGTTACTACATGTGTTACTACATGTTGCTACAACCAAATGTAGTAACACACATAGTAACATGCTTGCGTTTTTTCTTCAATTCATTATTTTTTCTTGTCTCTTTTCTCATTTTGTATCTTTTGTCTTACGGCCTGGCCCCAAAAAATTAACAAAAAAAAAAACACAAAGGTAAAAAAAAACAAAAAAAAAAATTTAAATTAAATGTACACGTGTCAGCTAAGTAGGGTGCCACGTTGCCTCTTGTGGACACATCTCCTTAGCATCTTATAGATGCTACACAGTTGAACTTCAAATCCGTCGGTTTTTTTTTTTCTTTTTCTCTTTTATGCACAAACTTCTAACGGTATACGTTTGATAAAAAAAATTAACAAAAAAAAACACAAAGGTAAAAAAAAAAATTAAATGTACACGTGTCAGCTAAGTAGGGTGTCACGTTGCCTCTTGTGGACACACCTCCTTAGCATCTTATAGATATAAGAAAAAAAATTAAATGTACACGTGTCAGTTAAGGAGGGTGCCACGTTGCCTCTTGTGGACACACCTCATTAGCATCTTATAGATATAAAGAGATATAAGACAATATCAAAGAAACGATAATATCAAAAAATAGATCCCCAACGTGAAATATACCGCGTAAGCGTTAAACGTAAAAAATTCAAGGCACAAGACAAAGAGAGCAACAGAAACATATCGCATTCTCTGCAAAAGTTAACTTTTTCTTAGAGACGTGAAGATTGTAAATCACTTCTCTTCCAGCCCTATGAGGAGTTTCAACCTATAAAATAAACCATAATATGATGTATCGGAGAACAATGTCATAAAGTCGATCCCTTTAGTTTCGACTTTACGTAATGAAACAATATAGAAAAACAATAAGCGGGTCATAACTACACGGTCAAATCTTCCGGGACGCCTTAGCTTCCAGATCATTAATATGCTTTAAAATGTGTTTCACTCATTTTCTATACGATCTGAAGGATATAAAAAGTGATTTGGTATTCCAACGTCAATTTTAGTGACATTCATACTGCGAATGGCCGTCGGTTCCACCGAGTTATGCTGTTCAAAATAATAAAAATATTTAATGTGGTGTCCACGTGGTCACATATAGGCACACCTTCTTGGCGCGGATATTTGTTTGCCCTTATTTTTTGTTGCTGTATTTTATAGCTGAACTTGATTAATCTTTCATCGTACACTACACAGTAGAACTTCAAATCCGTCATTCTTTTTTTTTCTTCCATTTTCTGCACAAACTACTAACGGTACACGTTTGATAAAAAAAAAGTATCCGGTTTTATTCAATTGTTGTGCCGAAATCGAATAAAAAATTTTCGGTTCATTTAAACTTAAAACTGAAACCACACTGTCTTTTTGAGGTAATAAAATGAACCGTATCGAAATATACACTTTGGTTCGATTTATGTAACGGAGAATCGAACAAAAAATTTCGGTTTCTATATAACGCTAACCGAAATTCTGGTTTTTACCGAAGAAAAAAAAATGGTGTTAAAAAAAAAAGAATATATATATATATATATATATATGTGTGTGTGTGTGTGTGTGTGTGTGTGTGTGTGTGTGTGTGTGTGTGTGTGTGTGTGTGTGTGTGTGTGTGTGTGTGTGTGCCGCGTTTCACTCGAGGAGGTTGCCACGTGGCCAATTGTGGAGCAACCTCCATAGCACTTTATAGATATAAGATAAGATAAGATATTTTCGGTTTATTCAAAAAAAAAAGTACCCGGTTTTATTAATTATTGTGCCGAAATCGAATCAAATTTCGGTTGATTGAAACTTAAAACTGAAACCGCACTGTCTTTTTGAGGTAATAAAAATGAATCGTATCAAAATATACACTTTGGTTCGGTTTATGTAATGGAGAATCAAACAAAAAATATATATATATATATACCACGTGTCAGCTCAGGAGGTTGCCATGTGGCCAATTGTGGAGTAACCACCTTAGCACTTTATAGATATGACTAGTGTCATGAACGCCGTGCAAGGTACGGCCGCCCATCGAAGCATTGCATACAATGTGATGGCAGAGAAAACGTATTGAATGACCATGATTGGACACATATAGCTGCAGCCAACACCGAATACATCTAATATCCAGAAGTTCAAGGAGAGAACCTCCGGGTAATGGCACGCCGTCGAATTCCCTGGATTTTCGTCGGCCTCCACCATCGTCTGGACATATTTTTTTTTTTCATTTTGTATTTTATTGTCTTTTGGATAATCACAATACATCTGGAACACAATACACACAAAAAAAATGACTATGTGACAACAAGTAAACTACGTGGCTGCCCCAAGAGCTTTCTCTTGGCCTTTAATAGAGTAAGGAGAGATAAGAAATAAGATAAAGATAATAAAAATAAATAAAATAAGATATCACGACTGTATCGGTGTATTATATTATATGTGCATTGATGGAGGTCGGATTAGCATATCGCCACGTGTCATCCTCATTAACCCAGTAATAAATAAAGACAGAGAATACAAACACTAAGTGCCACGAGCCCACCTTAGCCTAAGGGCAGACCTGAGCCCCAGCAGGGAGATCGGCTTGGTTAGCTTCTCAGTCCACCGCATGTTGGTCTGGGTGCGACAGAGCTCAGCCTACGTTGTTCAGGCCACAACAGCCTAAGGGACTCGACGCAGGTCGGCATGAATATCCCTTTGGCAAAATAGCCCACGTGCATAGCGATCAGATAAAAACGGAAAGAATATCTAGTCATAAAGGTTTTGATCATATCATTTAAATCACCGTAATTATCTCCTACAATCAAGTGATTGACACGGCTATATCTAATCCTTTGAGGATGCGAAATTAGAGTTCGACATGGACACGGCACAGGAATGCCTAGGGCACAAGCCCCTCTATATAAACGATCCCAAAAACTACGAACAGACTTGATTACTGATATATACACAAGATACGTAGGCAACTTGGGTTACACAATCTCGGGCTCAGTCTAAACATCACATAAACCACTTCTCATTTCATCTCTTTTTAAGTTTTTAGATCTTGTTCAAATTGTCACAAGGGGAATTACGGCCCGAATTTATTAACAGACGAGATCCAGCATCGTCATGCGCAGTGGCGGATCCAGAATTTTTTTCCAGTATGGTCACCAGACCGTAAAACCATATTTTTTATCCAAAAAATTGTTTCAGTAGGGTCACGGGAACTTAAAACTACATTTTTATCAATAAAATGACATTTTTTAACAACAAAACTATATTCTCCTGTGTTATCAACAAAACTAAATTACACATCGGTTTCACATACACTATTTTTCTTCGTTTCATATTAATTAATTTAGAATATTCTCCTGTGTTATCACAAATTGTTATACACAATTCATTGCTTCATTATAATTACATTAGTAATTGCTAACCATGATTTTTTTTAGGGGCAGCCGGTTAATGATAACATTAAACTTTATGATCGAGGATTATAAGTGCATTTTTTAATGTTTTAAAAAAAAAAATTAACGCCTCATTTTCGAATATCGAGTCCTTATCCGAAGAAAAACGTCACATATAACATTAAATGCATCTTAACATTGTACGTAAGCCTCTATGTCATTGTATCGAGTTAAGCAACGTAGAAGCTAAAAAGACTCGGGTAAAGCCGTAAAATAAACTAAAATTACAATGATATCCAACTTAAAAGGTAGAAAAAGGAACTTAACAACAAAATATCTTATATTGTACCATAAACAAACTTATCTTACAACAAGGTCTTCACAAAGTCAAATGAAATACGCAAGTCTTGAAAGTAAAACATAGTCTCGAGTTACAACATGGATATGAAAGCATAATTTAAACTTTTACTTTAGCATGGAACGTGATCATACATCATCCTCAAAGTCATCATAATCTGGTTCAACATGTATGTCTTTTCAAGACAAACAACACACAAACAATCAAAAGAGGTAAGTACAAAGCGTACTTAGTAAAAGATAGAAGCTATTGATCAATTACGCTTTATAATGAAAGGAAAACGTTTTATTATTATTCGAGATTATCTTTATGAACTGGACTCAAAATATAAGGTTTACTTCATACTCAACAACATGTCGTGAGGATCCTACTTTTTTTTCTAGCTTAGCTTATCTTTGTTACATCAAGTATTCAAGAGCACTACGCATGGTGCTGCTCACCACGAAGCATCGGTTGCAACCTACTAGCGACACATGCACCAGTAGCCACGGGCTAGTCCCGATAGTATGTGTGTGTGTTCGGTGAATTCCCTCCACTTCTGGTGTCTCTAAAAATAAGCAGAGTTATTCACATTATCTGACCACACCACACATCGTGATATTATCTTGTGCCTTATCAAGAATAACATTGATGTTTATGCTTTTAACTACCCAAGTATGTTTTTTTTTAATGAATCATTAACCAGTCACCTAAGTGTTTTCAAGAAATTAAAAAGGCTCACTTACACTTTTACTCCCTCACTTAGGCAACTAGACATTAACAGCCCTATCACATACACAGACATTGATGGAACTAATCCATCAAAGCACAAGGCCATTCATGCTCTTTTGACGGTCCCAAACTTCAACTCTTAGAAGAATCCATTCGGTGCCGGTGTCAGAATTATAACATCATAATGCATTGTTATTGATTCATAGAATAACTATTACAATATATAGGGCCTCGAGTGGCTTGGCCAATAAGCTAATAATAAAGAAAAATACAAAATATAAAATACGACACGATAAATATAAATATATCTCTAATAATAGGCCCCTCAAGCTCATGGGAGCGCGCGAGACATGAAGCTTGAAACTTTGAGGCGTTGATGGCGGTCGGAGGCGTCTTCAAAGAGACAATAACGGGGAAGAAGGGGATGTCGGAAGAATAAAATCACAGGACTCAATGGCGGGATATACCCTAAAGAAAAGCGATGATCAACTTTGTGTTAACAGAGAGGAAGGATATACCTTACGAGAAAATAAAATATTTTGGGATATACCCATGCGAGAAAATACCCTTGAGAAAATAAAATCAACTGCGTTAACGGGAGGGAGGGATATACCCTAGCGAGAAATTTAAAAGTGTTGGGATATACCCAAAATAAAAGCGATTGGAGGGTTGTACCTAAATTTTAAAAGGGTGAAAAAAGCGAGTCGAGCGAATTTTGATCCCTTGAAATTGGAACCAAAGACCCACACATTTGCTGCATATATATTTGCATAAATAATGCGGCTGAAAAATATTACCCTTATTTTTCTTTTTGCCCGGATTGGACGTGACCTATTGGAGGGCATATGGCCCTATGGAGTCAAATTTTGGGGTGCTTGCTTTGGAAAAAAAAAAAAGAAAAAAAAAGCGCTAGTTGTTAATCGAATTGGATGTGTAGATGAACGGAAAAGAGGTGAGCGGAGACTTGGAGGCGGCGGAGAAGTGGCGGCGCGGATTTTCCGGACCTGTGTCCGGCAATGGGCCGCGCGGATTGGTGGTTGTTGCCAACGAACGGCTGCAAAATCGAGAGAGAGTTGGGATGGGACCTACGTCTGTGGTGTGACGGAACTCATGGGGTGAGCAACCGATTTGGAGTTGATGAAGCCGTGTGGTGGTGAGCGAAGAAAGAGGAGGCGGTGGCGGTGGCGGCCGCTAGGGTGCTCTTGGAGCCGTGTTTCCGTCGACTGGAAGAAAGCAAAAGGCAGCAGCGGGGAGGATGCCATGGATGCCGGGGAGCGAAGCTTGAAGAAGGAGCCAATAAGGGTTTTGGCTATGGCTCGTGAATAGCGGTGAGAAAAAAAAAAAAATAGGTTTAGGACCGATGCGTCTCTGATACCATGTCAGAATTATAACATCATAATGCATTATTATTGATTCATAGAATAGCTATTACAATATATAGGGCCTCGAGTGATTTGGCCAATAAGCTAATAATAAAGATAAATACAAAATATAAAATACGACACGATAAATATAAATATATCTCTAATAGCCGGAACTAAACGCATCGGAAGCTTAATAATGGTTTTGTCAAGATTATTTAAGGTTATTATATCAAGAAACAACAACCAAAACTCAATTCAGGGTCTTAGAAACCCAAAACTGCATAACAAGTTTTTTGGTTTTATCAAGCTTATCAACCATATCAATCTCTACTTAAAAAACGGTTAAACCCTAACCGAAAGGGTCCCCACTCCCCTATCCCACGGAATGAGTGGAGATATTAATCAGGTAACCTAGTGGGTTAGAGTCAAGGGTTGCCATTATACCATGATTCTAGAAAGAAGTCATCCCATAGGGGAATCGAACCTCCAACCTCCATCTTCCGATCCGGCTGTCACTATAACACCCAAGCCTTTTACCACTAGGCCATGTCTTGGGGACCATATCAATCTCTACTTAATCTTGGTACTCGATGTTAAAGTGGATCGGTTAGGACTTTTAATTAAGCTTGTAATGTTAAGCTTGAGATTTATCTATATTTTGGAAAGTCATCTCTACCTCAACTTTTGAGACACCAAACCATTTTTTTCTCAAAGATACGCGGAGATAAGTTCTAGCTGCCTTTAATTATATCTTCATGCCATGCAAAAGTTATTCGTAACAACTCAAGATT
The DNA here is from genome assembly GCA_026214975.1 of Gentiana macrophylla. Lineage (NCBI taxonomy): Eukaryota > Viridiplantae > Streptophyta > Magnoliopsida > Gentianales > Gentianaceae > Gentiana > Gentiana macrophylla. Next base: position 77,320,000 of record CM047817.1, on the reverse strand, counting down.
AAACTGTGCACATATAGATATCATGCTTTTGTGAATAGATAAAATAAAACCGTGCCTTAACAAACTTGATGTCATGAAAGTTTATTACATGGTCCTCATGAATCACAATATAAACATTATTATTTCAGTCATTAGTGTTGAAATTTTAAAGCGTGCTACAATTTTGCTCAAACACCATAATCACTATTATGTGATTTTCACTTTATTTACTAAATACTACTGTAAAGCGCACGGCTTATTGAGTAGTACTTAGGATATCGATCCCATACAGACTTAGGACAAGCACCGAATAGTTATCAACTTATACTAGCTAAACTAATCAAATTGAGGGGTTTTGAATTATAAAATAACTAAAAACTAAAGTGCTATTTAAAACTCAACAAATGTCCAAGAAATTACAATGATATATTCATTCATTATGAATTTTTACTTACATTGACGAATAATCAAAAGTGAATAAGAATATTCTTTCGAACTACTATTATTTATTTGAATATTTCGAACTACTATTAATCTTGCCTAAATTAATATTAAATCCGATTTCTCGCTCATTAAATTAATTTAGACCATTAAACATCATTATTTATAATGTCACAAGAAATTTCAATTAACTTTCGCTCTCATGAAGTTTTTTGATTGGAATTAGGGTTCTAATCTATCAATTAAATTTCACCTTTCAGTCCATCAACAAATTGATAACAAATTATTCATATAACTCTATTATAATTCATCTTTCGGTCCATCAATCCATAGATTCATACGAAATAGCTCACCAAAATCAATACGAAAGCATATCGATTCATAATAATAGGAAATATCGAATCTTTAACTCACATATCTATTTACCGGGCTATTCCTAATCCTAGAAAATTAAATCTACTCACGCATGATTAAAAAGATCACAAAAATCATGGATTTAAAAATTATGAGACGTAAAAATAAAATAAAAGATAGAAAATTAAGAGATAGAAAATAGAGCAGTCTCACAAATAGTATAACAAAAGAAATTCACAATCCATTCTTCGTTCTTGAGCCCTAGCAATGAATCTTGTTCTTGAAAAGTTGAGAAAAAATAGTAGATCCTGGGAATTTATGGTTTTCACGCCTAAAGAATAGGTTTTGCGTAAAAAAGATGGGAATTTTTTTGACTTAGAAGAGTGATTAAAAAATAATTACAAAATCAAAGAAGCTTCCGTAATTAATTTTATCAAAAAAATCTCCAAAAGTTAAATATCTATAAATTTTGGACTCTTCTAGTGTGTGGGCTCCTCCTTTTCCATGGAATTCACGCCAAGTTCAACTTACGTTGGAAAAGCTTCCACCATCAGAACATTTCGTTGGCCAGATGCAAAAAATCGCGGAGGTGATTTCTTGAACTCTTCCACTTTAGCTCTGTTTTGGCCATTTTTCTTCTAATCTCGAATCATCTTGCAATTATTCAAACATCCACGGTAATCTAGCACCAAAAGGATAAAAACATCACAAAATAGCAATATACGACACCAAATTGAGTCCAAAAACATCTAGAATTATTCAAATTTTTAGGAACTTATAAAAAACTATGCAAGTGTGTGAGAAATCTTGATAAAGAATCACCAAGATTTCTTGTATTTACTTCCGTAAGCCCCTATCGCCACTTTAAATTAGGCATTTCTTCAATTCATACTAAGCGTAGTAGACAAAATGACGAAGTGGAAGTAAGAACTAAGAAAATAAAGCAAACCCTAAGTTTTAACAAGATATGATATGTAAGTTTGAAGGGTTTGGAACAAGTATAACCCATTGCGGGCGCCAGGGATTTGTAGTGGACCATGACGTGGTATAGGGTCACTCAAGCTTGAAGGTCCTCGGAGAAGGACCTAGAACTTGTTCAACCCACTGGAACCAATCTCACCCGTAGTGTACCGGGTCGATTATAGTCTATCAAGTGGGAGCAAGGTCGTATCCCAAGGTAACTAGACCCTAAGTTAAAAAGTGATTTAATGTACTCTAGTCCAGGTGAATTTCATATTGAGAGTGTGGTTAAACTGCTAGCAACTAGTAAACAGATAGCAAGATAAATACAACACTAGCCAAGATAATGTAAAGCTTAGAAAGTATGTCTTATGGTATTGTGGGGATGAATGTGACCTACCAACCTTCCATCAATGACTTTGTGATGGTTCAATGGTACAACTTCTAGACAACCGCCATCTACCTCATTCGTTGGCCATATATTTCACCGGGTATAAATGTGTTGGTATGAATAAAACTCTTTGAGTTGCGTGTGGATCTCTCCACCAAGGGCGGACGCAAGATCCCGAGCGAGAGGGGCGATAATTCTATAGAATTGTTGCAATAAGAAAATGTATAGTAGTGTTCTTTTGTCCCCCGGGATCCGAAAATAAGCACTACTCTATATCGCTAAAAAATACGAAATACGACTGTCCATATAGTTATCAGACCCGGTCCGGTCGTTGACTCAGAAAAAATTATGGGTCAGCAGGTCACTGGTTCAACCGTTGGGTTATTGGTTCAACCGAAAAATTTATATAGTAGATTAGTAGTAAATAATATATAATCCCATGAAAAATATATCTTTTGATAATTCATATTCAAGCAATAATGATAAGAAACTATTGTATGTGTTACCTTATGAGGTACCATTTAGAAACTCAATGTATTGTTAATGTGATTATTATAAGAAAATATGTAGAAAAATCCAAGGGTAAAATATATAATCAACTCGTACCCTCAAAATAAAAATAATCAACTCTTAATTATTTTATCGATATATGTAAGTATTTTTTATTTGAACGTTGATGCACTTATTGTTAACATTAAAAAAAAAAAACTAAATGTATTGTTTGTCGGAAAGCATGACTTGAATTATTTAGCAAAACATTAAGTTAAATGTTGCAAGTAATTTATAAGTTTTTTAAGTAAAAAATTGATTTTGATGTAGATCTATAACAAATAATAAGTGCACATAAAGATTAAATAATTATTTGCATCATATAGGAGAGATTTAAGTATTTTTGCTACATAAAACCGGTTCGATACCTATTTTATATATTTTTTCATTAAATTTTGACCCACCAGTTCAACCGGTGCCCACCGGGTCACCGGTTGAACGGCCGTGTTTTTCCGGGTTTAAGGAGGTCGCTTGCTTAAACGGGTTGATTCTTGAACCGGTCCGGTTCCATGACAAGGTCACCGGGTCTAACGATTAAACCGCCGGGCCGGGTTGTTAACTATGCTCACCACCCTGTTAGATACCCCGAGTCCCACCACCTCTTTTCTCACACTTTCATCTCAACACGGTAACTTGTTGAAGATGTGTATGTGGTCATGTATTAAACAACAATTTCAACACAAGCATTAAGATTAGGTGGCGAGAATTGAGTTCTTTCAAAATGAACCCTTCACCCCTCGCCCATCCCCTCCCTTAGGCATAACAATCTTTCTTCTACATTATCTCGACTAACTAAAGGTTTAGTCTTCCATGAAAATGAAGTCAAGATGTCAAGCTTGAAGTCCATAACTACAGATACTAAAGATAACAATAAGAATAGAAGAAGACTCCAAACAACAAGCAAAAGATACTTGCAATAAAGGAATCTGATGTCACCTCAAGATCACTTTGAAAGAGTCGAAATACTTCACTATAAGGCTTCGTCTTTGTTGAGTATATAAAATGTTAATTATCTATCTCCCCGTCATCTTAAGCTTTTGGGAGAGATGTCAGTTCAACATGGTAGCGGAGCCAGGTTACATCACTTGATAAAAAAAAACCTATGTTCTTACAGGATCAAGGTCGACGTGACCTTCAACAGTGGCAGCCGGCGGTGAGGCGGAGAATAAGGGCGATATTGGCACCAAATCAACCGCTAAAAACACAGAGGAATTTTGCAATCATTGTGGGAGGAGAGGGGCCTGCTCCGAAACTCATGGCAGGCAAGATGAGCAGAACCGGTCGAGACATCATGGCCGTAACAAGGGCCGGCCAACTGAAGGAGGAGACCATACAACTGCAGAAGCAGGATGCGGATGGGAATCTGGAAAAGGAGCAGCTTCGGGTGGAGCCGATCTCAGCTCGGTTCGGGCAAATGAAGCAGCTTTGGGCTCACCGAATGTCAACTCCGGTGGCATAAAGCAACCTGGGATTGCTGAGCAGTCTGGTTTATCCAACTTGACGCCGGAACAGTGGCAAGGCATACTCGAGATATTGAACCTTGCTAAACCTAAAAATCGTTTAACAGGTGAAGGTTCATGGATAATTGATACTGGAGCTACTCATCACGTGACCGGTACGTTGAGTAATTTATGGAATGTGCGGGCGATTGAAAAATGCCCGGTGACGCTCCCGGATGGTAGGACGTCACAGGCTACGCATGAAGGTGATATTACTTTGAACGGAAGATTGAAACTCAAAAACGTTTTTTATGTGCCTAATTTGGTGTGTAATTTGTTGTCGGTAACACAGTTACTAGATGAATTTGATTGTCAGGTTCAACTCACTCCCACATTGTGTGTTATGCAGGACCGAACGACGAGGAGGTTGATTGGAGTGGGTGAGCGCGAAGATAGACTTTTCTTTTTCCGGGGGGTTCCACACATGAAGGTTATGGCAATTAGTGGGAGAGACTCCATGGATTTGTGGCACAAGAGGTTGGGACATCCTTCGGAAAGAGTGCTAAAACAACTTCCCATTGTAAGTAAGTCTAGTACTTTAAATAAGGATGGGTGTGATGTGTGTTTTCGGGCTAAGAAACCACGGGAAAGCTTCCAAATTGTGATAGTAGGGCTAGTAGGGTTTTCAATCTTGTGCATTGTGACTTGTGGGGACCGTATGGAACTCTATCTACATGCAGTGCCTCTTATTTTCTAACGATTGTCGATGATTACTCGAGCTCTGTGTGGGTTTATTTAATTTACAATAAATGAGAAATTGAGACTATTTTTCTAAATATTATGGCATTGATTGACTGTCAATTTAATGAGAAAATTCTGCGTGTTCGTAGTGACAATGGAACCGAGTTTAGACGGTTGCTTCCACATATTCAAAAAGATGGATTAATTTTTTAGACTTCTTGTGTTGGAACGCCTCAACAAAATGGAATAGTGGAGAGAAAACATAAGCGTATTTTGAATGTTTCTAGAGCACGATGAATAGACTCCTATAATCACGACATATTTGCTTACTTGAATTGAAAAGAATTTTCTTTTGATTTCAAAAAAAGTTTTTTTCACGAAAAACAAATAGAATTCCCATGTCTAATTATTAGTTACGAAATCAACCATAGATCAATTCCCCATTTTTTATATATATATTTTGGAATAGGGCATCCTAATTAGATTAACCAGGATGACAGTTTTTCATTCGAAATCTATAAAATAATAATTTTGATCAAATCGGGAGGGATATCTACATCTTAAATTTTGGGGTGAGTGTGTCGTGACTGCCTGTTACTTGATTAATCGTACCCCATCGAGCGTTTGGAATTGAACTACACGACACCTTATAAATGTTTGTTTGGAAAACCACCTAATTTTGAGACTTTAGGGGTTTTTGAATGTTTATGTTACGCCCATAATCAACGACACAAGGGAGATAAATTTGAGAGCCGTAGTTGGAAGTGTTTTTTTTTTGGGGTTATCCATTTGCTAAAAAGGGATGGACTCTATTTGATTTGGAAACTGAAAAAATCTTTGTCTCGAGGGATGTAAAAATCTTTGAACATATTTTTCCTATGGCGGAATCACCTACCTCTACGCCCCCTAAAGTAACCTTTCCTGAGGTTGCAGATGACGATTTTACTATTAATGTTCGTGAGGAGCATGCGGAGAATATCTCCAGCCATAGTGGAGGACGTGGTCACCAATAAGAGGGGTGGCGGATATTGATGAGAACATTGAAGAACTAGAAACTGATGGAGTTGGTGTGAGTGAAGCGACATCTGGAGAAATAGAAGAGTTAGGAAGAGGGAAGCGAACTAAATTGCCTAATTCCAGGTATCGGGATTTTGTGACACACACAGCTGTGGAAAAGAAACGTCATTCGGCGCACTCCTCTGCTCCATCATCCGCCTCAGATAGTTTATATCCTCTTACATTCTCATTTTTCTGACGCACATAGAAGTTATCTAGTGAATGTGACTGCGGGAAATCCTCCCCGGTCGTTTAAAGAAGCAGTTAAATATGAAGGGTGGCGAAAAGCTATGGCGGAAGAAATACGACCTTTGGAAGAACAGGGCACATGGGTATTGCAGGAATTACCCCCTGAAAATAAGGCCCTAGGTAGTAAATGGGTGTATACAGAAAAATACGATGAGCTGGGAAACCTCCAACGATTGAAGGCACGTTTAGTGGCATTTGGAAATCACTAGGTGGAAGGCATTGATTTAAACTAAACATTTGCTCCTGTAGCAAAGATGGTGACGGTTCGGGTCTTTCTTGTCGTGGCGGCAGTTAAAAAGTGAGAGATCATCAGATGGATGTGCATAATGCATTTTTGCACGGGGACCTGAATGAAGAAATTTACATGAAAATTCCTCCCGGATTTGAACACAAGCAGAATATGGTGTGTCATACGCGAATATCACTATATGGGTTGAAGTAGGCACCCCGATCGACATTGAAAGAATATGGTTTTAGGCAGTCCTACTCGGATTACTCTCTATTCACACTTGTTCGTGGAGACATATGGCTAAATGTACAATTATATGTTGATGATATGATACTTGTTGGAAACGATGCAACAGCTTCGCAGGTTTTCAAAAATTATTTGGGCAGTTGCTTCAAAATGAAAGATTTGGGGCGATGAATATACTTTCTTGGATTGGAGGTGGCTAGGACTCCATATGGAATTTCTTTATCTCAATGGAAAAACGCGCTAGACATAATAGAGGCGACCGGTCTGCTTGAGGCTCGTCCCGCTGAGTTCCCTATGGAACAAAATCACCAGTTGGCGGTTGCTGATGATGACTTGTTGGATGATCCTGGAAAATATCGGCGATTGGTGGGACGTCTTATTTAACTTGGAGTTACACGTCCCAATTTGGCGTATTTGGTCCATATTCTTTCTCAATTTATGCAGGCACCGCGAGTAAAGCACTGGGAAGCTGCGTTAAGAGTGCTTCGTTAATTGAAGAAAAATGCGGATAGCCCATTGTCTAGAAGGCGGTAATGTGATTCCGATTGGGCGAGTTTCCATCACCCGACGGTTTTTGAGTGGGTGGTTCGTGTTACTTGGGACTTCTCCGATCTCATGGAAGACAAAGAAGCAGCAAATACTCTCCGTTCATCCGCAGAAGCTGAATACCGATCAACAACGGCCGTTACATGTGAGTTGAATGGCTTTGGCAACTTCTCGGCGATTTAGGTGCTCGCGTACCAATGGGTATCCTCTCCATTGTGATAGTCAGACCGCATCACATATTGTGCAAAATTCCGTCTTTCATGAGCGGACCAAACATATTGAAGCAGATTATCATTTTGTTAGTGATGCGATCACTGAGGGCCTTATTGCTCCCGGATATGTGCCCACACGGGTCCAGCTGGCAGATATTTTTACAAAAGCATTGAAAAAACAACAGCTTGATTTTTTGTTACGCAAGTTGGGCGTTCGTGATCTTCACACTCCAACTTGAGGGGGGAGGGGGGGTATTAAGGATTTATATTATTATTACTGTATATTATTATTATTACTGAGAAATTGTATTTAGCAAGTAGGGGACGTTTTTGGAATTTTATGGGATGTAGGGCTCCCATCTTTGATGTATAAATACAACCTATGGAGATGAATATATTTTGGTTTGATCATATTTTGTCATGGTATCAGAGCGAAAGCTGAAGGGTTCAAACCCCGCTCCAAGCACAGTCATTCAAACAAACAAACAAAACAAAACAAGTATTGGGCCCCTCTAAATATATCATAAGCCCACACTTGAAAGGCATGTTGAATATATAAAATATTCATTATCTACCTCCCATCAGCTTAAGCTTTTGAGAGAGACGGTAGTTCAATAGTCTTTTCTCCGTAATTTGAAGCTAAATCAAACCTACATCTATACTATTTATGAGTTAGGACTGGAGTTCCCTTCCTCAGCTCTCACGTACTTAGAGAGTAGATAAAGTGTTCAATACTCAAATTGAATTACAATGTCTTCTCTCCTTGTTCTTTCTTTCTCTAAGAGTCGGGTATTTATACTAAAACCATTTCCATTAGTAGAGGCATGGGCCAAGTGTAAAACCCGTTGAATTTTCTTCCGTAAAAATAAAATAAAATAAAATTGTCAAGATTTGGTCAAGCAGTAGATTGTGCTTTGATGGGGAAAAAATAGTGGGTCAGCCTCAACAAACTGATAAGCACGTACACTCCTCTTCACTTTTGGCTCTATCTCTATATAACACATCTGCTAAAATAAAAATAATTTGGGGGGTTGGCAAAAGAGGGACGCTTGACAAAGTTTATGGTTGGGATAACTTGTTGTCCCTTGGCAAAAATGACCCATATTACCATAAGGTCGTTGAATACCCAATTTACCCTTACAGACTAATTTAAAATGCTACCATGGTGACTTACCTTCGAATCCTACCGCCACCCCAACCTAATCTTTCAATTTTCCCGCCCAAATCGCCCCCAATTTACCTCCCTCTCAAACCCGACCCGTATTTCCCCCATTTCCCCCCATTTTTAACAGCTCAATTGGCAGCCACAACTCCTCCCTTATTATCGTTAGAACCTCCCATTTTCACAGCCTCCATCGTGACTGGATTAGAGCTGAAGTTGAAGATGAGTTCGTGTATAAGAAGCTGAAGTTGAAGCTCCATTGTCGATTGGATAAGAAGCTGAAGTTGAAGCTGAGTTCGTGTATCGGTTGAAGAGGTGAACGAATCCAGAATCCCTCCAAAATCCGTCACGGGTATGTCTTCTTTTTATTAGTTTTTTTAGGATTATTGAAGTAGATGTTAGTAATGTATGTAATGAAGTGGGGAAGAAGATGCATTGAAAGTAATTGAGTAGCTAAAATTAGGATGTTGGCTTGTACAAACTTCCTATTTTGACTAACTTTGTTAGACATTTGTTGTTTCCCATATTGCTATTCTTCAACCGCACTTTTGACCCCTCGCTATTCTTACACCACCGTTGTTGGTTTATACAAAAACAAGTTTGAAGTTGTTATCCTCCGTTGTTTGTTTTTGCCCGTAATGATTGTATTGAATGGATTTTTGCAGGACATTTTTGATTCGTCATGGTTAGGATACGCAAAGTTTCGATATTTGTATGTTATCTGTTGAGTTTGAGAAGAATGTCATTGGTGATTGGGTTTGGAAGTATGTAGGAGATGAAAAGGAACAAGTGACCAAGCTTGTAAGCTTGAAAATATGATTTCATATAACGAATTGTATGAGATGGTGAAAGTAGATTTGAAAAGCGATACTGAGTTGAATGATTTTGAAATGAAAGTCATGGCTCCTATTAGTAAAGCTTCACCAATGGTAATTGATTGTGATAAGGTTGTGGCATCGTTCTTAAGTGGTTGTGATCCAAAGAAAGATGTGATATTGGTAAGTTTGAAAGCAAAGGAAAACGGAACACAATTTGAAGGAGAAACAAGTGTTCAAATGGAGGAACCTGATTTTGGAACCCAAGAAACAAGTGTTCAAATGGATGTTGGTGTAAACGATGCGTAATCGAGAGATTTGATGGAATCGGGATCGATGAATATTTTGAGAGTAGAGAAAATGTTCTGTTCATCACTTTGTGAAGATAGTTTCTGTTGTCCTTGGAGTGCGGATGCAATTTTAGTACCTCGGGACCCCGAACGATGCCCTGAATGAGGAATCATTGAATGGTGGCCCCGAATGTGGATTCGTTGAATGGTGGCCCCGAGAATGTGGATTCGTTGAATGGTGGTGTCTTGAATGTTGCGGATGTTGCCGCCTTGTGCAGACGTTGTTATTTGATTCATTTGAATTATCGGAGCTCAAATTAAAGATCCAAAGAACTTGGTTTTCTTGGTGTATTTGCCCATAATAATATTAATGGTTACTGATTTCAAATTTCATGCTTTAGCTAGTTGTCTTTCTTGCTTTAGCTAGTTCTTTTAGTGTAGAATTTAGAAGTAAAAAAAAAAAATTGAATATGAATATGGCTTCAAATGAAGAATTCGGTTGGAAGCAGGTGATTGTAAAGATTTCTTTGAAGAATAGTCAATATAGATTGGTTTGTTTCTTTGTTGATCGAACCTCGTTCTATCATGATATTATGTGTAATCAATCCGGATCACGATGAATCGCCTTGATCGAACCTCGATCTATCGTTACATTATGTGTAATCAATCCGGATCACAGTAATCGCTTTGATCGAACCTCGATCTGTCGTGACATTATTTGTAATCAACCCTGATCACAATAATCGCCTTGATCGAACCTCGATCTATAGTGACATTATGTGTAATCAACCACGATCACGATGTCGCCTTGATCGAACCTTGATGCGTCGTGACATTATGTGTAATCAACCGTGATCACGAGAATCGCCTTTGATCGAACCTTGATCTAACATCTTATTATGTGTAATCAACCGTGATCACAGTAATCGCCTTGATCGAACCTCGATCTAGCATCTTATTATGTGTAATCAACCCTGATCACAATAATCGCCTTGATCGAACCTCGATCTATCATGACATTATGTGTAATCAACCCTGATCACAGTAATCGCCTTGATCGAACCTCGATCTATCGTGACATTATGTGTAATCAACCCTGATCACAATAATCGCCTTGATCAAACGTCGATCTAACATCTTATTATGTGTAATCAACCCTGATCACAGTAATCGCCTTGATCGAACCTCGATCTATCGTGACATTATGTGTAATCAACCCTGATCACAATAATCGCCTTGATCGAACCTCGATCTATTGTGACATTATGTGTAATCAACCATGATCACAGTAATCGCCTTGTTCAAACCTCGATCTGTCGTGACATTATGTGTAATCAACCATGATCACAGTAATCGCCTTGATCGAACCTCGATCTAACATCTTATTATGTGTAATCAACCCTGATCATTGTAATCGCCTTTGATCGAACCTCGATCTATCGTGACATTATGTGTAATCAACCCTGATCACAGTAATCGCCTTGATCGAACCACGATCTGTCGTGACATTATGTGTAATCAACCCTGATCACAGTAATCGCCTTGATCGAACCTCGATCTGTCGTGACATTATGTGTAATCAACCCTGATCACAGTAATCGCCTTGATCGAACCTCGATCTAACATCTTATTATGTGTAATCAACCCTAATCAACGAACATTAACTTCTTCGTAATGGACTCAATCATCAAAAATCAATGATCAATCTAGGATACATAAACGATACAAAATCCATGGAAAAAAATAAAGAAAAACGACAAGTTTAGACCATATTTGGTGTACATAAAAGATACATGATTCACGGTCAACGAAAGAGTATTTCTGATTTTTTGTTTCAAATCATTTCACGTATCTTTTATTTAAACGAAACGAAGTTCATGTATCATTTTTTGAAAAGAAAAGCAAAACAAAACAAAACACAAACAACTATTTCCTTTTCTTTAACACAACAAAAAGGACTTAGAACTTGCTTTAAGAGCAAGATGAAACCACCAAGCCGGTGTTTTGGTTAGTCTTGGTTAATGAAAGCAGCAATGGACTTGAAGAGAAACTGAGCCTTTTCAGAGGTGGGATTAAACAAATGGAAAACATGATCCTTTGCTCTCCAATATCTCTGCTTTTCCTTTCCACCCATTTTTGACAAACGATTCATAGTAAAGTCCTCCCCTTTCGATCAATATATCTTTCTCAAAGAACACATACTATGATTCTATCAACGCTTTTAAAGCCTTCAAAATTATTCGAATTCGTAAAAGGATTGAATAAAGGATCATCGAGCCTCGCTTTATCGAAGGTGAAACAAAGTTGCACCACTTGTCAACAATTTCCCTTACGTCTTTGGATCATTAGCTTCCAATCCGATCGGAGTCTTCCCCAGAAAAAAGTGGTGGATCATTACAACGCCGGCGAATTTGATAGCCGGTTTTGAGAATTTTCAAAGACGGATAGCCATGTGGTGTGAAATATTGGCACCGGCGCCATCCCCTTGCTAAAAGCGTCCGGTCAAAATCAACATTCTCCTTCACCAATCTTCTTCCGGGCAACGACGCCATCGCCGGAATTATGTGAAATTACCCATTGAAGCACCGCCCATGAATCTTCATAGCGGTGGGAAGAGGTGCTCGGGACCAGCCTGTAATCAACGGAAACAATGATGATTTTAGCCTGTGCAGCAAGGATGTTGAGAACGTTTTGGTAAACAGGGTCGGAGGCGGATGAGATGCAAAAGGCTCCGCCATGGAAGTAGATAACAACAGGAACTTTTTCAGATTTTGCAATGGAATTAGGACGGTAAATCCTGAATTGAGACGATGGTTTGAACTAAATCTACACGATTTGCAGCCGGAAATCAACCAATTCCACCACTGACCGTCGGAAATCAGTTGCAAAAGAAAGCCTAGAGTCTTCGGTGGGTCGTCAATCAGATGGGTTGAAAACAAGTTTGAGTTTGTTTTCAGGTGAAGAACGGTTTTTACCGTGAAGAAGATGAAGAAGGGCTATTCGATTTGTGAGCCTTCGATTTTGGGAACTACCGGATTCTCGATCTGAGTAAAATGGATTGGTAAAGTGGTGGAAAATAGGAGAAATAATGGGTTATAATGTAAGGGCAAATCTGGAAGTTCAAGCTTTTTAATACTTTTTACATTTTTCCGTTTTCTTTTTTAATCCCCAAATGGTCAAAGCCCTTTTAGACCGATACTTTATAAAAATGGGTCATATAAGCCATTCTCTCCAATCAAAAAGGCTTCCATTCTTTTACACTTCCAATCATCTTTTCGTTTAACTCAAATTGGGGTATTTTGCATCGACCTGCTACCGTCCTAGAAAATTGTTTTGCAAAATCACTGGGTTTAGATTTCTACTCATCATTGTTTTAAGCGTTCGGGAATACGGTTTCGGTATGATTTCAGTTAATGTTTTGATTCGAAATGTTTCGGTTGTCGTTTCCTTCCCCGTGACCGAATCAGCCCGGCTTCCTCTAAAGGAAAAGTCGAATTTTTGCTTTACTTTTGAGATACGTACCTCCTTGTTGAACCAGGGGTTTAATTGGTCCAAAGAGATATTTTTTATTTATTTCGTACTGTGCATTGTCCAAGGGAAGGAAGGTGTTCTTTATACAATAAATATATATATATATATATATATATATATATATATATAACTTTCTGCTTACCTTACAAGCATGACTCAGTACATCCACCAAGGGCTTTTATTTTGGAAAATTTTATCCTGAATGACTTTCTTAGAAGCTCGTTCTACATGACAAAGATCCTGACCACACAATTTCCACACACGGATTAATCGTGTGTATTCCACCTCGAGAAAGCTGTGTGCCCAGATCTCCGCCACGTAGGCAGCTCCCTACTAGTGAAATCCCTACAAATAAACGACCCTTTATTTCTAATCATCTTAGGTATCCACGGCACTATATTAAGTAATGTTCTTGCTGTAGCTATTTTTTTATATTAGAAAGGCACGAGTCTATTGGAAACTGATGCAAAACACCTACATAAAGGTAAAGGTTGCTGACTTGGAGATATGTTTTAGATGAATAAACGGTGGGAATCACAAATAGTCTTGTGCAGAAGAGTAATAATGTACTGATTTGGAGGTTATGTTGAATACAATAGCCTGACTTTTTGTCAAATACCATGTGGATCAAGCTAGTACGTCATAAAATTTGAATAATAAGGACGAAGTGTTTAAATTATCTCATAGGTCTAATTATAAATACTAGACGGATGAACAAAACAGAAATCCTATATGTTATAGGTGCTGGCTCTGCGAATTAGAAATCCTATTCATCTAAGGTTAAGCTCGTCACTTGTTGAGGTGAGTACTATTGATCATAAATTATTGAATTGATGATATGACCGGATATGTTGGTTCTTTGTGATTGTGGTGACCTATCTATGCTAAATTTTCTGAATAATTGTTGACATAGTTTGAGTTGAATTGTATGTGTGATTATGTGGCCTACGTGTTATGTGCTTCCTCCACTGTCCTATCCTTGTAGTATGTGGTGATTATTTTGGACCCAGGTGGGGACCTATGATGAGATGATCTTATTGGCATAGGTGAGGCCTTATTATTGAGTGTTTACCTCAGGTCCAGGTGAGACCATATTTGACTACTAGGTTCAGGTGGAACCTTATATTGAGATGGTGATACGATTACTTTGTTCAGGTGGAACCTTATATCGAAGTGGGGATTTGATTACTTGGTTCAGGTGGAACCTTATTTTGGGGGTGACTTAGTTTCGGTAGGGTAAGGACAATGGGGTGTTGGTGTGTGCTAGGTGACTTATAATGTGTATTTGTGTATTGTGTTTGATGTTGGACATACTGTTCTTGTTGGTTGCTATATTACTAAGTAGTTGGATATATGACTTGTTGATTGTTTTACATGTTGGTAATATCATTGAGGTGGTTTGTAGTCTTCAGTACTCACTGAGCTTGTTTAAGCTCACCCCTTATTTTTAACACATTTCAGGTAGATCAGTTTAGCTAGTAGAGTTCATAGGCTCGTGTTTAGATCACCCGCGGGCCGCGGCAGTGATTCTTCCTCAGCAGTGCTAAGACAACAGCTTGGTGTCAAGGAATTATTATTATTATCATGTTAGTACTTGAACTCATGCATTAGTTAGAATAAACGCATCACGAGATGCACGTTTAATTTGATTGTTTCATTCTTTTAAACAAATTCTTCAATATGTTTATTTGGGAAATTTTTAGGTAGTGTGTACCTACGTAGGTACACACTACGCCAAGACAATCGAGCCACGGGATCGTAACTACACACCACATAAACAATTATGCAACTCGATCCTCGGCCTGACGCGTTGTCATGCGTAGTATGATTTACGTAGACAATCCTGACGCAGTTGAGTTTGCAACATGTTTTAAAGATAAGGGTTATTTTTGACTATTTATGTTATTTATGTAATAGATGGTAGTTTTGTCTTTTCGTTGTATTAAACATTAGGGTATATAAACCCAAACCCTTTCCCATCTAGACGACTTTTGATATTATATCCGGTTTGTAATCGCGTTTCTTTGAGAGCTTCAGCGTATTCTATCAAAAAATCAATTTATAGCTTTACACCATCCGGTTATCGGAGCCAAGTTGAAGTTTTTCCTTCACAAGCAAGATGACTAGCATGGATGCTAAAGGAAGCCGGATTCGCGACGTTGTTCGGGATTCAAGATCCTTCGGATACTCCGTCGAGATTCGATCACACATCCGATACATTCGGAGAGATTTCAGATCAGGCGGTGATCGGATTGAGACACCACGAACTACGGCCACCACCGAGTCGGACGAGATGTTGCTCGCACCACTAAGGTTGAGTCGCAGCAGGTTTTCAGCACCGAGTTATAGTACCGAGAGAGTCGAACAAACGCAGGTTCATATCGATTTTACCCATTTATAGTGGCTCCATGTTTATAGAAGATTTGTGGGATTGGATTGATGAAATTGAAGAGTATTTTGTAGAGACACAAACACCGGAAAGACTCAAATGTAGAATTGCATCTTATACTCTCGAAGGAGAAGCTGATTGTTGGTGGTGTCAATTAGAACACCATAGATTCTCGTGGTGGCGGATGAAGCATTTGATGGCTGAAAGATTCATACACACTAGGTGTTCGACGAAATTACCCAACAAGAAAGAAGGGACGAAAGCAACACATTAGGCTCCAGTTTGATGTCCGACACAGGTTTGATGAAATGGCGCTTACAACTTTACAACAGCAGCCAAAGTGAGGATTATGCGCGCAACTCGTCTGGAGTACACTGCCGGACTACAGCACTTACTAAGATAGAAGTAACTCCAGCAGCTGCAAATTATGCAACGCAAGATGGAAATGGAGGAAAAGTAGTGAAACAACTGGTGGTTGATACTCTTGCGCCTACCAAGTGCTCGACAAAAGTCCTCTTAGAGCCACACAACAACAAACATGATGCAGTTATGGAAAGTAAGGTAGTAGGAACTAAATTTGTTGCTAGCAGCCAGCATACAACGTCTTTTACGGAAGATTCTTCACCAGTCGTCGCCTTTGTGGAAGAGTTTGAGTATGAAAATCTGTTGCCAAAACAACAGCCGCAACACGAATACTTGGGCCTGCTTGTTGTTCAGAACAAATTAGCAGCTGAAGATTCTCCTGAAGATCAGAATACTGAGAGTACCATTCAGCCACATGCTATTGGAATGTCGATCTCATCAGGCGGTTATACAAGAGCTTTGAAAGATGCTAAGTTGCAGCCAAGTATCGTAATGTCAAGCGCCTTAAGGAAACCAATTTCACCACAATGTCATGTCACCACATGTGTTTTCGAACGCTTCATCATGATGGACAATTTGAGATTGAGTAGCACGTATGGGGAAAGCCTTAAGACCTTTCAAGGTTTGTTTCCCGATCCTTTATACGAATCTGACTTTACGAATGGTGAACCTTTAATCGTGAATTTTGATCCCGGTGGTGAACAGAATACGGTTAATAGACGGAGGCAGTCAGAGTCCTTGTTCGTTGATTTTAACGCAGTAGCATCACAGCCTTATGAACCATTAGAAGCTGGTGCTTTCACGACACCGAAAAGCCATTATGTCCGGATGTCGATTTCTAGTTCTAATTCATATAAGAAACTAGGAGACGCAAAAGTGATTGTGTTTTTATTTGATCCAGGTGGAAATCCTGATTTTCAGAAATTTGGAAATGCCCCATTTCCCAACTATGACATCTTATTTCGGAATGAGATTGCAAATGCAGTTGCATTACTTAACAATGCTCACTTAGGAGGTGAAGCCGTTGTGCCTATTTGTGTTATAGGAGAAGAATTTGTCTATGTTCCTCTGGTTCGTAAAGGTTGCGGGGGTGTAAATTTGAACCCTAAGGCTATCCCATTTATGGTCATTTCTATCCCAGTAGCCATTATATCTTCATTGCTCAATCATAGGCTTTTTCCGGAGGGGTGTGTTTGGCCATACTTGGCACAGGAGTGCAGGTTCGACAAAGTCGGGACGGTACGCAACGAAAAAATTCTGTTGTACATGCTACTTTACTGGTTCGTGGCTGATATTAATTTGGTCGTTTTCTTGTCTGATCCGGGTGGTAGCACTTGTTTATTAGACATTTGGGGACTCAAGAATTATTTTCTTTTTTGCACCAATATATTACACTATGTTGGTAACTATGATATAAGGATAGGAATCAAGGTTGATTGGAGAGTTGTATCATGCCTATGTACATGGCTGGGGAACATGTGTCCTAAAATTAAGTCTGAAATTGAGATGTTATTTGGACTCACAACTTGCTGTGGAGAGATGAGTGTTGTTTACATTATGATGATACATCATGCAATTAAGAGGCTAGATAAAGAAGACAAAGATTCTTCAAATGCATTTTGCAGGGAATTGATGATAGCTAGTTCCTTAAACAATCCACACATTGTTCCTCTTGTCGGTTTTTGTATTGAGCCTGATCAAGGTTTCCTTTTGGTTTGTCATTATGCTTCTGGTGGAAACTTGGAACATTATTTGCACGAGAAGAAAAGAGGAGTGAAAGGTGGCGATGCTTTACCATGGTCAGTTAGGTACAAGGTTGCTGTCGGAATTGCAGAGGCAATTGGATACTTACATAATGGCACAGATAGATGCATTCTTCATAGAGATATAAAGCCATCAAATATCCTTCTTTCGTCCAAGAAATTGGCCAAGTTGTGTTATTTTGGGTTGACTACATGGACTTCGGCACCATCAATACCTTTCCTCTGCAAAACTGTGAAAGAAACGAAATTTAAAGAACATGAACCCAAAGTGGCTCCAATGGGCATGGATTTTCAAATTTCCTTCGCATTAGGAAATGAAGATAAACTTGATCAAATAAGATGGTTTGAAAATTCACCGACTTCTAGAAGATTATTCTCTGTTGGTGATCAAAAGGGTATCAGATTTAATCTAACTCGTGGACGAGTTATTCCCCGGGAGCGTTGGAATGATCCGAACAACACTAATATGGAAAGGAAACTCATCATGGGGGAGATGAGTGTTGTTATAATTGATGCATGTGGAAATGTTTTGTGGCAGAATGGACAATTGAGAGAGAGTTCGAAATTGTTTCACAATGTGCTGAATGGGCTTGACCCACCGGTAAATCTTGATGGTGCTTGTGAGGCCTACGAAATTGATTTGTCCGCTGTATATCCGATTTACAAGACTTTGATTGTTGCTGACTCGACTTTTATCACCTACTAGACGATGCACAAACAAGAGGGATCCAACTCGAGGACGAGTTTGTTATTTTGGGGGCGGATGGAGATGATGCAGTGAGTTTGCAACATGTTTTAAAGATAAGGGTTATTTTTGACTATTTATGTTATTTATGTAATAGATGGTAGTTTTGTCTTTTCGTTGTATTAAACATTAGGGTATATAAACCCAAACCCCTTCCCCATCTAGGCAGCTTTTGATATTATATCCAGTTTGTAATCGTTTGCTGAGAGCTTCAGCGTATTCTATCAAAATCAATTCTATAGCTTTACATCACACACTACCTAAAAATTTCCCTGTTTATTTTTGGGAGCTGATGTGACTTTTGAAGGTTGTAGTTGGTGTTTTGGATATTTAATCGACATTTGGAAGGATTTTAATAAATTTGTTTTTCATTGCATTGCACCTCTGAGAAACGGGAAGGTAATGACTCACCCTGAATAAGGGCCCGTCCGAGGATGGGGTGTTACACCAAGAGTAATGAGAGTGCTAATGGGCAACTAAAAGCAGAATAGCAAAGCTTGTAACATGAACTGCGCTTACCGAACCATTTATAGTGATACATACATATTCAATAACATGTGGGATATTTTACAAGGATAAATTTTACATTATTAACACATAGTTGCTGTGTTGTTGTGTGTATACACAAGTTTCTTCAAATACAACAGGACATATCTAGACTATCACATATCATGAGATGTGTATTATAATAAACTAGTGCCTTCATACCGTAATTCAAAACAACTCGGCGATGCAGGTCGGGTAGAAACCAGCTTCTGTAGCAACAGCAGAAACAGACATCAGCTCTTTCTGAACTTTTCTCCTTTCGTAAAATACAGAGCATGCAAGGGATGCGCACTTTACACCACTTTCTACAAGCCAATCACCCCCACCACAATGCCTGCATATCTGTTGTGCACAGGTGCCAAAGAACGTTAACAGCAATCCAAAAAGGCATCTAGATTATGGATAATGTATAGCAATTATAATTGATCACACACGAATTACAAGAAAGCTTGCAATGCATGTATATTCATTGAATAATCAACTTCATTTCAACACGTGCACGTGGAAAAACCAATCTTGATCGACTGAGTTTCTATTCTATAGAACACCCCACCATCAAACACTTTATTCTCCCTAGATGATGGAGCCCACCTAAATCACATCATCGAGCACGCTCCCTAAATTTCAAACAGATCAGGTTTAAGACGGACTATTTTATTCAGTTTTTTTTTTCTGTAGATGGATAAACGTTAGCAAACAAACATACAATATTTGGGCCAGAAGAAAAAGTATTAACCAACATTATGAGGGTACTTACAGCAACAAGATGCTGAATATCCTTCTCCAGTTTTGCTGTTCTTCCGATCAAAAAAGAAGCCAAAGTTGCCTCACAAGCTGAACAGTTACGGCATAAGTATGATGATGAATGGACTAATGCCCCACAAAGGATGCAGTGCCTTGACAGATAGTAAAAGTCAATTCTAGTTCGATGTGAGTTCGAAGCAAATAAATGGCGTTTACCAAGATATCCTCTTCCAGGGCGAGGCAACTCGGAATACCATTTATTTAAGTCGGCTCCAACAAGCCCAAAAACTCTTTGTAAAGCTGGAATTATCTGTTTTCTGATGTAGTAGACATCATTTAATCTTAGAGGGGAATCAATAGCCAAGAGATCTAGAGGATCCACAACCATATCAACCAGGCGGGCCCCTGGTTCACCATGAACTACAACGTAAGGTATACGTTCAGCATAGCATGGTTCTGCTCTGGGATCAACTTCCATGGCCTTAGTTGCAATAATTGCGCCAGGGGGGAGCGTGCTTGCCCGTGCACTGTAAGTACCCAATCGAACCTCCTTTGCAAAAACAAAATCCTGAAGCGAGATTCTACCGGACATGATTCGTCTCCATTGTCGCAGAAGGTAACTCTTCACCTGTGTGACAAATAGAAGACGAGACTAAGAATCTGTACATGCACAATTTAAAGGACAAACAAACTCGTCTTTTTTTTTTTTTTGAGGGAACAAACAGACTCATCCTCAGCAAGGAAAATACTAATCTATGAAAACAATCCCATGTTCTCTTCATTAGTTGTCAAGGCACGTCTAGGCGAGAGTCGAGGTAGGCGAGGGTTGCCTCGGTAAGATGTTGTATAAAAAGTGGGTTGCGTGTGTGCACGGGATGAAAACTTTGGACTCCTTAATACTTATGTCTGAGTTGGTGCATGTGTGGTTAGTTTTATTGATATCATTGTGAGGTTACGACATGCTACACATGCTGGCACCTGCAATTGGTTTGATGTATTGGAGGAGCTCACAATGCTCACAAGAAAAAATTGAAAATTTCTTTGATTGGAACTAGCCGCTTTTTGTGCTTCTACAGTTCTACTCATTTTCTCGTCAATTGGATTCTATTTTTTTTTTTTTACTTATTCCATGGTCGCCTAGGCTTCGCCTAGCCTTTAACAACTATGGTTACTTACATAATCTATACAAGTTTTTCACTAAATAAGAGGGCAGCAGGATGGGAGGGGAAAGGAGGGTATGGAAGATACAATGGCCAGCAGGGGAAAACTTTCCTAAACCAATTTAGAATTATCATATGTTTCATTAACCTTTTCAGGACAATCAAGAAATTGTTTCCTTCTGGCTTTCTCCAATGTTCAGAAGGCAGCAGGAATAATAATGTTATGCATGGTACATAATTACTCAGCCACAAAAAATCTTTAAAAGCAATCGAACATGTAGGAATTTAGTAAGCCCTGAACCATTTATCCTACAGAAACTTGTGTGCTATGATATCTTAAGCGCTATAGAAACTTCAGGTTACCTTATGGATATCTTTATATTCAAAGAAGAGTCTTAATGATTGTTCCATTGTTTTTGATACAGCTACACATGTATCTCTTCGAACGGTCTCGATTCCTTTGGCATCAAATTTCGGTTTGATCTGGTCCGGGGTCTCATAACTGTAACCAGCGTATCTTTTCTTAGTTAGAAGGAAACAAGGATGATAAACCTTTTCCATCTTTAACACCACTGGATCAGGATTCATTGCAGAAATTGCAGCAGCAATTTCACCACCAATTTTGAAGGCTTCTTCACGAGAACGTCCCTTTAGGAGTACAAACATGCTGCATCAGTAAAGATTTTTTTAAGAATATTAGGAAACCAGAAAATATAAATGGGAATTGCCTTTTTGATAGCTAATTAAAATTTAACTCCAAAATTGATTTGAGTATGGCTTTAATTAAGTAATAGTATATAAACTGTACCTATCAGTATCACCATAGACAACTTTTGCTTTCCAGCTGTCGTGATTATTCACAAATGAAATAGAGCGCTCCAACGTTCTGCGACCACATTGAACAATACTATCAGCCAGCTCAGCGCAGGGCATACGGCCACTAAATCCAGCAGCTGTATACCCATATGTCACATTTGCTATTAGCTTCAGGGCAAGCTGTCTAGCATTAAATATACGATGAAGCACTTGCTGTGATGGGTCTAGCTTTTTCATTGCTTGTTTAATCATTATTCTTGTTGATAAAAGTTCTTCCAATAAGCGGGGAAGTATGCCTTTCCGAACCTTTGAAGGCACATACATAACGCCATTTGGAGTAATTAATATTTCCTCCTTTAATTTCTGCAAAGCATCCCTATCTGGTGAGTAAGAACTAACACCAAGAGTATTTTCTTTTGAGGGCAGAATTTTTCCAAGGCAGGTGGAAAAACAAAGATTATATGCAATTATCATTGAAGGATAAAGTGACTGGAAATCCAGAACAACAACCGGGTCTGCAAAAAACCCAGATTCTGGTTCCATCACAAGAGGTAGACATTCCATAGCGGGTTGATAAGCAACTTGTTGGCTCCCAGGAGAAATGGCAAGATAGTTCTGCGAATGAGCCAGTCTCAAAAACATGGATTCAACACGATACTGTGAACCACGTGAAAGAACTGAGAAGAAGTCAATGCCAAAAACTCTAGCAAGTTCTGATGTTCTGTTTATCATATCAAGTTGATCCATGATCCTTATGTTCAACTTTGCCCTCTCTAAAGTATATTCCATGCAACGGTATCTTGAACACCCAGGCCCACTTGTAAACCATTTTGTCAACACCCTGTAAGGAATAAAGGGAATTTTCCGCCTCAAAACAGCCTCAGCCACTGCCTCAACTGTGTACAAATTAAGCTTGACTTCATTGCGCATCAACCGCCAAATATTCAAAACAATTCGACCACCAACGTGGACACCACTAGCATGAGTTCTGCCCCATTCATCCTCAATTATAGCATCTCCCAAAGGCACAGAATCAGCAGCAACCCCTTTAACTAAAAGATCAGTATCTTTTCCAGTAGCAATAAGCTCTCTAGAACCTACATTTCCCAACGATGGTGTTCGAGATACTTGATTCAGCAAAGAAATTCCAAGAAAAGCAGCCCTCTCAGCAAGAAAACCAAGGGAACCCCCTTGGACATCCCACCCCATTAGCATATCAGGATCGAAGGAAGAGACAACCATTACAAAATGGTTAAATAAAAGTTTCTCCTCCTGAAAAACCAACACCTTACAGTCAGGGATTCCATCTATATTCTCTCGAGATGATTTTTCGCTAGACCGCAGAAGTATAATCGCCTCACTTGTAGGAACGTCTGCTTGGACAACAACAGCTATAATATTAATGGCATCAAATTGGGGATTGGGTCTCAGATCACCCCTAGACTCTGCTTGGACCTCAATACTTAGTATGGTTAACTGTTGAGTGCCACCAATGCTAGCAGGATCACGAAAACCAATCTGACTTAACGGAGTCAGCTTTGATTTAGAATCAGGGCCAGATAACTGAGACATCCCTTGTGAGCAATATGTTTTGGATCTGCAACAGTTAGCCTCATTACATTGTACCACTGTCACCGCATCTTGCTGCGATTCCAAGTGTTCAATATGGGTATCTTTATTATGTTCAGATGATTTATTGAGATTGCAATTCATAACAGATTTCCGCGAAGATCCTGACAATGTCAATTCCAGAACTTCAGTTAGAGAATCCTGTGAATCTACAAGGTCAACAGATAAATTTTGGGGAAATGTAGGCAACACTGGTGCAGACTCTCTACTCATTGCTGAATTAGTTCCTTGTTCCAAAAGCCATCTCTTAACAGATTCACCAGATGGTGGTGACAGAAGAGGAGCCAAAATATACACATGAGAACCATCATTCTGATAGTGAATAGGGACACCCATAACTGCTCCTCGATTCCCTAATTTGAGATAATCATCCCTGCTGTAGCAAACTCTTTTGTGTTCATCTTCTTTCAGATCGTCCCCCATGAAGAAAGGAGGTAAATCATCAAAACAATTAAGTCGAGGAGATAAAGCTTCATTACTTCCCTTAGTCAGAGGCGGGTCATGGCATACAGAAGGTGATAATGCCACACTACTTAATGGACCACTGGAAAACTCTATCACTGGAGGTTTCTGACTGAGAGTCAAGCCAATAAGCCCACAAGAATCTGCTTTCAAGTTTGAACCTGCTACTGGTTCATCTGTAGGATTGAGTCTTGACATAACCGCAGCAAGAGATCGATTAATTACTTCTTCATTCCTCTGATCAACGTGAAGAATGTCATCCTTTTCCTGTTCCTTCTCTGAAGGAACTTGTCTGATGTCAGACAAACTAGATTCAGGTAGTTCAGTTCGATAGCATCTCTTTTTCCGCATGAGCTCTCTCACTGAGAATTCACTTGGTGTTCTAGCTTCCTTGTTACCATGATCAAAACTACCACTCCTTACCGAGTGGGAAGATTTGATTGTCTCAGCATTATCCTGAACTTCTAGGTCACCATTAGAAATGCCAATCACATTGCTACTGTCAGGAGCAGAGAAGTTAAAGTTTGCACTATCAGAAACAGGTAACGTGCCCCATCGACGTCGTTTCTTTTTGCTACAACTGGTAAGGCTAAGATGCCCACAGGCCAATTCATCTCGTTCAGGTATCCCAGATTCAGGATTTGGCTTGCCATCAAAAGTAAATGATTTATAATCATCACTGGAACCATCCACTTGTGGAATCATTTTATATGATGAGCTATCATCTGTAACCCCATTATCATCAGAGACAGAAACTCCTCTGCTTGACCCTTCCTCATTAAAAGAATCCTCAACAGAATCGAGAATATCCTGACATTCTTGCTGAGATAGGCACTCCAAATCTGTATTAGCTTTCTTCAATACCTTAGCAATTGTAGTTGTTGGTAACAAGGGACTCAGAATTGATTCATGAGCAAGCTCATCATCAGAATTGATTTCTTCTACAGCTTCAGAAGATGCAAGCCACTTTAAAAGCCCCAAAGCATCTTGATCAAAAGCCTGAAAATATCAAACATAAAAGCCAGAAACACAAACACTATACTAGAATCAGCACTTACCAGTAAAACAAAACTATTAACAGTTAAACGCGGATATCCCTGAAGGGTAAACTGCTAAATATACATGATGCTTTCAAAGTGTAGCAGTAAAGTGGAAAGTCCCGTCAGAAATACTCTGCTCAATTTGGTCACGCGATTAAAGAAAAGATGTTCATAAGGCAAATGTTTCTAACTCACATGCATCAGGAGTCTCATAAGGATTGTGCACAGTTAGATATGTTTTTTTTAGACTTGTGTTAATTTTAAGTTGCTGGATAAATTTCTATAGAATTTTAACATCTTTTGAGGAAGGACATTAAGCATTCAGAAAATTGGCATCATCCAATCCACATAGTGACTTTCCAATATCTGAAACAATGTGAGTATCACCATACAACTGACATACCATGTCACAGCTGTCAGTAATAGAAACACATCACAACTCAAATTACATTTGAACTTTGAAGCAAGCTAATGGTCATTCCCACTGTAACAAATTAGACAGCATAAAGAAGTAAAAATAACAAAAAAAAAGGTAGTAAAAACATAAACAAATACCTGGACTTTTGGCGAAGAAACACTGCCGACAACATGCAGTCGATCAGCTGAAATTTGCTGCATCTGTGCACCTTGGTCATTGTTAGGACCTTTGATACAATCTTCTGAGGTAGCATTTGAAGTAATTGCTCCAAACGTCTCCAATACTAAAGTTTCTAAGCCATGACAATGTGAAAGCATCCTCAAAACATCTTCTGGCAGTGGTTTTCCGCTATTGGGAGGAACATCTGGCCCCTGTATCCCACTCCTTTCCCGTTCTTCCTAATGTAATGGGAAAACAGCTTCTCATAAATGACAAACAATATTAGAAGGATTAAAAAGCGTTACATGAGGCAGAGACAAACCTCCCAGATAGGTACTAAAGACTGAACCATTCTCACTTCAGAACTGTTCTGTGAGAGGGGTGCGTATGATATTAGTAGCTGATTAAGTATGTCTGGAAATCATGCACAGAACATATATTTAACAACGATGGTATATTCTGAAGGAAAATCAAAACATTCTTAACATAGCTAGAAACACAAACCAACCTTCCACAACAGCATCCCCCTCTAGTTCAGAGTTGCTTTGTCGTTTGACCGGTGAATGATCTCGGCCACTTGGAGGTTCACTGGAACTCCAGGACGGCCACATCCAATCAGTTGGAAGGGTACCAGATGTCCAAATTGGTAAAGTTGAATGCTGGTCACCAACTAAATCTGCCTATAACAAATATTATGCTGGGGTGTTGAACATTGTCCCAGATAACATAATATCTCAATTTATCAAGCCTGAATCAAATAAAAAATTGACCTTGGACTTGGCAGGCCCCTCAACCGGGTGTTCTGCTGCATTTCCTTGTGAGCAATTATCAAAAACACGTTTTGGATGGTAGGCTTCTGGTACTGGATGGCGGAATTTGATTTTCGAAAGATGTATGTGGCCCATCCCATACAAATTATAATCAATCTAAAAAAAATAAACATCAACAAACTATCATGATAAAAGAGTTAGGAGCAGCGACTCCACAAATTTTAAAAAAAAAATATCACAATCAAACACATTCAAGAAGAAGAAGAAAAAAAAACAAAAATACTCAACCGATACAAATTAAAGGCACAAAAAATCAATATAAATTCAAGAACAAGAATCCACACGAAAACTGATAAGCCAAGAATTAAGACATTTGCCAGCATTCCTTGTTTGTGAAATTGGAAATACAAATAAGTAGTCTATGACACTTCTGAGTTTCACCTCTTTATGATTGCTTCTGATCAGCGGAAAAGTACTCTAGTATGGCTTCAAATTCATTGCAACATTCAAGTATAAGATTTTTCCCTAACACAGAACATTTCTATCAAATTTACAGCCTGTCCAAGTTCCCAAAACATTGTAAGAAGCATTATCTAAAGAAGAATGGAGGCTAGCCATGAACGTGGAAAAGAATGCACTTGAATAGAATTATACAAGGGATTTGGTAGATTTGCCAATTCCCAATGGAAAGAAGCTTGTAGGGTGTAAGTGGGCCTTCACAGTTAAGTTTAAGGCAGACGGAAAACTTGAAGATACAAGGCCTGGTTAGTAGCAAAGGGGCACACCCAAACTTATAGGGTGGACTACCAAGAGACATTTGCTCCGGTTGCAAAGATGAACACAGTTAGAATCCTCATCTCTCTTGCAATCCAATTTGACTGGTAACGGGAGCAGTTTGATGTGAAGAACGCATTCCTCCGTAGAGAATTGGAAGAGGAAATATATATGAGCATTCCCCCAGGATAGCATTGCAGTCAAAAAGGCAAAGATCTGTAGGTTAAGGAAAGCTTTGTATAGCCTGAAACAATCACCCCGTGCATGGTTTGGGAAACTTATGAGTGTCATGAAGACTAGTGGCTGTAAGCAGAGTCAAGGAGATCATACTTTGTTCATTAAGCACACGGATTCAGGGGGAGTTACAGCACAATTAGTCTATGTAGATGACATCATAGTAACAGGAAACAATGAAAATGAGAGGATGGACCTAAAGAAGAAGTTGTCTGAAGCTTTTGATATCAAGGAACTTGGGAGACTCAAGTACTTCCTTGGAATTGAAGTTGCTCGGTCTAAGAATGGAATATTCCTTTCACAACAAAAGTATATTACTGATTTATTGAAAAAAAAAGGGCAAAGGAAGCTAGCAAACCTGCAGCTACATTGATAGAACAAAACCACAGGTTGGCAGAAGCTATTGCAAGCAAGAAAGTGGACAGGGAAATGTATCAAAGATTGGTTGGACGGCTGATCTATCTTTCGCATACAAGACCTGACTCATATCCAGATAGGGTAGTCAGTCAGTTTATGCACGATCCTACAGAAATTCATCTACAGGTTGTTTACCAGATTCTACACAACTTGAAGGCTCAAATAAGGAGGGGATTGATGTTTACAAAAGCAAGGGCTGCACATTTAGATGTCAGTGTATACACAGATTCAGATATTGATGGTTCTCAGGTTAGAAGGAAATCTATTACAGGGTATTGTATGTTTATAAGAGGAAATTTAGTTACTTGGAGAAGTAAAAACGCAAAGTGTAGTGGCACGATCAAATGTTGAAGCAGAATTCAGAGCCATGGCTGATGGAGTGTGTGAATTATTGGGGGCAAAAGTAATACTACAGGACCTGAACGTCAAGTTGAAGATGCCAATGAAGTTGTATTGAGGACTGATTTGTGTTCAGTTTGAGTTAGCAGATGTGCTGACAAAAGGAATTAGCAGAGCAAAGAATTTACAGAAAATATCAGCAAGCCGGGAATGCAAAATTTGTATTCACCAGCTGAAGGGAGAGTGTTGAAAATCAGATTAGGAAATTATTGTGTAATTAGTCTGATTTGTTTGTAGTTATTGTGATCAGATTTGATATGATTTGTATAGCTGTGATTAGGAATTTTCTTTAATTAGGAGATTCGCCTAGTAAATGACCTTGATTTCAGGATCCTAATATACTGTATAATTTGAAACTCTTAGATCCAGCAATAAACAAGAAATTCCGTTTCCATTCCTCTTATTATTTTCCAGATAAAATAATGATCAGCATTTGACATGACCTAATCACTGAAGGAATGAACTAGCCCAAAAGAAGTATACTCAAATAAATAAAAGGAATGATACACAATCTACAAGGATAAAGGAAGCCATCCACTAACAATACATAAAGGGATAACCATCCTTTCTATGAATAAGAAAATGAGTTCATTAAGCACAATGGAAAGCTATGTCACATCAAAGTGGTGCTTTATACAAGGCTATACTTACAAGGAATTGAAGAAGAAATGGAATATGTGATTCATAGGGCTGTAGAACTTTATCCAGAACAACTCCTCCCTGCATAATATTTTCTATTAATACAATGATGCTATCCCATCACCAGAACAGCTGGCGTTTCAAAATAATTTCAGGAAGAATACTCAATGAACAAATGATAACGCAATACTTTTCCTACAAGACAAAACAAGAAAATATAAGATAAGCTCTACGTGATAACCCTTGGTGTCCTTCTAAGCCTTGTAAAATGTAACAGGATATTTCTATACAAGAAAAGCCATATTGAATCTATAACCACTTGGCAGCTACGTTTCCCTCCAAAGGAATTTAAAGGAACATCAATCGCTTCTAACAGGAGTAAGGGCCATGACACAAGCCAATTAGGCTTTGGCTATATGGTCAAAGTTGAGATGCCGGGACCAAGAGATCGTGGGTTCGAGTCCTACTCAGGACAAAATGGGTGTGTGAATTATATATATGTCTTTTGCTTAAAGCCCCCGGTATCCGGAACACACTGGTCCGACTAATCCGGAGTTTGGCCCGGGTCGTGCCTACAGAGTCTGACTCTTACTCAGGGGTTATATGTCTTTTGTTTCTGTGAAAAAAAAGCCCCATGACACAAGAAAAAGTTATTAGCTAACGCAACAAGTTCCCAAACACAAAATTGTCATTCCGCATGATTCACGCAGGACAAAACAGTGTAGTGATAGGTAATAATCAAATACATCAAGATTAAAGATCAATAAACATTTAGGAAAGCCAAAATGCACACAATAAGCATCATAACATATGCAACAAACAAACTTAAATTAGATAGACTCTTGATTCCTCAAATAGTCAAAGCCAAACTTCGTTGCAGAACAGGGGCCTCAAGATGCTCACCAGAAGAAGATTGGAAACTCGGGAGATATCTTGCGGATGGTACCTAATATCTCTGTCAAGGTGCACCAAAAAACCCAACAGCAAACTGATATGATAAAAATAAGTGCAAACCCACAGGGGCAAGTTACAAAATCCTTCCATGGGACCAGCGAAAATTAAATTAAATTACTCCAAAGCATTGGCAGCACGTTGAAAAACAAACAAAAAAAGATAGGAAAGTCAAAAAAAGGATACAGATGAATCTTCATAAATAGCTCCTCAGACGAATGATAACCATAAAATTTCTTCGCTCGCACTAGGGTGCAACTGTGCACATGCTGATGTTTTGACGCAGCATTACCTCTAAGCTGTAATATTGTGTAACCACATAATAGCCAACATAGAACAAACACTACATACAACACAAGAAAAATGCAATTCAAATAATCATGCTAACCTTTAGGGCCTTTTCAATTCCCAGGCATGTGGCCTGCATGAATGCGCTGCCTAGGAATATCAAGGAAATAGGGGCAAGAGAAAGGGAACGCAGAGGGGAAGGGAGGGAGGAAGCATTCAACTTAAATCAGTACCAAGAAAATGAGCTCAAAAGAAAAAAGAATGTACCAAAATTCTGTAGTTGTAGAATTCAGGATGAAAGAAAGAACAATTTTTATTCCTACTTAGAATGAATGACCACGCCTCCCTTTATAGCAACAGGGAATCCCTACTATCCCTAATTAAAGAAACCTTTCTTGACAACACTCTTCAATCTATCCGCTCTTATAACAAAAAATCCTAATAACTAGACTAACGCCAACATTGACCTTATGCATAAAACATAACACGTAAAAATAAAAACAACGTTAAAAACACATAAAACAGTATGGAAATCAGAAAAGTAAAATTCTTATTTACATCACGTCGATGTACTGCCATTATATAGGCTTACAAGAGTCCTACATTACAATGTATTGAGGTTATACAAGGAAAGATGAATTTTATTCTTATTTAGATGAATTTATAGCATCAGGGAAGCCCTACATCTCATAAGTGCAGGAACCTTTCTTGACAAGACCCTTTAAACTGGCTGCCCTTATTACAATAAAACCCTATGAGTAGACTAATGCCGACATTAACCCTACACATAAAACATTATATGTAAAACTAAAAACAGCATCAAAAACACATACAACAATCTTCTAGATCTAGACTTCAACACCACTCATTCTCAGCAGTAGTAAATCAATAACGTTGCGACAACTCGATCCTAAACATCCGTGAACTCTAAAACAGCAACAATGAGGGTACGTGCTTCGATTACCAATGAGGGGCAATGGCAGATATAATTATGTCGAAATTTGATTATATTCAAACATGATATTGGCAGTGTTGCTAGACAAATACAGAGTAAGCTCATCATTTAAAACTCCTATCTCTAGCTATGTACACATTACATTCTGGTAGTGCAACATGTCAGCGTGAATATTAAGTTTTTCCGTATTTTTTTTTTTTTTGGGACAGAAACGATACAACACATGGTGGATATTTCTATCCACGTATAAAGGATATCCTCGCATATAGCAGGGTCCGAACCTGAAACCTCGGTGACCTTGGTTTCTTTGCCACTAACTGGGGCAAGCCTCATCAAATTTAAATAAAGTAAACTATCACATAAGTTAGGCTATTTTTCAGGAAGAAGTAGATGCACTACAATGCAGTCACAGATGAAAAAGGAAACTCCAAAACAATTGATAACTCTCAGAGGAGCACCAATTCAAAAAGAAGAAAGCATCAGGATTTTTGGCTATGTTGCTGCCTAAAGAGAGTCAAAAGAGAAGTTACACTTATTGAGAGATTCCTTGTAAAGCACACAAATTACAAGCATGTACAATACCTTCTTGATCTGGTTGACTTGATAAACCTCCACATGGAATATAAAGATAAGGCAAAGCCTGCGCATCAGAAAGAACAAAAACATAGTCAAGCATCCGAACATTAGTACTAAACAAAGAAAAAAGCCAAAGATTTCTTAAGCACCATTGTCAAATAGATCAACTTCATCATGAATTTTTACAAGCAAAAATGTTACCAGATAAGGTAGAAAAGAAATGAGAAAAAAGGGTCCCGTATTAATTGATAAGGTGGCCAAAAACAAATCATTTCTTTCTCTTAATTGAGGATACATTCACCTCATTACACGGATACAGGGATTCAAATACGACACTATTCAAACACGAGATGCATCTTTTTCCATCAATAATAGATGCGGATACAAGAGTTACGCGAGTATTATAAACAAAGGGACTTAGTATTAAACATTGAAATAGTAATAATGCATACTGCACTTGATCTTAGCCAAAAGGCTGACAAAGGTACAAATGTTGTAGACTTTTGGATGCAGCAGAAATTGTTACGGCTTAGATATCAAATATATGACCATATTAAAGTGGTGGTTGGGAATGGTAAAAGCACATCCTCTTGGCATGATCATGGCACCACAGAGGCCAATTAGTAGTAAAGTGTAGTACCAGGTTCCAGAAAGCACTAAACATCCCTCTATCTATTACCGTGGCTTGTAAAAATAACTAGTGGAACTTGATGCTGTGTTTGAGGCAATGACTAGGATGATGAGATGATAAATTTAATGAATTAAGTAACCGGATGAGACCTCGATTTTCCAACGTAAACCCATAACGTATTGGATGTTGTCTTGGTTACTGTACGTCAAGTGCAACATTGCGACCATGTTCACCACTTCACTGCTGATTTGAATGTTCTGCTACCCTAATACTATATCACTAATTGTTATACCAGCGTAAGCAATGCCTTGGCACCCCAATACCCAAAAATACTTCTTGAAACTTTATGTGGAACAGATTCATAAGCTTTTTCCTTACCCTTTCCTCCATGTGCTTAAAATTCAGTAATTCTGCTCATAACTTACACTGAATGTGCAATAATGACTCAAAAGTACATCAAGAAGGACAAATTATACTATATAACCGTTGTATGAATCTTGTACCAAGGGGCATCACACGCGATAAAAGTGTAGTATGTGAAAGAGAATAAAAATGAAAAGCTCTTATGTATGCCACTTGGTACAACCTTCCGACAACTGTTGCACCATAAATCTCTCAGAAAAAAGCGTTTGTTGAGAAGTGTGCCACATCCATAAGAAATCTAAACAAAATCAAAGGTCTGACAAAAGACATAAATCTTGCAGTTCCACCATATAGAACTTGCTCGCGGAGAGGAGGAAAAACAAGCATTTTCACCACATCATCAACAAAAACAACAACAACAACAATAATAATAATAATATTACACACAATAATGCTATTACCGCAAAATAAATGAATTTGCCATTTTTTCCTTACAATTAAGAACAAAATTGACGATCCATCCACAAATACCGTCGCAGTAACTAGTACAAGTGTCTTTACCTTGTGGATGTGCAAGCAAGCATTCTGACCAGCTGGAGTAGGCCCGTATATTCTTATAACAGGAACTTCATTCACTTTTCCACCTACACAAAACAATGTTATCGTGCTCAGCTCCGAAACCATACAACACAAACCAATAACCCCAAGTGCGTAAGCGCAAATGCAGAAATACTTGGATAATATGCAAGTACATTTGTTTTCTAAAATATGTAGGCCTTCAAGCCAGAATATTTCCTTACCGACTCTCTTTTGTTATAATCTTAGAATTTTTACCTGTAAATCGTTGTACAGCATCTTGTTGTTAGAACTTAGAATAAGCATTATCTTCCTCTCAAATTCTAAAGAGTTCATTTGACAAGAGAGAAGAGAGCAAATCAAGAAGTTCAAGTCTTGGGGGAAAATCATTTACCTTTATAAAGGGGAAGGAAGTTGCAAACATATTCATGTATAATTTTGAATGAACACGAGCTTGACATAATGTCCTTCAGTTCTTTCTATTTCCAATATTGATCCACAGATACAAGTAATTGGCGACTAAGAAATCCAAAGAGCATAAAAAAATACAACCCCAATACATGGAAAAATCTGGACTATGTCGGAAAAACTCCAAAGAGGATGAGAGGAAAGAAAAGTAACATTTTGTCTTATTTTAGCCTGCCTTTCCTATCTACACGATTTTATGAAATTTCAAAATAAATAAATATAATGATTATGCAGGAAGATTGCACCTCATCAAAACGGCAGGGCAAAGGGGATTAAGTTCTCTTGCTTCATAATTAAATCAACACTAAGATGAAGCAACACTAATCAAAAGAGTGTCGTCTCTTTAATTAAAACACTAAGATGAAACAACAACTACAAGTCAAGTAAAAAAGCAATGCGAGACTGAGAAATTCGCTCCATAGATTATTTTTTACCTTGAAAACTGCTATAGCAAAAGTCGACATCGGGAATTGGAGCGGCCATGTAGTAGTCCATTGCGACAATCCGAGTACTGAAAATCTTTGCTTCGGACTGCGAATCCCCCATTTGCATCCTTGTTTTGATTATACCGGCATTTTGGCTGTTGATTATCCGGTGAATTTTCGGTTATGTCGAGTTGAATTGTTTTCGATGCCCCGTTGTCTTGTGCGGGATTCTTATAAGGAACTAACGACAGCATCCCAAGATTCAAACTTGCCAGGTAAGTTTCGAAAGGGTTCTCTAAAATGGAGGAGGTGGGAGTTTGTGCCACGTAATCCAGAAAGTGGTACTAGGCTACCTTTGTACTACCTCCCATTCAAAATATGTCATCCTGGTGAGTTTTCACACAGACAGGAATTGGTTGAACGTCATTAATTTGAAGGTTAATGTCTAAAATACCCTCGACTATCATTAACGCAATATTTGTTAAGTAATGAAAAGTTGTTGAATTCATAATAAATTAAAGGGTAAGAGAGAAAGTCACAATAAATGTTGACGTTAGTAATGTAGAATGACTTATATTATGGGACAAGTAGAAAAGTGTAGGATGACTTATATTTTAGACCGGAGGTAGTA
This sequence comes from Gentiana macrophylla, assembly GCA_026214975.1. Taxonomy (NCBI): domain Eukaryota; kingdom Viridiplantae; phylum Streptophyta; class Magnoliopsida; order Gentianales; family Gentianaceae; genus Gentiana; species Gentiana macrophylla. The sequence goes on along the minus strand of CM047817.1, from coordinate 77,285,479 downwards.
TTTTTTTAATTAATAATGGGAATTGTCAATGACATGAAGTTATTGTGTAGTGTCTTTATACGGTGTGGAGACACCAGTGCAGATCTTTCAAATACACCGTTTTATTCTGTATTTAAACTGTGTGGTTCTGATCGTTTCACCCGTCACTTTACCTCAAATTTTCTCGCCACACAATAACTTCCCGTCAATGACACCACTACTATGACATCATATTTCATGTAAATTTAGACTTTACAAATGTCGAAATCTGTTTTCAAGAGTCGGATTTTTTCTGTGCATAAATTTGTAAAATCTGTTTTCAACCTCTCTAAAATCGAATTTTATGCATAAATTTGACTCTGGAGATATTGAAAATAGTTTTCAACATCTATAAAGTTGAAATTTGCACAAAGAATGATGCCAGAGTAAAATAGTTGTGGTGCCAATAACAATGTTCTTTTATTCTCTCTGAGCATTCGCCTTCCGTGGAGAAGGAAACCCTAGATTTACTTCAAAGCCTATCTTTAACCTCAAAGAGGCTTCAACGTTTGCTATTCTGCAGCAAGTGCTTTCTCGATCGAAGGAGCGTGCGATCGAGGCGTCCTTGGTAAGTTTTTTCACAGTAAAGAAGTCGTGATGGGAGCTGAAAGACGGCGATGGCAAAGTCTTGGGGACAAATGCTTTCTCGGTTGCATGTGTTGGCGAAACGTGCAAAGAATTGCTTTTGACAAGGATCGTGAATTGGAATTTGTTCTCGCTTATGGACGAGGTGTTTTGATGGTTACGTGGTTGTTCTAATGAAGTGGACGATGGGGTGGGAATCACAGGTGGACTTCTTTGTAATGAGAGATTTTTGGTTCATGTGGTGGGTCTTCATGATCACCTTTACAATCAGAAGTAGGAGCTCGTCTTATGACTTGCTTTCAGGATTGCACTTTAGGGAAAATAAGGGAGGAGATACGTCACGGGCATTGAAGCTTTCGCTTTAAAGTTTCGGTGTTGCTTTTCAACCCCCGCCACCGATGCGCATGTCTCGTTGATGATAAGCGGGTGTGGTGAATGGGCTATTGCGAGACGATAGGTTGCATTTCATGTGTTTCCAATGTGTGCATGTTGATCACACCTTCATTTTTGTAAAGAGCTATCAATGGATGTGCAATTAACGCAACAACATAACCCTTCGTATGGATTGTGGGTGAGTAGCGCCGAGATGCACTCGATTGTTGGAGGAGTTGCATTTCTTTGAGGAGTTGGTGGAAGTTGTCGTCCCTTTGCTTGTGGATGTTCCTTTCCGAAAGAGGGATTGGGAAGAGCGGGCCAAGTTGGAGACGACGGTGTCGGATGGGCATGTCTTACCATTGGAGCGGAGTTCAACATGAGGCAATGATTGATTGAGGCTAATCCGGAGAAGGAGGTGGATTTGGGAGATGATCGGGATGCGGAAGATAGCATGCCAATGGAGGAGGAACATACTTCATCGAGTTCTTTGGATTTGGGGGGAGGCCAAACAGTGGAGGATTTAAACGGCTTTTTGTTGAGCGGGTGCCGGGATGGATGAAGTGGGGCCACCACAATTTGCACTGGTAAGAGAAATTGAGAGTTGTCTCGATGAAGAGCATCTAGCTAAGAGGGTACACACATGCCCGGTGAGAAATATTATGATCTTTCTCTGGTGGAGTCTATTGAGGGGCCTGTTGAATGTAGCGCCCGAAAGACAATTTATGTAATTATTTTTATAGTTAATAAATGACATATTTATTCTCATCTTATTATTTGTTTTGTGCTTATAAGTAATACACTGCTAAAAACCCTAAGTTGTATCATATGTAGCCATATAACTTAGTGTGTGTCACACGCGAGGATTAAGTTTATGGTGATACACTTAAAATGTTAGTCCGTGGTGAACTTAATCAAAGTATGGGGTCTATTGATTAAACCACCATTAATGGGCCCAGAACACTTTACTGTGTGACCGCCTTATCCGGACCGTCGATATTGGTTATCTAAGTGGGGCATTTATATATGATGAGAGTCATATAGGACTGGACCGATTTAATCTGTATTTCTCATATAATTCCGTGAATGAGAAATCTCATTAAATCAAAAGATGATCACTTCAGGATTAACCTTAATCCTGAAGTGATTGCAGACGCCTGCTTGTTTCAAGATAGAGTTTGATGTGTTCGTTAAGGATTTCTAAGAGGCGCGGTCCGAATCACTTTCACGTTGGCACTATTCTGGAATGAGTGAGGAGTGTGTGTCTCACAAATATGGAATTCATTCCTTCCTGCAGGAAGTAGAAAGACAATCCCCTTATTTGTTGATCCTAGAAACTGATCGATCAGCCGAGTTCAGATTGGTTATGAACTAATTGATCACTAGTGGGTTGATGGTAAATAAGGATAAGATGTAATGAAGAAGGTTTACGAAAACATTCCCGCTTCATTACGGATAGTCTATGGAGGGTTAGTCTGTATGTAATGATTATATCAATGGACACTTATTGACTCGACTTTCTGAGAATAAGTTATATCTATAATCGATAGAGTTCAGTTTCGGATTTATGGTGGAGTAATTCCGGAATTAATAAGTTGAGTAGAAATATTCTGTTCGATGAATATTTTATTCAATTTATTGTAGCTACTGGTTATAGGTCCATGGTCCCCGGGTTGGTTCCTAACATGCGAGTGAATTCTCGTATTTTAGAATCTCGAGAATAAATTAAATAGTTGGTCTATTTAATGAATATGCGGATATTATTTATTCGGTAAATAATATGTCATATAGAAAAGACATTTTCTATTATCTCAAATTGCATGAAAATGGCAACATATTTTTTTGATTTTGGGAAAAGAAATTTTCTCCTAATTAATTATAATGTGGATAATATAATTATTTCTGTGTTAAATAATTATAAATAATAAATTACTTTTCTTATTGGATAAATAGGAAATTTGTTTTTCTATTGGATAAATGTTTTATTTTCCTTAAAGGAAAAGATAAATATGTGTGTATAAGATAAACTCTCAGTCTATTTGGTTTTTAGCCTATATAAAAGAGAGTTTATCCCAACACATTATTGATTCCAACGTGATTTTTTAGGAAATATCCAACGCCACTTTTGAGAAAAAAGGAGAGAAATTTTCTTTTTCTTGTCCTAGCCATTGGGAAGAAAGAAAAATTAGGTTTTTCTTGAAGGCATATTCGATGAGGTTCGAATGCAGGATCGACATCCACCAGTCGTCGCTTGGAGATACAAATCGGAAGATCGCGGCTTCTCTCCGGTTGGGTAAATCTTAAACCTTCTTGTAGTTAATTAATTAATCATGTGAATTAAGTCGTGGTAAAATCACATGCGAATTTAATTCATAGCTTCCGTTGTGCATGATTGAGTGTCTCGATCGGTACTGTGAATCAGATCTGACTATCCAATTATAGGTCGGATCCGGATTCGGGTTTCTATATATCCAACATAGCCCACCCACAACTACGAATCTGTTATGTTGGAACTGCAGGGGTTTGGGTCAGCCCACTGCAGTGAAAGCACTTAAGGCTCTTGTACATTTTTTTTTCTTCGTCTATTTTTTTTGGTCTAAAACAAAGCCACATGCAAATAAATTTGAGTTTGTGCATTGCTCCTTGGGATTTCTGAAGGAATTAGTTGTGAGTAGTTCTGGTTCTAGTGAAGGGTTGGTCCTGCTCTGGCATGTGGATGTTGATCTTTCTATTTCTACTTATGGGCATGGGCATATTGATGCTTTAGTTAAAAATGTGGATGCTAGTGTGTAGATAATCACGGGAGTTTTGGTAATCCGGCTGTTGAGGAAATAATCCATTCTTGGAATCTGTTGCACCATTTTCGAGATTCATTTTTTTACCATGGCTGGTTGTTAAGGACTTCAATGAAATTTTATTGCAAACATTTCAATAGGGGCCGCATTTGCGACCCATATCATAGATAATGGATTTTCAATCGGCATTGACTGGCTGCCACCTCATTGACCTTGGTGTCATTGGTTTTCCATTATCTTGGTGTAATAGAAGAGACATGAACTCTACTTGGGTACTTTTGGACAGAGGAGTGGCGAGTATGGAATGTCAATCTTTCTTTTCGAGCCATCGAGTATATCATCTATCATGCTCGCGGTCTAATCATGCCCCAATTATTATCTCGGCGAGTGACCCTTTTTGTAGAAGAAAAGTTAAGTGGAATTCGGTTACCAAATATGAACATTTTTCGATCAAGGACGAAGACTTTGAGGGCAAGATGTGTTGAAGTTGTAAACACAACTAAAACTAATTGAAAAACGTGGAAGTGTTATTATTCAAAGGATAATCAAAGTGTTAAGTTACAATGTTGCTGATCATGAGTTATTTATAATACCATACACCTCATGAATCTGTTGGTGGAAGTTACAATGTTGTTACAACGGAATAACCGTTCTACACTATCATATACTGCTACATCCCGTTGATCTTTTTTAGCACTCTCATGTTGGTCAGCCGAGCCTGAGTATATTCAGCAGTTTTCACTCAACACATCATATATTGTAACATGCTCTAGGTGACTGCTTCAGGCCATACAATGCATTCTTAAAATGACATAACACTGGTTTACTCTCCCCCTGAGCAACAAACCCCGGAGGTTAGACTTCTTCTTGTAGGTCACCATGAAGAAACACATTCTTCACGTCTAACAGATATGACGGCCAACCTTTATTAGCCGAAATAGAGATAATGATATAAATAGAGGGCATTTTCGCCACCGGAGAGAACATCTCATCATAGTCTGATGAAGTTTATAGAATTATAAACTGAAAAATAAAATGCTAAATTATTATTGATGAACTAAAAGGTACAAGTTAGATTACAATGTAGCTGATCATGGGGTATTTAAAACCTCATACACCTCATGAATCAGTTAGAAGTTAGTTACAAACGGTTACCACAAACTACAACTGAATAACCGATATCTACATTACATTATACTTGACTGCTTCAGCAGGCTGCTGTCCTCATAATATTGTCAGCAGTCTGCTGTATCTTTTTTCTATCAGCAGAGTGTATCAGCTGACGGCACTCAGCATTCCCTTCAGCCTCTATACTGTAACACCCTCCTCAAACTGAGAGTGGTACATGAACAACTTGCACTCAGCATTCCCTTCAGCTACTTGAATTCTGGAAGATCTTTGAAATTCCCAAATTGTCTAGTAGATATGAGAAAATGGGTGCATCCAAGGCCTTGGTGAGGATGTCATCTACTTGTTCTTTTGTGTTGACTGGAAGAAGTTTGACAAGTCCTGATTTGGCTTTGTCTCTCACAACATGGTAGTCAATTTCAATATGTTTTGTTCTTTCATGAAAGACAAGGTTATGAGCAATGTGCATTGCACTGGCATTGTCACAAAATAACACAGCAGTAAACTGAACTGGAACCTGCAAATCTTGTAGTATATAAATCAACCACTGGATTTCACAAACTGCATTTTCCATAGCCCTGTACTCAGCCTCCGATGAGCTTCTAGATATAGTTATTTCTTTCTTGGACTTCCAAGAGATTGGAGCATCTCATAAAAACATCATATAACCTGATACTGATTTTCTTGTTTCAGGACAACCAGCCCAATCACTGTCTATAAAACCATTAAGTACAAGGTTGTTGTCTGCTGGGAATAAGATGCCTTGTCCAGGATTAGTCTTTAAATACCTCAGCTGCCTATAAGCTACCTTCATATGATTTTTAGTAGGATTGTCTAGAAATTGACTCAGTTGCTGAACTGCAAAAGCAATATCTGGTCTGGTGAAAGTAAGATAGATAAGTTTTCCCACTAAGGATCTGTAAGCACTATTATCCTCCAAAAGAGGTGAATCACCATGCTGTAAAGTTTGCTTCGACTCCATATGAGTCTTAGCAGGTTTGCTCCAAAAAATTCATATTCTTCTATGAGATTGAGTGTGTATTTTCTTTGAGAAATTGATATGCATACAGGTGTCCTAGCAACTTCAATGCCTAGGAAATATCTCAATTTTCCAAGATCCTTAATAGTGAATTGCTGGTGTAGCGCATCCTTGACCTGTTGAATTAAATGCTCATTAGGGCTTGCTGCTATGATGTCATCTACATAGACCAACAAAGCAATAAAGCACTGTCCTGACCCTTTTGTGAATAAATTGTGGTCATTTTTGGATTGAATGAATCATTGAGCCTCCAAAGATTCAATCAACTTGCAATTCCATTGTCTGCTGGTTTGCTTGAGGCCATATAATGACTTAGTAAGTCTGCAAACTTGATTTGGTTTAGTTGTTGCACAACCTGGGGGTAAATGGATGTATACTTCTTCATACAAATCTCCATGCAGAAAGGCAGTGTTTACATCCATATGATGTATATGCCAATAAATAGCTACTGCTGCTGCAAGTAAAGCTCTAACTGTAGTGATCTTAACAACAGGTGAGAAAGTTTCTTGATAATCAATCTCATATGTTTGAGTGTAGCCTTTTGCTACTAGTATAGCTTTATATCTCTCTACTGAACCATTAGTGTTGTATTTGATTTTATACACCTATTTGCACCCAATGGGTTTCTTGCCTGGGGGTAGATCAACTATTTCTCATGTATGAGTATTTTGTAGAGCCTCAATCCCTTTTTGCATTGCTTCTTTCCATTCATCATGCTTAATGGCTTGATTGTGAGTCGTAGGCTCTTTAACAACATCAATAACATTAATGAATCTGGCATAGTCTGCTGAGAGATTGTCCAGACTCATGACTGCACTCAACAGGTGTGGAGTCTGTTGAAGAGTATGAGCACCCCCTTGATAAAAGGTTGGTGATTTCCTTGTTCTTGTGGACCTTCTTAATTGTGTGGGTTCAGGTGCCTGATTGACTAGCCCATGCTCTTCATTAGATGCCTCAGCTGTAGGTGACTCTATGTCTGGTTGGTCTACTGAGTCATTCAGCATATCATCAAAAGTGTCCATTACTGGTAAAGGAATGGGCATGTCAGCAAGATATCTAGCCTTTCCCAACACTTGTTGAAATAGAGGAAAATAAGTCTCATGGAATTGAGTATTTCTAGCAACAAAGATGTCTTTGTTGGTAATATCTAAAAGAATAGCACCCTTGGACGTATTTGAATTCCCAAGATAGACACAAGTCCTACATCTTGAGTCAAATTTCGTCATGTACTGTTGAAGCGTGCAAAAGAAGACTAAGCAACCAAAAACCTTAAACACAAAATAGTTTGGTTTAGTTCCATAAAGCACCTAGTGTGGTGTGCTTTCTTTGAGCAGTGGTGTAGGTGTAGCATTAATCAATTTTACATCATGTAAAAGAAAAAATCCCCAATATTCAATTGGTAAATTACTCTGGAACCTCAGTCCCCTAGCAACAATCAGCAGATGCTGATGTTTTCTTTCTATAATACCATTCTGTTCAGTTGTGTTGACACAAGATGTCTGATGTATGATGCCCTGCTGAGCATAATAATCATTGAGCTGGAACTCAGCTCCATTATCAGATCTAATAACTTTGATAATTTTGTGAAATTGTGTAGAAACAAATTTAACAAAAGATTTAACAAGGTTAGAAGCTTCAGATTTGTGCCTCGTAAGAAATACCCAAGTGAATCTAGAAAAATCATCTACAACAGTAATAAAATATTGTTGTCCATTCACAGTATGATGTTTTAAAGGACCCCAAATATCCATCTAAACAAGATCAAAAATAGAATGTACAGTTGTGGTACTTAATGGAAAAGGTTTTTTCTTTAGTTTTGCCAGGGGACAAACATAACAGAGGTCATGATCATAAAACTTGACATCAGCAGACTGTGAACTAATGACTTGCAGTCTCTTATCTGGCAAGTGTCCTAGTCTGTAATGCCATAAAATAGCATCATCCAATCTATCAGACAATGTGTGATTTTCTACAGCATTGACAACAGAGAGTCTTATTAGTTGATCCATGACATAGAGTCCTTTGTGTAACTCAACTGAACCAATCACTTTCTTGTTCTTGTCCTACAAAACACACTTGTTAGCAGAGAAAACAGCTGCACCTTTCGTATGATTAATAAAGGCAGGTAAAGAAAAAAGGTTGTATTTGAAACCAGGAATGCAAAATACATCATGTAGGACCAGCTGAGAGTTTACCCTTACTTGTCCTATATGTGTGACAGAAATATTATTTCCATTAGGTAATCCCATCTTTATACCAGATGAAGGTTTGGGATTGCTTAACAGATCTAATGATCCTACAATGTGATTTGTGGCACCAGAGTCCAAGATCCATTGTATAAATCTTACTAAATTTAGATCATTTGTCCTTGTAGCAGGTGAGTAGTGTGTCACAATCTCAGCTGGTTGGCCAATAGCAAACCATGCATGTCTTAAAGGATCAGTACTCAGCAGAGCCATCAACTTATCAAGTTGTTGTGCCATAAGATTTGGAAACCCTGGTCCAGCGGACCTATTGTGGGCCTGATCTTCTTCTGCTGACTGTTCTTCTTCTATCAAATTAGCCTTGTTTGACTTGAAACCTGGAGGATAGCCATGTTTCTTGTAACAAGTCTCAGTATGACCATTAAATCCATAAAAATTGCATTGCATCTTCTTGGGATTTTTTGATCTGGAATTTGCAGCAGATACATAATTAGGTCTGCTGACAATCTGATTTTGCCCCTGTCCATTTTCCTGAGACAAGAGAACCATAGAATCTTGATTCTTGGCCCTGTTAGCTACATACATCTTTTGTCTTTCAAACTTAATGGCCATCGCAAAGGCATCATGGATTTATGGAAAAGGCACCATCAACATTGCATGTGAAACCATAGGCTCAAACTAATCCCTTAAACCTTTTAGGAATTTCATGACATGTTCAGCCTCCATATGATCCATTAGTGTGCTGATTGCATTGCAATGACATTGAGGATCACAAGAACAAACCGATACAGGCCTAATAGTCTTGATTTCTTCCCACAGAACCATTAATTTTGTGAAATATTGATTGACAGAGTCACTACCTTGTTTCAGTAGATGCATCTCTTCAAGAAAATCTGAAAGCCTTAAGGCATCAACATTAGAAAATCTAGCTACAAGATTCTTTCAAACTGCATTTGCACTCTTGAAGTACATCAAACTTTGAGCAATGGTATCCTCCACAGAATTCAAGATCCATGATCTCACCATTGTATCACATTGTCTCCATGCATGAAAATCTGCTGAATCTGCTTCTGGCCTCTTGATTGTGCCGTCTACGAAGCTAATTTTATTCTTGGTGAGTAACACCATCTCCTAGACATTTTCCATGGATTATAGTTGTTACCATTCATCAATGTATGAACAAGAACTAAAGATGAATTCTTATTAGGATGAACATAAAACGTACTGGAGGGACTTATTTTTTGTTTCTTAGTTGCAATGGCTATCAAGAACTCTAGAATTGATCACAAATCAACAATGAAAGTGAATTTACAGGAAAAAAAACCGATCAAGAAATGATCAAAAAACTCAGGAAAATGATGACAGTTATGTTAGATGTAATATCGTCGGATCAATCATGGATTGACCCGATTACGCAGCGGAATGCATCAGATCTAGATCTAAACGAAACAAAGAACATAAATTTAAGATCTAAACTACAAGGGGGTTTAGGAGCCTACCTTTTTATGGTGCTTAACTCCAAGAACGATAGATCTCCAAGAACACGTATTTGAGAAGCCACAGCCTTCCAACGTGTGTCTCCCAGCAACACCAGGTGGATGGTGTTTCCCGCCGCCGGACCTCCTTGATATGCTACCGGAAAAATCCCGAAGATTTTTCCAACTCGAACCCTAAGAATAGAGGCCGAAATTTTCAGCCAATTTCTCTTGTGAATAGTGACGTGAATAGTGTATTTCAAAAGGCTTGGAAGAACTCTCTTTATATAGGAGAGTAAAACTTAACCTCCAAGGATTAAATAATTAAGAGATAATTATTACATTAATCCTTTTTCCAAATAAAAGATAAATAAAATAATTATCCAAAACAAATTAGGATAAATCATATTATTATCTAATATTTCATGAATTATCATTTAACAAATAAAAGATAAATCACACATTAAATAATTATCCAAGAAAACTAATTTCTTAATAATTAAATAATATAACAAAAATGCGCCACCAACCTTAATCAAATAAGGTCACGCATCTTTTGATATTTGACCAATTGAGTCAAAAAGGTCAACACACTAATTTTGGGCCGAGTCCACGAAAAATGTCTTTTCCGTGTATTTAATTATTTAGTCAACTAAACAATTAATCCACATATCAAATTAAATAGTCCAATCCAACTATTTAATTATAATTGAGATGCAACGACGAGAAATCCAATTATGCTATATTAGAGCCACGTCGGGGACCATGGACCCATATTCCAGTAGCTACAATAAATTAGATAAAATTATTCTTCGAGACGAATAATTATATCCAACCTATTAATTCCGGGATTACACCACCATAAACCCGAAACTGAACTCTATCGAATATAGATAACTTACACTCAAATTATGAGTCGAAAGCGTCCATCGATATAATCATTACATACGGATAAATCCTCCATAGATCGTTCACTTCGATTCGGGATATTTCCGTAAACCCTTCTCAAAACATATTATCCTTATTTACCATTAACCCCTAGTGATCAATTAGTTCATATTCAATATAATATGAACTCGGCCGATCGATCGATTTTAGGGTCAACAAATAAGGGCTGTCTCTCTACTTCCCGAGGAAGGAATGGATTCCATATTCGTGATAGCACGCGGACCACTCACTCATTCCGAATAGAGCCAACGAGAAGTGTTGGACCACATACTTCAAGTGATCCTTACTAACACATCAAACTCTACCCTAGTCTAAGCGTTAAATGTCTGATGATCACCTCAGATTAAGATTAATCCATACATGATCATCTTGTGATTCGATAAGACTTCTCGATTACGGAATTATATCGAGAACTCAAATCAAATCGGTCCAAATTTCTATATGATTATCATCATATATAAATGCCACACTAGGTACCCTATTACCGGCAGTCCGGATAAGATCGTCACACCTAAAGTGTTCAGGCGCATTAATAGCAAATTAATCATGAGACCCATACCAGATTAATAAACGCTACGGACTAAGTTAATTTTAAGTACATCTCACTAACTCAATCCTCTTGTGTATAGCCATACACTGAGTTATGTGATTACATAAACGAGGTACTTAGGGTTTTCAGTAGTGTCTTAATTATAAGCATACATGCATATAATAAGATGAATTATTAATTCTGTCCTAAAACAATTACATAATTGTCTTTCGGGCACTACACCTTACAATCTCCCACTTGCACGAAAGGCAAGTGGATTAATTGTTTTAGAGCACACCCTTATTTATCTATATCTACAACATTCTCCCACTTGCTCAAAACAAGTGAGACGAATCCCCAAAACTGTACCCTCCAAGCGCATCTTAGTAATTCATCCTTCCAAGCACGACCGGAGTGTGCCGCCGCAGGGTAGGTCAGTGACCCGGCGCGTACTCAGAATCCGAATACCATGTGACTTGGTACACTGATCAGGTAGGATGTCGGCTTGAGTCAATCTTTGGGATCGAAACATCGCCTTTCCATCTAATCCGGTGGTATGATTTCAATATGCCTTTGATTTAACACTGAGGACGAAATCGACTTAACGATCATCCTTAATCTGACCTAAAGTCAGAATTAGTGTCATCACTTATATTCTAGTTTGCACCTGAATATACTAGCATATTATTCCTCATTCTCCCGAAGATACTTGAGGATTCACTAAACATCCCATTTCGTATTCATCCTCAGGTTTAGATAACCATTCCTGAGAGGTAGGGTAGACTACATCGTTGAATGTTGCATAATGCAAGAATATCTTAACCAGGTGAATGGGTGGGATTGCCAATGATCGATTCTCGCGGATTTGAGCGAATCAACTCCTTTAGAATGAATCCCGATGGCATGTTAGACTCTGACTTCAGATAACACACCCATGTTGTTTCCAATTGTTTCAGTGTTACTATTCACAAACACTAATCTACATACTACTTTACTAATATTGATTCCCAGTCTACGAAAGACTTATCAACATTTTGGTCAAGTCCACATATTTAAAATATATGACTTTGAAATGACCTAGAGGTTTGCTTTAATCCCTAAAGGATATAAGCTATGACAGGCATCCTGCCAAAGGTTCTTTCTGAATAAATTAAGATACCGTTAGTCTCACAAAAAGGTCTTAGGGAATCACCCCTATTTTCTGCTTTGTAACGAATCCGTTATTTGTTCTTAGCTAAAACCCTTCTGTTCTGAATGAATTCAGATTCCGTTGTTCGGCAAGGAAGTCTTCGGGAATCACCCCTATTTCTTGCTTTCTGACGAAATCAAGCAAGACTGAGTGGTGAAAGAGATCACGGTCTGGTTAACTCTCTACCTTTTCGGGAATCACCCCTAAATTACTCAGCTTTACTGTGAAAGTTAAACTTTCCTATTCATTCTACTCTTCTTCATGTAGTTCCAATTACTCCCACTGGGGCCTGAGATACTCGGGTGGTTCTACAAGAGTTTCAATGAATTGGAGTATCATACTCCATTCACAGTGGTTATGGCTTTTAAACCAACCTCTATGATCGGGATCCTATACTGATCCACGAAGGACTATAGGTCATCAATCTACCTTATAGACCATAAGGTCCTGCAATGGGTAATGGACAAACCATACTCCCACTGCGTTCGGGGTGGAGTGATATACTGATCTAGTTTAGTAGTTTTTATTAGTGTTTTCACCAACTGCCGGTGTTGGATGTGGACTGAACAAATCAGTTAGTAACATCTTGAGTACAAATACTTCAAGATCCAAGTTTGTTATTTATAGACTCTATCAGACCGAGTTTGACAGTATAACCGTCATTCTCTGATTTTACGAGTTTTATAACCAACCTGTACTCAATGCATTAAGATATTTCACGTCCTGAACGTGTACGCAAAATTTCCAGTCCTACCTTCAAGCACTCGGTGCTAAATGCCTCTATTTACGGAAGTGGGGTGAACCAAATTCACTCCTTATCCACAAATGCTTAGGCATTTTTAAGGTGGACTTCTCGGTTTTTCATTACAACGTAAACCGTTATTTTGCAACCAATATCTTAAATGAGTTCAGCAGCGTATCGTAGCACATCAATAACTATATAAGGCAAATTTATGGTGTATCCCTTAGTGAAAACATTCTTTGGGAGGAGGCAGCCGAGCATCAGTCCCGAAGACTACGCAACAACCTATTTCTGAGTATGGAATACTCTATCTCTGGTGAAATCAGAGATTTCCTCCAAATATTTTTGAATAAACTTACCGGAGTTTCGAGTAGTTATCAGACAATATGTCACTACTCAGAAGCTCCCACTAGCTTGTATCTTTCATATGACCCCGAAGGTTGATATGAACAAGCTATGTAACTTCTTTAAATCTATTACCCTTTCCCGATTGAAAGGAAACTTAGGCATTGTTCCTTTGAGACAAGTGTTCCTTTTGTAGGAGATAGGAATCACCCTAAGCCATCTGCCAGATCTTATCGTTAGGGAATATGCACTAATTAATAGTATATAAAGAAGTGTTTATCGAAATACTGAAACCATTTGCGTTTATATATTTTAAGATGTGTTACTAATACCTTTTCAACAATGATTAGTGGTTCGACTTTATCAAACAAAAGTCCGAGTCTTGGATTCGTATACTCACATCGTTATATTCATCGTCAATAAGACAAAAAAATTATCCTATTGAAAATGAATACGTTCGTTCCCAACGAATCCGAACACGTAAAATGAATTTTTCGTGATGCTCAAGAATTGAATCGAGATTCATTTCCTTATATCACTCCCACTAGTCAATGAAATAAGCGCCCGTTGTCTATTTTATTTATCGTTTAATGCAAAGCTACCTAGTTCTTCCAAAGAACTTTAGCTTTCAAGAAAATTGCTAGATACATTGGACGGTGATCGAAATCACTTTCATTATCCTCTAATTTCCAATTTATTAATTTTCCGGTTTAGCCTTAAAACTACTTAGTCTAGATGACTAACACGTATAAACATTCTTTCCCATTCTCGACTTTCCTTAGATGGAAACAGTCTTGAACTAGCAGTTCGTGTGAGTAGACACTACTCTTGAACTGTGGGACGTTCAGTGTTACTTGCTTGGACTATCGATTTTTCTAAACGTTAAATCATAAGACCAAAGCTCCGACTAGTTTATCGGTTCCAAATACCGTCTAACTAGCAACACTTTGTATTTATGATTTTTCAAAGATCAGAAAATCCCAGAACTAAGCTCCCACTAGTTTATCAGTTCCAAATACTGTCTAACTAGAAATGCTTTGTTCATGATGTTTCAACGATTATAAAATCTCCAGAACTAATCTCCTACTAGTTTATCAGTTCCAAATCTTGTATAACTAGTAACGCTTTATTCTTGTTTTTCCAATAAATGGAGAAACTTACATGCGATCTATTACACATTTCTAATAATTCAGAAAAACAACAAATCATAAGGCTAAGGCTCCCACTAGTTTATCGGTTCCAAATACCGTCTAACTAGCAACGCCTTATGTATATGATTTTCCAATTTTTCAATTTAGAAATTTGTTGTGTAATTACACTTTTAAAATTCACTAAATGAATTTTATATCGATAGTCCTATGTCATCTTTTGTAAACTAAGTATGGTCGTCTCTCGCTCAACACGAGTGACACCCGTGACACACCTGCATACTATGTCACTTAAGTTTTTAAAGGCTCAAGAGAAAAATTTCTTCCGAAAAGTTAATCTGCATTTATTGATAATTACAACGTACTTGTTACTTTCCACATTTTTAATGAAGTTCTATTACTAATGAGTTTAGTAACCTAGAGATTTAGTTGTAAACAAAATGATGAAACTTAAATTCAAAAAAATAAATTTTCACTACTATATTTTTATTTTTGGAATTATAAACTTGTTAAAAAAGTCTATCCTACCATTCCAAGGATTTAATCTCACACCTCAGTGCCGCCGCAGGGTCAGTCAAAGAGGCGACGATTAAACCGAGACAATCTCTCAATGATTAATCTTTGAGAATCAAAAATCTCACGGAATCAGACATCCCGGACCTTAATCATTGATTACCTTCCTTTTCTAGCCTAGATATTTGAAAATATCCATAAAGAGTGTGACCTACTATATCGATCTCAAAGTACGCCCGAGTATGCGCGCGCAGGTCGGTCGATGACTCAACGAGTACCCAAAATCCTATCCTTTCGGAAACCAAGCCTTGAATTTTGATAGGGCGAACACCACCCGCAGGGGCCGGAATCAAAGCCGCTCGGCGTCACCCTTCTCTTACGTGCTTGCATCTATAGTAGAGGCCGTGGGGTTGGTGTCGCCTTCCCGCTCCCACTCAATATTTTGAAAAATGGTGGGTTTACTAATTACGATTTGCGGTCTTGACAATAAGAAACAATAAATCGAAGTACTCCGAATAGGGTCGGTTATGTAGGCAAGCTTCTACGCCGCCTTATTCGTTGGAACATATGTGATGATTCAGGCCAATCCGCAAGAGAAGCCCCGTTTAGCCCGAAGGCTAATCGGCTATGCTAAGTCTGTCGAATCGCCAGTAACGCACATCATCACACGTGGAGGGAGTCGATTGAGCGAAGCTCGGTTGAACTCGCCCAACCATGGTTAGACCATTTCCGAACCCATGTACTAAGATTCTCCGATTTCTAAATCGTCACCCAACGCGTAATCTCGTTTCTGTTTAAGGTGGGTTCACTGAGAAGCCATCACCGAAAAGCTCAACGATTTATCCAAGTGGGATTCACCGAGAATCCATCACTAAAATCGTAAACGATTGACATAAACCCGGGTCCTCGGTTTTTATAATTAGCTACTTATTATTTAACTACCACATATTAAATTAATAAGCATTCATACTAATTATTCGAGTTATACATGCCTAATTTATTCGAAATAAACTAGCTACATGTATGCATTGGAGTGGAATCATGAAGATGCAAGTCATGGCAATTTTCCGGTTTTAATCACGTAATCTTGATCAAACACAAAATTATACCGAAAAGTAAACACCGAGATGGACCGTTGGTACCCCCGACTAACTATTTTTTAAGGAAAAATAAAACTTAATCTATGTCTTCGAGTCTTCATCTTCAAATCTTGAACTCGAACCGCCGGATCACGAACCACGAACACCCGAGAGGAGAAAGGCCTTTTTTTAATTAAATAAAACCAATTTATTATAATTAATCATTTTTTTTTTGTGTTATTACATGCGGCTGCCAAAAAAAAAACTTTTTTTTTTATTTTATTTTTCTTTCGGCTGTTACAAAAAAAAAATCCAAAAAATCCCAGAAAAATGAATTTTTTTTTTATTTATTTTTATTTTTCCATACAGCAGCCTTTTATAAAAAAATTAGGTTACAAAAAAATTTTGTGACACAGCCGCAAGCTTTATACCCTAGCCGCATGCAATTTTATAAACAGGACTTATAGCGACGCTTTTCAGTGTCGCAGAAAGTCCTGTAGCAGTTTTTAAAAAAATTTAAACCGTTTCTCCTCGTTCATACCTTGGGTTTCGCCTCGATCTTCATCTTTTCAGCAAGATCTTCATCTTTTCGAGCCCGGAACATCAAAATTACAATAAAAGATGCTACTTTTACATAGAATTTCGAAAAAGACATAAAAAAAATACAAATCCTATGCTCAATTGTTACTAAACAAAGGAGCTACAAAATAGATCTACGGGTAAACAATACCAACCCAATCCATCTCTTCAACCACAACATTCACAAGCATACAACATGATTAAATTCAAATTTTTACCAAAAAAAAAACGAAATAAAACATCTAAAATATGCTTTTCCACTCCAAGATCTAAAATTCATATACTTTGATCGTTATACCAAAGGCTCTGATACCACTTGTTAGATGTAATATCGTCGGATCAATCATGAATTGACCCGATTACGTTAATGAATGCATCGATCTAGATCTAAACGAAACAAAGAACATAAATTTAAGATCTAAACTACAAGGGGTTTAGAGAGCCTACCTTTTTTATGGTGCTTAACTCCAAGAACGATAGATCTCCAAGAACACGTATTTGAGAAGCCACAGTCTTCCAACGTGTGTCTCCCAAAGAACACCAGGTGGATGGTGTTTCCCGCCGCCGGACCTCCTTGATATGCTACCGGAAAAATCCCGAAGATTTTTCCAACTCGAACCCTAAGAATAGAGGCCGAAATTTTCAGCCAATTTCTCTTGTGAATAGTGACGTGAATAGTGTATTTCAAAAGGCTTGGAAGAACTCTCTCTTTATATAGGAGATTAAAACTTAACCTCCAAGGATTAAATAATTAAGAGATAATTATTACATTAATCCTTTTTCCAAATAAAAGATAAATAAAATAATTATCCAAAACAAATTAGGATAAATCATATTATTATCTAATATTTCATGAATTATCATTTAACAAATAAAAGATAAATCACACATTAAATAATTATCCAAGAAAACTAATTTCTTAATAATTAAATAATATAACAAAAATGCGCCACCAACCTTAATCAAATAAGGTCACGCATCTTTTGATATTTGACCAATTGAGTCAAAAAGGTCAACACACTAATTTTGGCCGAGTCACATTTAAAAATGTCTTTTCCGTGTATTTAATTATTTAGTCCAACTAAACAATTAATCCACATATCAAATTAAATAGCCCAATCCAACTATTTAATTATAATTGAGATGCAACGACGAGAAATCCAATTATGCTATATTAGGAGCCACGTCGGGGACCATGGACCCATATTCAGTAGCTACAATAAATTAGATAAAATTATTAAATCGACGAGAATAATTATATCCAACCTATTAATTCCGGGATTACACCACCATAAACCCAAATCGAACTCTATCGAATATAGATAACTTACACTCAAATTATGAGTCGAAAGCGTCCACTGATATAATCATTACATACGGATAAATCCTCCATAGACTGTTCACTTCGATTCGGGATATTTCCGTAAACCCTTCTCGAAACATATTATCCTTATTTACCATTAACCCCTAGTGATCAATTAGTTCATATTCAATATAATATGAACTCGGCCGATCGATCAGTTTCTAGGGTCAACAAATAAGGGAACTGTCTCTCTACTTCCCGAGGGAAGGAATGGATTCCATATCTATGATAGCACAGACCACTCACTCATTCCAGAATAGAGCCAACGAGAAGTGTTGGACCACATACTTCGAAGTGATCCTTACTAACACATCAAACTCTACCCTAGTCTAAGCAGTCGTCTGTGATCACCTCAGGATTAAGATTAATCCATACATGATCATCTTGTGATTCGATAAGACTTCTCGATTACGGAATTATATCGAGAACTCAAATCAAATCGGTCCAAATTTCTATATGATTATCATCATATATAAATGCCCCACTAGGTATCCTATTACCGGCAGTCCGGATAAGATTGTCACACCTAAAGTGTTTCAGGCGCATTAATAGCAAATTAATCATGAGACCCATACCAGATTAATAAACGCTACGGACTAAGTTAATTTTAAGTACATCTCACTAACTCAATCCTCTTGTGTATAGCCATACACCTCGAGTTATGTGATTACATAAACGAGGTACTTAGGGTTTTCAGTAGTGTCTTAATTATAAGCATACATGCATATAATAAGATGAATTATTAATTCTGTCCTAAAACAATTACATAATTGTCTTTCGGGCACTACACCTTACAAGTTACTCTCAGGAAACTGAAATCTCAGAAAAGAGGAAGAACACTCTCAAGATTCTTCAAAGATTGGAGAGAAAACGCAGGAAAGCATTTAGAAATTCTCAAATTTCTGCTCTGCTACCATGATGATGTTTAGAATTATAAACTGAAAAATAAAATGCGGAATTATTATTGATGAACTAAAAGGTACAAGTTAGATTACATTGTAGCTGATCATGGGGTATATATAACCTCATACACCTCATGAATTAGTTAGAAATGGTTACTACAAACTACAACTGAATAACCGATCTCTACATTACATTATACTAGACTGCTTCAGCAGGCTTCTATCCTCATAATATTGTCAGCAGTCTGCCGTATCTTTTTGCTATCAGCAGAGTGTATCAGCTGACAGCACTCAGCATTCCCTTCAACCTCTATACTGTAACATAGACTACACATAAGTCTTCGTATATCCTTTGACTGCCAACCATTCTTTATACCTAGCCATGGAACTATCAGGATGAAACTTAACAATATACACCCACCGAAAACCTAAAGGTTGTTTGTTAGCCGGTGGATGGACCTAGTCCTATGTATTATTGTCGCGAAGGGCACTCATTTTTTCCTCCATAGCTTGTCTCCAATTAGGATCATATATTGCATCCAGTAAACTTCATGGAATAGATACACTAGAACACTTATTAATAAAAGAATTATAACTGGAACTCAAATGTTGAGTAGACGCAAAGCTACTAATAGGATGTATAGTGACGCAAGTCCGAGTTGGCTTGCAAAGAGAAATCGGACGATCATCAGAATGCCGAAGGACAACATGCGGCTCATCATCATAACTAGAATGCTCAAAATCTCCAGAGGAGGCGGACTCCGAGTCATAAGAAATGGGCTGCTTTTGTACGGCCTTCGATCTTGATAAATACTCCGGGTGCTGAGAACAAGGACACTGGTTGGAGCAAGGAAGTGGTGTTGGGCATGTCCAGTTAATTCTGAGTTGTCCAAAAACAACTTAGTTCGGGTGGAGCAAGTTGTGGAGAAGGCTCGGGTGGTGGCTCGGTTTTAGCCTCAAGAAAGGAATGTAACGAACATGGGACTTATAGTATGGATCATTCTCGGAAAAAGTGACATCGCATGAGGATCAAAATTATCCGTGCCGGGGCCTAAGTGGTGGACATAACACACACAACCAAAGATTTTGAGAGCAATAGGAAACGGTGAGTGAGTTGGGAAAAGGACTGAGAAGGGAGACTCGTTATTTAACACTTTGTTGGGAATACGATTAATAAGAAAGCATGAGATAAGGACTGCATCACTCCAAAAATGTTTGGATACATTCATATGGATCTTAAGTGTCCGAGAAACATCAATGGGGTGACGGTTTTTACGCTCCGCCACCCCATTCGGTTTTTGGGTATAAGGGCAGGATGATTGGTGGATAATGTCATTGGAGGTGAGAAACTTAGAAAGAGGACTTTTGTATTCTTTTGCATTATCGGTGCGGACCATACGGACATGACAATTAAATTGAGTGTGAACTTCTTGTTGAAATTGTTGGAAACAAGTAACAACATCACTACGAGACTTCATAAGAAACAACCATGTCATATGGGAATACTCATCAACATACGTCACTAAATAACTAAATTTATTTGAAGCAATGTGAAATGGACCCCATACATCGGAATGAACTAACTCAAAGGGTGATTCCCTCCGTTTATGAATACTACTTTTAAATGATGACCTACGGTGCTTACCTAACTGACATGTTTCACAAGTGAGAGACTCCGCATGTGACAGACCATCGACTAGTTTCTTTATGATTGAAAGAGGTGGATGTCCCAACCGAGAGTGCCAATCTTCCAAACTTAAACTTGCCTGAAGGGCAACGGAATGTGTATCAACATCATCAAAAAGGTAAAGACCCTCATTCTCATGACCCTTACCAATCGTCTTCCTTGTCTGGAGATCCTGCAAAACACATGAATTGGGAAAAAATGATGCAACAATTAACATCTTTGGTGATTTTATGAACGAACAATAAACTATACAGTAAATCAGGAACATGAAGTGTAGAGGGAAGACACAAATTTGAACGTAAACACATGTTACCAACACCATAAATTTTGGTTGAGGAACCATTGGCCAAATTAAGTTACGAATTTTGGTTCCGATAAAGGCATATAATTCAACAAACGTTGAGATGAACCTGTCATATGTGTTGTGGCCCCAGATTTTATGATCCATTTTATTGGCATGGAGGAGTACAAGCAAGTGGATTGGGCCAAGTTTGATGAAGTCGAACTCTACACTTCTACTTTTTTCTCCATTAATCGCTGATACTCTCCACGAGGGATCGTCACCTTATCTTCCACTTCATGCGATGTATTAGCTTGGAAGTTGGTTGGCTTTCCATTGATGAGGTCCCAACAATTATCCATCATGTGGTTGGTTCTCCCGCATTGATCACACTGCAACCCAACATTATGGCCACCACGGCCTCTATGACCACCACATCCACCTCTGTTATTTCTTCCTCCTTGGCCACCACGACTGTCGAAGGTGTTTGTTAACAGTGCTGACTTCTTTTTGAATGGTTCATCCACCACTTTGGCTTGCCCTCTTGTTTCAATGGTTCCTCGCTACGAACAGGAAAATACCTCTAGAAGACTCGGCAGTTGGCTGCCTCCCATAATTTGGGAGCATATAGGATCATATTAGCCTTTTAATCTAGATTGAAAACGGATAACATCAATGTCGATCCGCTGATGTTCCATATTTTCCACATTATCGATCAATGGCTGGTACAAATTTCTTTCTTCACATACACTCATAACACGAGAAGTCGAGAATAATAATCTTCCAAGCTTGAATTACCTTGCTCCAGCATGAAGTACTGCTTGCATACTTCATGGACATGACTTAAGTTCTCGGATTCTGAGTACATCTGCTTCAACCGAAGCCACATATATTTGGCAGACTTTAAGTATAATAGAGTTGAATTGATATATACTGTTCAACATCAAAGACATGATATGTGCGTCATTTTGTAGCCAAGAACCTACTCGTGGATCATTTTTTTTCTTCTGGTTTATCATTTTCCAGATGATGATCCATGCCTTTTCCGGTTAATAAAATCTCCACTGACCGTGAACACAAAGTATAGTTTTTTCCGTTGAGTTTTACGGAACACATAAATGGATTGGCACTTGGCAGCTGTTTCCATGTTGAACAAGCCGGACAACACACTTTCCAGCTTTTCTCCATGTTTGACGTTGACATGGTGACCGAAGTACTTTTTTTTCCCAAACTAGAGTTTCAGGGAAGGAATATGGAGGGAAGAGGGGAAGGCTTTGATACCATGTTAAAGTGGTAAACATAAATTAGGAATCAGTAAATTGATATCCCATCCTCTTCCATTCAATACTTTATATAGGAAACACATCAGGGACGGACCCAGCTCTTTAAAAGGGGGTGCACGGCCCCCACTGAGATCTGAAAATCGACGCGTTTTTATAGGTAAAAAATGTAAAAACACTATTGATGCCCCCACTTGCCTTTCAAATTTGTTCCGGTGCCCCCACTGAGATTTTTTTCTGGGTCCGTCACTGAAACACATTACATAAGACGAAACCCTAATGGGCTTTCTTGTCCAACATGGCACACACACATAAGTCGGCTAAATACTTGGCCGACACACAACAAAATACTTTAATAACAACAACAACAACAACAACAAATCCAAAATTCAGAATCATATAAAAAACGAGGGGTGCAATGGGGTATACTTAAAATGACAGAAAATAAAGCAATGGTGTAGCCACACTTACCGATTGAAGCTTTTGAAGTGCTGGGAATGGTTGAATTTCTACGGAAAAGTTGAGACTTGCCTCGGCCGTGGATCAGGGAAACGACCTCTTAAAGGCTATGAAAACGACGGAAAATTGGGCTGCCTCACATTAGCGCATTTATTTTATGTCGTTGGCTCGACATCGATAATTTTTGGGGGTTCGAGAGAGTGCAAATTTCAAAGTTATTGGCATGACTCGCGACTTTCATCGCTCGGTGAAAGATCAGAAAATGTAACGATGTCTAGGGCTTTGTCGTAGGGCATATGCTAGTACTTCTTCAACCTAAGGCCCTTTGTAAGGAACGTGCCTTTGGTCGGGTGGGTCACCTTGACGGATCCGGACGGAAAAACTCAGGATACCCCGAAAGTTCCCACTCATCTTGACTTGAGTTTGCCTTGGATTAAGTGCAAACAAGTGTTATAAAGCAAAACCTCATCTCCTACCTTAAAATCAATGTTCTTGATTTTCATGTCGTGTTGGAGTTTGGTATTGTCTTTATTTACCCTCGACCACTCGAAAAATTGCAGGCAAAACTCATATAACTCAGCCAACTGCAACAACCTCTTCTCCCCGGTTTCCCCTTCATCAAAATTCAGAAAGCGTGTGGCCCAATATGATTTGTGCTCCAACTCCACATGTAAGTGACATGCTTTTCCATACACAAGCATATACGGGGACATCGCGATAGGTGTTTTGAAGGCATTCATGTGTGGCCACAATGCATCATCCAACTTGTGTGCTCAATCTTTGTTGTTCGAATTTACCGTCTTCTCCATAATTCTTTTTAGTCCCCGGTTGGTCACTTCCGCTTCATCGATCGTCTGAGAGTGATACGGGGTCCCCATCTTATGCTTTTTACTGTATTTCTCCAAACTCTTATCGAATGGCTTGTTGAGAAAGTGACTACCATTGTCATTTACGATGGCTTGTGGTACTCTAAATAGAGTCAGAATGTGCTTTTTCACGAACTGAATAACCACGTTCCTATCATTAGTAGCTGAGGATATTGATTCAGCCCACTTGGACACATAGTCATATGGGACCAAAATGTATTTGTTCCCATAAGAGGATGATAAAGGGCCCATGAAATTTATCCCTCAAACATAAAAAACCTCACACACAACGATGGGATGCATAGGCATCTCATATCTCCTACTTGCTCTCCTAGATCTCTGACACACGTCACACGCTTTCACATAGGCATGTTTGTCCTGAAAGATATTTGATCAATAGAAGCCACTTTGTAAGAGCTTGTATGCGGTCCGATCACCGGCATGATGCCCCTAGCTTCCATGTCATGACAGAATGACATGATGCTCGGTATCCCTCTATTATCTTTACAACTTATAATGACTCCTATATAGGTATGGGTCATCACATATGTAATATTTCAACTCACTAAAAAACTTCTTACGTTGGTTAGGTGATAATCCTGGGCCTACAAACACGCAAGCTAAGTAATTCACATATGGACCGAACCATGGACCTCTAAAATTACACACATGACTGACATCTACCTTCATGTCAAGAATATTTGCATCAACAGAAAACAATGCTCATCAAGAAAACTATCATCTATCTCACTCTTAGGCTCTTCATCCTTCTCCTCGCTAGGTAGGTGTTAGACACATTCTAGTTTTAATGATAAGTGCTAGACTAGCTGTTATAGAGCAAAGGTAAAAAGATGTCTAGATTAATTGTATAGGCTTACTAGAGTTTGATCTTTGTATAGGTTTGATCAAACAAGCACTGTAAAGAAGTCAGCTGACTTGTTCAGCAGACCTGTCTAGGTCAGTAGGGTATCTAGGTCAGTAGATTGTCTAGGAACCTGCTGATGGTAGAAGGCTGATGGTACAAACTCAGTATTGAAGGCTAAGGGATCAAACTTAGTAATTAAAGTCAAGGATATGGGATTAGAATTTAGGGAAGTCTGTGATGACCTAGACTGATCACATATACCTTGTGTAGAAGGTCTAAGTTCCATTTAAGTCAAATGGTGATTGGAACTTGGTTATGTTAAAATGTTGTACTCTAACTTCATTATAAAAAGTTAGATGAGAAGCAGTCAGCTGAAGTGTTTATCAAAACACAGCAGACTAAAAGTCTAGCTGACAGTCAGGAACATCAGCAGACTTTCATGTCAAATATCTGCTGATGTATAATTCGAATTAATCCAAGTTTTTTTCTGGGAGATTAAATGGATATGGATGAACTACAAGCCTTGGATTAATTAATCAATCAATGGTCAAGATGATGGAGACGTTGTAAGGAATTCAGAGTCATATCAAATGGAAATAAACCATTGGTTGACAGTCTGGACTGTCAGAAGGACAATGACAATGTCAGAAGGTACAACAGAGGTATTTTTAGGAATTTTCAGTAAAATCCTATAACGGTTATCATTCAAATTCAAATTCAAATTCAAACCACAGGATCTACACCTATAAATAGAGGACTCCTGATTCAGATTAAACATATACAAGAGCAAGAATTAACAGAAATGAACTATGTTTTTGAGCAAGAATTTATACAATCTGACCCTGCTGATACATAGAGCTTTAATCTACTGATCAAGTTTTCTTCAAGTTTTTCCTACTAATCAAGACTTATCAAGTTTACACACTTGAAGAACTCAGGCTGCTGATTCATTCATCCTGATCAGAATTCTACTGAAAGCAGAATCACTTTCTTGATTCAACCTTCTTTTACAAGAAGCTTACTGAAGACAGAGAAGCACTTATGTGTCAAGAACTGTTGTTTGTGTGGTGGAGCT
Organism: Gentiana macrophylla; assembly: GCA_026214975.1. Taxonomy (NCBI): domain Eukaryota; kingdom Viridiplantae; phylum Streptophyta; class Magnoliopsida; order Gentianales; family Gentianaceae; genus Gentiana; species Gentiana macrophylla. The sequence goes on along the minus strand of CM047817.1, from coordinate 77,260,014 downwards.
GGTGAAGAGGCAATCCTACCCTTCAAGGACCAGTGGAAAACTTAGGAGCAACAATACCACATGTTTCTAGTTTTCAGTTTATGAAGCCATAGTCATTGGTCAAGGACAAACAATTTAGGGATTTTTGTAACTGCAACCTCAAAAGTCTCTAGTGAATTTCCTCCAACATCACATGAGAAGAGTGGACTGACAGGATTACACCACCTGGAACCACTATAAATCTTGCCTACTTTACTTCATCATGCATTTACTTTCAGTAATTACTTTATCTGCATGTTTATCACATCAAACATTTTGAACTAGCTCTTGAATCACACCACCACGCGCACTACTAAGTATCTAATACTTGGTATCATATTTAATCAACAAGTAATAAGGCTTAATTTATTATATTCATTTGCAACAAACTCTAGAACTTCAATAGTCAAACAGACTATCGATAGTCGGCGAGAGCTCACGACCTTCTTCGAGTTTGTCAACTCCAAAAGTTTTAAGTGTTAAGTTTATTCACCCCCTCTAAACTTAACCAAAGCCTTTTCAAGGGACCAACAATTGGTATCGAGAGCGAGCTTACATTCAAGTAATCCTACTTGTTGTGCTTGTGAAAAATCTTTGAAAACTTTTTGAGTTTCTGCTTTTCAAAGTTTTGCATCATGGATAAGAATCAGTATGCTAGGACAATGTTGATGTGATTTTTTGATCATTTTGATGAGTATAAACGTCGCATGCAGTCTTATCTAGCTGCAACACATGATGAAATGATGGATGTACTGACAGATGGACCACTTGAGATCACTAAGGCTATAACTGTTGATGGCCAAAATCAGTTTGTCCCAAAGCCAAAGAATGAATGGGGTGCTGAAGATAGAAAGAGGGCAAACCTGAACAATATTGCTATTGACATTATCTACAGAACCTTGGATAGCAATATGTACATGAAGGTGAAAGATTGCAAAACTTCCAAAGATTTATGGGAGAAACTTCAACTTATCTGTGAAGGCACTGATGCAATCAAAAAGAACAAGATTAGTGTGGCCACGCAAAAGTTTCAAGAGTTCAAAATGAAATCTACTGAGACAATTAAATAGATGGAATCAAGGTTCAATGCAATTCTGGATGAACTCACCCTACTGAATGTTGTTTATACAAGAGAAGAGATCAACACCAGGATTCTCAAGGCACTACCTGCAAAAGAAGTCTTGGAGATGAAGGGGACTGCAATGGAGGAGTCTAGAAGTTTACATGAGGAAGACACCTTCAAACTGTTCTCGGGCTTATGAATTCAGCAAGGATCTAGTACCAAGTGCTGAAAAAGAAGCAACAAAAACAACTGCACTGGCTGCTGCACATGTTGAAGAATCATCAAATGTGCAAGATGATGTTTTGGATGAAATGCAAGAGCAGATTGCCCTAATGGAAAAAAGAATTTGAATGATGAAATCTGGAAAGGCATCTCCAAGAAATTCTGGCATGAAGTCTACTAAGAAAAAGGAAGAATCCAGAAAGGATCAAGACTTTTTTGTGCTTTCACTGCAAGAAACCAGGACATTTCAAACCTGACTGTCCTGAGTTGAAACAATAGAAGGATCCTGACTACCTGTTCTTTAATTGCAAGAAACCTGGATACTTCAGACCTGACTGTCCAGACCTGTTGAAAAACAAGGGTCAGCAGAGAAGACCTGGCAAGAAAGCATTGGTTGCTGATGATGAATTAGGCTATGAAGTGGAATCATAAAAAGGAAATGAATCAGATGACACTGCACTCATAGCTGATATGGATGATTATGCTTTAATGGCTACTATGGATGAAACAGAGGAGGTATACAATTCTGTATCTATGAATACCCCTGCTGATAGTGATTGTGAGTCCACTGGTGGATCTAATCCTAAAATTTCTGACAATGAAGAGCCTCTAGATGCCCTCCTTAATTAAATGAGGATAATACAATCTGGTTATGAGATTCTGAAGGCTGAAAGAGATGCACTTCAAGCAGAAATTCAAAGATTAAATGTTGAATTAAGAAGTCTCAATGGTAAGGAAAAAGATTATCAGCAGAGTCAACATAAGCCTGATGCATTTGCAGTAGCTGCTGAATCTGCTGCACAATCTAGTTCCACAACTGCATTCAAATTAGGAAATCCTTATGGTGATAAAACAGGCCTTGTATTTGAAACTCAACAATCTTCTAAAAGTGGATTTAGTAAGGGTGCTGAACCTAGTGCCAGAATTGGTCCTAAGTTTGTACCTGCACAAGATTCAACTCCACAAAAGGTTGCTGAGACAGTAAAACCTACTGTGAATTCTTCAAAAAGACAAAATCAGAAGTCCAAAAGGACAACAGCTCCTAACAAAAAGGGTGCATCCAAAGGTAGGACTGTTGGACCCTCTAGACCTGCTGATAGCAGACCTGCTGCAAAGTCTGTTGGACCACAAAAAGGGAAAAATCAGAGATATTCCAAAGATAAGAATGCTAAACCCAAGAATGTTAATCATTCAAAGGATACTTATCTCAGGGGGAAAGGCAGATTGTTCCCTACTGATGAAGATTGGAATATTCCCGCTCCTGTTGCTAGAAATAACAGAAATAACCATAATGCTAGGCCTAGACCTCAGCAATGGAATCATCAGAGGACTCAACAGAGGACTTATCAAAGACCTCAGCAGAGACCTCAACAGGCTCCACAATACAGGGCTATTTCTAACAGACAGCAAACTTATGATTATGCTAGTGCTTCTAACAATAGAAATCACTTCAAACAACACTTTGTACCAAAAGGCCAGAAATCATATGTGAATGCTATGTTAGGAACATTTTATTATGTTTTGATGATGGCCATACTAGCTGTTATAGCAAGCCTGAAATAAGTTAGAATTCTCTGTATAAGTCTTTACTTAGAGTCGACATGTTGTATAAGTTGAGTCGACAAGTATTGTACTAGTTGGTAGGACGGCAAAGTGAAAGCATGACATTCGGCAGAGTGAAGCCACCAAGCACCAAAGCAGAGATACTGAGAGAAGGATTATGATCGACTTATAACCAAGGAAGTCTGTGATGACCTTGGATAAGTCTAAGTTATGTTTCAAGTGATGAAACTCAATATTCCAATATGGTGTACACCGATCTCACCCAAATCAAGGATCGGTGAAGTATAAAGATTCTCTTGAAACTAAAGCAAAGAAGAAAGCAATTGAATCGGTGAGTACACCGATCGCCGGCAAAGAGAAAACAAAGCGGCTAAATCGGAAGGCTCACTCCACCGTTCTCTGAGGCGGTGAAGAGACACTTACAAGATCGATTTAATATACATTGAAGATTCAAGCAGATCATGCATTAAATGCACAATCATTAAAGGATCAATCAAGGGACGGATTTTTCGCTATACATTTGAAAGAAGAATCCGATCACTTTGAAATCAAGGAGAATACAATTAAGGGGAATCAAGAATAAAATCAAGGATTATTCCTCATTAATATAGCCAACGGACGGAATTTCAAAATCAAGGCTATTCAAGGCTATAAATAGAAGGCATTGACTGAAAAAGAAAATAACGATTAAAAAAGAAAGAAAAGCAGAAACTCTGTCAATTAGAAAAGCCTTCTCTATGAACTTACAAGGATACATCTAGTGATCAACTCAAACATCGAACTACAAAGTCATATTGTAAGGTGAGATTGATCAAGCAAGTGCGTGAATCACATTCACATCAAATCAAGCAAGCGAATCGAGGCAATCGAGAAGGAGTTGAAGCTGTGATATTTGTTGAAGGATTTTGATCTCGAAGGAGCGACAAAAGGAAGATCGAATCATCAAGCCATTGCGATCAAGGAGTGATAGTCTTGTAGATTGTGAAGCTTGGGAAGCCAAGGACAATCATCTTTGTTGTATCTGTGAAAACAATAGTGAATTCCTCCGATCATCACAGGAGAAGAGTGGATTAAGGGATTACACCACCCTGAACCACTATAAGCCTTGTGTCAATTTAATTTTCGCAATTTACTTTTGACACTTATTTAATTTGCCTACATCATAACACATATCTCGTGATTGTCTAAAGCTGATTTGAAAACAACATAGTAAGAAGGGACTTATCCATTGCCCAAAAGCTTTTAAAACACAAGAAAAGTTTTGAAACTCCACTATAGTCATTCACCCCCTCTCGACTATAGTTTCACCTTCTCTGGGACCAACAATTGGTATCGGAGCGGTGTTCCTAGTATCGAACCTATTCGAGATCTAATTTACGGTAACAAGGAGATCACATATTTTCAAAGTAGTTTTCAAATCGAAGTTTTCATTCTTTGCCATTTTTTTTCTTCAATTGCACCGATGGATTCCTCAAACTTCTTGTCAAAAGTACATTTTCAATGTTAATAATTTTGATGAATATAAAATAAGAATGTTATCTCATCTTGCAAACAACTCATGAGGAGATCTTTGGATGTAATCAATGATGGCCCAATCATGATCACTCTTGTGGTAGGCACAGGAAGCGAGATCAAGGAAAGGAGATAGACAAACCCAAGAAAGATTGGACCAAAGATGACAGGGAGAAGAGCAAACCTAGACTTTGTAGCAAAAGATATGATCTTAAAGACTACAAACGACAACATGTTCATGAGAATCAAAAGGCGCAAAAAGCGACAAAGGAGATGTGGGACAAACTATCATTGATAAATGAAGGATCCGAATTGAAGCGATCAAAGAAAACAAATTATCTGTTGCAAAGCAGAAATTTGAGAACTTTAAAATGAAGGCTGGTGAATCCATTGATCAAATGGACAAATGATTCTCAAGCATCATCGATGGCTGCTGTGACTTGGACACACATATCCACAAAAAAGTATGCTTGAAGATCTTGAGAGGACTACGAAAGATGGAAGATCATAACATCGATGTCGGAGGAACAACAAATCTTGCAAGCAGCGACACTCGACGCGATGTCCCAATTGAAAGCTCATGAATTCGAATTGAGCGGTGAAGATGGTGGTCCGCAGAGACACACAAAATTATCGCATTAAATTGCACCAACAAAGTAACTTTGCGAATGCATCAAACAAAGAGACACAAGAACTAAAAGAACGGGTAGCTTTATTAGTTAAGCGTTTTGTGAGTTTAAAAAGAAGCCATTCAAGGAAATTCAACATCAAACAAAAGTCAAGCTCAAACGAGAGACATGAAGAAGAAAGATGATGAATACAGATGCTTCAAAGCTGCAATAAGAGAGGTCAATTCAAGGTGATTGTCTGAAGAAAATGACAAAGATGATGAAAAGAAGAAATTCAAAGCATCCAAAAGAGAAAGGGCAAGAAGGCACTTAAGGCGAGAATCCAAAGAGTGAAAAGCATGAAGAATCATCGACAATGACTCGGATGATAGTGATGAAGAAAGACAACTCGGAAAATGAAAAGGCATGCCTATGCCTCATGACCAAAGAATTGGATGAAGACAAAAGTGATAGTTCGGCCGAGGAAACAAGCCTATGTTTAATGGCTAAAGAATCGAGATGAAAGCGAGGTAACATCTAGTTCTGTTCTTCATCTAATGCATTCACATCTAACACTTGCACAATCCTCTAGTCTTCCATTAGATACAATGAGACTAGTCCAAAATCTCATGACTAAATTTGATGAAATTGAAAAGAATCATGAAATTTCGGAAAAGGAATGCAAGGATCTAAGAAAAGAGAATAAGAGGTTAAAGAAAGAACTGGATAAAACAAGAAGTGAATTAACTAGTAAGGAGACCTACTTAAATGATCAACAAAAGCGAGATGACCATACATCTGTTACCAACAGATCGATTAAGAAGAACTTCTCACCGATAAAGGTAATCAACTTTGCACCACTAAAAGCACCGACTTACAAACCCTCAAAAAGGTTTGGATCCAGATCTGGTCTTGGCTATAATGATCGAGGATGAGCGTAGGGATAATAGTCAACACAATTCTAAATTGAGGACCACTAATGGACCAAAATTTAGAAAGGGACGAACCATGTCTCCAACAGATCATCATCTGTTCGGTGAAGTCAAACCCCCTTTGTAGTGAAACAAACAGACTAAATCCTCATTCCAATCATACAAAAACAACGACCATCACGAAGGTAAAAGCGGACTTCTTCCCTCGAGAGGATGATTGGAATATCACACCTTCAAAATACAAGAGGAAACCATTCCACAAAATGCATCATGTGATTAAGAAAAATCAATCTAGCTATGTTCTAGACACATGAAGCAAGAAAGGTTTCTATTGCATATTGGAAAGTGAAGAAGGATATAAATGCACCAAAAGGTGGAAAAAGTATCGAGAATACCTTCGTAAAAATATTAGAAGCTATTCTCGCCATGCCTTATACATATGAAGTTGATGACTTCAATTATCCAAAGAGAAGACCTTTTGGATACATACTTGGTATGGGAGGCATGATCTGCTATGAGATATGGACCCAAGCAGTGTTGGGTACCCAAACTTAATTAATCTGTTTTGTAGGATGTCCGGTACATAGACAGTGGATGTTCCGGACACATGATGACAGAAACAAGAAATGGATCAACGATTTTAAAGCTTTTGATGGACCCAAAGTCACATTTGGAGGAAAAGAAAACCCTGGCAAGATTAAGGGGAAGGCACAATACTCAAAAACAATCTAAAGATTCAAAATGTGGCATATGTCAAGGGACTTAACTTCAATCGATGAGCATCAGTCAATTACGTGACAAAGGCTACAATGTGCACTTCAACAAAGAAGGATGCAAAGTGATTCACAGTCAAACAAACACAGTGGTTCTTGCGGGTAGAAGACAAGACAACATGTATGTGGTGGGTGGAGAAACGACCAAAGCGAAACATGTCTACTTGTCAAGAATAAACAATCAACAAGATGGATTTGGTACAGAAGATTAAATCACTGAATTTCAAGACTATCAACAAACTATCAAGGAGCAAGTTAGTTGAAGGCACGCCAGAGATCACATTCAAGAAAGAGAGTCTATGTGATGCTTGTCGAAAGGAAAACAAATAAAAGCTCATTCAAATCAAAGCCTCATCAATCTACAACAAGAGTTCTACATCTACTTGCACATGGACTGTTTGGACCATCCACTCAGATAAGTGTGAGTGGTAAGAAATATACTCTTGTAGTGGTGGATTACTTCTCAAAATACACCTGGACCATCTTCATGAACAAGAAGAAAGAAACACTCAAGAAGCTACCGGACTTCTTGAGAAGACTCGAGAATGAAAAAGAGCTAAAAATTATCAAAATCGGATCGAGGATAGAGGCAATTGAATTTCTAAATGAAATTATCAGAACCTATTGTGAAGAAAATGGAGTACTACATCAACTATCTCTGCAGCGGGAACTCCACAACAAAATGGTGTAGCAGAAAGAAGAAAGCAGAACTCTCAAAGAAGCAAATCGAACAATGATTCTTTGAAGCATGCTTGCCAAAGAGATTTTGGGTCAAGCAGATAAACTGAGATGCCATACACAAAATAGATCAATCATCAACAAACATCATGGAAAAACTCCATATGAATTATGGAATGGTAGAAAACCCAATATCTCATATTTTCATATGTTTGGATCAAAATGTTTTGTCTTGAGCAGAATCATCTGCATACCTTTGATGAGAAAGGTGATGAAGCAATCTTCATGGGATACTCGGACACCAAACAAAGCATTGAGTACTAAATAAAAGAACATTGGTGATTGAAGAATCAATACATGTGATTTTTGATGAACCATATACAAATGGTGAAGATCTTCAAGACCAAGAAGAGAAAGCTGCACAGAGGCAAATCTATACAAGTGCAACCATACCAGCTACTATCCTGAATCATCTTTTTGAAAATCAAGAGGAGCCACATATCAATACAACAGGAGAAGCACCTGAAATTGAAGTTCATGCTCAGCATGAAGGTATGGAAGCACCAAGTGAAGATCAACTTCAACCAGACCTAAATTGGCTTAGAGACCATCCTGAAGAACAAGTCATTGGAGATATTCACACCGGAGTCAGAACAAGAAGACAACTGGAGCACATGCTAACTTGCTTTCTATCACAAGTGGAACCCAAGACCATAGATGATGCAATCCAAGATGCAGATTGGATCACAGCCATGCAAGAAGAACTAAATGAGTTTGAAAGAAATGAAGTCAGGAACTTGTTGTGAGACTGAAATGGCCAACATCATTGGTGCAAAATGGGTATTCAGGAACAAGATGGATGAGCAAGGAACTGTTGTCAGAAACAAAGCAAGGCTAGTTGCAAAAGGATATTCCCAAGCTGAAGGAATAGATTATGATGAAACCTTTGCTCCAGTAGCAAGATTGGAAGCAATAAGACTTTTTCTAGCATTTCTTTGCACACAAAGACTTCAAAGTCTATCAAATGGATGTCAAAAGTGCATTCCTAAACGGACTTTTGGAAGAAGAAGTTTATGTAGAACAACATCCTGGATTTCAAATCAAAGGAAAAGAAGACAAAGTATACAAACTCAAGAAGGCCCTCTATGGCCTCAAGCAGGCACTAGAGCACTGGTATGAAACTCTTGTCACAATTTACGATCAAGAATGGATTCAACAAAGGAACTATAGACAAAACTCTATTTAAACTAGAGGAAGGGCAAGCACATTGCTAGTGCAAATCTATGTTGATGACATAATCTTTGGATCGAGAAGATGAAAAGTTGTGTGAGAAATTTGCAAACCTAATGAAGAGCAAATTTTGGATGAGCATGATGGGAGAATTAAACTACTTCCTTGGCCTTCAAGTAAAGCAAATGAAGGATGGCATTTTCATTAGTCAAGCAAAATATACAAGAGATTTGATACACAAGTATGGGATGGACACAAGTGGCACAATGAGACACACCAATGTGTGCGAGTCATACTTGGAAAAGATGAAGGAGGAAAAGATGTTGATCGAGAAAATGTATAGAGGAATTATTGGATCATTATTATACTTAAGCGCAAGCGAGACCGATATTGCATTTGCGGTAGGAGTGTGTGCTAGATTTCAAGCTCAACCAAAAGAATCACATCTTCTAGCGACTAAAAGGATAATCAAATACTTGAAACACACCATCAATGTTGGCATTTGGTACCCAAAAGATGGAGGATTTACACCGATATCATATTCGGACTCGACTATCTTTGGATGCAAAATAGATAGAAAAAGCACCTCTGGAACATGCCAAATGCTAGGAACCGGACTAGTCTCATGGTTCAAAGAAAAAGCAAAACTCTATATCTACATCAATGGTGAAGCGAGAATATATAGCGGCAGGTAGTCATTTGTGCACAAATCTTGTGGATAAGACAATGACTAAGGGACTATGGAGTCGAAGAGAAAACAATCCCAATCATGTGTGACTACACAAGTGCAATATCTATTACGAGAAAATCGAGATTGCATTCAAGAACAAAGCACATTGATGTGAGACATCATTTTATCAGAGACCATGTTGAAAAGGAGATGTCATCCTAAAATACATATCCACCGAAGACCAATGGTGACATCTTCACTAAACCACTCGATTATGAAAGATTTAGTATGTTGAGAAGCGAGTTAGGGATGATTGAAATTGACTAAGTATCAACGAGCGGCTAAGCTGGAGTAATCGGCTAAGTGACTTCATCAAGCTGGTACAACCTTTGCCGTTACAGGAGATGTAGCGAGGTAAGGCACGGTATCCAAAGCAGAGGTAACTTAAGCGATTGTTAGAGCAGTTCAATGAAGCGGCTCGATGAAGAACTCATTGGACCGGTTAAGTGACGAAGGCACTTCACCGAAATAAAGACTTGGACAAATTCAAAGTGTGAACAAAATCAATTCTAAATACACGTGGAGAATAAGGAAATTATGGAGGATTATTCAAGACACACGCGTGGCGATCACGTTATGATCATGGAGGTAATTATATTATTTTTGAATTATAAACTCCTCGATTCCCGGGCTCTATCATTACTTGCCTCAAACCACTCCCCTCTATGCTCGAATATCGCGTTTTCATACACAAAATCATGCCATTATGTCACTAAATCCTTCCATATTCAAACCACGTTCACACTACCCAAATCACACTATATAAACAATACTTAGAGATGTTCGAAATCTTTACATACTACGCAAATTACAAACCCTACTTTTCTCAAAATATACTCTTCTAATCCTCCTCTACCTATCGATGGCTTCATCCTCCCAAATCATGCTCTTGAAAAATACTACGAAAAATCAATCATAACCGGCTCGTTTTCAAGCTCGAGTACTATCTCTCTTATTGTGACAACGATGCACAAGCACGACGCTGGTCGATTCTTTGTACAAATTTGGGGTGATGACCTTTCTAAACCCCAATAAGCGGTATCTGCTATGAGAATCGATAGCATTTTGGAAAACGCAAAGTTTATGCCCAAAGACGAAGAAGACCGAAGTTGATCGCATCACAAGCTCAATCTTTGGAAAGCACGAGTCATCACGCCCGGTACACTCAACGGGTTCTGAACCTCCCCAAATTGGTCTGCAAATGTCAAGCTTGTGACGACAGACATCCCAAAATTGCAATTTGAAATAGCCAAACGCCCCAAGCCAAAGCGACAAAGCGTACAATCTACCTAGATCAACGCTCAAACTTCCGTTCTTTGAATTTGCACCGTCATCACCAAAAATATTGAAGGAGAAAGGGTCACTGGAAAACCTAAGCGAGGTCGAGGATCAAGCGATGGCCATAATCTACGACGAATAAAGTTTGATTGGGCAACCTTCGTATTCAATCGATTGAAGGATCATATTCAAAAGGAGATTGACTTATCAATCACCGCACCAAGCAAGGGTTTGCGAGAAAAAGGCGATTTCGGGAAAAGAAATCATAGGGGTTCCTCTTCAACACACATTCAACGCCATGAAAGTACAACCCACAAATTTGCGGTCCCCACACAAGTCCAAAACAATGTTCACCTACATCAAGGCTTCCTGAAGCCGAAACCCATTGTTGGTCAAAAGAGGAAACAACTGAATCCAAAGCGGATCGAGTGGGACGAAGAACCAGGTCTCAAAAGGCACAAGTAGATACCATTGTGCCCAACACCAAAGAACTTAAATGAGCATATGATATTAAGTGATGACACGAAGCGAAGAAGAAAAGCAACAGGAGGAAATTGTCTATCCGGAGGAGGGTGAGGAAGGATATAGAATCACCTCATCCGAAGAGGAAGAGATAGGCGAGGCGGAAGATGAGTCGGAAGATGAACACCTAGAAGGTGAAGCTCATGCAACAAATCAGGAAGATATGGGCATATCGGCGATGAAGCCCGACCCTCCAGGAAGTGCTTTTCAAAAGCATTGGTACGGTTGACAAGCATTTCGGTGAGCCGGTGATAAAGCTCACTCATTTGAAATTGCCAACGCTCCACACAATTGCGCAAGGGGAAAAAGCGGATGAAGAAGTTCAATTCCAACAACCTCCTCTAGATGACCTCGGGCCTCACTGAGGCGAGAACAAGAAAAGTTGGAAGAAAAAGAAGAGGTTCAAAATGAGGAGGCGAGAGAAGGAAAAGAAAGAAAAAGAAGTTGAAGTAGGCGAGGAGCGGCAAGGTGAAGATCTTCGAGAGTGAAAATGATGAGGATGAAAAGGATGTCCATGTGGCACCTGAAGAAATTGATCCAGAGAGAGTCTTCAATCTGGACATTCAACCCCTTATTGTGGACATGGAAAGGCAATATTACAGTGAGGCAAAATCTGAAGCATGCCTTAAGGAGTGAAGCAACCTCCTTCAATCACAAGATTGAGGCTCTCATCAGCCACATCAAAATCCAAGATGAAGTCATGGAGAGACAAGGGAACTTAATTTGCAACTTACAACACCTCATCCCTCACCATGTCCAAACCAATCTTGAATTCCATGTTGAGACGGTTGACAACAATCTCAAGCCCTTGGTGGACACCCTCAATGCTCACACATCCAAAATTCAGCATCTGGATGAGATAATGGAGCATTCTGGCAAGCAACTGGACTTTCTCATCAAAGTTGGTGAGGCCAACAACAAATTACTGGAGAAAAGATTTGGCCCTCTCCCTGAGTCTGATGCCGCAATTGCAGACCTTGAGGCACATTTTGATGCTGCCACAAAGGGGGAAGATAACTCAAAGCCTGAAAGCTCCAGTGGAAAGAGACAAGGCAGCAAAGGCAAGGACAGCAAAGGCAAGGGCACGCCTGAAAGCTCCAGTGGAAAGAGACAGGGAAGCAAAGGCAAGGACAACAAAGGCAAGGGCATCAGGTTTGAAGAAATGAAGAAGTAAACCAATTGACTGTTGCTTAATTCAATTCAATCTATCTTATCATTTGTCTTTTTTTTATTACCCTATGATGGAAGAATAAAATCTTTGAGTTTTTAATCATTGACAATTATGAATTTTTGATTACTTATGTTCGAGGCTTATGAGGTTTTGGCATCATCAAAAAAGGGAAATTGTTAGGAACATTTTATTAGTTTTGATGATGGCCATACTAGCTGTTATAGCAAGCCTGAAATAAGTTAGAATTCTCTGTATAAGTCTTTACTTAGAGTCTGACATGTTGTATAAGTTGAGTCAGACAAGTATTGTACTAGTTGGTAGGACGGCAAAGTGAAAGCAGACATTCGGCAGAGTGAAGCCGACCAAGCACCAAAGAGAGATACAGAGAGAAGGATTATGATCGACTTATAACCAAGGAAGTCCGTGATGACCTTGGATAAGTCTAAGTTATGTTTCAAGTGATGAAACTCAATATTCCAATATGGTGTACACCGATCTCACCCAAATCAAGGATCGGTGAAGTATAAAGATTCTCCACGAAACTAAAGCAAAGAAGAAAAGCAAGTGAATCGGTTGAGTACAACGGTACCGGCCGGCAAAGAGAAAACAAAGCGGCTAAGTCGGAAGGCTCACTCCACCGTTCTCTGAGGCGGTGAAGAGACACTTACAAGATCGATTTAATATACATTGAAGATTCAGCAGATCATGCATTAAATGCACAATCATTAAAGGATCAATCAAGGACGGATTTTTCTCGCTATACATTTGAAAGAAGAATCCGATCACCGAAATCAAGGAGAATACAATTAAGGGGAATCAAGAATAAAATCAAGGATTATTCCTCATTAATATAGCCAACGGACGGAATTTCAAAATCAAGGCTATTCAAGGCTATAAATAGAAGGCATTGTGTAAAAAGAAAATAACGATAAAAAAAAGAAAAAAAGAAACTCTGTCAATTAGAAAAGCCTTCTCTCGAACTTACAAGGATACATCTAGTGATCAACTCAAACATCGAACTACAAAGTCATATTCGAATTGAGATTGATCAAGCAAGTGCGTGAATCACATTCACATCAAAGCGAAACAACCGAATCAGAGGCAATGAGAAGGAGTTGAAAGCTGTGATATTTGTTGAAGGATTTTGATCTCAAGGAGCGACAAAAGGAAGACCGAATCATCAAGTCTGTTGCGATCAAGGAGTGATAGTCTTGTAGATTGTGAAGCTTGGGAAGCCAAGGACAATCATCTTTTGTTGTATCTGTGAAAACAATAGTGAATTCCTCCGATCATCACACAGGAGAAGAGTGGATTAAGGGATTACACCACCCTGAACCACTATAAGCCTTGTGTCAATTTAATTTACGCAATTTACTTTACAACACTTATTTAATTTGCCTACATCATAACACATATCTGTGATTGTCTAAACTGATTTGAAAACAACATAGTTAGAAGGGACTTATCCGCTGCCCAAAAGCTTTTAAAACACAAGAAAAGTTTTTGAAACTCCACTATAGTCATTCACCCCCCCCCCTCTGACTATAGTTTCACCCTTCTCTGGGACCAACATGCTACACAACCAAATGTTAGATTCTATGGAAATGTAGCATACATATATGAACAAAATTGCAACACTTTCCAAAGAATACCTTATGGAAATTTGCCAAGGGTTGTGCTTACCACTGACCATTATGGACCCAAATAGGTTTGGGTACCTAAAACACATTAAATTTGTTTTGTAGGGTGTCTGGTACTTTGACAGTGGGTGTTCCAGACATATGACAAGAAGTAAGCACTGTTTGACAAATTTTGTGGCAAATGATGGACCTAAAGTTAATTTTGGAAACAAAAGTACACCAGGATACACAAGAGGATATGGAACACTGGTGAGAAATGGTTTGACCATCAAGAATGTTGCATATGTTGAAGGCCTGGACTACAACCTGCTGAGCACTGGACAATTCTGTGACATGGGTTACAATCTCACTTTTGACAAAACCTACTGTATTATCATGAGTGAAGTTGGAGAACAAGTTGTGTTGGCTGGAAGAAGACATCTTAACATGTATTGGTGGATTGGTCTACTGCAGTTCCAGAAACATGTCTTATTGTGCATACAAAGTCAGAACTGAATTGGTTATGGCATAAGAAGTTGAATCATCTCAATTTGAAGATATCAATCAGTTGGTGAAGAAAAAGTTGGTGGTTGGTTTACCTGAGATCACACACAAGAAGGATGGTGTATGTGATGCTTGTCAGCAAGGAAAACAAACTAAGTCAAGTTTCAAGTCAAAGACAAACAATCAACCAAAAGAGTACTGGAGCTGATGCAAATGGATCTTTTTGGACCAGTTATTCCAACAAGTATAACAGGAAAGAAGTACATTCTAGTTGTTGTGGATGACTTTTCAAGATTCACTTGGGTGATTTTTATGAACAAGAAAAGTGAAACACTTCAAAAGATGCCTGAACTTTTGAAGAGATTACAAAATAAGAAAAGTGTGACAGTAGTGAAAATCAGATCGACAAAGTGCTTGAGTTCCTTAATAAAGTCATAAGAGAATACTGTGAACAAAATGGTGTCTTTGCATCAATTAGCATTTCTTTGGAACACCTCAAATGAGAATGGGGTTCTTTGAGAGAAGGAACAAGACTTTGAAGGAAGCAGGAAGAACTATGATATGTGAACAAGAAGATTATGAAGTCACCTTATGAAATTTGGAATGGAAAGAAGCCAAACATTTCTTACTTTCATCCATTTGGGAGCAAATGTTTTATCTTGAATCATAAGGAGCAACTGAAGACTTTCCAACCAAAATCTGATGAAGGAATATTTTTGGGATACTCTTCAGTCAGCAAGGCTTTTAGGGTGCTGAACAAAAGGACATTGAAACATGAAGAATCAATACATGTCGTGTTTGATGAACCTAAGTTCACTGGAATGGAGAATGAAGAAGTTTCAGAACCTATTGTGAATCAGAAGGTCATTGAACCAGAATTTGTTGAAGTTATAAACAAATTAAGTAACATAAAGATTTCTGAAGAAAACCCTGCTGAAGAACCTGCTGAAAACACTAATGATACAACAACAGATGCAGGATCTGCTGCACCCCTTAATGAACCTACAGCAGACCCTACTGAAGATCAAGTTCCTGTAAATCAAACAAATCAAGATTTACAATGGTTAAAGGATCACCCTGCTGAACAAATAATTGGTGATGTACAACAAGGTGTGAGGACTAGAAGACAACTTGAGGCCATGTTTACATGCTTTCTATCTCAAATAGAGCCAAAAGTTGTTGAAGAAGCAATTTCAGATCCAGATTGGATAATTGCTATGCAAGAGGAACTTAATGAGTTTGAAAGAAATCAAGTTTGGACACTGGTGGATAGACCTACTCATGCAAATGTCATAGGTACCAAGTGGGTATACATAAATAAACTTGATGAATCTGGTACCATTGTTAGAAACAAGGCCAGACTAGTAGCAAAAGGCTATTCTCAAGCTGAAGGAATAGATTTTGATGAGACGTATGCCCAGTTGCAAGATTGAAAGCTATCAGATTGTTTTTGGCATATGCTGCTCACAAGAACTTCAAAGTATTCTAGATGGATGTCAAAAGTGCATTTCTGAATGGCATTCTGGAAGAAGAAGTGTATGTTCAACAACCTCCTGGTTTTGAACTAAAGGATCAAGAAGATAAAGTGTATAAACTCAACAAAGCACTATATGGTTTGAAACAAACACCAAGAGCATGGCATGAGACCCTATCTCAATTCTTGGTGAGAAATGGTTTTACCAAAGACACAATTGACAATACACTTTTCAGAATCAATGATGGTGACAGCACCCTGCTGGTACGAATTTATGTGGATGACTTTATATTTGGTTCTGAAAATGAGATGCTATGTGAAAAGTTTTCTAATCTCATGAAAAGCAAGTTCTAGATGAGTATGATGGGAGAAATGAACTATTTCTTGGGATTGCAAGTCAAGCAATTAAAAGATGGAATCTTCATTCATCAAACTAAATACACCAAGGAGCTGTTAAAGAAGTTTGGAATGGAAAGTAGTACCAAAATATCAACTCCTATAGGGACAAACATAAGGTTGGATGAAGATAAAGATGGCAAAGATGTTGATCAGACCTTATACAGAAGGATGATAGGAAGTTTGTTGTTCCTCATTGTCAGCAGACCTGATATATCCTTTGTTGTAGGTGTATGTGCAAGATTTCAATCCAAACCTAAGGAAAGTCACTTAGCTGCAGTGAAGAGGATTCTCAAGTATTTAAAAGAGACCTTAGGAGTTGGAATATGGTATCCAAAATATGGAAGTTTCAAGGTTATATCTTTTTTAGATTCTGATTATGCTGGATGTAAAGTTGATAGAAAAAGTACAACGGGAACATGTCAGTTAATGGGCAGTAGACTTGTTTCCTGGTTCAGCAAGAAACAAAATTCCAGATCAACTTCCCACTCTTTGCAGCGAGTACATTCTTCTTTGGAAAGCTGCTTTGTGCACAAGTTCTATGGTTAAGACGGCAACTAAGGGATTATAGGAATGAAGAAAGAGAAATTCCCATAATATGTGATAACACTAGTGCAATTGCAATCACAGAAAATCCTGTTTTGCACTCAAGAACCAAACACATTGATGTGAGACATCATTTTATTAGAGATCATGTTGAAAAGAAAGATGTTGTGGTTCTTTACATCCCTACTGAAGATCAACTTGTAGACATCTTTACAAAACCTTTGGACAGTGAAAGATTTGCCAAGTTAAGGACTGAACTGGGCATTATCCAGGTTGATTGACCCTCTTGACAGTCGCAGTCGAGTAATTGGAATTCACCAAGTGGACTAGTCTTTGCCCTGCTGGGTGAGCTCACTTGGTAGATTAGTCATTGGTATCAACAATTCCTTAGTACTCTTCTAGTTTGAACAATTGAGCAAATAAAGTTTCCAAGGGGATTGGTCTTTGTCCTGTTGGGTTAACTCACTTGACAGATCAGTCATTGGCATTAAACTTCACTTTGTAACATCAATTAGACAATACTAAGTTTTTATAAGATCAGCTGTGAAGTTTGTATATAAGCAGTGTCTTGAACACCGCTAAGTCTCATCGAAGTCACAAACAGACTTGTGAACCCTGCTAAGCTTGCTGTATAGAACGTTGCTGATAAGTCAGACTTTAATGAAAGTCAACAGTCAAGTTATTGGATATTAACCTTATCCTTTATTACAGCTGTTATATTTCATAATGGTTTTGTACTAATAGGATCAATTAGTGGGACACGTGGCGGTACTACATTCAAGTTAGACTGAGATTGTGTAATAACGGTACAGTACGTGAGCAGTACATGACTGACGGTTTCACTTTTACACCCACTACTTTCTGTTATATATACACTGATATACACTATGTATATTCACAAGTATTCTTAGATCAATCTCAACTGAAGAATATACGAGTGTGAACACAGATTCAAAGAATTTTTATTATTTATCTTTCTAAAATTCTACAATGGCAGACAAAGATGTTCATCTTGGCACAAGCCAAAGTGTAAGAGGTTTTGTTGTTGATGCTAACAAGACTGAGTTAGCCATCAATATTGGAAGGAGAATAAGGCGGTATGAAGGATTGGAGAACGTCCTAAATCTCAGGTTGAAAAGCATATCTTATGTCAATGTTAATAATTTCTGGAGGAACATGGTGATAAAAGAAAATAGAGAAGCATTTACCACAACAGTCAATGCACAAGAGATTGAAATCACTTCAGATCTGCTGAGGGAAGTTTTTGGATTTGGACCAGGAAACAATGCACCTACAAATCCAGAACTGATGCAGTTATCCAGATTAGATTTTGTGGAATCTATAAAGACAAACAAATCTGCTGCAACGGCCCTGAATAATGTGAAGAATATTGGCTTGGAATATAACCTGCTGAGCAAGATCATTGCCAAGAATATTCTAGGATTCAGTGGAAGTCTTGATACACTCTCTGGTTCAAAGATAGACCTGCTGATAATCATTTTCAGAAGCAAGAAATTTGATTGGGTTGGATTCTTTGTGCAACACATGAAGAAGTTTGTGTCAGATGACAGAGATGGCACAAGAAAATCAAAGACAAAGCCCCTAGGGCTATTGATTCAGACCTTGCTAAATCATCTAAAGATACTTTGCTTTGTTGCACCTTCTAAAATCAACAAGACAAGATACAAGCGAGAAATAAATTATCCTATTCTGGTTTAGATGATGATGATGAAGAAGGAGATGATGAGGAGACTGATGGTGATGATGATGGTGATGGTAGAAAGGAACAGAGAACCAAGGCTAAAAATGATGTGCAACTTTCTTTGCACCAAAGAAGCTGTGTGAGTAAAAGAAATTTGGTGAGACAAGGAAGATAAGCGAGATGTTAATGCCTAAAATAACAAAGCAAACAATCGTAGACACTGCTTGAGTCCATCGAGGACCAAGTTGACAGTGAGACTGCTGAGCCTACTGGAGTTGCAAAGAAGACTGCTGCTGATTTGTTGAGGGAACAACAAAAAGAGGATTCTAGAAAGAGGAATTTGCTAGTAAAGAGTGATTAGAGGAAGAACTTTTGAAAAGGAACAACAACCAAACAAAAAAAGAAAACAGGTTGTGAAGAAGAAAGTACATGGAAAGGGCAAAGAACTGAGAGTTCTTAACAAAGAGAAGGAGAACTTGATGAAGATGCTGAGCCTATTGATAAGGCTACTGAAGTTTTTGATGGTCAACAAGCTGAAGAACCACAGTAGACTGCTGCATCTGAACCTGCTGTGGAAGTCAACATACCTGTTCAAGGCCCTGCTGAGACAGACTCGGGGGGAAGGAAAAACTATTGAAGACCCTCCTGTAGAGCATGAAACTCAGGGGGAACCAAGTGTTGAACAGATGGAGGTAGTAGGTACCAACTTGCAACCTGAAGAACCTACTGACCTATTTGTATCTACTGAAGATACACTGAGCCACATTGTTGAAGCTTTTGGAAGTCAACAAGCTGAGCAAACTACTCCAAGAAGGCCTACTATGCCTTTTAAGAGAAAGGAGAAGAAATCCAAGAAAGGATATGTGGATCCTAACATCACAAGGGTTGAAAAATATTTTGAATGGAAGTTTGGATTCTTTAAAAGACAGAAATCAGAAAGAGAGCCTATGTCTGGATTTGAAGAATGGGATTTTGACAAGTTGGGAGTAAAGATTCTACTTGGATTGATTGATACTTCTAAGCTAGGTGCAAGGCTGCTAGCAATCATTGAAGATGAAAAACAGAAATGAAGTATCATGTTCAAAGATCCCAAATACACACCTGATAGTGATGATTCATCTGATTCTGATGATGATCATCCTATGTTTCCAGGAGAATCCAGTGGTACTGCAATGCAAAGACCTACTGAAGAGACTGGATAGGGGTCTACTGACAAGACATCAGATCAATCTACTGATGGCAAGTCTGCTGAGGGTCAGTAGACTGATAATTTGAATGAAGAAATGGAAGCTGCTACTATTGAATATTTGGAAGCTCAAATCAATGCAAAAACAACTCTTGAAGACAATATATTGATCAAGGTTTCTGATATTGTTATGATTGAACTATCTAAGGATAGCTCTGAAGATTCAATTCAGTTTCAGGACAGTGTGGACACAAATGAAGTTTTAGCACAAGCCTTTAAAATTCTTGGAGAGATAGCTGCAATTGGTGGTGTGCTAGAAGAAAATTTGAATGTCTTTGTGGACATTGCTGTTGTGTTGGAGGTTCAGTTTGCTGAGGTACATATATCAACTGAACAAAGGTCGGAACTGGTGGTTCCAATCACTGAGGATCAGACAGTGTTGGAACAAAGGTTGGACTTAATATTGCGATTGGAGGAATCCCCTGTGCATTGTGTGGAGACTGCTGTTGAACATGCTGGTGTAGAACAGGCTGCTGAAGATAAGGTTGCTGAAGGCAAAGATGGTCAGCAGACTGTTGTTGATGAAGAGCAGCTGCTGGATTATGATTTTAGTGATGAGCAGTTTCAGATGCATTAAGAAGAAGCTGAAGCAGAGCACCAACAAGAACATGTACCTATATTTGAAGAAGTACCTGTTCTAGAAGCTGTACAAGAGCATCAACCTGAGCCAGAACCTGTATTTGAAGAAATTTTTAGAAATGTTGTTGAAGAAGGTCCTGAACCCCATGAATGGGACAGGACAAGAGAAATTGTTGTAAGGCAACCCAGGGCTGAAGATAATGTTGAACAACCTACTGGAGGGTTTGTTGGTGGTATGGCTGGAATGAATGCAATTCCAGTGCATATTTTGGATGTGTTGATGGCTGTAAGGGATGATATAACTCAACTGAGAATAGAAGTGAGAGGAGATTTGAAGATCTAGTGAATTTGGTGGAAAACAGAGGAAGAACCTCTGAGATTGCTGCATCCAACATCACCTCTCTTCAATTTTCAACTAATGATCTGCTAAGAGTGGTTGCTCGTGTAAAGAATGAAGTTGTAAATAGAAACAAGAATGTGGTAGAACAGATTGCTTCTTTGCATAAGAAAATTGACAAACTTGCTGAGACACCTAAATCTGATTAGGCACTTCACCCTGCTGTCACTGATCCTAAACTGACTGAGATGATCAATCTGCTGGAACAGACCATTGAATGAAGGATCACTGCAGTTGACACAAGAACTGAGATCATGGAAGGACAACTAGATAACCTGGTGAATACACATGAGAGTGTTCTTGGTCTGCTGAACCATTTTATTGATGATGTCAATAAGGGGGAAGAAGGATCTACAACAGAAGCAAAAGAAGCTGCCAGAATTTTTCATAAGAAGACATCGGAAGCAGATATCAATGAATTTAGGAAAGCCTGCACCTGGGAGAGTACAGCTCAATGATGATCTGCTGAAAGATTTTAGGAAGGTTTATGGAGCAAGAAGGAAACCCTATTAGGATATGTCTTTTATGGAAGGTCTGGAATCCTTCCTTGGACATAAGTTATGGGGGGCAAGGATAAAGTCACTGAGATTGACAAGAAAAACTCCAACACCTGGTAGAGGAGGATCTGCTGGAAGATCTGGTGGAAGGATACAATCATTTGCTGTGGAAAAAGAAAAGTTATGTTTGGAAGAATTCAAGTCATGCTATATGGGAGGAGGTTTCAATTGGCAAGGTGTCCGGTTGAACATAAATGAAGCCTGGAAATGGTGGAAAATAGTGAATACTTGGATTGATTTCACATTAATTGAAAATCAGTGGATGGTGGACATGCAAAGGGAGATAAGAGAATATCAAAAGAAGAGAGAGGAAGAAGAAGAAAGAGAAATGAGGAGATAGAAACTAAATCAGCACACTTACATTGCTTATTTTAAATTGCGGATCTTAGTTGTAATAATTTTTGAACAAAATTGAACATCAATAAATATATGAATGAAAAGTTTGTTCTGTTTTGTGTTTTCAATCTTTTTGCTTTGCTGTAAAGAGGGTATTGGCATCATCGCTAAAAAGGGGGAAATTGTTAGACATATTCTAGTTTTAATGATGAGTGCCAGACTGGCTGTTATAGAGCAAAGGCAAAAAGATGTCTAGATTAATTGTATAGTCTTACTAATGTTTGATCTTTGTATAAGTTTGATCAAACAAGCACTGTAAAGAAGTCAGCTGACTTGTTCAACAGACTTGTCTTGGTTATTAGGGTATCTAGGTCAGTAGATTGTCTAGGAACCTGCTGATGGTAGAAGGCTGAGGGTACAAACTCAGTATTGAAGGCTAAGGGATCAAACTTAGTAATTAAAGTCAAGGATATGGATCGAGAATTTAGGGTAGATCTGTGATGACCTGGATCGATCACATATACTTTGTGTGTAAGGTCTAAGTTCCATTTAAGTCAAATTGTGATTGGAACTTGGTTATGTTAAAATGGTGTACTCTAACTTCATTATAAAAGTTAGATGAGAAGCGATCGGTGAAGTGTTTATCAAAACACAAGCAGACTAAAAGCCAATCGACAATCGGGGACATCAACAGGACTTACATGTCAAATATCTGCTGATGTATAATTCAAATTAATCCAAGTTTTTTCTGGGAGATTACATGGATAAGGATGAACTACAAGCCTTGGATTAATTAATCAATCAATGGTCAAGATGATAGAGACGTTGTAAGGAATTCAGAGTCATGTCAAATGGAAATAAACCATTGGTTGTGATGCCTGGATCGTCGGAAGGACAATGATGATGTCGGAAGAAGGTACAACTGAGGTATTTTCAGGAATATTCAGTAAAATCCTGTAACGGTTATCATTCAAATTCAAATTCAAACCACATGATCTACACCTATAAATTGAGGACTCCTGATTTAGATTAAACATATACAAGAGCAAGAATTAACATAAATGAACTAAGTTTTTGAGCAAGAATTTATGCAATCTGACCCTGTTGACACATAGAGCTTTAATCTACTGATCAAGTTTTCTTCAAGTGTTTCCTGCTAATCAAGACTTATTCAGTTTACACACTTGAAGATCTCAGGCTGCTGATTCATTCATCCTGATAAGAAGTCTACTGAAAGTAGAATCACTTCCTTGATTCAACCTTCTTTTACAAGAAGCTTACTGAAGACTGAGAAGCACTTAGGTGTCAAGAACTGTTGTTTGTTTGGTGGAGCAGGTGAAGAGGCAATCCTACCCTTCAAGGACCATTGGAAGACTTAGGAGCAACAATACCACCTATTTTTAGTTTTCAGTTTGTGAAGCCATAGTCATTGGTCAAGGACAAACAGTTTAGGGATTTTTGTAACTGCAACCTCAAAAGTCTCTAGTGAATTTCCTCCAACATCACATGAGAAGAGTGGGTGACGAGATTACACCACCTGGAACCACTATAAATCTTGCCTACTTTACCTTACTGCATTTACTTTCTGCAATTACTTTATCTGCATGTTTATCACATCAAACATACTGAACTAGCTACTGAATCACACCACCTGCACTACTAAGTATCTAATACTTGGTATCATATTTAATCAACAAGTAATAATGCTTAATTTATTATATTCCACTGCAACAAACTCTAGAACTTCAATAGTTAGCGGACTCATCGATAGTCGTGAGACTCATCGACCTTCTTTGAGTTTGTCAACTCCAAAAGTTTTAAGTGTTAAGTTTATTCACCCCCCTCTAAACTTAACCAAAGTATTTTCAAGGGACCAACAGTAGGCGACTCAGATTGTCCGCTACAACATTCTCACAAACCTTGTGATCTTTTATACTCATGTCAAACTCTTATATGAGGAGAATCCACCTCAAAATTCGTGGTTTCACGTCCTTTTTTATCGAATAAGTACCTCAGAGCTGCATGGTCATTATGCACAACCACCTTGGAACCTAGCAGGCACGATCTAAACTTATCAAAGGCACACACGACTACTAGCAGTTCCTTCTCAGTCGTGGAATACTTACATTGTGCAGGGTTCAACGTGTGGCTCGTATAGTAAATAGGCTTAGACAATTTATCCCTCTTTTGACCCAGGACAACCCCCACAGCAGTGTCAGTGGCGTCACACATCACCTCAAACTCCTCACTCCAGTCAGGTGCTATCAAAATGGGAGCATTAACTAATAAATCCTTCAAGGTATAGAAAGCTTTAAGGCCCTCATCATCAAAGACAAATGGAATGTCCTTGGTCAACAGGTCCATCAGTTTCTTGGCAATCTTAGAAAAATCTTTTATGAGTCTTCCATAAACCCTGCGTGACCAAGAAAACCACAAAGTGTTTTCAAGTTCATGGGAGGTGGGAGCATCTCAATTTCCTCCACCTTGGCCCTATCAACCTCAATGCCATGCCTTGATATTTTGTTACCTAAGACAATCCCTTCTTCCACCATAAAGTGTCACTTCTCCCAATTCAACACCAAATCGGTATCCTCACATCTCTACAAAACTTTATCCAAGTTCTCTAAACATTGATTAAAGGAATCTCCGAACACACTAAATCCATCCATGAAAACCTCTAAAAACTTCTTTATCATATAAGAAAATATGGAGACCATGCATAATTTGGAATGTCGCGGTGCATTTCACAACCCGAACGACATTCGTCTGTGGGCAAAAGTGTAATAGGGATAGGTGAAAGTGGTATTTTCCTGATCCCGAGGGTGTATAAAAATTTGATAAGAATCACTAAACCTATCTATGAAACAAAAAATGCATGAGCATTAAGACGCTCTAACATCTGATCAATAATAGACAAGGCGAAATGATCTTTTCATGTAGCATCATCTACTTTCCTATAATCTATACATACATGATAGCCAATAACAAGATACATACGCATTAACTTATTATCAGCATCAGTAACTACAGTCATACCTCCATTTTTTGGCACTACCTGTGAGAGGCTTACCCACTCGCTGTTTGATATGGCATAAATGATCCTTATCTCGAGCATCTTTATGACTTCTTTCTTCACCACCTCCTGCATGTGTGGATTCAACCTCCTTTGTGGCTAAAGCACTACCCGTGCATCCTCATGCAAAATAATCTTGTGTTTAAATATATATCTTGAGGCTTATCCCCAGATATCTGACATCTTCCACCCAAAAGCCTTTTTGTGGATCTTCAAGACTCTTAGTAACTTCTCTTACTGCAAAGGGGTAAGTGCAGACAAAATAATTAAAGGAAGTAAGTTACTTTCAAGAAATATGTACTTGAGGTGTTCAAGTAATTGATTTAGCTCCATGTCTTTTGGTGGGTCCTTGATTGACGGCTTCATCTTCTCTTCATTCAATTCTATCTCTATGAACTTGTGCCATTTTGCATTGACATACTCAGTGGCCTCCAAGTCGTAAGTTGCTTCTTTCAAACTTTCATTAGGGTCCTCCACAGTGCTCGACTTTATCAAACAGTCCTCCAATGGCTCAGTATATCCCTGCATGTTACTACATTCCGAAACAAGAGGATAAATAGAATCGAGAAAATGACATTCATATGGGTCATCACATGGGTGCTTTATAGTTTTGTAGACATTTAAGGTCATAGTCTCATCACCCACTCTCATTGTATTCTCTCATTTCTATATATCTAAAAAGTTCTACCCGTAGCCAAGAAAGGTCTACCTAACAATATTGAGGTACGACTATCCTCCTCTATATCTAACACACACAAAATCGACGGGTAAAGCAAGTTTCTATACCTAAACCAACACATCCTCAACAACTCCCATAGGGTGACTAATTGACCTATCCGCTATTTGTAAGGTCATGTTTGTTCTTTTAAGTTCACCCAACCCCAAGCACTCAAAAAAATTCCTAGGCATCAAGCTGACACTTGCTCGTAAATCACACAACACCTTAGGAAACAACATTGTGCCTATAGTGCAAGGGATAGAAAAACTCCCAGGATATTTCAATTTTAGGGGCAATTTATGCTGGAAAATAACAAAATGCTCCTCGTTGTGACTAACAACTTCCTATATTTTAGCCTTGTTTGATAAAATCCCTTTTAGAAATCTAACATAAGACGAAAGCACGTGTGCAAATAGGATATTTATCTCACCTTTTGTAGGATATCAAGGAATTTGTTTTGACTTTTAGTTAAAGTTGGCTTTTTACGGCCACTAGGAGGATAAGGAAAAGTAGATAAATCAAAAGAAGGTTTCTTTACAAAATCCATAGTTGAGCTGTCTTTACCTGCATGTGTAGTGTCTGGATGCTTTCTTGGCAATGAATGTGGTGCATTTGCCTCTTTCTCCATCTCTTCAGCTTCTTTTGGTTCATCAATTACCACCCAATCATCAACTTCTTCTTTCTACTTCTCTTTCTTGCTCTCTTCTTCAACCTTGGTCGCCTCCACATCGCTTCCTACGACCTTTCCACTCTTTGTATAGATTGCATTGACCCCTTTGGGGTTCCTCATGATGTTGCTTGGCAACCCACCGCTTGGAGATGAAGTTTAATTCTCAGTTATTTGCTATATTTGTGTTTCCAAGTTTGTCACAACAGATTGCAAGTCAAGTGGGCATTTTTCATCTCTTTCACATCCATACTCATTTGCTCTAATAAGATATCCATGGAAATTCTAGGTTGCATGGATTCTCGAGATGTTGGTGCTATCTGTGAGGGCGGGGCATATTGCACATGAGCATTATGGTGCATATAAGCCCCTGGCTAAGGTTGGCTCTTATTCCTAAAAGTACCTCGAGGTTGAGGTATATATTTGCTCTATTGAGGTTGAGCAATATGTTGTTGAAAATCCTATGCCAGCCCCAGATTTCGTGCCCATGCTATATTCCGGTTATCTCGATAATTCTAATGATATTTCTCTCTATTTAGCTAGCTATGTAATTCACATCCATTTGTTGCAGGTCTTGCATCAAATTCAGATCAACAGTAGTATTGACTAAAGGGCTTCCATACATAGGATTCATATCTATGTAATGCATGTTGCGTGGATTCTCTTTTGTCGAGTCTATCTGTTGGAAAAAATTGATCATTAAGAATCTGACAGGATATGAAGAACTCCAAGGCATGCAAATTGCGTTATCTTTTAAGAGATGTTTCGTCCCACACGATTGTCATTTTGATATGCAACCTCATACTTTCCTCATTAACCTCTGGCTACACAATCGCTACAATCGGCATCCTCGGATTTTGGGGAGGGGAATGGGCAATAAGCCGTGGCCTAGTGGGCATGCCCCAAGGACGGATTTGCCAGTACTTTACCAATTTGACACAAACCGGCACGGAAAGTGTCATAGTTGATCTGTCCAAATTGATCGGCTCACGTAGACTTGGCAGCCCTAACATAGAATACGACTTTGCAAAGCCAAACACTACAAACCT
The DNA here is from genome assembly GCA_026214975.1 of Gentiana macrophylla. NCBI lineage: Eukaryota > Viridiplantae > Streptophyta > Magnoliopsida > Gentianales > Gentianaceae > Gentiana > Gentiana macrophylla. The sequence goes on along the minus strand of CM047817.1, from coordinate 77,232,851 downwards.
ATGAGGCCAACCTGTTGAGACCATGAGATACCTAAGCCTGAAATTTAGTTCCAACCATGTGTGGATATTCTTAAACAAGCAGGTCAAAACCACTACCAAAATTGAAAAAGGCAACACAGTTGAATGTATAAACTAGGGATAATATTATAGTCTAAAAAAGGATTGGAATTTCAACAAATCATGAAAAACATTCTTTAAAAGGAAGAAGATGCCATAAGTTCACCATGCAAGAAAGAAACGATACATCACAATTACAATGCTACTCACGCTAAGAGTTCAAGTTCTATTTATTTGTTTCCATGTTGGTTTGAATATCTTTCCAGAAAAGAGCCAAATGCCATGGATCTAAGTATGAAGATTAACTTCTAACACGGAAATAAGCACACATATATAAGGAAGGTATCCATGAGCAAGTCCATTGACATGATCCATATGTGACTCAGAGTACCGCATCCACATTCAATGACGATTCCCATTACCCCTGCAAACGCATAAAGCAAAAATAAGTATCCATCAAGGTCAAGTCACCTCACCCCCCACCCCTAGAAAAAAAATATTAAAAAGGAAAAGTTGTCCATCAATTATTCATTATGGGAAGCTTACAATAAAGCCTAGCTTGAGGGTGTTTGTTTCCCCATAGATTTTAACGTGAAATGGTTGTAGGATGACCGTACAAGTGGCATATATTAGAGCATTATTTTCTTACCTTTTTTCATATAATACACTTTTATTATGTGTGAGGGGTTAGAAATGAGAGGTAGTAATATGTGTCACTTGAATACAACCTTCTTACAACCGTTGTATTATAAAATTTCTCGTGTTTCCCTAAAAGTGTTTCACCCTATGAATTTATTTTATTAAATGGATAATAAAGGTAATCAAAGAATAAGCACAAGAAAAAAATGCGCACAATAATAAAAAAATTAAAAAGCATCATATAGTTGTTCCATAAAAGCATGAGTGTGTTTTCCCTAAACGTGTTTCTCCCTATTAATATTTAAATAATTTGATCACATTTTTTATATTAAATGGATAAATATACGTAGTCAAATAATAAGCAGATGAAAAAAAAGGCACAATGATAATAAAATTTAAAAGCACCTTATAGCTGTTTTTTTAACGCAATTATTGCTGACCCTTGGGCCAAGGGTTTTGCAGAATAAATATGTTTATCATTATCTATCGTACATACATAAACATAGAAACATATGTTATTATAATAAATACAAATTATTAATAATATTTATTATCTAATAATAATATTAGTAATAACATACTACTCCAACAATAACAACAACAATTATACTCTTACTAGTGGGGGCCACCGTGCGATGCACGGTGTGCCCTCACTTTTTTTATGCACCGATTATAGTTTTTATGTTCTGCAATAAATTTATTTTAAAAAAATAAAGAAGATATCAACCTACTTCAATGCTTAGAAAAGCATTTAAAACATCCTCACAGAGGTGACAATACGCTGCATGTTTGCAGCAAAGAAAGGTTACATGTGGGGAAAAATCTCGAAGATCAAAATGCACCTTCGTGCAAAAAAAAGTCAAACAGAGTTTTACGTGAACCAATAAAACTACATAATAACAAAATTAAAATTTCCCAAACTCGAATAAATGAATTGTTAGTCGTAGAATATTATTCATGTCGACTTAACCCTAACTAATTCTAATAAAAAGAAATAAAAAGAAAAGGTTCGGAAGATTTTCATTTTCTTATCTTTTATCAAGTAAATTAACCGAAGGATAAGTAAGATAAATGGGAGTTGGATCTCGTTTTTATTTTTATGTATCTTTTATGTATCATAGATCGAATGAACATTCTCATTCCTTGTCTAATTTTTACAATATTTTATTTTCTAGTAGTTTTTGTGGCACCGCATCAAATCATACGACTTTGTTTTACTTAACCAAAAATTACGAAGATCGAAATGCACCTTCGCACAAAAGTCAAACCAGAGTTTGATTGTACCAATAGAAACTACATAATAACACAATTAAAATTTCCAAACTCGAATCGAGAATTGAATGCTTCAAATAAAAACCCTAGTGATAAACACGTTGATGTGATAACACCGTATCAAATCGTACGACTTCGTTTTACCTAACAAAAAAAAAAGGAAAAGACAAAAATTTTGGTATAGCGACGACCAAAACGTCGTTAAAGCCGGACGACCAAAACGTCGCAAAAAGCCGTACTACCAAAGATGCAAATTTAAATAGTATGCTACTATATATGATACTATAATGTTAGTATATGAGTAAATTGAGAGTAATAAAAATGGCGATATGAACATCTTCTCGCACATCTCCTCGGGTTGGAGGATACATAGCTTCCTTACGCTCCTCGCTATATATTAAAGGGTTCGATGGAGGTCGATTCTCCAGATGTTGGAGATGGTCCTCTCAACATTAAATCCTTCGTGAGAGCAATATAAGTGCTGCAAATTCCCAACATGTTGCATTTAGTTTTATTATATTATATGATTCTTGAAGATTTGCTTAAGTTTCATCTTCGTTTTGGGCATAAATCTTTTTGTCTTATAGCATTGCTTGATAATAAGCATGTCTTGATTATAACCGACTTTTCTATCAACGTTTTTGGCCTATTACTAAACTCCGATGTAATTTTTTAAATGGATGGTTGATTTTTTATGCCATAATCAAGAGGTGTCATTGGCCCCGTTAGGATAGATCCACTGAATTATCTCCCCCTATATTTAACAAAAGTTGTCTATTCCGAATTTCCCTTTGTTTAATAATGATTATATGTGCCTGATTGCATCTTGTTGGCCGGACTCTTCAATTTGACTTTTTACTATTGAACTAAGAAGGACTTCTAATGCACGTGTGATGGTCAAAGTTGATTTGTGTATTTCTCGAAGTATCCTGCATACAATTGTATCGAGACTAATCCTCACAGGTATTGTTGTCCACCAAAGGTAGGGGCCTCTTCCAGAAAGTTTGTTGCATCCACAAGAACTCAAACCGAGATCTCTAGCTTACAAGACCAAAGCCTCTTTCACTCAGGCTTGGGTGGATTGTATCTGGATCGGGAATGATGATTTCGGGTTTGGCCGATGATTATGAATGAATCGGCCTTCATACCATCATTTTGCAGGTGTAGTATACATCATGAGCATGGGTGCCCTAAGAAGCATCATAATAAGATGGTTGACGATGACAAATTATGTCACCTTGAATAACCTCGGGCCCTAATATGAATCTAATGAAGAACACCCAAGAACCCTAATGCCTAAAAGAATGCGGTGGGGATTTTAGTATTTATGGTGAGTCCAAGATCAGATCTTAGATTGCCTACGTATCTGTTAGTTCCGTAAATCAAGCCTTACGTAGTTCCTGGATTGGGGTATTTATAATGACAATACTTGCCTAAACCCTAAGGTTAAGTCGGCTTATGTTATTGTCATATTTACCTTTAATGGGCCTTAAACCCTTGCCCAAGCTATCGTTGTTAATGGGCTTGGGGCGGTGGTGCGGACTCGTCCTCGATGTCGATATTTCGACCGCGTAATCGACCACGGAACTCATTGTCCTACATCGCTAGTCCGGTGCGGATGGGTCGTTCTACATCGCTCGATAGTCAATCGTCGTAGTTCTGGAGTCTACTAGATGGCCTTAGCCTCGAGCCTGGACATCGGACATGAATACCTCGGTGTTTTATCCATAGTGTTGTTTTAGGACCAATCGATAGACGACACGTGGAGGGAGTGAAACCCTGTATCGTCATAACCCTGTATCGTCATAAGCCCGCCTTTTCACAACCCTAACTACCTGTAGCCACGTGGAGCGATATCCTGGCATCCAAACGCTTCGTATCCCGCGAAACGCGTCACTGCCTTGATTGTCGTGATTTCCAGGGGTTATAACTCCCCATTATCCCCTGTCTTTTCAAATCATTCGTGTATTTCTTGCTAGCATATAAAGGAGAGAAGATAGAAGTTTGAAGCAAAGCTCATTCATCCTTTCATTCCCTCAGTTTCTCACCGCAAAGTAAGCTTCTTTTCCTGTTATATTCATCTCTTTCTTTGAATTATCAATGTCCAATAGTAGTAGTGCCACAGAATCCGATAGGGTTAGTGAAACGCCCACTCATAGCCATTCTCCGGCACCTGTTATTTCTGATTCTCTTCTCCGGCGAGACTCCGGCGAGCCTACAGCTTCCTCTCCTCCTGTCCCTAACCAACCTAAGAAGTTAGTAACTAGGATGGATGGGAAAGGTGCCAAAGGGTGCCTCAGTACCCTTTCTTCTGAGGAGGTCACCAGACTTTGCCACAAATACAATATCACCAATCCTCCGTTTGAGGCTCGACTCCCGTCTGGTCTTCACAAATTTCCGACGAGCCCCCTGAGGGATTTTGCACCGTCTACGAGAATCAACTTGCGAGTGGATTATGGTTTCCACTCTGCCCGGCCGTTCTCGTGATCCTCGACCACTATGAGATCAGCGTTTCTCAAATTGCCCCGAATGCCGTCAAGATTCTAATGGGGTTCATCATCGCTTGTCGAGTTGCTGGAGTCTGCTTCTCGACACCTCTATTTCGATATTACTACCAGATTGCTGCTACACCGGATAAGCTGTGGTATACTTTCCAGAGAAGGGCGAACCGACACGAGTTCGTGACCAAGAGGCCTTCTTCTCACGGGGAGTGGAAGCCTCGGTTTTTCTCTCTTCGACATGGCCTAGAGAACCCTTATATAGGGCAATAGAGGTCGAGGGGAGTGAAAAAGGATAAGCTGGGAAATGCCCCCGTTCCTCGAGAGGCCCGACTACTGGGTGGACACAACTTCGAGGTGTGTACTCGAGACTTGAGTCTCATCTATCACCTGGCCTACTTGGAGGAGGCCGGACCGGTTCCGTATGCAAACCTTCATGCCCAAGATCAAGAGAATCGTAGGATGTCCCTTATTTGTTTGCTTTTTACATATGCTACTTGTCGAGTCTGATAACTTGTCGTTTGTTGATTAAAAAATGACTTGTTCTTTTCATTTTGCAGTGGGAAGGTTTTCCAAGGTTAGCGATCCTACTCGCGTTCCTCTATCGGCAGTCGTGGCTGCCCCACCTATCGGGGGTCGGGCTACTCCTGACTTTCCTGTGGCTGAAGTCAGGGCGCCTTCTTCTTCCCGAGAGGGGGGTGCCCCTCAACCCGAAACGATCCCTGCTGCAGTCGAGTCTACAGCGCCGTCTGGGTCGACCGAGCTACCACCGTCAAGCAGCGGATTGACGGTCCGTTTTGGTTCTCTACGAGATGAGGACGAGGAGGAGCTGATCGAGTTGTATCCGGCTGCCGAATTCCATGTTGAGGCACAGACGCCTCGGACTAAGAAGAGGCCAACTGCTTCTGAGCTGGTGAAGGAGCAACATCGGTAGTCGAAGAGGGCCAAGGTTACTGAGGCCTCTCCCGAGCCAGAAGTCGATATAAACTGGGTTGGTGAAGATTGTGTGGCCCTGGAGGATAAGGCCCTTGCTCATGCACTGCGGAAGTCGAATCGCCTCGTAAGTCGATTACATTGCTCTCCTTAAATGCCGATTTCTCTCGAGGCCTTTGCCTTGTATTTTTTTATCTGATATCTCATTTTCTTTTGTAGAGTAACGTTCTCTGTCGAGAGGCTGCCCGAAGGCTGGCGAAAACAGGTGAGTCTGCCGATGACCTGCGAAGAGAGAATGGTAGGCTGTTGCAGGACGTCGTTGCAAAGAGCGCCGCCATCTCCACCATGAATTCTCAGTTCGATGAGCTAAAGCGTGAGGCATCTGCCGAATGCCAGAAGTGGCAGGATAAGCTGATGGCTGCTGAGAAGGAACCGGCCCGACTGCAGGCTGAAAGGCACGACCAGGGCCGGGAGCTGCTCAAGCTGGCTCAAGATTATGAGAAGGTGCAAGGGTGGCACAAGGCTTCATTGAAGACGTAGCGAAGGCTCAAGCTGAACTGGATCGGGCACGCGCGCACGTCGAGACAGCCAAGACGGATGCGATCATGGAGTATCGGAAGTCGGCCAACCTTAATGCCGACTGGAGGTGCTCATGCGCGCCTCGATGATGGGTGGTTACACTCTGGCAGTGGATCAAGTGAGGGCTGTCATCCCGGAATTCGACGTGTCGACCCTCGAGACACCAATATTCTACAATCCCGACTCGGAGGCGATATACGATCGGTACATCGAAGAGTTCCAACAGGGAGAGTCTTTGGCCATCATATAACTCAGCTCGAGAGTCCTTCCCTTCTCCCCATCTCCGACTGTGGTGAGTAGTCTTATCGATCCCATAGGATGAACTGCCTGCCCCGTGAATCCGAACAGAGGAGATGCTATAGGAGCTAAGTCTTTCTCTTTCAACTTCATCGCCTGAAACGCCGAGTAGTATAAGATGTTCACTGCACTCCCGTTATCGACACAGACTCTCGATACGCGGGCTCGGCTAATCACGGCCTCGATAACTAACCCTTCGCTATGACTCCTAGACCTTGGGATATCATCGCGAGGGCCGTACCCGACTTCTGTCGTGAACCTGAGCTGCTTGCGCTCTCTCGAGCTACTAGCTGGCTCTTCATTGGTTTGATCTTTGTCACTCTCCCCAGGACCGAAGATCGTATTAACATAATTAACTGGTCGATTATCTTCGTATCTGTCTCGTCCAAAGTTGTCTCTGTTATTTCCATCCCGACCTGGAGATCGATTCCTCTGAGGTGATCGATCTCTCCGTCTCTGAGTGTCTCGACTCGACCCCTATCTTGATCAGAATTTTTTCCTTTTAAATTCTCCACGCCCTCTGAGCCCATCATAGCGAGATCTGTCAACAACTTCGTCTAGCTTCCCTTCCTGGATGCAGACGTCAATGTCTTTTTTCAAGTCGATACAATCCTCTGTTGTATGACCTATGTCCTCATGAAATTCACAGTACTTGCTTGCATTCCTCTTTTCCCGAGGTTTTTTCAACGGTGGCGGTTTCCTCACTAGGTTCTTCAAGAGCATGATCGATAACACCTCGGCTCGAGACCGATTGAGCGGAATAAAATCCTTATCCCGTGAAGGTCCCTTCTGCCCCACGGTCCGACGGCGGGTGTCTCGTCACGATCCCCGGATGGACGGCTTACTCGATATCCTCTTTTGGATTGGTTCGGCTCGGACCTCGATTGTCTTTCTTGGAATCCATCCAGCCGGATTGGGTGTGCTTACGCACTGCCTCTTCCCCTTGACAGAATCGATGCACCACATTAACACATTCGTCCATCGTGTGGGGGACATCCCTGCTCAACTTCATATATAATTTTGTATTACGCAGCCCCACGAACAGCGTGATCGAAGTTGATCATCTCGCATCCTTGACTGCATGGCCTCAAGATTAAACCTCTTCAAATATTCCAATATCGCTTTCGTCCTTTTGTCGCCTCACATTCATGAGGTGCGTGGCACTTAGATGAAACTTTTGTTCACTATGAACGTATCCCGAAACTTGCAAGCTAGCATGGCAAAGCCCGGATATCGACCCGGCCGTAGCCAGAAACCATTCTCTTGCTCGACCTACGAGTAGCGTCTCGAACGCCCGACATCGCATTGCGTCGGGGCTCCATCTAACCTCATCTCGAGATAGATACCTATGGAGATGGTCCTGCGGGTTGGTGGTACCATCGTAAGGCTCTATCTTCGTATCTTAAACCCCTTGGGTTTAGGAAAGCTCTTGATCTCCTTTGTGAAGGAGACTCAACCATAACGAGACTGGTTCTTTCCCGAGAATAACATTCAATTCCTCCCCGACGCTATCATCATCCATTTTCGGTGCTTTTGATGGATCTCGTGCCTCTTCCTTTCCACTAAGCTAGAGGACGACCGACTTCGTCTCAGGAGTCTGTTTAGGCTTGTCATTTGCATCTTTCCGACCGCCCCGCCGTGGCGTCTCTCGGCAGCGGCCGCTGCTTGTCTTTGTGCCGTGCTTGCCTCGCAATAATTCGGACATTACCTCCAGTGCCGCCTCGCTAATTGATCCACGAGCTCGATATTCAGAGCAAGACCTTGTTTTTCTTGCTAGGGGGTTTTCTGGAGGGATCCAAGACCTGGATCTTTTCCTCCTCGCTCTATTGAGGATCTTTTTGAACGAGATCCAAGACTGGATCTTTTTCTCCTTGCGATCGGGATCGAACGGCTCATTAAGTTGTGAGCCTTGATCTGCAGCTTTGGATGCAGCTTTTCTGGGAGGCATCGTGTTCTTGCGTATTCAATCAATAGAAGGCCCTCCTTCTAGCGCCAATGACGATGACAAATTATGTCACCTTGAATAACCTGGGCCCTAATATGAATCTAATGAAGAACACCCAAGAACCTTAATGCCTAAAAGAATGCGGTGGGGGATTTTAGTATTTGCGGCTGAGTCTAAGACTGTATCTTAGATTGCCTACGTATCCTGTTAGGTTCCAGGAATCAAGCCTTACGTAGTTCCTGGATTGGGGTATGTATAATGACAATACTTGCCTAAACCCTAAGGTTAAGTCGGCTTATGTTATTATCATATTTACCCTTTAATGGGCCTTAAACCCTTGCCCAAGCTATCGCTGTTAATGGGCTTGGACAGCTGGTGCGGACTCTGTCCTCGATGTCGATATTCCGACCTGTGGTAATCTACCACGGAACTCATTGTCCTACACTGCTAGCTTGTGCGGACTGGTCGTCCTACCCTGCTCGATAGTCTATCGTCGTAGCCTAGAGTCTACTATATGGCCTTAGCCTCGAGCCTGGACATCGACATGAATACCTCGGTGTTTTATCCATAATGTTGTTTTAGGACCAATCGATAGACGACACGTGGAGGGAGTAAAACCCTGTATCGTCAATGGTAAATACTAAGGAAAACATCATAACTCGAGCTAAGCCTCAACATGAGTATAGTAGGAGAGACACTCAAAGACCATTTCCTGAAGAATAAAGGTAATCAATGTGAAAAAGGTTAATGGTATATAAAGCGAGAATGATTTGAAACCAGGAAAAGATTTTGAGGTCTTAGAAATAAGCTAGAACATCATAATATTGTGTCAAGGACTGAAAGCAGATTAGTTGAGGATCAATTGGTAAATGAAGCAGTTTCTAAATGTGTGGACAAAGGGAATGAGACTTTACCAGTTTGTACATGTAATTCGAATGAAATGCAATCGATTCGACACTATCCATTACCATAGGCTTAAGAATTGTTTGATAATGATCTTGCTATTGGCAAGGCTTTGTTGTAGTATAGGCGTAGGGTTGACGAAATAGAGCATGAAGACCGCGGCCTCACAGCATGCTACGGTCTCTTCAGGTGAGGATTCGAATGGATGTAGAAATAAGGGGTGTAAAGGGTTGCAACAAGTATCAACAAAATGATTTATGCTTTATATCAGATGCACATTCGGAGGCCATTAAAATGCCTTTCCTCTCACATACAATATCATTAAGTAGGAACATAACAAAGTTCAAATTCATGGCAATGAAAGACCAATAGGATCGGGATAATAAGACCATGTTCAGTGATGATTTGTCTTTGGATGAGGGATCAGAGGATTCTTTTGGAGATTTTGATGTTCGATCATCTCTTTTTGAATGAGGCTGGTGGTTGTGAAGGTAAAAAAAGATATATATTTACAACATGTTTTACAAAGAAGTAAATGACCATTATAGGGACACTCCTTTACAATCAGAACATCGGGGAAACCAAAAGGAAAGAAATGGGATCCATGAAGGGGAAAATCGATATATCCACTTTTAAAACAAAATTTAACAGACGTATCATATCCTCTTATTCGTTTTTCCTATCTAGGTTTGCTAATATAGGATTTTAATGGTGATCACTCACATAAATACACGGTTAGTGAATCACATAGAGAACTAGGTTCAGAATATATAAAGCTCAAATCCATTAGTGAACCTTGCATAGAATGTAAATTATGTATACAATGCATTAAAATCCCAAATACGTGTGTATAGTACGTAGTCAGTTATATGTTAGGTTCACTAATGCTTTTATGATGGTATGTTTTTTCTGCAAACCAAATACCCAAATGCATTGATTGAGTGATTCACCCAAAGAAACCGATTGGAATAGATTTGACGGATAAAATCAATTAAGTTTCAAATTTAGTTACTTCTCACAAAAAAATTGAAAAACAATTAGTTACTAGCATTAACTTATATGCCATGATTTAGGGGTAGTTGTTTGGGATAAAGGACAACTTGAATTATATTACTCATCACTGGTGTTAAATTTATAATACATTTACTAGATTGTCCTACATACCAAACTTTTACAAAGTTGTCCTATTTGCCTAACACCTACACTTAGTCCTTATATCCTTTTATTAAGTAGATAAAATTCATAATACAAAAGTATGGCGATATTCCTTATATCGCTTTATCCTTACATAAAATTCATGTTACATATGTATGGTAGATATTTAACTTTGTTTTTATATTTATTTTCTCATAAAAAAGAGCGTGAGAGCCAAATGAATTGATAGATTCATGTTTGGTTTGGGAAGGGGTTATGGAAGTTATGACATGTATGTAAATATAATCTACTTTCATTAAGTTATTTATTAGATAATCGAAAACATTGGATCTTGAATACTATTTGAAATTCAGAAGAACTACGTGGATGGGCCATTGAACAGTTGTAAAAAGTACGGGCTTGCTTAGAAATATTTATTATGATTTATAGTTTAAGCTTATTTGTATATCAAAATATATAATGATCATTATTCATCCTTATCCCAATTCAAATTCAAATTTACCATTCTAACACATAACAAAACTATATAGCCATAAATAAAGGAAGTAGATTTATATAGCACGAATAATGCTTGTATAACAATTAAAATATATTTATGCAATTTATACAACTTGAAATTCAATTTGGTGTCTCGCATGTTTTATTTACCCTATTAATAAAATTCAATCTTAGATTAAAAAAACTTAATTTTGGCTAAAATGATGTTATAATTATGTAATATAACTGATAGTTATTAAAACATAATATTTACTACTCGATCTAGCTAATAACTGTTACTGTCAGTTGATTTTCACCGTAACACATTTCTTATTAATTTTGGATCAAAATAAACCATGTTTTAAGGAAATTATTTTTATATCAACAATATAGTGAATTTTCGTTCATTATTTTCCGGTTTGAGATGTAAATGTTTTTTAGCTCAACATAAGTGATTGATCATTACACAAAGAATAAATATAATTCAATAATAATCATGTTACACAATTAATAATTCACCATTTTATGGTTAATAAATCTGGCTGACAATAATTTTTTAACAAATACTATTTGCGGTTATAATAGAATGTTAATCTAGACATATATGTATTTAAAACAACACATGAATTTTTGGACGCATGCTATCTTAATAATGTTATTTAGGTTAGAAGAAATTTGTAGAATATCTACATATATACGAGAGACCATAGGTGGATACTTGTAGTACTAAACGACGTACACACCCAGCTAAAATTATTAAGTAAGTTTTAACTATAAAAAGATTATGACCCCATTGAAAAAAATACTCTTAAAAACATTTGCCCCCCACCCCCCCTCCCCAAGAAATTTTCTGGATCTGCCACTCGCAAAAAGACGAGAGGATAGAATTTGAATACATGATTTTGTAATCAAGAATTCTCATCATATTTAAAAGAATGACAAGTTTATATAGCAAGTGTGTTGTTTATAATATTTGAATACAAGATTTTGTAATCAAGAATGCTTATCATATTTAAAAGAATGACAAATGTAAATAGCAAGTGTGATTCAATGCATATGAATAAGAGAAATAAAACAAGTCTACCAAGCATGAAATAACAAGAAATAATTTTTTATTATAATATTTCTATTTTATATAAACTAAACACATATTTAACAATATATGTGTAATACTAAACTAATTCTTTTTTAAATATTAAAATTTATTAATTTAACTAAACACGCGTAAAGACACTTGCATTTTACTAGTATTATGAAAAAATACGATAATTTTTGCAACCTAATAAATGGGTTTCGTATTAATCTTAAGATAATAAGAGAGAGAATGTTGAACATATTGCAGGAAATTCAAGCAACTAGAAGAATTGGCTACCCTTATGGCAACCTAAACAAGAACAACATTTCCAATTGAAGATTGAAAATACTTTTCTTTAGATGAGTTAAGCGCATTAGTTAGACATACAAGATATTTAATTCAGACACAAATAAATAGATGCTACTCCGTATACTTAAAAAGAAAGCAAAATATTTTGCAAGATTTCAGTCTCACTACCTAAACGGGCCAATTTTCTCCTATTATTTTAATTTTCGTTTTGCCCGGGGAGTTATTTCAATGCACTCCTCCGTATGTGGTTGGAAAATGTACCTTGCATTTCCCATGTACAAGAGCAATATGACTTAACATCTTGTCTCAAAGTAGCTCATAATATGAAGGAAACCAAACTAACATAGGGCAAGCTTAAATTGAAATCATAAGATTGAAACATGAAGTCATAAGGCCTGGTGTGAAGTATGTCAGTGATGGAGACGGGAAGAAAGCAAATGATTCTGTTTATGAGAGGGGAGATAATAAGAATCGGTAGATTCTCGTAATTTCCTTCAGTTAGAGATAGAAGTTTATGACGGAAGATTAAGATATCTTATCGAGTCAAAATCTACCTCTTGTACGAGCAAAGGCAAGATTTGCGGACAAATGTGGTATTCGTCTGAAAGTATTTCAGTAATTGATTTTCTAGCTATTCAGATTAGATAAAGTTTGTACTGAAGAGAATTATCTCATTAGATTTCTGTTGTGTACAACTGTGCCATTCATAGAATCAAATCTAACAATAATCTAACTTATTACACATGGCACCAACACATTGTGACATATGTCACAATACTACCACAACCACAATTATATTATAGATATATCTCTAACAGCCCCCCTCAAACTCAAGGGGGTGGAGACCACATTGAGTTTGTGTCGAAAATCTTCAAACTTGGATCCAGAAGTAGCCTTGGTAAACACATCAGCAACTTGATCAGCTGAAGGTACAAACTGAACATGGAGCTTGCCTTGAAGGACTTGATCACGAACAAAATGAACGTCGATTTCAATGTGCTTCGTCCTAGCATGAAAGACTGGATTATACGCTAAGGACTGAGCACCAATGTTATCACACCATGCTATAGGTTTGGAAGTTAAAGGCATATTAAGTTCCTGTAGCAGGGATCTAATCCACTGCATTTCTTCTGCTAAATGAGCTAAAGCCCGATACTCAAGACTCAGTACTGGAACGAGAGACAACTTGTTGCTTTTTAGAGAACCAAGAAACAAGAGACCCCCCAATATAAACACAAGAACGGCCATGATTTTTCTCTCAATGTTGTCACACCCCAATCAGCATCCGAGAAACCAATAAGATTAAGAGAGGAGTGAGGACTAAAATGCAGGCCATAGTGTAAGGTTCCTTTAATGTAACGCAAAAAACGTTTAAGAGCCTGCCAGTGAATGACAGTGGGACGTTGCATGAACTGGCTGAGAGTGTTAACAGAGTACACAATATCTGGCCTAGTGTACGTAAGATACTGGAGTGCCCCAAGAATGCTCCTATAAAGGGATGGATTGTGCATAACAGTACCTGTATTGGTGTAGAGTTTTGTGCCAACAGACATTGGTGTGGGCACAGGCTTGAGATTGGACAGCCCTATTTTATCCAGAAGCTGCATAGCATACATGTGGTGGGACAAATAAAGTCCAGTATCATCCCTGTGAGCTTGAATGCCTAGAAAATGACTGAGCTGGCCTAGGTCCTTAAGAGCAAATCTGGAGTTCAGAAGATGAATGAACCTTTGAATGCTTGCTGAGTCATTCCCTGTTAATAAGATATCATCCACATAGACTAAAGCATACAAGAGAGTATTTTTAGTATGGAAAACAAATAAGGAGGAATCAGATTTAGCTTGTGTAAACCCCCAATGTAGCAGCTGTGATCTGAGCTCTTCAAACCAGGCCCTAGGGGCCTGTTTGAGGCCATAAAGAGCTTTCTTCAAGTGGCAAACATGTGTAAGTTGATCCTTAGAGACAAAACCCTCTGGCTGAGGCATAAACACAGACTCATAAAGAGTACCATTTAAAAAGGCATTGTTTATGTCTATTTGGTGAATTTTCCAGTTTTAGCAACAGCCAGAGCCAAAACCACTCTAATGGTGGAGGATCGAACCACAGGACTAAAGGTTTCATTATAGTCCAAACCAGGGGTTTGTAGGAACCCCTTAGCTACAAGCGTAGCTTTATACTTTTGTTCTGTACCATCAGGTTTTAGTTTAACCTTGAACACCCATTTGTTGCCAACCAATCTTTGATCTGGGACAAGAAGGACAAGATCCCAAGTATGGTTCTTTGAGAGGTGAATATTCTCTGCCATGGCCTTGCTCCATTCTCTGGATGGGCAAGAGCCTCAAACCTTTGTAGGGTTCATTGGATAGGGTGAGGAACCTTAGAGGCAATAAAGGAAAAGGTTTTAGGCTTATAGATGCCAGACTTAGATCTGGTTTGCTATGATGGACAGGAGGTGGAGAGGGGGGTGGAGGAGAGGGGGAACTAGAAGTAGAACCTGATAAAGATGGAGAGCTGGAAGGAGTAGGTGTTGGAGGTGTTGTATTAGAAGGAGAGGAAGACAGGGGTGTAGGAGGAATAGATGAGGTAGGGGTATGAGCAGTTGGTGTATGATGTGGTGTGTCAGGGCACACAGAGACCCCAGAACCAGGCCTAGATGATACTGGGGTTGATGGTAATAGAGGTGAGAGAACAGGAGGAGAAGTGACAGGCTGTAACATGAAGGAAGCAATGGATTGGGAAGGGAGTGGCACAGGGGATTGAGAAGTGGTACACTTAAAAGGGAATAAATTCTCATCAAAGGTAACATTGCTAGAGATATAAATCCTACCAGTAGGGGAAAGACACAAGGCTCATTTATGATTGGGACTATGAGCTAGATAGGTGCACCTCTCAGTGTGAAATTGAAACTTATGAGTGTGATAGGGTCTAAGAAGAGGGTAACATGCACAACCAAAGACCTTGAGACTGAGATAGTCAGGGATTTTGTGATACAAGGCTTCAAAGGGAGAGATATTTTTAAGAACAGGAGTAGGAAGTATGTTGATTAACCTGATAGCATGATGAAAAGCATGCCACCAGTAGGTTAAAGGTAAGGATGCCTGAGCCAAAAGGGTAAGCCCTGTTTCAACTAGGTGTATGTGTTTCCTCTCTGCCTTACCATTCTGAGGATGTTCATGAGGACAAGAGTACCTGATTTGAATGCCATGTTATTGGAGAAATGGGATAAAGGTTCTAAATTCTCCACCAAAGTCAGATTGCAAAGCCTTAATGTGAGTGTTAAACTGATTTTCAGTCAGAGCCTTAAACTGTTAAAAAGCAAGAAAAGCATCAGATTTGTTTTTAAGAGGGTAAACCCAAGTGTATCTAGTGTAATCATCAAGAAAATGAATGTAATATAGATAACCAGATTTAGAATGAACAGGAGAGGGACCCCACAAATCAGTATGAATCAATTCAAGCACAGAACAAGTATGAGAAACAGAAACAGGATAAGGTCTAGCATGATGTTTGCCAAATTGGCAAGATTCACAGAAATCCACAGCAGAAGTAAAAGACATATTACACAATCTTTTGATTTGATTTAAAACAGAAACAGAGGGATGTCCAAGTCTTTGATGCCACAAATTTGCATCATACTTAGGAGACAAATGAGCAACTAACGACGTAGTATTATTAGAGAAAAGTGAAGGTGACTTCTTAGCAGAATGAGTCTTGGAGTGAAGGGAGCTGACTGGGACACTGATTTGGTAGAGGCCATCCTTAAGCACTCCTTCCAGAATGATTTTCTTGGTGAGGGTATCCTTCACAAAACAAGAATTAGCATGAAATTCTACAAAACATGTAATTATCGTGAGTTAACTTGGAAATGCTTAACAGATTCTTAGTGATAGAGGGAACATGAAGAATGTTGTGAAGATAAAGATGAGAGTGATTAGATGTGGGAAGTTTAGAATGCCCTATGTGATCTATTTTCAGGTTCTCACCAGATCCAACAGTCAAGGATTCAGAGCCCTCATATCCAGAGTTGATGTGCAGGTTGCTAAGATCAGATGTTACATGGCTAGTTGCTCCACTATCAGCATACCAGTAGGGATCATTCACAGTATCAGGAGTGGCCAAATAAGCTGCATTTTGTCTAGGACCATTAGCTTGATTTCCACCAGAACTACCATTAGAGTTTGGATTGGAGTATCTGAAGTAACACTCCACAGCAGTATGACCAACCTTTTTACAAATTTGACAAGTATGTCTGTTGGCATTGTTATTGGTGGTATGATTCCCAGAATTTTCATTATTCTTGCCTCCCCTACCACGGCCATTTCTACCTCCTCTATTGCCTCTACCACGATCTGAAGGTCCTTGCCCTCAGAGCCATTGTAACCATTGTTGTCTGGATTTCTAGTTGTAGCAACATGAGGTGCATTTTGTCCCAAATCGGTGATGGTAGAGGAGTTAAGTCGAAGAATCAGCGTTCTTGAGTAAGGAGCTGTGATTGAACCTCCGGCCATGTCAGTGAACCAACCCTAGACGTCAGATTGACGATGACTGATTCATATTCTTTCCCAAGACCACAAAGGGCAGCAAGAATGAGCTCTGAGGATGTTATGGGGTATCCTGCTGCAGCAAGACCGTCGGAATAGGACTTCATCTTTGACAGATAATCAAGCATAAGGGTTGATCCTTTCTCGGCTTTCGCTAAAGCACCCTTAAATTCGAGCATACGGGCCTCCGATTGACTGTTAAAGAGGGCTTCAAGAGTTCTCCAAACTTCATGAGATGTCTCACATCCCATAACTTCAAGTAATGCCTCCTCTGTCATTGAGCTTTTCAACCACCCCAGAAGAAGTTGATCCGTTTGATTCCACAACTCGACGGCCGGACCAAAGACTGGGTGACCAGGAATAGACGGAGGTCTAGCAGTAGTGCCAAAAAGAAACCCATCCAAGCGGTGACCACGAATGACAGGCAGAATAGTGGAACGCCATAGGAGATAATTGGATCTGGTGAGTTTGACAGTGCATGTCTGACTCAGATTACTTCCAAACGGTGGTGTCACCGGAGGAGCAACAAACGGAGAGTTGGGAAGGATAGTTGAAACTTTGGAAGGCACACCTGTAAGTGGCAAGGAAAACCCAGATCCCAGAGAGTTTAGAGAAAACGGCGGTGCTGAAAGGTGACCGGAAAAATCAGAAGTGGATGGGAAAGAAATTGGAAAGGAGAACTGTGGTAGAGAAAGAGCTAAAGTAATTTGTGGTGAAGTAGTAACAATTGATGAAGAAGGCACAGTTGTTGTAACCACTGAGGTCTCCACGGCGGAGGAGGGCGGTGGCACCGCCTCATCGGCGTTAGCCATAAAGGCTCCGATACCAAGATAAAGTTTGTAACAATAATCTAACTTATTACACATGGCACCAACACATTGTGACACATGTCACAATACTACCACAACCACAATTATATTATAGATATATCTCTAACAAGATTTCACTCCAATTTTGGGAGACGGATTTTTAATTTTTTCAAACTATCAATTATCACCTTTGGTTTTCTATTACCTTCATGAAGCACTCAAATGAAGTATAACTTTTTACTTTTGGTCAAATATACATTGTCATCCTGATCCATTTTCTTTCTATTACCCTCACAAATCACACAAATGAAGTTTAACTTTATACATTTGGTACAATATTCATTGTCAAGCTGAACCATTTGCACGAGGTAGACATATTGAAAAAGAACTTGCATTCGTTCATTTTAGTCCCGAGCCCAACAGGGTAAAATGATAAATCAATTCAAGATTTTAGCATATTGAAGGAGAAGAAGAAAGCTCCTACTGGTTCATTCACATGAGCACGATATTTTCATATAGATAGTATAATACACGCCTTAACAGATTGGAATATACCCATTACACCAGATAATGCCATGTGGACACAAGTCCAACAGAATCTAACAAAATTAGTTTAAGTACCAACTAAGGACATGCATAAAAACAAATAGATCCTTCAACATCCTCTTTCAAAATAGAGGGTGTCTTTAGCATTTCGAGTTTGTCCCTGAAGTATGTGAACTTTGATGCTAAAAGAGGCTTGGTCAAGGCTTAGCTAATTTATCAGGTGAGGGTATGTAAAACACCAACAACTTCCTTTGTAAGACCTTGTCATGAACTATGTAGACATCTAATTCCATGTGTTTTGTCCTTGAATGAAACACTGAATTATGAGCTAAAGATCTAGCTCCTAAATTGTCACACCACGGAGTAGGTTTGTCTGATAAAGAGAGGTGCAACTCAGACATAAGATGTTGCACCCATTGAACCTCTGTTGCTGCATTAACAAGAGCTCTGTCTTGGACACTATAGTAGAGCGGGAGATACCTACTGCTTCTTTGATGGAAAAAATACTAAACACCCTACAAGATAAACACAATATAAGTCTATAGACTTCCTGTCGATCTGGTCACATCACCAGTCTACATCACTGAACCCTGTGATGGTGAGAGGTTGATGGGGATTTAAACGCATGACATAATGTAATATGCCTTTTATATATCTTAGAATACGTTTCACACTATCAAATTCCTATTGTTGCTAATTGAAAGTGTTGACTTATAGAATTGACAGCAAAGGCCAGGTCAGCTCTTGTAATGGTAAGGTAGTGAAGACCTCATATTCCCTTCCAATAAAGGTTATGACCAGTTATGACCTCATTTGAAGTGGACTGTTGAGATGCAAACATGGCCATTGGTGTGGGACTTGGTTTGAGGTGTGGTAGGGATAGTTTCTTTAAGAGTTGTGATGCATAATTGGCTTGGGACAATTATTGACATGTTTCATCTCTCTAAGCATGCATACTATGGAAAGGACTCAAGGGTCCCAGGTCTTTTAAGAAAAATCTTGAAGTTGCGAGCTAGGTGAAGTGTTGAATCCTATTGGGTTCATTCCCAATTATAAGAATGTCATCCACATAGACAAAGACATATAAAATTGTATTATTAAACTTAAAAATGGCCAGAGAGGTATCAACTCCAGATTGTGTGAATCCCTAAGGAAGTATTGTTTTTGTTACTCATCAAACCAAGCCCTAGATGCATTCTTCATATCATTGAGGGATTTTTTGAGATGACACACATGATGTGGTTTAGATTGATCAATGAACCCTTAGGTCAATCCATAAACACATCTTAATAGACTGTCCCATTTAGAAAGTCATTATTAATGTCTATGTGGTTGATTTGCAAGTCCAATGAGATAAAAATTGCTAAGACCACTTTGATGGTAGTTGACTTAGCCAATAGACTAAAGGTCTTAGAATAATCCACATCTCAGGTTTGATGGAACCCGTTAGCAACTAATATGGCCTTATGCTTAAGAACACTTCCATTTGGCCTTAGTTTTAACTTAAACCTCCATTTATTTCCAACCAAATATTGTGAGGGTGAAAGAGGTACTAGTGTGCAAGTCCTATTTTGAAAGAAACTAAATATTGTTCCTTCACAACCCTTTTCCAGTTAAGGTCCTGAAAGGCATTTGATACTTTAGTGGGTTTTGTGTGAGAGGAGGTGTGAGTGGAAGCTAAGTAAGAATAGGTTTTAGGTTCATAAAAACGCTTTTGGCACATGTCTGTATAGCTGGTGCATATGGTGAACTATTGCTGGAAACTGAAGAGGAAAATAGTTGATTGGTTAAAGACTTAAATGACTCAAGAGAATATGACTCATGGGCTGATAAAGTAAGGGGAGCTGGTGGTGTTAGATAAGGAGCAGAGACATGAGAGGTAGAGATGGATGAGAGTTTGGAGAAGTAGGATTGGGAGAGCATATGTCAGGACACTCAGTGATAAGATGAGGCCATTGAGTTGTCAGAATGATATGTAGGCTATGGGAGAGATATAGGAAGCCCGACAAGGGGATTTATTATATATGAGGATGATGAATTGGGTGAAGTTGTGGATCTATGAGTGGAAGGAAAATTTGACTTGTCAAATGTGGCATCTATTGACCAAAGACTTTTCATGAGGAGTCCAAATACAGAAAATCATTGCAAGAGGGGGATTAATACCAAGGTAGACACACTTTGTAACGTGAAATAGGAACTTAGTCTTTTGAAAGAGTCTGAGATTAGGGTAACAAACATAGTCCAAGGCCATTAACAGGAAGTAGTTAGGCGCTTGATGGAACAATGTCTCAAAAGGTGATTTATAGTCAAGGGTTGGAGTATGTAGCATGTTGATTAACCTGACAGAATACTGGAACCTTTCCCATCAAAACCTGAGGGGCAAGAGGCTTGCGCTATGAGAGTGATTCTCATTTCAAATATATGTCTATGTATCCTTGCAGCCCTGCCATCTTGGCCAATGTCATGAGGACAAGGATGCCTAAACAAGACACAAGACTCATTTAAAAAGGGTATAAATATCATGAATTTCCTCCCCCGATCAATTTGAAAACACTTGATGTTACATTGTGGTTGGTTTTCGACAAGTTTCTTGAATTTAATAAAAGTAGGTTTTATATTTAAATGGAAACATTTAGGTACAAAGGGTACAATCATGAACAAAATGAATGTAGTATTGATAGTCAATAGCGAATATCACATAGGAAGGTCCCATAAACCAAAATGAATAAGTACGAGTGGTGCAATAGTTTTTGTAATAAAATCATAATAAGGAAGAGAAAGTTTCTTTCCAAATCTACAAGATTCACAAAAAAAAAACCTTTTCCATTCATAGAGACACTACAAAATTTTAGAACATGACTTAGAACCCTATAACTAGGGTAACGTAATCTTCTACACCACATGTTGGCAGTGGAGCTAGCATACTCAGTACAATCATATCTCTAAACAGAGAGAGATCAACATACTTCTGATGAAAATAAGACTCGACAGATGGAGTTCTAGATAGGTTGGCCTGAAGAAAACTCTAACTTTTTTAGTGAGAGGATGATGGTTGTTGTTCATATAATCCATCTTTAAGAAGACCGTCCAATAACACTTTCTTTGTTGCTAAATCCTTCACAAGACAACAACACTTGGAGTAAAATTCAATTAAAACAAGGTTATCAGAGGTTATTTTAGAGAAACTTAAGAGTTTTTTTAGTGATGTTTGGTACATGTAAAACATGTTTTAAGGACAGGGTAGAGTCATTAGCATTAAGATTAAAGTACCCAATATGAGTTATAGGATGCGACACATCATTAACCATTGTTAAAGTATCAGACCT
The DNA here is from genome assembly GCA_026214975.1 of Gentiana macrophylla. Lineage (NCBI taxonomy): Eukaryota > Viridiplantae > Streptophyta > Magnoliopsida > Gentianales > Gentianaceae > Gentiana > Gentiana macrophylla. The sequence goes on along the minus strand of CM047817.1, from coordinate 77,211,490 downwards.
TCTTACCCAAAGCTGAGATGAAGACTATTGAGATCAGAAGAAATATGGCTGGTTGCACCACTGTCAACATACTAGTTTGGGTCCAACAGGGTCTCAAAGGAGGTAAGTATAAACATTTGGTCTAGGAGTCTGATTTAAGGATGACCTGAGTTCGAACTCGTTCCAGTATAACTTGAGTCATATACTACCTCCGTCCCAAAACGTAAATCTATTTGGGGGTTTTCACACAGATTAAGAAAGTTGGTTAAATTGGTTATGTTTTGATGAAAAACACAAAAATGACCTTTGAGTGGTATTAATGCAAAGTAGTGAAAAGTGGGTGGGTAACTAATAAATGAGGGGTAAAAGGAGAAAAAAAGTAATAAATGTTTCATTGGTTTTCTAAATGGACTTACATTATGTGACAAAACAAAAAACTAAATGGACGTACATTTTGGGACGGAGGTAGTATGTTAAACAATGAGCTGCAATGTTACCAACCTTATCACACACCTAACAAGTTGGTCTAGGGCCGAAAGCCACTTTGGCCTGATTTACCTCTAAACATGTTACCTCGAAATCCTCTTCCTCTACCAATATCATAAGCAAAGCCACTGCTATGTGGCTAAAACTAGTTATAAGATCATCAGACTTTTGAACAGCAATATTAGCAGAACTTTGAGATAAATCAAATTGAACAGTGGGATTAAAACGTGCTAAAAGCCGTTCCTGGGTGACTAATTGGGATTGAACCACTTTCCAAGTAAGAGATCCAGTCTGTGAAGTGATGTTGACTATAACAGATTCTTAACCCTTCCCTAAGGGCAGTCCCAGCAGACGCCCCAAATTTTATCCTTAAAATAATATAAAATAATACATATCCCTATTTTACAACATCTCAATTCAAAAACCTCTACAACAGCATCCATATCCTTATCCCTATAACATTTCAAATAATATTAAATAATACATATTCTACCTCACAAACCTATTTATACACATTAAATATTTATTATTTCACTCCAGCAGCATCTCTATCCCTATCCTTATAATTTTTAACAATTAAATATGTTTAGGGCAGTGAATAGTGCATCCCCACAAATAGGGATGCACTGTTCATATCCCTAAAAATAAATAGGGATAGGGACTCTGCTGTAGGAGCTATTTGAGGCAAAACTCTATTTTTTATCCTCATTTTAGGGATAGGGCACCGTATAGGGCTTCTGCTGGGAGTGCCCTAAACCTCTAAGGATAGCTAGAAACGGTTATAAATTTGAAATGGGATACCCAACAGCCGCAAGCCCATATGAGTAAGACTTTATAAGGGCTAGAGATAATCCACCATTGATTTGGCTCCCATCTACCTTCATTAAAGCACTTTTGAATTCAAGCATTCTCGCATCTGATCTGTTATTGTATAGAACTTCTTGAGTCTTCCAGACCTCGTGTGAAGTCTTGTAGTTCACCACTACCAGTAGAGCAGACTTAGTCATTGAGCTAATGAGCCATCCCATGAAAAGCTGATTTAGTGTGACCCAATCATCATAAGATGAGTTGAGAAGTTTAGGAGGACGGTGACCAAGTCTTGATTGAACTGATTTAGTGTGAACCATTACACTAAATAATTCCATGTGGGCACAAGTCCAACAGAATCTAACAAACTAAGTTTATGTACCAACTAATCACATATGTTATGCTTAATTACAAATAGATCTTTCAACAAATCATAACAGTGTTTTCTAGATCGTTGCCAGTAAACATCACTTTGTTGTTATGCATGTGCCGTTCAAAGCAGCTAAGAATGACAATATACCTCTTTCTCTTTTTGTTATTTTGGTTTACAAATCATACACAATCTGCTACACTCTAGAATATCTCGAAGGAACAAGAATGCAATGAGTGTATTTAAATCCAGTTCGGGTCGTATGATCCTTTGCAAATTATATAGGATGAAATTATAAGCTTAAGTTGCATCATTTCGAAGCATAATACAAGCACCAATAAGTGATAACACTCCCTGTTAAACGGATGTCAGGAAAAAAAATATGACGTTGTTAATGACAACATAGTCGATCATACGGACACAACACTTTAAAAAAAAATTGACGTCTCCAAAATCGAATTTTTGTACATATATTCGACTTTGTAGATCGAATTTTTAAAAGTAATTGATTGTGCTGCAATTTCAGCATCAAGATTTTATGTCAATCTCATGCCTTCCATTCAAATGATTTCGATTGAAATGGATAATAAATAAAGCAAATAATAGTTTATGGGCAAAACCATGTAAACAAAAGTAATCAAACTCCAAACAATTAATAAACATAAATATTAAATTCAACAACAACACAAAAAAAAAAAAAAAAAAAATTTGAAGTGGAAAAAGAGGAATTTAAAACTCAATGGAAGAAAAATATAAGATTGTTAGTACCTTTTTGGACGACGAACTTCTCTAGGGGCCCAACCTTCAAGCTTAGCATAAGGGCAGCCGCATTTGTACCGGAAAATTAGAACCGCCCGACCATTTGGCGGAGCTAGGTTCTTCAATTGTTCCCTTACAGTCTCATATTCATGGCAATTCTCATTTCCTTTCCATGGCAACTCATCAATGTCCTTAAAGGCATCAATCATATTCCCCGTTCTCAAGGTCTCCTCGTCCTGCAACTTCAAATCGTATTCCATAGCATTCCAAAACCCTTTGCACCCTTCTCTTCCACAAGCTCGAAATCTGGGATGGAAACAAAGCCTGCATATGATCACAAGAAACACCGCCGCTGTCATCGTACATGAATAGATAAACACTTCGGGCCCAGGGTTGAGTTTAGAAACAAGGGTGGATAGAGAGAAAGATGGTTTTGGTAGGATAAGAGAAAGGGAGTTGAAGATGTAGGAAGCAAGTGAAAATACGAGGAAGGAGGCGGAGAAGGTGACAATGAGTAAAATGAGGAGATCAAGAATGGCTGAAGGGGAGTGTTTACGAAGGGAGTTGGGGTTAGGGCATCTAGATGGTAAGTCTGCAGTGCTGCTGTTTTTTTTGATATGTTTGGAGGAAGCAGGCGGAAATGGGGAAGAAGAAGAAGAGGAGGGGGTGGTGGAAGAAGAAGCAGCAGCCATGCTTAAGGTGCTTGTGACGGTGGCGGCGATGGACGGTGGTAACGGTGGGAATTAGGAGAAGGTGGCGCATTTTCGCTTATTAGAGGGAGGGGGAGTGAGGATTTAAGGTTTCACCACTCCAAAGTGTGTTTGGGACCGTAAAGACTGAGTTAAATAAGATACCTTATACAGCTTTGACTTTTGATGGATTTTTTTTGGGTTTGTTAGTAACTAATTGGAGGGGATTAAATGATTTCATTTCATAGTTTTGACTGAAAAATTGTTTCTATTCGGTATAGGGGCCTTTGGATGGTTTGGGGTTTTCCATTTTTCAATCAAACAATATATATATATATATGAATCTGCTTCCGGTTACTGAATCATTATCCGGAAAATACATTTTCAATACGTGGTAACTGTTTGGTGGTTTAGAGCTGTATGAGCGATAACGTCCACGTAGGGCTTCGTTAGAAGGGCTTTTAGAGTAAATTATAAAATTCATATAAGTCTGACGTCATATCATAATAATAAAATAAGGCGGGGAAGAAATATTTGCTGAGACTCCGAGAATAGACTTTTAGGGTCTACCAAAAACAGAAAACGACCGAAAACCACTGCTGTCAAACTACAATAATACTAGCTTAAACATAACAACTTATAAATCGACAAATCCAACATGACAACTGAAAGAAAGAAACTGCTATAACTAATTTGGCACGCAGGTCATGCATAAAGAAAACAACATATGCATCACGACCGAACGCCAACAATACATCATATGCTTGGCACGCAGGTCATACATAAAGAAAACAACATATGCATCACGGCCGAACGACAACAATCCATCGTATATATGCTTGGCCTTTTGAGATATCAACTCGTTCATTATAATCCTGCAAAACTTCTCAACTAAAACAAGAAAGAGTGGGCACTGACTAAATTAAATGATCAATGAGAAGTTGAAGATCAAAATGAGATATTCATGTTTGTCATAAGGCGGGAGTCATAAAAAAAATCTGCTTTTCCAGTTCACAAACAGTTTAGAGGATAAAGCATAAAGTATGAAGAAACCACTTGAAAAGCATACTTGCTTAATAATGTGTAAAACATGCTTAGCTACCTAACTAGTTACCTTGAACTATCTTGCATGTGCTTGTTGGATTATTTAACATACTTGCCATTTTACCTTATTGATACGTAAGCTACTTACTATTCGTTACTTTATTTGTCAACTAACTATTCTTGTTTACTTACATATTTCATTTTCTTGTCATGCTTACTTGTAACATCTTATGGACATAACCAGATATTCAATAGTACAACACCATGGTGAAACCCCGCCTAGAGACCATGATGCAACTTGGGTAATATGACTAGCCAACTGATGGTGGTGGGAACCGTCTGATCAATAATACGGGCTATCAAACTCTACAGACAATGTTCAAGATCCCAAAACCTAAAACGAAGTATAAAACGGGGGAGAATTTGGTGATGATTTGACTGAGCTTGAGATATTTATCCCAAGTTGCCTACGTATCATGTGATAATGCAGGAATCAAGTTAGGCCCCTCGACCCACCGCAACCTGACCGGGCAGGTCGAACCCCATTTCGTTGCAATAGTATTAATTCGTACGGCAACTCGTATACAAACGATAACCAAAATATTTATTTATGAAAAAATATCTAACAGTAAGTATGTTTTTTAAAAAAAACAACTTCAACTAAAAGGCTCAATTCGAGGACTTCGCCTTAAGCCCAAAAAGAGCCAGGGCCGGCCCTGAAGTCAGCCGTAGTTCTAAGGAATGTTTATATAGGGAACATTTATGTCCTAGGTTATGGTTATGTCGTGTACTACAATGACTCTCACTTGTAACTGCTAAGGGCATGATTTACGCCTCTATCCCGTGATTTTAGGGATGCCTTTGACCATAGCCAATGGTTTGAATCAGAGTCATAATGATGGAGGATTCTCCAAGGATGTCACCTAGGATCACATTAGAGCACATAAATTCATGTCCAATCTTATAATCTAGCTTATGTGATCATTTAAAAGGTCCATAGCAACTACAAACTCATAACTCTATCTCCGTTAAACGTATACATTAAGTACAAAGAACGATTCGCAAAGTATTTTAGAAAACATATTATACTACAAAACGCATACATATAAACATAGAACAAAAATACAGTCGAATCGAGCCTGTAATTGAATCGAATTACTCAGATTATCAGCTCAAATCAGAAATGAGCTTGACTAATTATTTGACAAAATCCAATGTAACTTTGTCCAAAAAATTAGTATTGCCTCAGGCCCAATTCACCAAGCCCAAGGTCAACGGTCAATGGGCACGGGCGGGCGGCGGTGCGTGCGTGCGGCAATTTTAGTTGAACATCGTCTAACTAAAACTATTCTAAACTATCTCCCTTCCCTTGGAGCCTATACCCTTTAACAAACTCCTCCCAGTTATATATTGAGAAAAGCTTAGCACAATTCCCAATGTGGGATTATGGAAGTTAAACTCTTCCACTTCCAACATTTCAAATTTAACTAACAAACTTTAAGCCTTAATTTCTCATTCACCCGTTATCCGAATTGAATGATTCAAATACTTATCTTCAACTACGTCGTACGTAATTTTCAAAGTCATTATACACTCTTGATAAATTATACAAGAGTGTAATCGAAACCGACTCATAAAGTTGTTGTAAAAAATAATTAAAAAATCAATTTTCCTTTTTCCTCTATTTTTCTCCAACACTGTTTTGATAAGAAAACCTACTTACCTCGTGACGAAATTTCTAATGATAAGTCCACGTTTAAAACTGCAACTTGAAGACCCTTACAAATTTCCTACAAAAATATTACATCATTATATCAATATTACGAAGAACACACAATGGTATTCAAACCCTAAAACAGAACGTATCATAAAAGATTGAATTTATAGCTTATAAATGTACAAACGAACGACATTGTTGATCGTCGTAATTTTTGAATTGACTATCGGATCAAAATTCAGTTATAGATCGTCTGCCATCCCATATAAACACTAACATTAAAGATACAACATTTAACTCTAAATGCTAATATTCCATGCTTGCATGTGCCGACGGGCTGAGGAATCACAAATTCACCTTACTATTACCAGATCCCTTTACATATGTGTTAGATATATATATACTATATATATACCTCCTATAACTCACGGCCCAACTTCTCCCATCCCTTTTATTTTATTATTTTATTTTATAGTGGGATTGAGGGAAAATGACAAAAATAAAAAATAAAAAATGACACACTTATATTTTTAGTTGTAAAAAGGATAAAAAAATTTGACACGGACAAAATTGACCCTACATAAACGCGCGTCGTCAGGCACATCAGGTTTACATTACCTATCAAATGCACCTGTTTGTTTTTGTTTTTTTTTTCTTTTTCAAACACCTATAACTTTTGATTTATAACTCCGATCATCGAAATTTTTTCATCAAAATTCATAATTTTTTTGCTCTTTAATTTGAGCTCTCATATGATACCCTTCCGACGTATATTTTGAAAGCCGAAAAATATTTACATTAACCGGAGCGTTTTTCTTATAAACGACCGTAACTTTTGATTTAGAACACCGACCATTAAAATTGTTTCACCAAAGTTCATTTTTTTTCCTTTCATTTTGAGACCTCATTTGATACCCTTTCGACGTAGTATTTGAAAGCCGAATTTTATCGCAGCGTTTACACTAACACAGTAACACAGTAACAGTAATACGTTTCATTAACAGACAAAATTTCACCATTAACATTGCGTAATACAACTTTCTATAAAAAATGCTGGGTATCGTAATGAAACAATCTAGGGGGAATGAGGGAGAATGATACAAACATTTCATCAATTAGGAGAATGGCGTGTTTTGAAACTTTGCGTAAAAAAAAAAAAAAATTATTTTATTTTTAATTTCTGGCGCATATTTTTTAAAAAAAAGTCCAACACACTTTCTCTCTCCATCATCTTCAAACACTAATATCTCTCAATCTAGTAACTCCAAATTTGAATATTTTTCCACCAATTTTTTTATTTTTCATACTCTTTATTTTGAGACCACATTCAACATATTCCGACGTGATTTCAAAAAATCCGTTGTCGAAATTCATTGTTGTTCGAAATTCACTGTCGATATTCACTGATTTTCAGGATTCACTTGGGAGATTCATTGAGTGAATCTCACGAAAAACGATGTAATTACATCGAACCAAGTCTCAAAATGAAGAGCATCAAAAAATAAAAAAAATCAATGAAATTTTCATCACGTTTGGAGATCTAGATCAAAAGATATTAGTGTTTAAAAATCGGAGAGGAAAGAGAAAAAAAAAAAAAACAAAAAAACTGGAGCGTTACCCCCAGAGAACTGTAGCGCGTCGCATTTGTATTTTTTTGGGGTTTTGTCCTTCAACCTATAAAAATTATGAGAGTTGTCTTCTCCCTATAAAAAAATATTCGATCATTATGTTACTCAAAAAATATTCCAAAAGTTTGTCATTATCCCTAATTCTCCAAACAATCTATCAAAGCATTATGGAGATGCAACTCCCGGGGAATCAAGAGAATAAAAGCCTAATACTATTGGATATAATCAAAAACCCGCACCACATCAAACTTAATGAAAGATTTATGAAGCAGAATATGCATTAAATAACAGCAGCTCGGCCTCATCAATAGAGAATCTAGGCTCCTCCATTTTTCTAAAAACAAAAAAACATCAACATTGCCTCACCATTTGAATCAACAACCTTCAATCACCTAGGCCAAAACCACACCACAACAAATAGTGGAATGTAAGAAAGGATTAAAACCATATAAAGACACCATATGCCTGCAATACATACCGATATTAACAGTAACACAGTAAACATAAACACCTTATCATCACGGTAACACAACCAATTCTGTTTTCCTCTTCAATTTCTCAAAACACTTTTCAGTACTAATAACCACAGAAAACAAATATACATTGCATTTCTTATCCATTAATGACTGAAATATCATCATTAGTATGCTTCCCAATATAAGGGAGGGCGTTTGAAGCACACCACAATCGATTCTTTTTTGAAAGAAAAAATACATTGCAACATTGCAACTTTCTGTATATTTGAACAAAGTAGAAGAAGACAACAAGATGAAGTCAATAATAGTATTTGAAGATTTCAAAGAAGTCACTAAATAATAAGAATAAACACACAACATACCTTAACAAGCTCAACATATTCCAATATCAAATTTTCTACATCATACACTCGATGTTCAACCCATTTTTCAGCCCTGAAACACTTGGTTTTTGGCCCTAAAATATGATTTTCAACCTTATTCTTGGCGTATATATGGCTGAAAAACTCACACCACATAGTGATATCAACAGTAACACAGTAACACCCCCCAAAAATAGTGTATTAAAAAGCTTAATGATATGAACCAAGTGAACAACACAATCAATCTTCTTTAAAACATCATAAATGCATCCTTAAACCAACCCTTAAACTGTGGGATCACTAATATTATCAACCACAACAGACTAACCATTATTTGGGTTCTCAACAGAACTATTAGTTTCATCTCCAAGGTTATCAAAAGAGTTGACGATGTTAGGTATAATGCCCGAAAGACAATTTTTGTAATTGTTTTATTTAATAAATGAAATGATATTATTATTCATATTTATTATTCTCATATTCACCGATGTGACAATAGTATTTACACTACAGAAAACCCTAAAGTATATCGTTTATGTAATCACTTAACTCGGTGTATGGTATATACACGAGAGGATTGAGTTAGTGAAGATGTACTTAAAATACAATTAGCCCATAGTGAAGTTAATCGAGAGTATCGGGTCTCTCCTTTAACGTGCTATTAATGCGCCCAGAACACAATAGGTGTGATTGTCTTATCCGGAATTTCGGTTAAGAGAACCTAATGGGGCATTTATATATGATAGATATATCATATAGAAATTTGGACCGATTTGATTAGAGTTCACGATATAATTCCGTAATTGAGAATTCTTATCGAATCAATAGATGATCATATTTATGGATATATCTTAATCTCGAGGTGATCACGACCAACCGCTTGAATCGATTATGAAGTTTGACTTGACGGTTAAGATTTACACTGAGTCCGTGGTCCGAATTACCCCATCTTGGCATTGTCTTGGATTGAGTGAGTAGTCCGTGTTATCACAGATACGGAATCCATTCCTTCCATTTACGGAAGTAGATGACGATTCACTTATTTGTTAATCCTAGAAACCGATCGATCTATGGAGTTCATATTACACCGATTAGCTACCACGGTGAGTTGTATGAATTAATTGATCACTAGGGGTTAATGGTAAATAATGATAAGAGGTTCTAAAAAGGGTTAACGGTAACTTCCCGATTTAGAATGAGCGATCTATGGAGGATTAATCCATATGTAATGATTATATCAATGGACGCTTATTATTATTCTCGTGAGGAGATAAATATAATCTCATAATCGGAGGAGTGCGATCACGGGATTATGGTGGCATATTCTCGTGATTGATTTATCGAATATAATTATTCGTCGTAAGATAATTATTTATTTGATTTATCGAGTCCGTGATTATTAGTCCATTGGCCCCGACGCTTGCTTCCTAATATAAGATATCTATTCTCGGACGTCAAATCCTAATAATATTAATTTATTTCTTGTTGGACTTTATTAAAACGATATGTGAATTAATTGTTTAGTTTGACTAAATAATTAAATACACGGAAAAAGCATTTTTTAAGTGACTTACCGATGTGGTTGTGTTTTTTTTTGACCAAATTGGTCAAATGTAGTAAAATGCGTGTAACCTTTTTTGGGGGTTGCATATGGCGCATTTTTGTGTTATTATTTAATTATTGGGAAATTAGTTTTCTTGGATAATTATTTGACATGTGATCTATCTTTTATTTGTTAAATGATAATTAATGGAATATTAGATAATAATATGATTTATCTTAATTTGTTTGGGATAATTATTTTATTTATCTTTTATTTGGAAAAAGGATTAATGTAATAATTATCTCTTAATTATTTAATCCTTGGAGGCTAAGTTTTACTCTCCTATATAAAGAGAGTTCTCCCAAGCCTTAAACACACAATGTAATTTTCGACCTACACCTCTTAGAGAGGAGAAGGTGAAATTTTTTTTCGGCCAAGGGGAATAAGGGAAAAAATCTTGGAGATTTTCCGGGTAGCATATCGGAAGGATTCGAGACGAGGATTTTCTTCCACCGGGAGTTGCTTGGATCACACGTACGGAAGATCGTGGTGCTCTTCACACCTTGTCCGTTCTTTCCATTGCGGTTCTCCAACTTGGATTTTGAGATCCAAGAGGTATGTTCTACAACCCCCTTGTAGATGTAGATCTAGTTATTTTATTACGTGTATTTTATAGATCTAGATCCTTAAAATCGCTTCCGATGCGGATGATATTACTAACAGTGGTATCAGTCGCCATGGTGATCTATATTTATACGTATAAAATATTAGATCAGTGAGTGGAAAACATGTAGCTTTTATTGTCAATTTTTAATTTGGCCAATGCATGTTTATATATATTTATGTTGTTGCGATTGTTGTGGTTTGAAGAGATGGATTGGGGTTGGCATTGTTTACCCGTTAGATCTATTGTAAACTCGTATAAACGATGAAAATTCGTTCATATGAGTATAGGAAATTATGTAATTTATCTTTATTGCAATTTTAATTTCCAGAAAATAGATCTATTTAGTAGCTGTTTAGTATTTTAGTTTTTTCCCATTGATTGAGCCGTTAAAACGAAGATCCCTCCGGTCAGAATCAAGATCAGAAGATGGTGATTTACTCCACAAATTTTGGCATCGATCAGAGTCCATTTCGATATCCGTTCGTTGCTGCGAAGACGCTGCTGTAACAGAAAAACGCAGGATTCACAGAAACTCTACCTGTGACTTCCTCGATTTTCTGGGAGAGTTTGGACCGTTGAAACGCAAATCCGACCGTTCAGATTGATAAAATTGGAGTTCTGGACGTGTGATAAAAATTTCAGGTCGATCGGGATTCGTGTAGATTCCCGATCTGCCTCGGGAAGTCTTTGATGCGCTGCAGTCAAAGTCAGATTCAGCATCAAGTTGGGCGGCTAACTGGAGAAAATTGATAAGTCAAAGCACCGATCCAACCGTCCATATTGAAGATCGAGAGGTGAAGAACATATCTGGAAAGTTTCGTCCCGATCCGAGTCCGTTTGGTATGCCGATCGTCGAAGAGTTCGAACAGCTACAGATTTTGTTAGAAAGTAGTAAACCCTAGTTAGGGTTTTGTTTTTTTATTTTCTAATAGATTAGATACGGGGGTGCTAACGATCCATCTCGGTGTTTAAAATTTTCCGCAATTTATTTTTTATGTGTTTGATCATAAAATAGATATAAAATCGGAATTGCCATGACATGCATCATATCATAAATCCACTCCTTACATACATGTAGAATTTTAATTTTGGTAATTAAAATAGGCATGTATACAAACTCGTGTAATTAGTTGAAATTTAATTAATACGTGGTAATTAATTAATTTAGTAACTAATTAAAGATCCGAGGACGGGTTATGAAATCGTTAAGCCTTTCGGTGTGTGTTCTCGGTGAACCGCCTTAAAGCCCAAACGAGATCACGTTTTTCGATTCGTAGTGTCTACGAGATTGAATGATGGTAAAAGAACAATAAATCTTGGATAAAAACGGTTCGCCTATAGGTTGGGTGGTCAACTGAGCTTCGCTCGACCGATTTAACCCTCCTAGTGTGATGTATGCACGGGGTCCGGCAAGACTAAGCTACCTTTGGAGAGCGAGAGGGTGATTCCTTCTTATCTCAACGGGTCGTCTTGACCCGACTTCGTCCGACTGTCACATATGTTCCAACGAATAGGACGGGTAGGCTTGCCTACGTTACCGACACCATTCGGAATCCTTGATTTGATGTGCTTTTATGTTAACATCAAAAAGACGTGGTTAGTTAACCCACCACCACTTCCAAAATTATTGAGTGGGAGCGGGGGAGGCGACAGCCAACCCCACGGCCTCTACTATAGATACAAGTAAGTGAGAGAAGGGTGACGCCTCACGGCGCTTTGATTTCGTCCCCCTACGGATGGTGTTCACTCCTATCAACATTCATGGCTTGGTCTCCGAAAGGATAGGATTTCTGGGTACTCGTCGGGTCACTGACCTATCCTACGACGGCACACTCGGGGCGTACCTAAGAGATCCGATATAGTAGGTCACACTCATAAAGGATATTTTTGGTAATATCTAGGCTAAAAAGGAAGGTAGTCAATGAATAAAGGGATGTTCGATTCTCGTGGGATGTTTGATTCTCACAAGTTATTCATTGATGAGATTGTCTCGATTTAACCGTCATCTCTTTGACCTACCCTACGGCGGCATCGAGATGCGAGGTTAAAACCTGGAATGGTAGAGTAGACTTAATTTTAGTTTACAATTCCTAAAATAAATATAGTAGTGTTAACTTGAATTAATATATGTCATTTTATTTACAGCATTATATCCCTTACTAAATTGCTTAAAATTTAATAATTTACTAGTATTGACTTCGTTAAAAAGTGGAAAGTAACTAGGACGTTGAACTAGTTAATCGATAATGCAATTATTTTTCGAAAGAGATATTTTCTCTTAAGCCTTTAAAAAAAAAAAAAACCAGAGTGACATATAGGTATGTCACTAGTGTCATTCGTGTCAAACGGAGGACAAACTTAGTCTGATCAAAGGTGATTTCGGACTTTAAAATTCTTCTAGTGAATTTTGAGTGTGTAGTGATTACACGAGTAATTTTCTAATTGAAAAATCGGAAAATCATGAAGTATTACTAGTTGGACGATATTTGGATTCGATGAACTAGTGGGAGCTTTATGATTTGTTGTTTATCTAGAACATTAGAAAAGTGTAACTGACTACACACGTAACCGTTCTAATTGAAAAACCGGAAAGTCATGAAATGTCGCTAGTTGGACGATATTTGGAATCGATGAACTAGTGGGAGTTCTATGATTTGTTGTTTTTCTGGAAACATTGGAACTATGTACGAAAGATTTTCTAATCGAAAAAATCGGAAAATCATAAAAATAAAGCATTGCTCGTTAGACGGTATTTGGAACCGATAAACTAGTAGGAGCTTTAATGTTATGATTTGTTGTTTTTTCTGGTATATTAGAAAATCCGAGAAGTCCCGACGAGTAACACTCGAAATAGACATCCCACGGTTCAAGAGTAGTGTCTACTCAAACGAACTGGTTCAAGACTGTTTCCATTCACGGAAAGTCAAGAATGGGAGAATATGTCTAAAAGTGTTAGTCATCTAAACTAAGAAAATTTTAAGGCTGAACCGAAAATTAATTAACTGAAAATCATAGGATAAGGACAGTGATTTTGGATCACCAACCTATGAATCCTTGGCGATTTTCTCGAGCTAAGTTCTTTGGAAGAACAAAGTAGCGGTGCATTTAACGATTAAAAGAGTAAACAACGGGCAGTTAATTTTAGCTAGAATAGTGGGAGTGATATAAGGAAATGAATCTCGGATTCAACCCTTGGATATCACGGAAGATTTATTTTTCATTTAAGATTAGATTTGGAACGAATGGATTTACCTTCTATCCGATAATTTGTTTGTCGATAGAAAGTGAATATACCATTTGTAGTACTGAATCCAAGACTCGGACTTTTGTTTGATAAAGTCAAAACCACTTAGAGCTCATTTGAAATATGTATATAAAACACATCTTAAGAATCTGTTAAAAGCAATTGGTTTCTATATTTAGATACACGCTTCTTCATATTCCATAGTTAGTGCATAGTCCCTAAAAGACAAGACTCAAGATCGGCTCAGAGTGATTCCTTTTCTCCCAGCCTGGTTATATTGTCTCAAAGGTTCAATGACTAAGTTTCCTTTCAATCGGGAAAGGATAATGGTTATAAAAAGTAACATAGCTTGTTCATGACGACCTTCGTGGTCTGATGAAAGATACAAGCTAGTAGGAGCTTCCGAGTAGTGACTTCTTGTCTGATAACTATTCAAACACTCCGGAAAGTTTATCCAAAATATTTTGAGGGTTCTTTGTTTTCAACAGAGATAGAGTATTCTATACTCGGAATAGGCCATTCATAGTCCTCGAGACTGATGCTCAGCCTGCCTCATTGTGACATGTTCTCACTAAGTGAGAAACCGTTAAATTGCCTTACATAGTTTTATATGTGCTACAATACACTGCTTAACTCAATAAAGATATTAGAAGCGAAATAACGGTTTACATTGAAATGTAAGACCGAGAAGTCTACATAGAATATGCTTTGGAATTTACGGATAATGTGTGGATTCGGTTCACCCCACTTCCATAAGCATTTAGCACACGGTGCTTGAAGGTAGGTCTGGGAATTTCGCAAACACGTTCGGTCAGTGACCAATCGTTCTATATCTTGTAGCATTGAGAAAAAAAAAGGTTATAAGATTCTTGAAATCGGGAAGGGACAATTATACTGTTGCATCCTTTCTGATAGAGTCCATGAACAGCAAAACCTTAAACCTTGAAGTACATTTACTAAAGGTAGTTACTAACTGATTAAAATCAGACCACGTCCAACATCGGTTGTTGGTGATAACACTAAATACTACTAAACTAGATCAGAATTTCGATCCACCCAGAATATAGTGGGAGTATGGTTTATCCATTACCCATTACGGGTTCTGCGGACTTTGTAGTCTGAGGATCGATCGATGACCTATGGCTCTTTTGTGAGTAGTATAGGATTCTGATAATAGAGGTTGGTTTAATATCCATAACCCTGTGAATGGAGTTCGGAACTCCAGTTCTGTTCATACTCTTGTAACCACCTGAGAGTGTCTCAGCCCAGTGGGAGTAATTGGATCTACACGGAAAAGAGTAGAATGAATAGGAAAGTTTATCTTTCAGAGCAAAGCTTGAGTGGTCTAGGGGTAATCCCAAGAAGTAGTAGAGTTAATCGGACCTTGAACTCTCTTACCACTTAGTATTGCTTGATTTCGTTCAAAAGCGAGGAAAAAAGGGTGATTCCTCGAGACTTTCTTGCCAAACAAACGGAGTCCGGATTCATTCAAGCAGTATGGTATTGCCTTATGAACTAATGATGAGAATGACCATCAAGGCTTATGTCTTTTGTGGATAAAAAGCAAACCTCTCGGTCATTGGAAGTCATATATTTCTACAATATGTGGATTTGACCAGAATATTGATAAGTCTTTTGTAGACTGGATATCAATTTAGTACAGTATTGAATATATACATTAGCGTTTGTGAAGGATAACACTGCACCAGTTGGAATCAACATGGGTGTGTTATCTGAAGTCAGAATCTGACAATGCCACAATTCTCTCCAATAGAGATTTGGACAACATTCTGAAGAGTTTGACTCGGTCGAATTCATTAGAATCACCTTTGGTTTCCCATCCATCTTATTAGTTAAGATGATGCATCTGTGTATGCAACATTCAACGAGGAAGTTCTACCCTATGCCTCGGGAATGACTCTCAAATCTTCGGATCAAGAGAAATGGGATAGATTCTCTTTCTAGTAAGAGATGGTCAGGTTATTGAACGTCAACTTTGATCGAATCTTAGATTCGGCGGTTAACAAAGCAAGTTTAGTATGTCCTTTAGTATCTTGAGAGAACGAGGAACAATATGCGGACATATTCATGTGTGAACTTGGATATGTGTGATACATCGATTTTGACTTTAAGTCGATTGAGGATGATCGTTAAGTCGATCTCGGGCTCGATGTTTACTCAGTACCACATGATTAGATGGGCCGGTAACGTTTCGATTCTACGGATCGTCTCGAGCCGACAACCTGACTAATCATTAAGACCCATGACATTTAGATGTAGGTGCTCCCCGAGTCACTGACCTATCCTACGACGGCATACTCGGAGTGTACTTTGGAATCTGAAATGGTTATGATATGCTTAGTGGGTACTAGCATACGGGATGAGTCTCCATTGCTTTAGAGCAAGTGGGAGATGTAGTTTGTTGTATTTTAAATAATAGGGTGTGCTCTAAAACAATTAATCACATGCTTTCGTGCAAGTGGGAGATTGTTAGGTATAATGCCCGAAAGACAATTTTTGTAATTGTTTTATTTAATAAATGAAATGATATTATTATTCATATTTATTATTCTCATATTCACCGATGTGACAATAGTATTTACACTACAGAAAACCCTAAAGTATATCGTTTATGTAATCACTTAACTCGGTGTATGGTATATACACGGGAGGATTGAGTTAGTGAAGATGTACTTAAAATACAATTAGCCCATAGTGAAGTTAATCGAGAGTATCGGGTCTCTCCTTTAACGTGTTATTAATGCGCCCAGAACACAATAGGTGTGATTGTCTTATCCGGACTTTCGGTTAAGAGAACCTAATGGGGCATTTATATATGATAGATATATCATATAAGGCTGGACCGATTTGATTAGAGTTCACGATATAATTCCGTAATTGAGAATTCTTATCGAATCAATAGATGATCATATTTATGGATATATCTTAATCCTGAGGTGATCGATCAACCGCTTGAATCGTATGAAGTTTGACTTGACGGTTAAGGATTACAATCGAGTCGTGGTCCGAATTACCCCATCTTGGCATTGTAATTGGATTGAGTGAGTAGTTTGTGTTATCACGATACGGAATCCATTCCTTCCATTTCGGAAGTAGATGAAGACGATTCCCTTATTTGTTAATCCTAGAAACCGATCGATCCATGGAGTTCATATTACACCGATTAGCTACCAGGTGAGTTGTATGAATTAATTGATCACTAGGGGTTAATGGTAAATAAGGATAAAGGTTCTAAAAGGGTTAACGGTAACTTCCCGATTTAGAATGAAGCGATCTATGGAGGATTAATCCATATGTAATGATTATATCAATGGGACGCTTATTATTATTCTCGTGAGGAGATAAATATAATCTCATAATCGGAGGAGTGCGATCCACGGGATTATGGTGGCATATTCTGTGATTGATTTATCGAATATAATTATTCATTCGTAAGATAATTATTTATTTGATTTATCGAGACGTGATTATTAGTCAGTATTGGCCCCGACGCGCTTCCTAATATAAGATATCTATTCTCGGACGTCAAATTCTAATAATATTAATTTAGTTCTTGTTGGACTTTATTAAAACGATATGTGAATTAATTGTTTAGTTGGACTAAATAATTAAATACACGGAAAAGACATTTTTAGTAATTCTTAGCTACCGAATTGGTGTGTTGACTTTTTTGACCAAATTGGTCAAATGTAGTAAAATGTGTGTAACCTTTTTTTGGGGTTTGCATATGGCGCATTTTTGTGTTATTATTTAATTATTGAGAAATTAGTTTTTTGGATAATTATTTGACATGTGATTTATCTTTTATTTGTTAAATGATAATTAATGGAATATTAGATAATAATATGATTTATCTTAATTTGTTTGGGATAATTATTTTATTTATCTTTTATTTGGAAAAATGATTAATGTAATAATTATCTCTTAATTATTTAATCATTGGAGGCTAAGTTTTACTCTCCTGTATAAAGAGAGTTCTCCTAAGCTTTAGACACACAATGTAATTTTCGACCTACACCTCTTAGGGAGGAGAAGGTGAATTTTTTTTTCGGCCAAGGGGAATAAGGGAAAAAATCTTGGAGATTTTCCAGGTAGCATATCGGAAGGATTCGAGACGAGGATTTCCTTCCACCGGGAGTTGCTTGGATCACACGTACGGAAGATCGTGGTGCTCTTCACACCTTGTTCGTTCTTTCCATTGCGGTTCTCCAACTTGGATTTTGAGATCCAAGAGGTATGTTCTACAACCCCCTTGTAGATGTAGATCTAGTTATTTTATTACGTGTATTTTATAGATCTAGATCCTTAAAATCGCTTCCGTTGCGGATGATATTACTAACAGACGATAGTAACTTCAATATCTACCATGGCAATTTCAATACCTGCCTTGGGATTCCTTTAAACCCAAGTTGCAAGAGGAACAGTCTCAGACTCGATACGCGAATTATCAGACTCAATACGTAAATTTCAAGAATTTTCAGAACTTGAAATGCTAGGAACAGTAACATTAGCAGAAGTAGATACCTTCGATTTAGTCGAATTTGCAAGAATGGCTGCCTCTAAACTGATAATTGCACCTGTAATAATAGTACCCCATAATCCTTTATATTATATCCACAACTTCTAAGCTGAAAGATATGCTATTAGATAATCAACTTTAACCTCGCCTTTATATGCTATTACAGAATTGTCAACATGTATATCATTCCAAGACCAAAGCCAACCAGTTAAATGTATAGATTTGCTGGTCCAAAAGGCCGTAGATTTCTATTTTTGCAAATGACAATAACAGTTGAACGATGAAGGTAGATATCTACATTAACAATGCCCGGGTTTGGGTGCTACAAGGAACTAATTTTACGGATTGCAAGACCAAATCTTTTCAGACAAAACAAACAAAACAAAAGCTAGAAAAACAAGATCTAAAACCAAATTCACCATGACTAATGAAATTATAGATACCTGAAACTAAAATTTGCATACCAAGCATGAAATAAATTACTTTGTGCTCTTTCCACTCACTGCTCTTCTTCGCTCTTTTCATTACTTTGAATGGATTGTAGAATGGAAGTTGTGGAGAATTAATGGGTGGGATGAGGAAGGAAAAGAGAATGCACGGGAGAACTGAACCATATGGACCTCTTAATTAAACAACACTACTAATGCAGAGGCGTTCTTTGAGCAAACACGGTGAAAGCTGCCGCCGATTCTGCACCGCCGTTCTACGAGGTGGACGAATGCAGAGGCGTTCTTCGAGTTTACACAGATTGCGATCAAGGACGGAGGTAGTATAGAAAGGTAGGGGGCAGGGCCGGTCCTACGTTTTGAGAGGCCTTAGGCGGAGAAAAAAAATAGGGCCTATTAACACGAAAAAAAAATTCGACCGAAAAATGATTTTTTTCTAAGTATTCAAATTCATTTCATCATTTTCATTTAAAACAATACATATATATATATATATATATATATATATATATATATATATATATATATATATACATATTACTAAATATTAATTCAAGTATTCAACAATTCAACAACGCTCTTGAAAGACGTTCAAAAAGCGAAATCACTAATCAAAGTATAATCGTCAATTTCATCAACCGATTTCCGCTCAATCGATATTATGGCCAACCCATTCAAGCGTTCTTGAGTCATCGTGCTTCGAAGATGGGTCATTATTAGCTAAAACTTCGAAAAACTCCGTTCACCAGATGCAACTGTTACCGGAATAGTCAACAATATCCGGTAAACAACTTGTGTGTTTTCATAACTTAGAGGACATGTCTTCAAAAAATTCAAAATTTCGAGAGGTTCATCCACATCTTTGGGCAAAACATGTATAAGAAGTCATGCTTCATAATACAACTCTTCCCAATCAATATCCTCATGTGCACCTTTTGTCAACATTTTTGCAAGATACTTACAAGAATTCTTCAAACTTTCTTCATCTTTGCAGCTTTCATCCAAATCAAACAAGAAGCCAAACATTTTTTCATACTCATGAAAAGCTTCAAATCTAGCTTTAAGTGAGGCAAGAGCTTGGTCAACAATAGAAATGAAGTATTCCACCCTAAAACTCTCTTCGGGAGAAAACATGACTTTGTTCACTTGAGCTCTCATCAAATTGTTTTTTTATGAACGATTCTTTTTGTTAGGAACACCGCTCAATACCCACTTCAATAGCAAGTTCTTTTGCTTTTGCCAAAGCTATTTACTACTGCACTAATTTACTACTGAACCCGTTTTTTATATATTCTTCAAATTTGGTAACAAGTCCTTTCAAATTCTTTTTATTGCGGTAGTAATAATCATGTCCTCCGTTTGTAGATCCTTGCTCACAACATTGATAAATTTGAGAACATCATACCAAATTATTGAGCTAAGCAAAAACTCAAAACTCTCAAATTCACTATAAGCTAGATTCTTGGCATGTTCTTTGATTTGGATAGGATTTTTTTTTTTTTATTTATTTATTTATTTATATTTGGGATAGGATTTTTGGCTATTTAATTTTTATTTTTTTGTATTATGAAATTTTTTATTTTTTTGTATTATGAAATTTTATGGGGCCTTTTTATTGGGTTTTTTTTTTAAAAATAATTTGGCCTTTTATTTTTTTTTTTCAAAACATTAGGCTTTTATAGTTTTTTTTTTTTTTTTTTTTTTTATAAGCGAAGCATATATGTCTTTGTTTTTAGATTGGGCAGCAAAATGCTTGAGGCTTGCTACTGGTTTGGGCTTGGGCAGTAGTGAGGCTGCGTAAAAAAAAAAAATATTATTATAGAAAATATGTGTAATCTAATCGGATCCATAAAATATTCTTAATCCATTCACCCGATTTAACTCGATATACTCCATTAAATTTCACCCACAATTTCAAATCCTGGCTCCGTCCTTGATTGCGATTGAAATTGTTGTTCAATTCAGCTTTATCTTATATCAAGGGTATTTTAGTCCGAACGAAATTATTTTGTCATTATTGCAACAACAAAAATGACAGTGGATTAAAATTTATATACATGACAGAAAGTGGACTAATACCTAATATTCCGTTTTTTATATAAAGCACACACAACATAAAATAGTATTTATTTATAGCGTGTGTAATCTTTTTATTTTTATTTTGGCAAGTAATCCACTAAGTACTTGTATTAATTCAAGTTCAATCAAATCTCTTCATAATTATTCTTTTGAATTAAAAGAATCACACTCCCGGTCAAACATGTCTTTTTCAATGATTTACTAGTCCATAAAAATCATATAATTACAAAAAAGACAACAATAACCTTAATTAAAAGTTTGGCGTTTTACATTTCTTCCTTCTTCAAAAGAAGTTTCATCCTTGAAACGTGTTGTACCTCACGTTTCTTTCATCACCATCAGGGGCGGACCCACGTGCCCCCACTGGATTTTAAAAAAAAAAATTTTTTTTTTTAGTATTAAAACTATGTAGTTTTGTTGTTAAAAAATGTCATTTTGTCGATAAAAATTGATGTTTTAGACCCCGGTAACCCCAATGAAATTTATTCCTGGATCCGCCACTGATCACCATGCTTCTGCTGTGCACTCTGACGAACCTTACAATTTCTAACATCCAACCCCACGGAGAGATTCAATCGTTGGTTCTCAGAAATCCAACCGACCCAACATCCAAAGTAGTGATCCGTCTAGGTCCGTACTTAATCAGCATTCAACGCCATATAACACTACTTTATATATCCTGCAACAAGATTATCCATTAGTGTTAACAAATATTCAGAGGAGGAACAGATAAATCCCGTCTTACGGATTAAGAAAAGTTATCATGAAATTAAGAAACAACCGTGACAATGAATCTATATTTTAACAGTAGACAAATTAAGAGCTAAAACAATTTAAAAGTGCAAATCTTTCAGAATGCAAACTTTTAAAAAACAAAAACATCTTGAAAGAAGATGTAGTTTATGAGTATACACACCCTAAGTTTCAAAAGAAAAGAAACATCTCCAACAATATCATGAGAAAAAAACCGTTAAATAAGACAACATATGATGAACTTGGAAATTTATGATGCAAAATGAAAAGAACGTATGGAATAATAGTGCAAATCGAACAAAAATTGAATTGATTGTTTAAATGACTTGGAACATCAATCTTAACCATATCTGGCATGATTTCCAGATGGAAAATTTAATTTGCATGGATATGGAAAGTGATCATTTTACAATAGACAATTAAAGAAGGAAAGGTTGTGCACCTGAGTATGTAAAACAACTTAGTATGCCAAAAAAGAAAGTTAAATTCTTTACACAAAGAAGTCACTTGGGTTGAAACCAAGAAACTGAATACTTTAGAGTGCGATATAAAACGCTGCTAAACGCCACACGATACGAAGTGTACTTGAATGAGTTGCAGTTATGTATCTTCTTCAAGAAAGAACTTATTCTATTGGAAACAAGGCTTACTGCAACAAAAATATATTTTAAGAGGGAAACTATGAAAGAGTACGTACAAAGAAGCAAAATGTACTAAAATGGAATGGTTTAATTTGTTTCAAAGTGTAGCCATCATCGGCATCGCTCGTGAGTTAATTTCTTTGGATGAGAAGTTAATTTCTGGAAACAAAATTTATTGCATTTATCAAACACTCATGGTTTTCAAGATACATTATTTAAAGATTGAAACTTGAGGCCAAGTTCGAAACTCTGCTTCCCAAAGCAAACCCAGCCTCAAGCTAAACCACTCAAACACCTACATTCACTTACTTAGGCACTAAAGTTGGATTTCAGAAATGGAATACACGATAAAAAAACTACCAGCAACCTGTTTACGGAGGACTGCACATTCATCCTCACCCATGATATTCAAGTCTATCTTTCCAAACCTACGCACCGACACATCAAAACCTACATGAACAAACCCTTCGAATTTTATACCTATGAGTATTACAACATAATGAATTCTAATTATATGCAATAGTGTTACGTCTATGTTTTCCTAACTTAGGCTCTGATACCAAGTGTTACACTTACACCACACTCCCAAATCTTTATCCAGAAATAGAATGTTCGGCATGAGGCTTTTAGAGTAAACCCTAAAATCCACATACGCCTGGCATCATATTAGAGTAATAAAAAGAGTGCGAAATAAAAGGGACCGGGTCCTCTCCTGAATAATAGATGATTTCACTATATTCTTCCCTCTACATTATCAACACAAGTTAGTTCACGTGAGCTCCGCGCCAGGTGACTATCACAGGGTGATACGAGTACTTGAATGAAGGTTTGGCTATCTCGTGTCATTGTAAGGGTATTTATGGCGATCAGACAAAGATTCCTCGACTTAAATACAGCTTGTTGTCTCATTATCCGAGTGTGTTTTGCATCTGGATAGGGTTTAAGCACATTCAACCATCATGTTTTCACTGACTAAGTTGTGGAAAAAGCTTGAAAGCCTCAGATATGACCAAGTCACCGACCAACAAGTTGTTGTTGAACTTTGAGTCCACCGAGGAACATTGACTTTTGTGAACATTGTGTGTTTGGGAAATTGCATAAGTAAGAATCAATACAAAGGCAACACTTGATTATATCCATTCAGATTTGGTCCATCAAGAGTTGAGTCATTGGGTGGTCACAGATATTTTGTGTCATTCATGATGACTATTCAGGATGACTTGGGTGGTTGATGAAGAACAAAAGTGATGCATTCAAAGAACTTCAAGCACTATGGAGAATGTTAGTGAAAATCAAGAAGCTTCGGATTTATAAGGTCTAGAATTACAGCTGGGAGATTTTGATTCATTTTGTGCGGTGAGGTATTGGACATCATAGTGAAAGGAATATAGGATGTTGAAAGGATGAATCAAACTCTACCGAGAGAGGCAAGGTGTATGCTTTCTCGGTTTATCAAGGAGACGTTGTGTTTGATTAAAATGCGAGCTATGTTAAAATCAATCTCAAGACACCATTTGAGATGTGGTCAGCAAGTCTGACTACTCATTCTAAGGGTTTTGTACTGCCTTACTATCATGTTAGTGAAGTGTTGAGCCAAGAGCCAAGAGTGGAGTGTTTGGAGGTATGGTGATGGAGTGAAAGGATATAGATTTGGTCATCGCCAGAGTCCGCAGTAATCCTCGGCAGGACGTTGTGTTTGATGAAAATCATGTTAAACTCATATCTTGAGTCTGAAACCGATCTTTAACGAAGTGTTGAAAAAAGGTGGAGCTTCGAGGTGGAGCCCATCGAGATGCAACAATCGCTTGATCCAAATCAACACTATTGGATGAACAGAGTCTGATTCAGCGGCCTTACCGAGACCTCGGCAGGCGCCATACAAATATTGATCTAGTCTGTTCGGGATAGATCTAATGTGGGATACCTCCAAGGAGATATGGATATGATGATTTGGTGGATATGCACTCCAAGTTGTTGAAGAAGTAGAGGTTGTCGAACCTACTACTTACAGGAAGCAGATGACATGTGTGAAGCATCTCGGTGGCATGCAGCCATGAGAGATGAAATGGAGTCATTATTGAAGAATCAGACTTGGGAATTGGTCAAACAACCCTCATCGACAAGGGAGTTGTGACTTGTAAATGGATTTTCAAGAAAAGGAAGGAATAACAAAGCGTAAGGGGTCGTATAAGGCACGCTTGGTTGCAAGAGGATTCGCCAAAATGAAGGGTTGACTTTGATGAAATATTTTCACCAAAGGGTCGACACACTTCAATCGTGGTGTTACTAGCAATGGTAGCACGCCACAGATCTGGAACTTGAGCAATTAGATGTGAAAACCGCTTACACATGGTGAGGTGGATAAGGAGATATACATGACACAAACGAGGGTTTTCAAGTTCCTCGAAAGGAAAATTATGTTTGCAAGTTGAAGAAATCTTTGTATGGTTTGAAGCAAGCTCCAAGACAGTGGTATAAAAGGTTTGACAGCTTTTATGCTTCAAACAGGTTACAAAGAAGTCCCATGATTGTGTATATACCACAATGAAAGATGGATCATATATCTATCTTTGTTCAGATGTGGATGACATGTCGATAGTCAGCAGAAGGGAAGTCCGATGTTCAAAATCAAGAACCTTCTTAGTCTTTGAATTTGAAATGAAGGATTTGGGTAAACCAAGAAAATCTTGGGGATGGAGATCCTGAGAGATAGAAGTCGGAAGAAATTATTCTTGTCTCAAGCAGGTTATGTGCGTAAGATATTGGCCAAGTTTGGGATGTCCGCACGCAAAACCAATAGATACTCTATGGCATCAAATGTTCATTTGTCTCATTTATGCTTCATGATACCAAGAGAAGGAGTATATGTCAAAAGTTCCCTATGCTAGTGCAGGGTTAGGCGCCTAATGTATGCCATGGTTTGCACTACTCAGCACCGATTCAGCTCAGAGGCAATCAGTGTTGTCAGCAGAGTTTATGGCTCAACCTGGAAAGGAACACCTGGAAAGTCGTTAAAGGATATTCAGTACACGAGAGGTACAACCGATGTTGGTCTTATTTATGGAGGTGATATCGTCTGGTCAGTGCAGTTACCGTGGATTCTTGTGACATGCATGATGTTGATGAGAGAAAATCAATGATGGTTATGTGTTTACATTGGGAAATGCGGTGGTCACCGAAAGCTACTCTTCAGGCTACTGAGAGCCTTATCAACTAATCAAGCAGAATATATGGCTCTTCTTGAAGCAACTAAAGAAGGTATCCGTTGAAGCGGGCTAGTCGCTGATTTGGGGTTGCATCGAGGATCAGCCGATATATATCTGTGATGCTTCAAGTGCAATATGTTTAGCTAAGGATCGGAGTTCATCATAGAGAGAACCAAGCATATTGATGTCGTATCATTTCTTGAGGAATGAGAAGAGGGTTATGGTGAAGAAGATTGGCACAAAGGAGAATCCTGCCGATATGTTCACTAAACCGATTCCACAGAGTAAGTTCCACTTTGCCTGGACTTACCGAATATTCAAAGCTTATAACTGCTTTCGAAACTTTAATCGAGGCGATCGGTGGAGTGGATCTTTGTGGAGATAGTCCGGTACAAGTACATCCGCATTGACGAATGCATCCGGTACAAGTACATCTGGTTATGCAATCTGCTTGACTCTAGTGAGAGTTGAAGTCAAGGTGGAGATTTGTCAAGAATGTGACTTAAACTCTACATCCTAAGTGGAACTAATCAAGCACTGGTGTGTGATGGATACCGATAAGTGTATTCAATTATGTGCTTCAATGGGGTGGAGTCTCATCGAGCTTCGTCGCCAGGTGACTATCGGCAGGTGATAGTCTGCTGAGTACTTGAATACAAAGCAGGTCCCACATCTCAGCAATTACTGTTATGTAGCCTATACAGCCATGTCATTAAAAGGAGGACACGTGTAATATTATCTCCTTTAAACAATTTTAAGAACATTTTCCATCCGGATAGGGTTTAAGTTTTTCGACTTTGTCACTGAAGTTGTAGAAAATCAGAATAAAAAGCTTCATCCTCAAAACACTTCAACAATATAACGGATGGTTTTGATACCATGTAGAGAAAAATATTCTACTGTTTTATATTTACAATAAGAAAGAAGTTGGGTTAACTAGTAAACCAACATAATACAAAAGGGCTAATAATAACAGCTACAAGCACGAATACGGCTGTAATTAAACATCAGCCAACTATCTAATAAAGAGTATAAACAGATAGTTACATCCAATAATGTGGAGAGTGAAAAACCTAGAAGAAACATAATAAAAACTTGTAATTAACATTAAAATATATACACTACAAGAAAAAGGGCTTTTAATAAAGGGAATTATCCTCATTAAATGCTTGATTCCCGTCATTAAAGTCTTTTTATAAAGGGAACTTTACCCTCATCGCCCCTCATAACAGCTTCTGCTGGTAAAAATAAACAATGACGGTAAATATATCCCGTCATTAAAAAGGGATGACATTCAATAACGGAATTATACACTCATTAAAAATAATTTATAATGACTATAAACTTCCTCATTATTATATTATTTCCCCTCATTATTGCCTCGGCTTCTCTTTAGTTTATGTTATGATATTGACAGGAACTACTCTCATTAATGATCATAACCCCCTTACCATATTGTTTTCATCATTATTACTAAAATACATTTAATGACCAAACATACTGTCTTAAAAAACTACTTTTATCTACTCCAATTTGACCATTATTATTTGTTGATTTAAATACAATATTGTTACTTTTTAAGCACGATAAAAAATTTCAAAACAAAGTCAATCACAAGAAATCTAACCATGTCTAGAATATGAACGTTGTCATCTTGTAAGAGTGGGCCAATAGACACTAATTTATGAATTTTGTGTCAAGGTTGTTCTACAGCAATACAAAATACAAGGATTACATTTTGCTTACAAACAAACTCCGATGACAGTGTAGTGAACTCAATCACCGAGAAATTGTTAAATGTGTGGTGAAGCTCTTGGATAACTCATTTATTACTTCATTGGCTTCAACACATGATATCTTAGAGGCAACAATTTCTTCATTGAGGACATCCACATCATTTTCTGTTCAGAAGATATCAAATTTAGCACACTTAGATCAAGTATCACAGCATTGATGGCTCATCAAACATATTGCATATTCAGAAATGAAACAACTAAAAGAAAAAGATCCCCAAACAATATATTCAGCATGAAAATATAGATATCACAAAGTTAGAAATGATTAACAGAGCAATTTATGTATTACTAAACTCACTTGCATCTCCGTGTTTTTTTTCGAAAAAATATTCTCCAGTAAATAAAGAACCCACCTATAGATATCACAAAGTTAGAAATGATTAACAGAGCAATTTATGTATTACTAAACTCACTTGCATCTCCGTGCTTTCTTTCTCCAGTAAATAAAGGAAACAATACCCTGGTCATGAAAATGGGATGATTAAAAAGTCAGCAAATTGTTATCATGTCCAAGAGGCAACTACTTGAATAATAATTGACACAACTGAAATATATTCAAGCAAATTATAACAACCGAAGGCAGAAAATGATCAACTTCACACAATAGCTTGGTTTTCTCCGATGATGTGCATTCTGACAAAATATTCAAGCAAATTATAACAACCGAAGGCAGAAAATGATCAACTTCACAGAAAATGATCTACTGCAGTACCAAAATGATGCGTGTAAAAAGGCAGACCAGCATTATATCTCAGCTTGATAATGAGCAAGAAGAGATGCTAACATATCAAAAAAGAGAAATCTTTTAATAAAACATTAAAACGACCCCCAAGCGAAGATAATCTATTGAAGCAGTTGAAAAAGTTGGCACCAGATCAGAGCCATTGATTATTGTTGTAAAAAAAGTGCTTTCCCGACTCTGCCAACTCCCATGTCATGCATACAGCTTCAACATTACAGAACAAGGCATTTAAACAAATAGAGAAAATGATAGAAACAAATAGAGAATTTCATTGCCATTTAACACAAGTAGACATGTGAACAAACTAAATAATCTGTCATTGTCTAGTAATAAGTAAATAAAGGTTTTCATAAATGACGAAATGGACTTCAGTAGGTTTGGAAAGTGCAAACACACAGTTTTTTTAGGATTTCAGTAGGTTTGGGAAAGATGAGTACATACTAGCAAGATAGTAATTCTTGGTAACAACATAACACTGGTGGTGGGGGAGGGGGGTATAAGTTCTATAATGTACATTAGTTAAGACTTTTGATTGATACATTGAGTTGTTGTTGTAGTAGCACATATTCTGATGTGATCACAGTAATCGTGTTCTTGCATGTAAAGCAGCACCGGTTTATATAAATCAAATAGAATTTTTCCGAGTATTCAAAGTTCAATTTATGAAATTTATCTACTGTTTCTGGGAGGGAGTCTGTCTTTATTTGCACAACCTCAAACTTACCGGGTACCGAAGACAAAAGAATCAAGAACTACAGCATGAATATGAGAATCAGTCCAAACACAAAACTTTGATAAACTAACAGTTTAACATTTTCCCTTGATTAAACTCACGGTTAGTACAACAAGCAGATCATGTATGTATGGCACCAAAATACTTTAAAATCTCTGTAAAAAACACTTAGCTATTAGTCTTCCAAAGGAAATATTGCACTCAAAGCTGCAGAAATCCTTAACAATAAACTAAAAAAACATTGATTTCAAAACCTTGGATAGTCTAATAACATAACAGAGCCTAAAAGTAGCCATCAGAAACTGATATAATGTTGAAGTATACACAGCAAAATCAAAATTCGATGCAAACAGATGCATCAAGAGCAAACCACATGATTAAATCAGCAATTGATAATAAATCAAGAAGCATACAGCAAAACGTTTGTGTTCACCTACGTGGATATCATGGATTGAACCTTTCAGAACAAAATATCGATGTTTATTAATTGATGGTGATTTAAAAAACTATTATATTTGTCGGTGACCAAAACAGAACAACATTATGAGTTTAGTGAGGCAAACTTAAGGCTATATGGATCACAATTTAAACACAATAAACAAAGCGACAACTTTTATGTCCAAATAAGAAAATCATACGATCCATTACAACTACTTTTATATCTAAAGAAAAAAATCATATGATCCACTATGTATATAGTAATGCCCAAAAGTGTTGAAATAGTGTCCTAAACCCAATCGGGTTGGACCGGATCCGACCGGGTCGGATCATTTCTACTATTTCTTTATGTTTATACATATATAAAATGGCTTTTCTGTTGTCATATATTTGTTCCTTTTAAAGAACCAATTATGAATTGTTATATGATAACGTCCTTAGTATTAAACTGTGATAGAGAAACCATGATAGGCGATTATGGTTGATGAGATCTCTAATCACTTTAATAAGTTTGATACTTAAATGTCTCTAGGCTGATGTACTATTAAACAGGGCATTGATAGTATAAACAGACTAGCACGTATTAGATGTCTTCTGTCTTTAAGGGTAGGGATAGATCTCGTCTATCAAAGTGTAGAGACACTTGAACTGTACGTGGACGTGTATTAGAGAAAGCGTACGTTAGACTGACCCACTTACACGGATAAGTGTCACACTATGTGGCGGTTGTGTAATTATCCTTAAGACCGGAGTCTTCATGGCATCACGGTGTGGATTGTCATACTTTGACACTATTGAGGTTTCCCCTAGCCACGGGGCGATCATGCGGTAGTGATTGGGTATGATACTGAAGCATGCGGAGTATACATGATTGGTCGTCTGGGAATCGTGTATCCTATGATTGGGATTGAATATCCGAAATGGCCTTCTTATAAGGAATGTCTAGCTCTCGTGAATCTTTGCAAAGTGGAAGTAAACGAGTTACTTTGAGAGAGCTTGATATCCAGATTATAAGATACGGTCGTTGATGTTTTGACACTCGACTAACGACCGTATGAATATTATTACAGCGATAGGATTGTAAGTTACACGGTAACTGTTTCACATGAAAGGTAGTAGTCATTGCATTTGACTCTTCCGATGATTGGGGGTCACGGTGTGTTGCTAGACGCTATCCCGTGATCGTTAGGCATGAAGGGCATCTTCGTAATTTGCACTTTGTGTCTACGGCCAACATATTCGGAAGCCTATCGGGTCACACACATAAGAACATCTAGCCGGATTAAAATGTGGTTATAGATGATAACCAAAAAGGAAAGTTTATCTCGAGACTATAAAGGTTATAGTGGTAAATTAATATGGTGGTATTTATTTATTATGAATAAATTAAATATAAGATATTAATAATATTATATTAATTAAAGAATATTCCGGATGCCAAATATTGGCTAAAGGTGGCGCAATTTTATGTGTATAAGATACACTTGGATTGTGCAATTTAATTAATGGTATTACCAAATATTAATATTAGATATTAATATATATATGTAACTTGTGAATCCATGCGTGGCTTGTACATATTGATGTACATGTACACATTTGGATAGTTATATATAATATATAGATTTATATTTGTAATAATATATATGTGATATATACACATGTGTAAATTGATTTATGGTAATAAGATAAATATAGTTAATATAAGATATTGACAATATCTTGGAACATTCAATATAAGATATTGACAATATCCTAGATTTATTTAATATGAGATATTGTAATAAATGAGATAAATCAATCAATTATATTTTCCTTATTTTATTGGAAAAGGTTTTCTTTTCCTCCACACTTTGATATGGCGCCACTTTTACTATAAATAAGAGGTGGGTGTCAAGCTCTTTTGTACATCACAATTCCAAGAACTAATAGTTCTTGTGTAAAATAGAGAGCATCCTATAGAGAGTTGGAGAGAGGGGAAAAAGGCCGGTCTAGCAACCGGAGTTTTCCAATAGCAATCCATGATGGGATTCCGGCGGGCTGTTCGTGTGGACTAGCGGTAAAGGCCGAACACTTGGGCGGCTCTATGCAGACGGTCAAAGCGTCGATCTTTTAGATCAACCAAGGTATCCACCGTCTACTAACTCGTTTGTTTATTGCTTAAACGAAGTCGATCATGGTTAAAAGGAAATAAAAATTTAAATTCCGCTGCGTTCCCGCGTAGATTTCCTAACAAAAAGTTCAAATTTTCTCTGTACCTTCTCTAACACCGGAATACCTAGACCACACTGCTGCATAATTACAATTTAATTGGATGATATATTTGATAAGGATATGGCGATTGTTGTACCCCTAAAGTCATTAGAAAGAATGATAAAAAAAAATGTCTTTTAAGGAACACACACAAAGCATGTACTATTATCTCTTCAGTGTTTAACTTTTCACAAGAACATAAGTCAGTTCCCAGTATATTTGTCTCTTAAACAAAATTTACATATACAGATACAAGCTGCTATCCACCCACCAAGTAAAGTTATGGACAAAACAGGGTACAAAATGGCTTCATCCATCTTCCAAAGCATTGCTTCTCTTATCAAATATAACCAACAAGGGAAGGCAACACCATTTACAATCATAGCAAAAGAAAAACGAAAAACCGCCATAAAAAGGGGAATTGAAAGAGAAATCGATAGACAAGCATACACTTCTGGCACCAAGGAACATACCCATATCCTAAATCTCCAATTTCTCCAGATTCTAAGTTCAAATTTTCGCTCTATTTTATCTAACACCGGAACCTGGACCACACCGGAACCCTAAGAACTAGATCGAGAGACATACCGTGGATGACGAGAACGGAAGAATATATATCCGGATGATGATATTGAACTGCAGCTGTGACCTTGTAACCTATTAGAGTTGATTTGAACCAATATAAGCCTTATCGGCTCTGTTTAAGCAGTTCTGCAGCAAAATGAGACTAATAGCATGAATAAAACAGATCCATTTTTATCCTACTTCATTAACACCTAATATTTAGCTTCGAAAACGAAGAATGCAAAGCAAAAAGCTTTTACTAAGTCCAAGCTCAGTTACATCGAATTTCATGTATCCGGCAAAAGCACAGCACTTTTTAATCCAACTGCGAAATGTTATACGAGACAAATTCAATATCTAAAAAATTAAAATGAAAAGAAAAAAAAAATCAAATACTAGATCTTGAACTATCCAAAATGGTCGAATTGGACCAATCAAAGAACCCAGAAGGTACCTGGTTTTATTCAACCACTGAAGAAATCACTCGGCCACCTCTCCTGCAACTTTAGGCCATTTAATCCCACAAGGCAAACAAACAATCAAAACCCAACAAGAAAAATACCTACTTTCTAATGAGAAAAGGAGCTAGCAAAAATGAAGCAGCGCACAAATGAGATAAAGTTAAAGACTTGTGATAGAAAGATGAAGATAACGATTTTGTGGCTGAAAGAGGAAGATCTTTTATTTTATTTGTTATTTTTACGGAAAATAAATCTATGAGTCGAAACAACCGTTATGTCATAACGAGTAACATAAAGTTATTTTCACGGTTGATTATGACGGATTTATATTATAATCAATAGACACTCGTTATGATCAACGGTATAAATAATCGTTGTGTCACTCGTTATGACACAACCGTTTTTAGGGATGGCAATTTCAATCCAACCCGGTGGATATCCACCCGATCCTACCCGTTATGGTAGGGTATTTTAAAGGGTAGGGTAGGGTATGGGTTTGAATTTTCAAAACCCGCCGAGGGTAGGGTAGGGTATGGATATGTATTCTCTACCCGTCAAAATACCCATCTGACCCACCATATATTATATTTTGTATAATCTATTATGTATAAAAATTATTAGTCTGTAAAGAAAATTAAAACAAACATCACGTTTATTAAAATGAAAAAAAACAAGTCACATTGTCACTAAGGAAATTTTCGGTCAGCTCCGCGTACCATGCCATTCACCACATTCAGGAAGATCCGAGAGCTAACATTTGGCGCATCATCTGGGCAATTAAAGGGCCGCTAAGAGGCAATATTCTCCTATGGCAGATTTGCCGCGATGCCATACCCACGGCTCGCCTTCTTGCTGCGATAGGCCTTAGTGAAGATGACACGTGTTGTATTTGTGGTACCTATTCCGAAACGTCACTCCATGTTTAACGAGACTGCCATTGGACATACAATATGTGGAAGCACCTCATTCACCAGAGCCATTGGACGTCTTTCATCTCCACCCACGACATACCATCCTGGCTCACGTCCTGTTTAACGATAAACATGTACAAGCATGACAATATGACTTTCTGGAGGTTCCTTTTCCGTGAAACTGTGTTAGGCATCTGGTATTGGCGTAATAAAGAATATCATTGTCAAGACACCCCGCGACCCCCATCGATGATCTTCATCTCCGAAGCTGTTCGTCGTGCTCGAGAACTTAGACTAACCTGGCCTTGAGCCCCTAGTTTACATTATGTAAATTGTTTTTGCGTTGTTTGTACAGTTTGTACCTTTTGTACAGTTGCTTAATAAAATATCCGGTTTCGACCAAAAAAAAGACACTAAATAAATATTAATTCAATTAATACTCATGCCTCAATCATTGGTAGTATTTTACAAAGATCGAAAGTTACTATGTGACTTCTCTTCCGAATTGGCTAATTCCTATTGCATTTTCCGGCAACCTTAGTGTTCTATTGTAGCAACGGAAATGTTAGAAACTTAGAATTGTGCTTATATCATGTTTTTGTGTGGTTGTTTCTGTCTGTTTCTATTTTATGATTTCTGTAATTAGTTCTTCAACTATAATGCATTTTTTGTTTGATAGCTATGTTTTATTAATGCTTTTTCTTGTTAAGATTTTTGCATTGTTACATTCGTGACAACTTCTACGTCTCACACCTACCCGATTCATATCGCATGTTGGCTAATCTTGAAGATGAAGAAAGTGATATACATGAAGCTAATGGTTAAATGGAATGGTCTCTATTTTGTTTCTGGGTAGAACGTATATATAATAGATTGAATAATAAGTGTTTGCTTTAGTATTGGTTGACTTGATATTGATCTAATATTTGGTTTTTTTTTGTGTGTGTGTGTGTGAGACTCCTTTTGGATGTTAATGTGTTTGATTCATAAATTCATTGCAATGGTAACCAAATCAGTTAGACAATTATTTTTACATGAAAAATTATCACTTGGAGTTTTCGATCGACCTATGTCCTTCGTTTCGATTTGCGAGTTGACTTTCTTTATTATATGGAGTTACAATATTTAATTGAGAATAAAATTAGATATCCATGGATATCCACATACCCGTGGATATCCGTATGGAGAGGGTATAGGTTTAAAGTTTTCTACCCGCATAGGTAATAGGTAGGGTATGGGTAATGAAATTTTTTTATGGGTAGGGTATGGATATAGCCAAACCCGTACCCACCCGTACCCATTGCCATCCCTAACCGTTTTATACAATGGTCGTGCCCCTATCTATTTACGTCTACATACGAAATTTTAATATAATTTGGGAGGGATTTTTGCCGCTGAATTTTTGGTGTTTTATTAAATAAAAAAATTGGTTTCTTTTTCCTAGAAAGTTCATGTTTTTTTGTTTATATAATTCTGAAAAATGGTGTTTTTTTTTTTGCCAAATCATAATCGTTTATTGTTTTTTATTTATATTGTTTCAAAATAAATTTTTATTGATTTATTTGGTACTTATTAATAAGGGGAATATTTTAGGTGTATAATAATAAGGGGATAAATGATTAACAATAACAGGAATTAAGAGTTCTTCATTAAAGTCGCATCAATTTTATAAGTACTGTTTTTACCCTCATTAAAATGTACTTTTAATAACCAGATTTTGACCCCTTATTAAATTCCCCTCATAAAAAACAACTTTTCTTGTAGTTAACATAATAAGGGCATTCTCCAAGCTCAGTCAAATCCTTCTCAGAGTTCTGAAATAATCTGCAGTAACTTGACCGGAGCATTATAGGAACCTACACATACATCATACACAAAGTTAACTAAAAACCATTTCCAATCACTCAGAACCCAAAATGAGAAACACTTCCAGGAAGGGCGCCTTTAGTGGCACCACACCACTTTTATCATGGCACAAAGCATGGCACTGTTGGATGTAATATCACCAGACGGATCTAGATCCGCCCGATTACGCAGCGGAATAACAAGGATCACGATCAATATAACATTAAAGCACATAATTTAAGATCTACCTACAAGAAGGTTAGATCTACTTACCAATCAAAAGATAAGCCGAGATCCAAAGAATAAGCCGAGATCCGAGATCCGAGAATCGAGAAGCCATAGTCTTCCAATGTGTATCTCCAAGCAACAACCGGTGGAAGCCGATTCTTGATGCTTGACCTCCTTGATATGCTACCCGGAAAATCACGAAGATTTTCCCAACTCAAGCCCTAAGCTTTGGCCGAATTCCTTAGCTTATTTTGTGTGTATGTATGCGTGTATTATGTATGGAGAAAAGGCTTAGGAGAACTCTCTTTATATAGGAGAGAAATCTTTGTCCTCCAAGGATTTAATAATTAATACAAAATCAATTATAATAATCATTTTCCATAAAAGATACTCCTAGAATAATCTAGAATATTTAAGGGCACTTGTAGCAGGTGTTCTATTAGGTGTCCTATATCTAAAATAGAAATAGAAAACAAAATCGGTCAAAAAATATGCCTCATACATAATGAGATGGTTATATCACAAAAATATTTAGGTATGGTGAATAGTGTTGTTATATATATAACAACACTATTCACCATACCTAAATATTTTTAAAGTATAGCCCATCCACTGTAGATCATATTTGTACCCGATTTTTTTTTTTATTTCTATTTTAGATATGTAACACCTAAAAAGCACTTTGTAGTAGATGTTCTTTTAGGTGTTTTATATCTAAAATAAATATTTTAATGTTATAGATAAATGGATAGAAATGCTGGTGTGGAGTGTTTTGAATTGAGATGTTGTATAATAGAAATATGTATTATTTTATATTATTTTGGTGGTGTAAATTAGACCATCTGGTACAAGTGCCCTAAGGATCAATCTAATATATTTTCCTTAATTAATTATTTAACAAATAAACAATTAATCACATGTTTTATAATTATCAATAAAACTAATTCCTTAATAATTACCAAGACACAAAACACGCCCCCAATACTAGAAAATTAGGGTTCACACGAAATTTCACATAATGGGCCGAGTCCACGAACAATGTCTTTTCCATGTATTTTATTATTTAGTCCAATAAATAATAAATCGCACATCAATTAAATAGTCCAACTACTTAATTATTATTGAGGCCCAACGTCAAGAAACATATGCATGTTAGGAGCCACGTACATCGGGGATCATGGACCTATAACCAGTAGCTACAATAAAGTAAATAAAATTATTCATCGAACAGAACAATTCTTATTCAATCTATTAATTCCGGGATTATGCCACCATAAACCCGAAACTGAACTCTATCGATTATAGATATATACTTACACTCTAATCATTGAGTAAAAGCGTCCATTGATATAATTATTACATACGGATAAATCCTCCATAGACTGTTCGTTTTGATTCGGGATATTTCCGTAAACCCTTATCGAAACATCTTATCCTTATTTACCATTAACCCCCTAATGATCAATTAGTTCATAACTAAATAATATGAACTGGGCCCATCGATCAGTTTCTAGGATTAACAAATAAGGGAACTGTCTGTCTACTTCCCGCAAGAAGGAATGGATTCCATATCTGTGAAGTCACAGACTACTCACTCATTCCAGAATAGAGCCAACGAGAAGTGTTCAGATCACATGTATCCAAGTGATCCTTAAGTAACACATCAAACCCTACTTTGAACCAAGCAGTAGACTGTGATCACATCAGGATTGAGATTAATCCATATATGATCATCTTGTGATTCGATAAGATTTCTCGATCACGGAATTATATCGAGAATTCAAATCAAATCGTTCCAGTCCTATATGATAGACATCATATATAAATGCCCCACTAGGTACCCTATACCGACGGTCCGGATAAGACGGTCACACCGTTAAGTGTTCTGGGCGCATTATTGGTATATTAATCATGAGACCCATACTCTAATTAAATTCACCACGGACTAACTAGTTTTAAGCATATCATCACTAACTCAATCCTCGTGTGTATGCCATACACTGAGTTATGCGATTACATACCGATATACTTAGGGTTTTCAGCAGTGTATAATATAAGCATAAATGCAAATATTAAGATGAATTATAAATCCTGTCAAAAAAAAATTACAGAAATTGTCTTTCGGGCACTACACCTAACAGGCACCACAATGAAAACAATCAACCGGTGGAAAGTTGATTCTTGAGCTGAGAATTCACTTTCCGCTAGACGATCGACTACCAGAAAGTCAATTCAGCTCCCGAATGTCCAAAATTGGATCATGCTTTGGTACCAAAATCGGTAGATTTGGTGTCGTTCCACTAAATAAGCTCTTCCCGAATATAGCTTATGTTATACGTTGCCAATGAAGACTTTACCAATATCTTTAGTTTCGGTCACTTCCTCACCATCATGCCCTTTTTTAATCACTTTTGTAAATACATCAACATACAGTGGGGCTGAATAAGTCAAATTTCTCAACACTCAGAATAACAAAATATTCAAGAGCAAATGCTCAAGTTCGGTAGAGAACACCCTTGGGGAAATGCCGTGCTTGTATCATCAGTTAGACACTCAGAAACATTGACTCTAACTCCCCCTGGTACCTCCTAAGAACCCCCTATGTTTCCTATTCAGAATCAGTAACCGGACCGTGGGATCATGAGGGGGTGGTATATGCTTTTGACTGATAGAAAGCATATTTGTCCTTCCTGAACGAACTGGCCAAAAAAATCACAATAAAAATTCTTGCTGGTGTCGGAGACATCTTTATCTGAGGAGGAGGCTTCATCGTCCAGCTCCCCATAAATGATGTTAGGATTGGATCGACTCATCCTCGGAATCCAAAAAAAAGTATGAAGAAACCACTTGAAAAGCATACTTGCTTAATAATGCGTAAAACATGCTTAGCTACCTAACTAGTTACCGTGAACTATCTTGCATGTGCGTAGGATTATTTAGCATACTTTCCATTTTACCTTATTGATCATACTTACGTAAGCTACTTACTATTCTTTACTTTAATTGTCAACTAACTATTCTTATTTACTAACATATTTAATTTTCTTGTCATGCTTACTTGTAACATCTTATGGACATAACCAGATATTCAATAGTACAACACCATGGTGAAACCCCGCCAGGAGACCATGATGCAACTTGGGTAATATGACTAACCAACATTTCACGTGAAACGTAAGATCGCGGCATTCTTGTAATCTATTGAGTTGCAACAAGGGTAGTCAAACTAGTCAAAAATCCAAATGACTCTTGGATCACGGTGCTCTTGTAATACGTTGTGGGTTATGAACTGTACTTCACCAAGATATATAGGAAACACAGAAAGCACATAGGATCACATAAGAGCACATAAATTCATGTCCAATCTTATAATCTAGCTTATGTGATCATGCAAAAGGTCCATAGCAACTCTAAACTCAGAACTCTATCTCTGTTAAACGTATACATTAAGTACAAAGAATGATTCACAAAGTATTTCTAGAAAATATATTATACTACAAAATATGTTACAGTATAGAAGCTGATGGGAATGCTGAGTGCACTCTGTTGATCAATCGAAGATAGATATCGATCTGGCCGACAACATGAAGATCAACAACTCCGATAGTACGAAGACTCAAAGAACTCTCTTGATCGATTTGATATAGTGTATAATATAGAAAGCGGTTATTAGTTGTAATCTGTTATAACCGTTTATAAATTACTTCTAACTGATTCATGAGGTGTATGATGTTATAAATACCCTCTGATCAGCCATATTGTAAACAACTTGTAACTTTTACATGATCAATAATAATTCCGCATTTTATTTTGTTTGTTTGTAATTCTACAAACTTCATCAATTGAACAATTAACCAGATAAATTAACAGAAATGAGGGATAGAGGATAGGATAAATTGGAGAAGAATTTTATTGATAAGAGAGAAGATCAGACTATTACATTCAACATGCCCCCAATAACATCCTTACACCCTTATAAGCTAACGACTTAGTTGACATCACTTTCTAGTTAAATGACATCATAAACCGCCAAATACATATAAAAATTATAATAAAAGGTAATATTGTGACATATCCTTCCCCTCAACAACCACTTTGTCCTCAAGGTGGTTAGAGAAAAAACCCAAACAGGACCGGGATCCCAAAAGTTCTTCAAAACAACATCTATCACAAAAATAAAAGCTTTACCACAACCCCATTGATGTTTCCAAAGGCATAACAATTTGAAGGTCCTGAGCATTTCTTTGTGTGGGCTCATTGTTGTAACATAGCCACTCTTTTGTAGACCATAGATAGAGTTGAAGTACATATCACCATCCCAAATTCGTGCCAATTTAGGGTTTGGACTTTTGTGATTGGGGTGGAAATTCTCCAAAATGACAAGCATGAATATCCTCATATAAACAACAAAATATTCCAATATCCCCACGGTATCATCTGCTACACTATCTTTGAAATCAAACCGGCTGATCAATGTAAATAAGCTCTCCATGTGATGGTTGTATGCATGGTCGTATTAAAACTCAAAAGAATGATAAATGATTGCTAGAACATTTCCACCATCCGCACTCTTAATCCTACCAATATCATGTAATGAAGCCAACAGTAAGCTCCGTCGTGTTGAAAGGTTTTTGGGGGTCTAAAACACTCTTTTCAACATTGCCTATCATTATCAGCCCAATTATCTCCAATGTAGTATCCCTAAGTACTACATCCTTTCCCACTCTCTCAAAAACATCCTTGTCCTCAAGGATGTATAAGAAAATGACACTCTGGCATGTACCCCAAACAAAATTTTCCAATTTAGCAATAGCTTCACCATCATAGTCGTTTGAGTTCTCCAAGGTAGGAGTCTCTACTAAAACACTCACATCATCCATATTCAACATATTTCCAAGAGTCCAATTACCAATCGAGGGAAGCATAATTGCAGTGTTAACTATAATAAGAAAATCTTCAATGCAATATGCTTTTGAAGCTCTTGACTAGGCCACTTCAACTAGAAGCTGCTCGGATAATCGAGATTGGGCTTTATAACATTGTTGAAGTTCTGTTTCAAGAGTTTCAGCTTTTTCCTTCCACTTAGAGCCTAGAGAAACAAAAGGCTTAGCAAGAAATGAAAGCTGGTCCATGAGCACCCTCTTCACCTAAATGACACTTCCTAAGAGCTCTTAAAGCATGATTAATATCTTCTTTTAACACATCCTCTTGCATCCTTGGTTGCAAGCTGACACCAATTACTTTGAACATATTCCATCCTGGTATCAACCTACAAATCCTATCCAAGCTATTTTGTCGATTATAATGTTCATTAGCATTATTCTCTTCCGTTTGCTCAAGCATTGGGTTGTATTGATACTTCCTCACCATTATTAGCATATTCTCCACAGCGACATCAAACCTTAGCTTGAGAGCATTGTCAATATGTTGCTTACCATTATGGAACCAAGGATTAACACCCGGATCAAATGCGAACAATAGCACCTTACCAACCCATAATTCCCAAACAAATAGCCCACATATGGAACTACACGTCATCTTTCTACCAACATCTGGAAAGTTTTCATGTTTGTTATATGAAAGGAGCACACTGGCAAGCATATTTGAGGAACTACCCTTTCCACCCTCTTCATGTTTAAGTTCACTAAATGATAATTGCACATCGACAAGACAATCAAAGGACTTCTCGCCAATTAAAGAAATATGTTCTGAATCACATGCTTGAAAAGTCAGAAGCCCAATCTTCTCCACGGCTACAAGGAAGTTCCCGATGTTTCCATTATACTGATAAGTTGAGAGGGTTGTATCATCAAAATTTATGACCGAATCACTGGTCACTTGGATCCCTATAGACATAATCACAGGCTGAACTTTGTTGAAAAGGCTGCAAAATTGCATCCGAACTAACTTGACATCGTCTGAATCCAACGCTCCTTGAATCCAAGATAAGCAATCTACCTGTAGCTGTATTAGAGGCTTACAAGCCTCATTCGAACCCAATTCAACTATACAGACACACATATTCTCATGCATTGAACTTTCATCGTTTCGGGCATATTTATCACTAAGAGTAGCATGGGAGACTGTTGGGGGCAAGTAACCTCCTCCGGGATCCAATAAATGACAACTAACTCTTATTTCTTCATACCTTAAACCATTAGCTGAATCAAGGACGAGTGGCACACAATCAATTGAAGTTATAGAATCTTCGTTAGCATATGACTCTTTATTTGGATCCACTAAAGATAGCTTGGGCATTTCATCGAACACTTTGTATACAACTTCTGCAACTTCAGGCTTGAATAAAATGGCTGCTGAACCTTCCCATCCAACTGAATTTCAGCTTTAAGCAAAGAGAATTCAATTTCTTCAATCATAGAATTGGAATAAAACTTCCTAGTAAATGACTTAAACCTGTCAAAATTGGCTCGGTGGATTTATCAAAGTTCTTGAAAGCTTCATTTCTGAATCACCGTGAACACCGATAACTTTCTTAATCGTTTCTTCTACAGAATCTAACAAGTTGCTGACCTTCAACCCCTCAACAACTGTGTTATAGGCCGATGTGGCTGATTCAAATTCTTTATCACTTGACTGTGTAATACCCGTCACCTCAACACCTAAATTTGCTGATGTTATGGCTGAATAAGAATCCTCGTTAATGGCTTTAAGAATGGGGGGTGGCTGCAATGGCTTCTTCTCTACGAATTTATCTCTTGCTGAATAGAAAATATTAGCCCCTTGAATTTCAATCGGGATTTGGCCAGCAATTTTGTCGATCACATTTCTTTCTCTAAGATCCTTAATGACCTCTTTTATAAGAATCATAGTTTCATCAAAATTTGTTGCGTAGTAGGAATCAATCAGCCTACTCATACTTGATCGATGCTTACTTACTCGCAATCGAATATGCCACTGCAAATTACCAATAAATTCATATATATAGCTTGCTTCATCTTCTGGGTGACCAACGAAGATCATCTCTTCTTTCCAATCACAAAACCTTTTGTAATAATCCTGAACACACATCACAGCTTGTTGTATGGGTCTGCGCAATCAGACGATCTTATGTTGCACATCTGACGTTTCCGCAACTGCAATCACCATAGTTTTGAAAAGAGCAAACAGCGATGGAAGAGAAAATGGAGAAGGAAATAATTGGCGGAGGAACGGTGGCTCTGCTACCAAATGTCACGTAATTAGCCTTGTACTCAACTTCTGATGAACTTCTAGCAATAGTTGTTTGTTTCTTTGCCTTCCAAAAGATTGGAGCATCTCCTAGAAACATCATGTAACCTGATACTGATCTTTTTGTTTCAGGACAGCCAGCCCAATCACTATTTGTAAAACCCTTAAGTAAAAGATTATTGTCTGCTGGGAAAAAGACGACTTGACCAGGGTTGGTCTGCAAGTATCTCAGCAGTCTATAGGCTACCTTCATATGGTTATCAGTAGGACTGTCCAGAAATTGACTTAGTTGTTGGACTGCAAAGGCAATGTCTGGTCTGGTAAAAGTAAGGTAAATTAATTTGCCTACTAAGGATCTGTATACAGTGTTGTCTTCTAAAAGAGGTGAGTCACCATTTTGTAAGGTCTGCTTGGACTCCATAGGTGTCTTAGCAGGTTTGACTCCTAAAAATTCATATTCATCTAGGAGGTTAAGTGTGTATTTTCTTTGTGAAATGGATATGCCTTTCGGACATCTAGCAGTTTCAATGCCTAGGAAGTATCTCAATTTTCCAAGATCTTTGATGGTGAACTGCTGATTTAG
The DNA here is from genome assembly GCA_026214975.1 of Gentiana macrophylla. Lineage (NCBI taxonomy): Eukaryota > Viridiplantae > Streptophyta > Magnoliopsida > Gentianales > Gentianaceae > Gentiana > Gentiana macrophylla. Next base: position 77,168,312 of record CM047817.1, on the reverse strand, counting down.
AGCATCTTTTACTTGCTGAATCAATCCTTCACTAGGGCTTGCTGCTATGATGTCATCAACATAGACTAGTAAAGCAATAAAGGACTGTCATGATCCTTTGGTAAACAAACTGTGATCATTTTTGGAGTGAGTGAATCCTTGAACCTACAAAGATTCAGTCAACTTGCAATTCCATTGTCTACAGGCTTGCTTGATGCCATATAATGATTTAGTAAGCCTGCAAACTTGATTTGGTTTGGTTGCTGCACAGCCTTGAGGTAACTACATGTATACTTCTTCATGCAAATCTCCATGTAAAAAAGTAGTATTAACATCTATCTGATGGAGGTGGAAATTGTGGGCTGCTGCTGCTGCAAGTAAGGCTCTAACTGTAGTGATCTTCATAACTGGTGAAAAAGTTTCTTGATAATCAATCACATATGTTTTAGTGTAGCCTTTTGCTACTAATCTGGCCTTATATCTCTCTATTGATCCATCAGGGTTGTATTTGATTCTGTACACCCATTTGCACCCAATAGGTTTTTTGCCTGGGGGCAGATCAACTATCTCCCATGTGTGAGTCTTTTGTGAAGCTTCAATTTCTTTGTTCATTGCCTCCTTCCATTCATCATGCTTGATGGCTTGATTGTAGGTCTTAGGCTCCTTAACCGCATCAATAGCATTAATGAATCTAGCATAGTCTGCTGAGAAGTTGTCCAGACTCATTACTTCACTCAGCAGATGTGGAGTCTGCTGAACATTATGAGCACCCCCTTCATAAAAGGTTGGTGATCTCCTTGTTCTTATGGACCTTCTTGGTTGTGTGGGTTCAGGTGCCTGAATCACTGGTTCATGCCTTGTATTGGATGCATCAGCTTCTGTTGATCCCATTACTAGTTGGTCTGCTGACTCATTCAGTAGGTCATCAAAACTGTCCATTACTAGCAAAGGAACAGGCATGTCAGCAAGATATCTAGGCTTTCCCAAGACCTGCTGAAAAAGAGGAAAGTAAGTTTCATAGAATTGAGTATTCCTAGCAACAAAGATATCTTTGTTGGTAATATCTAAGAGAATAGCACCCTTGGAGGTGGTTGAATTTCCAAGATAGACACAAGTTCTACATCTTGAGTCAAATTTTTTTTCTATACTGCTGAAGTGTGCATGAAAAAACTAGGCAACCAAAGACTTTAAACATGGAATGGTCTGGTTTGGTGCCATAAAGAACTTCATGGGGAGTGCTTTCTTTTAGCTGTGGTGTAGGTGTGGCATTAATCAACTTTATAGCATGTAAAAGACAAAATCCCCAATACTCAATTGGTAGATTACTCTGGAACCTCAAACCTCTTGCAACATTCAGCAGATGCTGATGTTTTCTTTCAACAATACCATTTTGCTCAGGTGTACTTACACAGGATGTCTGATGTATGATACCCTGTTGAACATAAAAGTCAGTAAGGTGGAATTCTGCACCATTGTCAGACCTAATTACTATAATAATTTTATGAAATTGAGTAGAAACAAATTTTAAAAAAGATTTAACAAGGTCAGAAGCTTTAGATTTAAGCCTCATAAGAAAAACCCAAGTAAATCTAGAAAAATCATCTACAATAGTGAGAAAATATTGTTGTCCATTTACAGTAGGGTGTCTCAGAGGACCCTAAATATCCATGTAGACAAGGTCAAAAACAACATTTACAGCAGTAGTACTTAAAGGAAATGGATTCTTTTTCATTTTAGCCATAGGACAAACATAACAAAGATCATGATTACAAAATTGAACATCAGCAGACTGTGAACTGATGACTTGCAGTCTCTTATCAGGCAAGTGTCTAAGTCTGTAATGCCATAAAAGTGCATCATCTAATCTATCGGATAAAGTGTGATTCTCTACAACATTGGTAATAGAAAGTCTTATGGGATGATCCATGACATAAAGTCCTCTTTGTAACTCAGCTGAACCAATCATGTTCATGTTCTTATCCTGCAAAACACACTTGTTAGCAAAAAAAACAGCTGCACCTTTTGTATGATTAATAAAAGAAGGTAAAGATAAAATGATGTACTTAAAACCAGGAATACAAAACACATCATGTAGGACCAGTTGAGTGTTGATTCTCACTTGGCCTATATGTGTGATAAAGACATTATTTCCATTAGGTAATCCCATTTTTATGCCAGATGAAGGTTTAGGATTACTTAATAGATCTAATGATCCTACAATGTGATCTGTGGCATCAGAGTCCAAAATCCATTGTATTGATTTTACTAAATTTAGGTCACATGTTCCTGTGGCAGGTGAGTAATGTGTAACAATGTCAGCAGATTGGCCAACAGCAAATCCTGCATGTCTTGGATGGTCACTTAGCAGAGCCATCAACTTGTCAAGTTGTGCAGTTAGATTAGGAAACCCTGGTCTAGCAGACCTACTTGGTACCTGATCTTCTTCTGCTGATTGCTCCTCTTCTACCATATTTTCCCTTTTTGACTTGAAACCAGAAGGAAAGTCATGCTTCTTGTAACAGGTCTCCTCAGTATGACCATTAAATCCACAAAAATTACATTGTATCTTTTTGGGATTTTTGCGCCTAAGATTTGCAGCAGAATTAGGTCTGCTGACAGTCTGATTTTGTCCTAGTCCATTCTTTTGTGACAATAAAATCATGGAATCTTGATTCTTGGCCTTGTTAGCCACATACAATTTTTGTCTCTCAAATTTGATTGCCATTGCAAAGGCATCATGGATTTCTGGAAAAGGCACCATCAGCATTGCCTGTGAGACTATTGGTTCAAACTCATCCCTTAAACCTTTAAGGAATTTCATGACATGTTCAGCTTCCATATGATCCATCAGATTGCTTATTGTATTGCAGTGGCATTTAGGATCACAAGAACAGATTGTGACAGGCCTGATGGTCTTGATTTCTTCCCAAAGAATCATTAATTTTATAAAATATTGGTTGATAGAATCTGTGCCCTGTTTCAGTAGATGCATTTCTTCAAGAAGATCTAAAAGCCTTAATGCATCAACATTTGAAAACCTTGCTGCAAGATTCTCCCATACTGCATGTGCGTTCTTGAAGTACATCAAACTTTGTGCAATGGTGTTTTGAATAGAATTTAAGATCCATGATCTCACCATTGTATCACATTGTCTCCACGCAAGGAATTCTGCTGAATCTGCTTCTGGCCTCTTAATTGTGTCGTGTACGAATCCAATTTTGTTTTTGGTGATCAACACCATCTCCATGGACATTTTCCAGGGATTGTAGTTGTTGCAATTCATCAATGGCTGAATAAGAACCAGAGATGGATTCTCATTAGGATGAAAATAGAATGGACTGGAGGGACTTGTTTCTTCTTTCTTAGCTGCCATGGCTATCAAGAAATTTCAGAATTGATTCTCAAATCAACAATGATGGAGAAAATATGATCAAGAACTGACCAAAAAACAGGAAAAAAATAACAGTTTACTCTCAAGAAACTGAAAACTTGGAAAAGAGATGAAGAACACTCTCAAGTTTCTTCAAAAAACGCAGGGAAGATTTTAGAAATTCTCAAATTTATGCTCTGATACCATGATAAGTTTGTAGAATTACAAACAAACAAAATAAAATGCGGAATTATTATTGATCATGTAAAAGTTACAAGTTGTTTACAATGTGGCTGATCATGGGGTATTTATAACATCATACACCTCATGAATCAATTAGAAGTAAGTTACAAACGGTTATAAAATATTACAACTAATAACCGCTTTCTATATTATCCACTATATCAAACTGATCAGCAGGTTGCTGAGTCTTCGTATTGTCAGCAGGTTGCTGATCTTTATGCTATCAGCAGGCTGCTGATATCTTCGATTGATCAGCAAAGTGCACTCATCATTCCCATCAGCTTCAATACTGTAACACCCTCTCTCAAGCTGTGAGTGGTTCATGAACAACTTGCACTCAGCATTCCCATCAGCTACTTGAAGTCTAAAAAATCTTTGAAACTCCCAATTTGTCTAGTAGATAGGAGAAAATAGGTGCATCTAAGGCTTTACTTGAACCGATAAAGGCCCAAAAAAAATTTACTTGTCATAATTCGAATCGATAAGTATTAAATTAACTAAAAGACCAAATTCGACGACTTGGCCTTAGGCCAAAAAAATTCCAGGGCCGGCCCTGTTCATCCTCACCCATGATATTCAAGTCTATATTTCCAAACCTATGCACCAACACATCAAAACCTACATGAACAAACCCTTCGAATTTTATACCTATGAGTATTACAACATAATGAATTCTAATTATATGTAATAGTGTTATGCCTATGTTTTTCTAACTTAGGCTCTGATACCAAGTGTTAAACCACACTCCCAAATCTTTATCCAGAAATAGAATGTTCGGCATGAGGCTTTTAGAGTAAATCCTAAAATCCACATACGCCTGGCATCATATTAGAGTAATAAAAAGAGTGCGAAAGAAAATCTTGTTGATAATTGAGGGATAGACCCTCAGGGTCTTCCAAAAACATAGCACAACTGAAAACCACTATTGTCAAACTAGAATCATAATTAACCATAACAACAACTAAATCCACAAATCCAACATGACAAATGAAAGAAAAGAACTATTATAACTAACTTGACACGTATTCCATACATAAACTAAACTATTGTATTGGTATCACTATCGAATGGAAACAATCCATCATATGCTTGCTCTTTTTTGATATCAACGTGTTCATTATAAGCCTGCAAAGCCTTCTCAACCAATAAAGAAGAAGTGAGCACTGGTAGATGCTTAGTAAGAAGTATACGATAAAAAATAGATTCATATTTGTCGAAAGCCGGAAGACATGACATGAATATACTTATGCAGTTCACAAACAGTTTAGAGAATGAAACATAAAGTATATATAAAGAAAATTTTTAAAAGCATACTTGCTTAACTATGGGTAAAACATGCTTAGCTGCCTATATTAGTTGCCTTTAATTATCTTGGATGTACTTGTTGGGTTACTTAACATGCACTCTATCTTATGGGTCATACTTACGTAACCTACTTACCATTCTTTACTTTACTTGTTAACTAACTATGTTTAGTTACTTACATGTTTGATTACTTATCATGATTACTGTAACATCTTATGGACACAACCACATATTCAAGGATACAACGCCATGGTGAAACCACACATGGAGTCCATGGTGCAACGTGGCCGTATGACTAACCAGCATCCCACGTGACACGTAAGATTCACCAAAGCGCTATTTCAATATATAACTAAGACCCGCAAAAAAAGGTTGAAAATGAGTCAATAAAGGAGTGCAATCCCAAAAATAGCATATTATGTTTGTTGTAGTTTTTGTTATGTAATAAATGGGTGTGAAGTCTATATCCTGCCAAATGTATGAAGTTGTGTTTGAGGTTCATTGTTTGAGCACCATAAAGTTGTAGGATAGACCCCCTTGAAATAACATAATTTGAAGAATCGGTAGTAATATGTTTCATTAGTCTTAATGGCCTCAAACCACTTATTGTCATGATATACATTCTATCTTTATCTTTTTTACCATATTTTCACCCATTTCCTACCTTTTCGGGCTATTCTCAAATACCACCCCATTCTATGTCCTTAAGATTTATGTGGTGCATGTTACCTTGGTGATTGATATGAGATAATATACAAGCATATAGTTAGGCAATTTCATTGGAATGAGCTTGAGAGATTAACCACCTTACAAATATGAGTGTTGAGTGATTGTATCTCATGAGGGTCTACTTGCATGTTGTTCTTAGTGAAAGACATTGGTCAATTTAAGTGTGGTATATTGGAAATGATTGATCAAGTTTATATCATTCGTTTGAACTATTATAGTAGAATATATCAATGCCCATTTATTTTGCATCCTATTTGAGGTTGTTTTATGCGTGTTTTAAGTGCTTCATCTTGTGTTGGTATTTTGACTTGCTTGAGGACACACAAGGTTTAGACTTGGAAGAGTTTGATGAGTCCACCAAAATAATCATTATTGGTCTAGTTTGGTTTGTTTTGGTGCTCTATATTATGACCCTATAGGATAAATTTATTCTTTTGGACTAGCTTACTGCTGTGGGTTTGATAATACGCATGTATGTTGAATCTGAGTTATAAGGTGTTGAAAGGTCCAAAAGATGTCAAAGTTTCATGAAGGCAAGCAGAATCACACCCAGGTGACAACAAATCGTAAGTGTGACACACTTATGAGCACACGCAATCCAAACATAGCTTTGTCATTCTTGGCCTTTGTTGATGACGAAGGATGCATATATTGGAGAGAGAGAGGCTTACACACATGTTTTCTTATCTTTTTGGGTGTTTGATATTTTCTTGGGTTAATTATATATTTTAATAAGGAAACATCTTTTATTGTGTAATTATCCCTTTTATATTCATCTCTTAAGTCGTGAAAACATTATTGACGTCTCCCATATGTTAACTTAGTCGAATTTTTCCTCTCATCATCATCATCTCCCATCTCCAAGAATATAGGTTTTAGGTGCTTAAAAATCAAGAACAAAGCTTTTTCAAGGTTGGGTTATTATATGCAAGGTTTATTTCTTTCTTTCATTGTCTTTTTCTCTAGTTAATTATTTTTCTTGTCAATGTACGATTTCAATGATTGAATCTTGGAATCTTGATATGGAACATGAGTAGATATCAGTTTCTATGATTAGGAGAAGTCCGAATATGAATATATATATGATGTGAAAAACCTAATATTTCCCTTGTTTAATGAATTTGGGACTTATAAATTGATTCTTATGCACTTTTCTTGTATGCTTGTCGGAATTAATAGCCCGAGAGGGTGAATAACCACAAATCTACTTTGAAAAATTATTCAATTAAATAGTGACAATTTAAGTACTATTTACTTAATACTTTATAAACCAATAATTAAGTCTAGGGGTTTATTGGAATCAAAGTGTAAAAAAAAACTAGATGGCATGAAATTATATGTCTTTTTAAAGGATATAAATTCATTATTTATCGCGGGAAACCGGGTGTAATGTGAATTTAGGTACGATCGCGAAAATAATTGAAGAGAATAATTTTGGGATAAAAATCAATAATTGCTTTTATAGGTGTGAAATTCATATCTTGGGAAAAAGATTGTTGGTAGTCATATAGGTAATTCCATGGTGACTCCAAAATCCTTGAAATGCTAATTGAAATTCATATCTTTGCGTTTAATATTTATATTTTATAATCATAACCTCCAAGAAACTGATTTTTCTAGCTAATTGAAATCAAGAATTGTTTGGTGATTGACTACAAGTCCTTGTTGGATCGACATCCTAAGTACTATTCGAGAAGCCGTTAATGTATGGCTAGGTCAAAATTAAGTAAAGGTCATGTCTTAAGGGAGCTATGTTAATGTAGGAAGAAACCAATACCTTACTCATTATTATGTGCATGCAAGATCAATAATATGCAACACGTGTTCTATTGGAACAAAATCACATAAGAGATAATGTGCTCAATATTTGGGTGAGACTGAAGTGGTCTGTCATATGAATGGAAAATCTCACCAAGTCAATCTGTCTACTCAATTAGTCTCAATCATTCCCAACAAAAAATGCATACTTACTTCTGATTTATTAGGATCAAATACATGCATATTCCGTATCAAATTAGCATGTACCGATTTTCATGCATTGTTGATTGTATTCAAGACAACTATGTGTAATCCAAGCAAGACACAAATTCAAAACGACTACAATCAAAGACTCTAATTGATCGACTCTTATTGACACTAAAACAAAGGATTCGCAAATCAACCAAAGGAACTGCAAGTTACCCTCCCCTATACGTAAGTATAACATTGTTCCCAATGTAAATAAATAAAAAAGAAAGCGAGGGTATGTTGAAATATAACTAATATTTGTGCTATATGTGTTGATTTATTTAAATTATTGAGTATTGATCATGAAATTAAAAGAATTATAAGTGAAAGGAAATTTTTTAATTAATAATTACTGAATTGTTATATACAAATAAAGCTTATATTACATAACTAATTAAGGCGGTTTCTATCTGCACTACGATCTTACTATCGGCACCCTTTATTTTATTATTTTTTATTCAATTCTCTACACCACCAAATCATCAAGGCATAACTTTAAAAAAAATGTACACTTTAGACCCTCAATTTTTATAAATTATAAAATAACGCTTTTTAATCTCTTAACACTCTCATCCTAATACATAATGTATCCCACTTTTATTACTTATCTATCATATAAACCCTTTTCCATCTTATAGAACCCTTTCCCTCTCATCTTGTAACTGAAAAAAAAAACAAAAAAACTAAAGAGAAGAGAAGTGGTTTGCTGGAGAAGATAAGAGGATCGCCGGAGAAGAGGATCGGCGGAGAAGAAATAGCTCACCGGAAAAGTGCACCGTAGTAGCAACATAACAAAAGCAAACTACTTCCTCGTTGCACCATACTACCGAAAATCAAGAACCCACACCTTTTAATGTACATTTCGGTTGAAAATGAGGATTTTTGTTTAGTTTACTAGAAATCGCAGGCGTCTTCTTCACGATGGAGAAAACACAGAGTTTCACAAATAATGTCAACACGACAGATGTTCTTATGAAATACCAACGTCACTGGCAGGGACGTTTCTAAAACCACACTTAAAATGAAACCCCTAGCTTAACGTCGACATGGGTGTCGTTGGTTATTCAGAATAACGCGGCAAGTATGAGCAGAGGCCTATAACATCGGCCATGATAGCGTTCATATACATATCTAACGTCAAGGCCGGTGACGTCCAAAAAATACAAGAGACATAACCTCTAGAAACGTCAGTCAATATAACGCTGATACAAACTCTCAACGTCAGCAGTGGTGAGGTTAACGGAACGTCAACCAATTTGACGTTAAGTTTACTTGATAACTTCATATGTGGTGCCATCATTCAATTTCATGGAAAATGGGCATCTACATATAACGTTAGTCGGCTTGACGCTAATGACTTATTCCAACATCACCCGAGCTGACGTTGCATGCAATTGTCAAGGACAATCGGGGACGTAACACAGAACATCGGAGGAATACAAAAAGCGGCCAGAAAACGCTAAAAAAACCTTCATTTTTCCATAATTCACGGTGTTTCAAACCATTGAGCATGTAATAAGATAATACATTCACATATTTCAATAACATGAAATCAAGTTATTTTGAGTTTAAAAGATTATCAATTTTGATTCCATTTGTGCTTTCGTTTGGCTTGAAAATGATATGGATTTTGATGATTTTGATGTGATGAGGAAGATAAAGGTGTGTAGAAAAAATATGAATGTGTGTAGATTGTGGATGAATGGTGTGTAGAAACAGATGATAAAAAGGGTTTATGATTTTTTTTTGGTATGAAAAAATGAATTTTGATGATGAAGATGTAGAAAGTTGAAGTATTTGGGTTAATGTTGATGATTTGGATGAAAATTAAATTTATGGATTGTTATGGTGATGAAGAAGAAGGTTGTGTGTAGTGTTTATTAATGAATTTTTTGTCGAAGAATAAGGATGATGATAAAGATGAAGATTAAAGGGTCTTTTGGATTAGGATTAGATTTTCGAAAGATATGGATTATTGGTTAATATTAAGATAATATTATTAATGAAGGATTAAAATATTCTATTAATTTAATAAAGGACTTGATTGTAATTTTATAAAATTGTGGTATATGAAGTAAATTTTATTTTATTTTTTTGGTGGTGCCTGAAGTAAAAAAAAAACATTCAATGTGGTGTCAAGAGTGATTTATAGGATGCCATGAGTAATCGTGGTGCCGTGAGCAGTTTCGTGGTGCCGATAGAAGCCCCTTAATTAATTATATAATTAAATAATTTAAATAAGGCTATGTAATTAAACTATTTAATTAAGGTATATTAGATCATGCCATATTAAAAATGAGCCCAAATCCTTAATTAAGCTATACAACTTCAATATGGTATCAGAAACTGAAGCTTGAAAGTTTCAGATCGCTTTTCCGTGTTTTCACTCTGATTTCTGGGGAAACTTGAGAGTTTTCGTCATATTTCATGTATTTTTCACGGTTTCTTAAGAGAAATATGTGGTGTCTTTGAGTTCTTGATCTTTTTCTAAATGTTTTTTTGGTATAATCTGGGGTGGATTTCATGTTCTTGACAGCCATGGCATCCAAGAATCAAGAGCTGAACCGTTCTAGTTCATTCTATGTTTATCAAAATGAGAATCCATCCTTGGTGCTGGTGCAGCCATTGATGAATGACAACAATTACTGATGACAGTCAACTTTATACATATATTATCATATCAATTACTCTCGATACTTGCTTAGAAAGGTTATAATTGATTTAGAATTGTATGTCTCATGCATGAATTACACGTTAAATGATTTATGACTCGCTATCTTGCATTTAGTCGATTTATTGCATTATTTGGTATTACAAGTCCCGTTTTATTGGATATCTTAGGAATGGACTTGTGGACTGATGACGGTCAAATTATACCCGTAAAAGTCATCAACATTGACCTTAAATCGAGATTAATAATGTATATTTCATATTAAATCACTCGTTTATATTTATTATTTAATGTTAAGTGATTATTAATATGATATTTGGTATTTAGCTGTTTTTATTATTAAAAGACCGATTTGTTGTGCGATAAATGCTGATTTTGCAGATCACGACAAATCGAGAGGATAAATGTCATTCAATCAGTAAATCTCGAGATAATAAGGAAGAAAATCGGAGCATTAATCAAGAGATAAATCAGAGGAATAAGATCAGCACGGAAGGATGCAGTGGGGAACAAGATAGACGAAAAGCGCGTTTAACACGAGCAGAGGGAGGCTCGGTCGACCGAGCCCTATCATTCGGTCGACCGAGTATGTCGGTTCGGTCACTCACGGGATTTTCGCGTGTATATCTTCTAGATCCTCCCTAGGTCGATTCTGACCTCTATATAAGCAAAGACTACTAAATTTGCAAGAACACACACCTTAGACATACATACAATACCTTATACCTTTTTATCAATTACATTCATAGCTTTGGTACGTTACAATGTAGTTGTCCAGCAGTTTATTATGGCTGCAAATATGTAAGCCTTTAATTTTCTGCTGTTTTTATTTTCAGTAATTAATTCCCCAATTATGCTTTATCGTTTGAGTTAGTTAATCATAGCTAGATGATGTAGATCTAGGCTATGACGTTGGGAAGGTGGCGATACCTTGTCTATGAGGATCCCATAACCTACGTCATACACTTAGTATTTATTCATGAATCTACTTGATTTAATCAATGCGTATCTATGTTAGTTTATATGAATACTGTGTGAATTACTGTTTAATCTGTGCTGTATGATGAAACGCTGAGAGATATATTCTAAGATGTGTTCTGGGTTGAAATCATTCGGGTGACCGAAAGGTGTCATTCGGTCGACCGAGGCCTTACACTCGGTCGACCGAGCCCTGTTTCATCAGTTATTTCTGCCACGTCTTTATGGTAGGTTTAGCCTAGTTGAATTTATTATCTCAGTAGGTATGGCTATGGCTACGTTACTCGCTTAGTTTAATTAAAACGTGTAAAAAGGAAATACCAGTATAAAACTCTTAGGTAGGCTTATGAATTGCTCTTCACAGACGTTCAGCGTTATCTAGGTAGGTTTATATTTGGGGATTGCTAGCACCTGATTATACGTACGTCGTAGATTAGCATGAGACTATAACTTGGTAATTGCTAGTTGGACGAGAGCTTGAGTAATCGCTTAGGAAGTACGCCTAACCATAGGATTGTTGCCTAGACGAGGTGTACGATTAATATCGGCATCCTTAGTGTCGTAAGCGTGCAAGTTATATGAGATGGATACCCAAAAGGTGAAGTCACGTAATGTAGCACGTTGATCAGTAACCTAACCGGTGCTAAGTCAAGTTTAAGAGGATGACTCCGTAGCCAATCTAAGATAGATACAAACGGATTGTGAGTTAATAAGTTCGATTTATTATATAAATTATCTAGGTCCAAACGATAAAGACTATAATTGGGGAGGTTAATTACATTGCGTCGAGTCGTGTCTTTACCTTTCTTGTCTTATGTTGGTCGTTGACCGCCTCTATGTCCTTGACATGTTTAATTAATTGTTTGTATATAAGATGATCCACAATTGGTTCCCTGTGGGATCGACCTTGATTCACTATAGCTATACTACGATAGGCCTAGTCCTCTTGCTAGTATTGGTTTATGGTGGTCAAGTATATTATAACCTGATTGACCCCGATCAAGTTTTTGGCGCCGTTGCCGGGGAACCAACGGTCAATTTTATATATAAATAATTTTCTTATTCATGTCGAGTTTTCTGTTTTAGAGTCTGTTTTTGAGTCCCTCTGGTTGTCTGCTATGTGTAAAAATTCCAGAATCTGGAACAGCTGGTTTCGCTCCCAATGAGAGGCGCCTCTCGTTGCGCCGAGCTTGGTTCTATTTTCTAGGACTTGGCGTGTCATTTATCCCCATATGTTTAATCCATAGGAGTCGATAGCAAAGCATGGGAAACCATGTTAAAATCGATTATCACACGGTCTGTTTTCTTTTTCTTACATTTGCGAGAAACCAGGAAGCAATAATCCAAGTCAATAATTTTTCAAGGGCGCCGAGAAAATAACCCGAAGCAAGATGCGGAATTACTACTCTACGATGGGAAAAGCGATGGAAGCAATACCATTAAAGCACCAAGATGGCTCCGAAAAAATATATATTTTAAGGCTTAAATTCTTCGTGGTACAATGTTGAAGGCAAGGTACTACCTTTTTTTTGCTTATGTTTTACTACCTTTTGGTTTTTTGAGCATAAGTTAGCCTATACATGAACCTTAGTATGAATCTTAGCCCGGAGTTGGTTTGTAAGAATAATTTTATTAGTGTCGAAGGTTTTGCCCCATATCCGTCTCATCCCCAGGGTGTAGGAAACATGTAGTCGTTGAAAGGAAGCAGTGAATAAAGAGTTCCTCGTAGTTCTGTTAAAATCTCTTTGTCCTATGCATGAGATTGCTTCTACTGGCCATGGGAGCAACAAATTGTGTAGTTTAAGCATTCACAATCTAAAGAATACGTTGAGTTTTGAGAGAACACAATCTTCTACTTTCGTTGAGTTTTATGGTGATGGCTTCTCGGTGAACCCACCTTAAACAGAAACGAGATTACGCTTTGGGTGACAATTTAGAAATCGGAGACTCTTAGTACATTGGTTCGAAAATGGTCTAACCATGGCTGGGCGAGTTCAACCGAGCTTCGGCTCAATCGATTCCCCTCCACGTGTGATGTACGTTACAGCAGTTCCACAAGACTTAGCATAGCCGATAAGCCTTCAGGCTAAACGGGGCTTAATCTTGACGGATTGGCCTGAACTGTCACCTATGTTCCAACGAATAAGACGGCGTAGGCTTGCCTACATAACCGACCTTATTTGGAGTAACTTTGATTCATTGTTTCTTATTGTCAAGGCCAAAGCCGTAATTTTAACCGAATTTCTTAGAATTCACTAGTTCCTAAAACGAGAGCCGAGGTAAGAGCTTTGTATAAATGGTATGGATAAATGTCGTTTCCTAGGTCTCACAACCAAGTGAAGGGTATTAATCCGCAAAAGCAACAAGCCCACCTCTTATAGTGCGCGAAGGGTCAAAGTCTGGCGATCCAAGAATGATAACTGACAAGGATAATTTTTTGGAAAGTTGAGCTGAGGACTTTAAACTCAGAACTACTTCTTTAAAACCCTTAGGATTTCTTTTTAGGATTTTAGGTTTTGTTTTCTTTGAGTCAAATAAAAGTAACGTGACATATGTTGAGGTTTTTTATTTTGCCGTGTTCCGATGGCCATTGGGCTAAGGATGTGCAAAACTTTTTTACTCAATATAGGCCACGTGAAATAGAGTTCCGTAGGAGAGTCAAGAAATTGCTAAAGAAAAGGAAATTTAGCAATCCACCTTAAGATGGAGGCATTAAGAGAGCTTGAGAATTACTGAAAATGTAACAGAGAATGATTGGTGTGAACAAGAACAACTTTGGTCAACTTCTAAAACCTTTTAGAATGGTGATCCAAGTGAAAATCCAAAGTGATGTGCAATTCATTCTGCAATTATCCTTACCTTTCCTTTTACACTTTTTCACCTTCAAACTTTTCGATCCTCTCACCAATCGCCCCAACAGTTCACATTTCTAAACATTTTTTCATCGCTCTCTCTTTCTTTCCATCCGTTTCACTCTCCCACCCAATCCCATTCCTTTAAACAATTCTCAATCCCAAAAACACAATTTCTTACCCACCCTTTATCTTTTCTTCCCATCCTTATGTGTATTTTTCTAAACCCAACATAGTCTCAACCTCCATTTTGTTTACACAATACACATGTGTTCATGGAATTTGAAATATTGCTAAGCTTTAATGATTATCTTTTATCATTTTGATTTTCATGATCCTAGTTGGGGTAAGTGTAGCTCGACCCTAGCTAGATTTTAAGAGTTTTTGGTTCAATCAAAATACAACCTATCTTTCTCTTTGGAAGTTTTAAATTTCACACTTTTCCGACTATTCCGGCATTTCAGATGATAAGTTTTGTTCTGAATTATCACACCGATCCGACCTTGTTGATGACGGTTATGACTTTTACGTGATACATTGGGTTATTAGTAATTTCGAGGAGTAGCTACATCTCCCTAAGTTATCGATATCCAATGCAAGCGAGAAGTTTCTGCGTTAAGTATTTGATTTATCTTTAGCCAATAGGTCGCATTCAATCTGTTATACCTTACCAAGTTTCTCTTTTCCTGGATTGAATACCTTTTCGATCGAGTCACCCTCGTGTTTTCCCACGTCGGGTAATGCTTTTTGATCTTTGTCTTCTCCACCCGGTTTTAAGAATATTTAGGCGGTGGAGGTTGTAGATGAAGACCACCATCTTTAGTTGCTTGTTTATTTTTCTTTCTATTTAGTATTTTTCTTTTTGGTTTCCCTTGTCATTGGTTGTATAAAATAAAGTGTCTTAAAGCTGTTTTTAGGTATTTATACCTCATTATCGCCACATTATTTTATAACTTCCATAGACATGGTATTTGATGATTTTCGTGGAGTTTGTTTGCTTATACAGGATGTGTCTATCTCTCCACGACGTCTTTGAAATTTACTCCAATCTTTTCCTTTACTTGGACCCATTCGAGCTAAGTCTTTTCTTAAATTCTCATTTATTTTTGTCATTGAGGACAATGCCATGTTTAAGTGGGGGGTAGGAGACTTAGCCATGTTATGTTATAATTGAAAATTGAATGAAACGGCACATGATTGAAAAAATTGAATAAATACCATATTATTTATCTCGTACCCTTAGAATTGTGAGTTCCTAGCTAAGAATTGATAGGAAATAAACCAAGTTTCATGAGTACGTGATCATTTTATACTTATGTTAAGTAAATTTAAGGATATTCATGCCCGTTTTTGCGAGTAGTTATTTATTATTCAATTACTCAATCTGTGAATCGAGTATACCGCACAAATCATAATAACTGAAGAAATTATGTGTACATTGCATAGATGATTGGTTATGTGAACTTAGTATCAATATCTATCTGCTGATGCATTCTTATCTTTTAGCCATTAAAGCAGAGTAATAAGCTTGAGACGTACCTGTGTTTTAGCAAAATGTTAGACACTGGGCTTGTAGTGACATTACCAAAGTAGCCCCACGCTTGTGGTAATATTCGATGCTATACATGATCTAAGATAGGGGGATACTCTAAAAAGTTCTCTTCCTTGAGATTGATAGTATTTGAAAAATATGAAGAATTGAAGAAATTCAACTTTTAAGAGGCTTTGAGTAGTACTCGGTCTCCAAGTCCAAAATCCCTTTAGGAATGGACTTGTGGACTGATGACGGTCAAATTATACCCGTAAAAGTCATCAACATTGACCTTAAAATCGAGATTAATAATGTATATTTCATATTAAATCACTCGTTTATATTTATTATTTAATGTTAAGTGATTATTAATATGATATTTGGTATTTAGCTGTTTTTATTATTAAAAGACCGATTTGTTGTGCGATAAATGCTGATTTTGCAGATCACGACAAATCGAGAGGATAAATGTCATTCAATCAGTAAATCTCGAGATAATAAGGAAGAAAATCGGAGCATTAATCAAGAGATAAATCAGAGGAATCAGATCAGCACGGAAGGATGCAGTGGGGAACAAGATAGACGAAAAACGCGTTTAACACGAGCAGAGGGAGGCTCGGTCGACCGAGCCCTATCATTCGGTCGACCGAGTATGCGGTTCGGTCACTCACGGGATTTTCGCGTGTATATCTTCTAGATCCTACCTAGGTCGGTTACAGCCTCTATATAAGCAGCAGCTACGAAATTTGCAAGAACACACACCTTAGACATACATACAATACCTTATACCTTTTTATCAATTACATTCATAGCTTTGGTACGTTACAATGTAGCTGTCCAGCAGTTTAATATGGCTGCAAATATGTAAGCCTTTAATTTTCGGTTGTTTTTATTTTCAGTAATTAATTCCCCAATTATGCTTTATCGTTTGAGTTAGTTAATCATAGCTAGATGATGTAGATCTAGGCTATGACGTTGGGAAGGTGGCGATACCTTGTCTTTGAGGATCCCATAACCTACGTCATACACTTAGTATTTATTCATGAATCTACTTGATTTAATCAATGCGTATCTATGTTAGTTTATATGAATACTGTGTGAATTACTGTTTAATCTGTTCTGTATGATGAAACACTGAGAGATATATTCTAAGATGTGTTCTGGGTTGAAATCGTTCGGGTGACCGAAAGGTGTCATTCGGTCGACCGAGGCCTTACACTCGGTCGACCGAGCCCCTGTTTCATCGATTATTTCGCCACGCGTCTTTATGGTAGGTTTAGCCTAGTTGAATTTATTATCTCGGTAGGTATGGCTATGGCTACGTTACTCGCTTAGTTTAATTAAAGCGTGTAAAAAGGAAATACCAAAGATAAAACTCTTAGGTAGGCTTATGAATTGCTCTTCACGGACGTTCGGCGTTATTCAGGTAGGTTTATATTTGGGGATTGCTAGCTTTTTGATTATACGTCGTCGTAGATTAGCATGAGACTATAACTTGGTAATTGCTAGTTGGACGAGAGCTTGAGTAATCGCTTAGGAGGTACGCCTAACCATAGGAATGTTGCCTAGACGAGGTGTACGATTAATATCGGCATCCTTAGTGTCGTAAGCGTGCAAGTTATATGAGATGGATACCCAAAAGGTGAAGTCACGTAATGTAGTACAGTGATCTAGTAACCTAACCGGTGCTAAGTCAAGTTTAAGAGGATGACTCCCGTAGCCAATCTAAGATAGATACAAACGGATTGACAGTTAATAAGTTCAGTTTATTATATAAATTATCTAGGTCCAAATGATAAAGACTATAATTGGGGAGGTTAATTACGTTGTGTCGAGTCGTGTCTTTACCTTTCTTGTCTTATGTTGGTCGTAGACCGCCTCTATGTCCTTGACATGTTTAATTAATTGTTTGTATATAAGATGATCCACAATTGGTTCCCTATGGGATCGACCTTGATTCACTATAGCTATACTACGATAGGCCTAGTCCTCTTGCTAGTATTGGTTTATGGTGGTCAAGTATATTATAACCTGATTGACCCCGATCATGGACGCAAGCTAAATGACCGGATTGCAGGAGCAAACCATCACATAACGGACCTGGACATGAGAGAAAGTGTTGGATACTGACAGGGTAGAAAAAGGCCCACTCGCCCAGGCCAGTGGTGCATTCGCCCAGTTGGGCCTCGAGAAACGCACTAAATTTTACAGACGCATTATTAGAGTCGGTTAGGGTTTATAGATGTCATTAAGTCGTCTAGGGCTTCTCCCTAAGTCGGTTTTCGTCTCATATTTAAGCTAATCTTTGCCAAACACAAGAGAGAGGGAAGATACTATTTTTCACAATACAATATTGAGTACAAGCAGCATTATTTAATCTTTCAAGAGAGTTTTCTTGAAGATCTATTGCGATTTGAGTATTCTTTTGTTTGTTTTAGTTTTCATTATGTAATAATTCACCCTCCAAATCCTTATTTATTGTTTGAGTTCGTTCTTCATAACGAACGATATGAATCTTCGAATACGCTTTGAGGGAATATTCATCCTTGTCAATGAGGATGAATATTCCATGAATCCTTGTAGTCGGTGAACCATAGATGAATTCAATATGAATCACAAATGTGTATTTATCCGATTTATATGATTTCTTCACGTAAACAACTAATTAATCCATTATCCAAAAAACGCTGAAATCATGTATTGCGTCGAGCTCGCCCAGACGGCGGTCTTTACTGCCTGGGTGAGACATCTAGTTTTCACGATTTCAGAGGTACGGCTTCGGCTACGCCTGGTTATCTGGTTTAATCCACGTATACTTAGAATTGGCCAATCTATATATCCGTTTTTGTAAATTAATATGAATGACCTAAAAGTTGAAGTATTAATTAGGACATAGATAATCGATCGTCTAGGAGGTGTGCTAGCCCGTCCATGGTGGCTGCCCGGATGAGGAATACGGTTTATACCGGCATCCCTAGTTTTATCTGCATGTCTGTTATATGAAGTTCTAGCTTGTAATCAGTCAAAACGTAATTAGGCATAGGGGTCTACTATCCGTCCACGAAGTAGAACCACATCATGGTATGACTCCCGTAGCCTTAATAATAAATACGAATTGGATTAATAATTGCCTTGCGTGTTGTTTAACTATATAAGTTAGTTAATCCTAATCAATAATATGATGATTAGGGGGTTAATTATTATTATTTACATTTGTTGGTATTAGACCATTATGTGATCTTAACATGAAAAGCTAGTTTATCGCTTGTTTAATTAATTTATGGTTCTCTGTGGGATCAACCTTGATTTGTCTTACTATACTACAATTGACCTAGTACTATTGCTAGTATAAGTGACTAAACGAGCTAATCAATAACACCCATGGAAGATGTCTATGTAGATGGAGTTGATCACCAAGAACAAGTTTGGCTTCGTAGACTGCACAATAAAGAGGCCATAAGCATATTCAACAAACTTTCATGCATGGAGGCAATGTGATACTATGGTGAGATCTTGGATTTTGAATTCTATTGAAAACACCTTTGCACAAAGTTTTATGAACTTGAAAAGTGACCATGCAGTTTGGAAAAGTCTTGCTGATAGGTTTTCTAACGTTGATGTACTAAGTCATTCTCATCTTCTTGAGGAGATGCATCTGTTAAAGCAGGGTGCTGATTATGTCAATCAATATTTCACAAAACTGATGGTTTTTTTTGGAGGAATTCAAGACACTTAGGACAATTCCAGTCTGTTCTTGTGATCCACAGTGCCATTGCAATGCAATTAATACTCTGGTGGATCATATGGAAACAAAACAAGTGATGAAGTTTCTGAATGGTTTAAGAGATCAGTTTGAGCCTATGGTTTCCCAAGCAATGTTGATGGTGCCACTTCCAGAGATTCATGATGCATTTGCAATGGCTATAAAGTTTGAAAGACATAAATTATGTGTGGAAAACAAGGTCAAGAATCAATAGACAATGATTTTTATGAATCAAAAGAGTGGACAGGGGAAAAGTCATGTAGTTAGCAGAACAGTATATGTTCCTACACAAAATCCTAAGGCCAAGAATTCCAAGAAATTTCATTGTAGTTTATGTGGATTCAATGGTCACACTGAAGACAATTGCTACAAAATGCATGGCTATCCACCTGGATTCAAGTCAAGAAAAGCTAATATGGTTGGAGATGATCAGATAGCAAAAAAAGATCAGCTCCCAGCATGATTGATGTCCTATAGATTCAAAATCTTACCATCAACTAGAGAAGCTGATAGAGCTTCAGAGACTTAATGCAGTAAACAATGGTTTCTCACATGTTCAAGGATCAGGTGACTTAAATTGGCTAAGACCAATACAATGGATCTTGGACACTGGTGCCACAGATCACATTATATGTTTATTAGAGTTATTAAGTAATAAAAACATGTAGTTACCATACAAATGTAATTACCTAATGGAAACACAACCTCTTCAATAGATATGGGACAAGTGAGAATCATTTCTCAGCTAATCTTTCATGGTGTGTTGTACATTTCTGGTTTTAACCATAATTTGATTTCTTTACATACTTTGGATAATCACTCAAATGTGTAGTTATTTTGCCTGCTAACATGTGTGTTTTATAGGACAAGAACAAGAACATGATTGGTTCATCTAAGTTTCAAAGAAGATTGTATATGCTGCAGCAGTATGTTAAAAGATCTGTTGTCAATGTTGTTTTTAGTTCAATTCAGAATAACATATTGTCTGATAGATTAGATGATTCTTTCACATGGCACTGCAAACTATGGCATATACTGATGAAGTTTGTAGAATTACAAACATAAAATACAGAATTATTATTGATGAACTGAAAGTTACAAGTTGAAGTTGCAATGTAGCTGATCATGGGTTATTTATAAATTCATACACCTCATGAATCAGTTAGAAGTTAGTTACAAACGGTTACTACAAACTATAACTGAATAACCGCTCTCTACATTACACTATACTAGACTGCTTTAGCAGGCTGCTGTCCTCATACTGTCAGCAGGGTGCATCAGTTGACTGCACTCAGCATTCCCTTCAGCCTCTATATTGTAACACCCTCTCAAGCAGAAAGTGGTACATGAACAGCTTTCACTAAGCATTCCCTTCAGCTACTTGAAATCTAAAAGATCTTTGAAACTCCCGATTTGTCTAGTTAATAGGAGAAAATAGGTGCATCCAAGGCCTTGGTGAGGATGTCAGCTATTTGTTCTTTTGTGTTGACTGGAAGAAGTTTGACAAGTACTGATTTGACTTTGTCTCTCACAACATGGAAGTCTTTCAATATGTTTTTTGTTTTCATGAAAGATTGGGTTATGAGCAATGTGCATTGCATTGGCATTATCACAAAATAACACAGCAGGCAACTGAACTGGAACCTGTAAATCCCGTAGTAGATAAAGTAGCCACTGGATTTCAGAAACTGTATTTGCCATAGCCCTGTACTCAGCTTTTGGTGAGCTTCTAGCTATAGTTGTTTGTTTCTTGGCCTTCCAAGAGATTGAAGCATCTCTTAAAAACATCATATAACCTTATACTGATCTTTTTGTTTCAGGACAACCAGACCAATCACTTTCTTTAAAACCTTTAAGTACAAGGTTGTTGTCTACTGGGAATAAGATTCCTTGACCAGGATTAGTCTTCAAATACCTCAGCAGTCTATAAGCTGCCTTCTTATGACTTTCAGTAGGAGTGTCTAGAAATTGACTCAGCTGTTGAACTGCAAAGGCAATATCTGGTCTAGTGAAGGTAAGATATATAAGTTTGCCCACTAAGGATCTGTAAGTAGTATTATCCACTGAAAGGGGTGAGTCACCATGCTGTAAAGTTTGCTTAGACTCCATAGGTGTCTTTGCAAGTTTTGCTCTCAAAAATTCATATTCCTCTAGGAGATTAAGAGTGTATTTTCTTTGAGAAATTGATATGCCTGTAGGTGTCCTAGCAGCTTCAATGCCTAGAAAATATTTCAATTTTCCAAGATCCTTAATAGTGAATTACTGATGTTGGGCATCCTTGACCTGCTGAATTAACTTCTTATTGGGGCTTGCTGCTATGATGTCATCTACATAGACCAACAAAGCAACAAAGGACTGTCATGATCCTTTTGTGAAACTATGGTCATTTTTGGATTGAATGAATCCTTGAGCCTCCAAAGATTCAGTCAACTTGCAATTTCATTGTCTGCTGGCTTGCTTGAGGCCATACAATGACTTTGTGAGTCTGCAAAATTGATTTGGTTTAGTTGCTGCACAACCTGGGGGTAAATGCATGTATACTTCTTCATGCAAATCTCCATGTAGGAAAGCAGTGTTGATATCCATCTGATGTAAATGCCAATTATTAGTTGTTGCTGCTGCAAGTAATGTTCTGACTGTAGTAATCTTGACAACAGGAGATAAATTTTCTTGATAATCAATCCCATATGTTTGAGTGTAGCCTCTTGCTACTAGTCTAGCTCTATATCTCTCTACTGAACCATCAGGGTTGTATTTGATTTTATAAACCCATATGCTCCCAATGGGTTTCTTGCTTGGGGGCAGATCAACGATTTCCTATGTATGAGTCTTTTGTAGAGCTTCCATCTCTTTTGCATTGCTTCTTTCCTTCATCATGTTTGATGGCTTGATTGTAAGTCTTAGGCTCTTTAACATCATCAATAGCATTAATGAATCTGGCATAATCTGCTGAGAGATTGTCCAGTCTCATGACTGTACTCAGCAGGTGTGGAGTCTGCTGAATAGTATGAGCACCCCCTTGATAAAAAGTTGGTGATTTCCTTGTTCTTGTGGACCTTCCTAATTGTGTGGGTTCAGGTGCCTGATTGACTGGTGCATGCTCTTCAGTAGATGCCTCAGCTGCAGCTGACCCTATGTCTGGTTGTCTGTTGACTCATTCAGCAGGTCATCAAAAGTGTCCATTACTGGTAAAGTAACGGGCATGTCAGCAAGATATCTATCCTTTCCCAACACCTATTGAAATAGAGGAAAATAAGTCTCATGGAATTGAGTATTTTTAGCAACAAAGATAACTTTTTTGGTAATGTCTAAGAGAATAGCACCCTTGGACGTACTTGAATTCCCAAGATAGATACAAGTCCTACATCTTGAGTCAAATTTTGTCTTGTAATGCTGAAGTGTGCAAGAGAATACTAAGAAACCAAAAACCTTAAATACAGAATAGTCTAGTTTAGTGCCATAAAGCACTTCATGTGGAGTGCTTTCCTTTAGCAGTGATTTAGGTGTAGAATTAATCAATTTTACAGCATGTAAAAGACAGAAACCGCAATATTCAATTGGTAAATTACTCTAGAACCTCAGTCCCCTAGCAACATTCAACAGACGCTAATGTTTTCTTTCGACAATACCATTCTGTTCAGGTGTGCTGACACAAGATGTCTGATGTATGATGCCCTGCTGAGCATAATAACCAGTGAACTGGAACTTAGCTCCATTATCAAATCTAATAACTTTGATAATTTTGTGAAAATGTGTAGAAACAAATTTAACAAAAGATTTAACAAGATCAGAAGCTTCAGATTTGTGCCTCATAAGAAAAACCCAAGTAAATCTAGAAAAATCATCTACACCAGTATGAAAATATTGTTGTCCATTTACAGTATGATGTCTTAAAGGACCCCAAAAATAGAATGCACAGCAGTGGTACTTAATGGAAAAGGTTTTTTCTTTAGTTTTTCCATGGGACAAACATAACAGAGGTCATGATCACAAAACATGAAATCAGCAGACTGTGAACTAATGACTTGCAGTCTCTTATTTGGCAAGTGTCCTAGTCTGTAATGCCATAAAAGAGCATCATCTAATATATCAGATAAGGTGTAATTTTCTACAGCATTGGCAACATAAAGTCTTATTGGTTGATCCATGACATAGAGTCCTCTGTGTAACTCAGCTGAACCAATCACTTTCTTGTTCTTGTCCTATAAAACACATTTGTTAGCAGAAAAGACAGCTTATCCTTTTGTTTGATTAATAAATGAAGGTAAAAATAAAAGGTTATACTTAAAACCAGGAATACAAAACACATCATGTAGGACCAGTTGAGGATTGGCCCTTGCTTGTCCTATATGTGTGACATAAACATTATTTCCATTAGGTTATCCCATTTTTATACCAGATGAAGGTTTGGGATTGCTTAATAGATCTAATGATCCTACAATGTGATCTGTGGCACCAAAGTCCAAGATCCATTGTATAGATCTTACTAAATTTAGATCACCTGTCCATGTAGCAGGTGAGTAGTGTGTCTCAATCTCAGTAGGCTGGCCAATAGCAAACCCTATATGTCTGGGAGGATCAGAACTCAGCAGAGCCATCAACTTATCAAGTTGCTTTGTAGTAAGATTTGGAAACCCCGGTCCAGCAGACCTGTTTTGGGCATGATCTTCTTCTGCTGACTGTTCTTCCTCTACCAAATTAGCCCTTTTTGACTTGAAACCAGGAGGATAGCCATGTTTCTTGTAACAAGTCTCCTCAGTATGACCATTAAATCTGCAAAAACTACATTGCACCTTTTTGGGATTCTTAGGTCTAGGATTTACAGCAGAGTTTGGCCTGCTGACAATCTGATTTTGCCCCTGTCCATTTTTCTGAGACAAAAGAACCATAGATTCTTGACTTTTGTCCCTATTAGCTACATATAACTTCTGTCTTTCAAATTTAATGGCCATTGCAAAGACATCATGGATTTCTGGAAAAGGTACCATCAGCATTGCCTATCAAACCATCGGCTCAAACTCATCCCTCAAACCTTTTAGGAATTTCATGACATGTTTAGCCTCCATATGATCGGTTAGTGTGCTGATTGCATTGCAATGACATTGACGATCATAAGAGCAAACTGATACAGGCCTGATAGTCTTGATATCTTCCCAGAGAACCATCAATTTTATGAAATATTGATTGACAGAATCAGTACCTTGCTTCAGCAGATGCATCTTTTCAAGAAGATATGAAAGTCTTAAGGCATCAACATTACAAAATCTAGTTGTAAGATTCTTCCAAACTGCATGTGCACTCTTGAAGTGCATCAAACTCTGGGCAATGGTGTTCTCTACAGAATTCAAGATCCATGATCTCACCATTGTATCACACTATCTTCTTGCATGGAAATCTACTGAATCTGCTTCTGGCCTTTTGACTGTGCCGTCTACGAAGCCAATTTTATTCTTGGTGATTAACACCATCTTCATAAACATTTTCCATGGATTATAGTTGTTGCCATTCATCAATGGTTGAACAAGAACTAAAGATGGATTCTCATTAGGATGAACATAAAACGGACTGGAAGGACTTATTTCTTGTTTCTTAGTTGCCATGGCTATCAAGAACTCCAGAATTGATCACAAATCAACAATGAAAGTGAAATTACAGAAAAACCGATCAAGAAATGATAAAAAAAACTCAGGAAAATGATGACAGTTTACTCTCAAGAAACTGAAATCATTAGAAAAGATGAAGAACACTCTCAAGATTCTTCAAAGATTGGAGAGAAAATGCAGGAAAGCATTAAGAAATTCTCAAATTTCTGCTATGTTTTCATGATTAAGTTTGTAGAATTACAAACATAAAATGAGGAATTATTATTGATGAACTGAAAGTTACAAGTTGAAGTTGCAATATAGCTGATCATGGGGTATTTATAACTTCATACACCTCATTGAATCAGTTAGAAGCTAGTTACAAACGGTTACTACAAAATATAACTGAATAACCGCTCTCTACATTACACTATACTAGACTGCTTCAGCAGGCTGTTGTCCTCATACTGTCAGCAAGGTGCATCAGCTGACTGCACTCAGCATTCCCTTCAGCCTCTATAATTTAACATATACCAAACAAAAGACTACAATTTATTAGTTCTAAATCAAATGATGTAATGTACTGTGAACATGATTTGTGTTTTGTCTTTCATATGACCAAGTTAAAGAAGAATGCTTTTCCTTTAAGCATTACTAATATGAATGCTATTTTTGATCATGTTCATATTGATATTTGGTGCCCTTTGAGGCATCATAATGTGAATGGACATAAATATTTTTTGACTGTTGTGGAAGATTTGTCTAGATTTACTTGGGTATTTTTAATGAGGCATAAGTCTGAAGCTTATGATCTTGTTAGCTTATGATCTTGTTAAATATTTTGTTAAGTTTGTGTCTACTCGGTTTAACAAAATTATTAAAGTGATTAAATCTGACAATGAAGCTGAGTTTCAGCTCACATCCATTTATGAACATCATGGCATTATACACAAGATTTCTTGTGTTAGCACACCAGAACAAAATGGTATTGTGGAGAGGAAACATCAGCATCTTTTGAATGTTACCAATGGTCTAAGAATCCAGAGTAACCTCCCATTGAATATTGGGGTTTTTGTCTTTGACATTTTGTAAAATCAATTAATGCAACACCTACACCAGTGCTGAAGGCAAGCACACCTCATGAGGTGTTATATGGCACAAAACCAGACTATTCTGTATTCAAAGTCTCTGGTTGTTTAGTTTTTTCATGCGCACTACAGCAGTACAGGACATATTTTGATTCTAGATGTAGGACATGTGTGTATCTTGGGAATTCAAACACTTCAAAAGGAGCAATACTCTTGGACGTCACCAACAAAGTTATGTTGTCACTAGAAATACTCAATTTCATTAAACTTATTTTCCTCTATTCCAACATGTCTTAGGCAAGGCCATGTACACTTCTGATATGCAGTGCCATTTCTAGTCATGTAAGTTTTGATGATCAGCTGGGTGAGTCGCTGAGCAGTCTAGCATAGGATCAGATGCAGCTGAGGATTCTAATGAATGGATTGTTCCAGTCATCCAAGAACCTGCACTTGTCTAGTTGAAGAGATCAACATAATCAAGAAAGGCACCAAAATTTTATCAAGGAGGTGCTCACACAGTGCAACAGACTCCACATCTGTTGAGTGAAATGATGAATCTAGAAAAAAACTCTTGCCTGAGTATGCCAGATATGTTTGTGCAATTGATGCTGTTAAAGAACCAAAGACATACAACCAAGCATCATGAGTGGAAAGAGGCAATGAAAAAGGAGATTGAGTCTTTGCAGACCACTCACACTTAGGAAGTTGTTGATCTACCACATGGCAATAAGCCTATTGGATGAAAATGAGTGTATAAGATCAAATATGATCCTGATGACTCTGTAGAGAGAAACAAAGCTATATTAGTTGAAAAAGGTAATACTCAGACATATGGTATTGATTATCAAGAGACCTCTTCTCCTATTGTGAAGATCGCCATAGTCAGAACCTTGCTGGCAGCAACAGTAGCTAATAATTGGCATCTTCATCATATGGATATCAATACAAATTTCTTACATGGAGGTTTGCATGAAGAAATTTACATGCAGCTTCCCCCAGGCTTCAAGGCAGATAAACCAAATCAATTTTGCAGATTAACCAAGTCTCTCTATGGATTAAAACAAGCCAAAAGACAATGGAATTGTAAGCTGATTGAGTCTTTAGAAGGACAAGGTTTTGTTCAATCAAAGAATGATAATAGTCTATTTAAAAAGAGATCATGTCGGTTATTCATTGCATTACTGGTTTATGTAAATGACATAATAACAGCTAATCCTGATATCCAGTAAGTCAAAGATGCCCTACATAAGCTGTTTACTATCAAAAATCTTGGCAAATTAAGGTATTTCTTAGGCATTGAGGCTGCAAGAACCACTGAGGGTATCTCTATCTATCAAAGAAAGTACACTCTCAATCTTCTAGAAGAGTATGAGTTTTTAGGGGCTAAACATGCCAAAACACCTATGAGTCTAAAAAGAACCCACAAAATGGAGATTCACATTTATTAGATGATAGTACTACATACAGATCACTGGTGGGTAAGTTAATCTATCTTACTTTCACCAAACCAAGCATAGCTTTTGCAGTTCAATAGCTAAGTGAGTTTTTAGATACTCCTAATGAAAATCACATGAAGGCTGCTCACGGATTGCTGAGGTATATGAAAGCTAACCCAAGACAATGCATCTTGTTTCCAGCAGAGAACAATCTTGCTTTGAAAGGCTTCACAGAAAGTAACTGGGCTGGTTGTCCTAAAACCAGAAAGTTTGTTTTAGGTTACATGATGTTTTTGGGAGATGCTCTTATTTCTTGGAAGGAAAAAAAAAGACGAATATTGCAAGAAGTTCTTTAGAAGCTGGATATAGGCTATGGCTAATGCAGTGTGTGAAATGTAGTGGCTAGTTTATAGCCTATAATATTTGAAGATTTCTATTCATTCGCCTGCTATGATGTTTTGTGATAGTGCTAGTGCAATGCATATTGCTCATAATCTCATGTTTTATGAAAGGACCAAACACATTGAGATTGATTGTCATGTTGTATAGGACAAATTCAAGTCTGGTCTTATCAAGTTGTTACATGTCAATACTAAAGAGCAAGTTGCTGACATTCTTACTAAAGCTTTATCTACTGGACAAGTTGGGGATTCTAAGACATTTCAACCAAGTTGAAGTGGCTGAAGGAGTGTTGAGTGCAAGATGATTCATGTACACTCTAAGCTTGAAGAGGGGTGTTACAATATATGGTGGCGGAAGCAGTGCTGGGTGCAATTAGCTCAACATACATCTAAATGTATGAATACTCGGTAAAGTGCTGAGTAGTCAGTAGAATCATTCGATATAGTTTGTAGTTAGAACGGTTATCATGTTGTAATCTGTTATAATTGCTTCGTAACTTTCCATAATTGATTCATATGGTGTATAATACTATAAATACCCGATGATCAGCATCATTGTAATTCAACTCATTGTATTCTTTTATAATTATTGAGTAATAATACTTCTGCATTCTATTTTGTTGTATTCTTAAGTTTTACAACTTCAACACTCGAGGTGCTGGCAGAACTGGGCAGTCTTTCACCAGACGATTAGGGAGAAACACTAATAATTGGTCCATCTACGGAACTCTCCTGGATGCTTCTCCCCAGACTTAGGGCAATCTGAAAACGGCTCAAAGGTGGCGGCTGGTGCTGCTTTCCTAGGAATGGTTGTAGCTGGTCACTTAATTGTAGGAGCTATTGGCTGACCCCTTCCTATCTGAACTTTTTACTGTCTCTTAACACCCTGAACTGGCCTTGGTGCAATTTTATTGATGGCGGCCTCTACATTAATAGCCTAGTGATATAAGGCTATGAAATGGACCAGAAGAAGTGGTACTTGAGATAATCGATACCTCTCTAACCTCGTCTTCTCATCTTCCATAACATATGCAACATGCTGCCCGAACTCATTGAACATGCCGGTACATTGTGCTACTGTCATAGATCCATGTTTCAATCCATAGAACTATCTTTCCATCTCCGATTGACGTGTAGAATGGACAAACATCTCATAAAACTGTGTCTTGAAGTCATTCCATGGAAGATCGGTCTATGCTCTTTGATAACCCATAGTAGAGGTCATGTTGGTGAACCATGCCATAGCTTCACTTTGCAAAAGGGCATAATGACATCCACCCAATGATTGGTCGGAATGAACATGGCTTGAAGATATGTAACCATAAGCTTGAACCAATTATCTTTCTTCTGAGCATCAAGGGCATTGGACTTCTTAATGTTAGAGAACCAGCTTGCTTGGTCGCCTAGTTGCGCCTGAGGAGGTGTGGCTGGCTTGGCATGCATTTGAGCTAGCTGAGCCTGCATAAGAGCCTGAGTCTGAGCTTGTTGCTAAATGAGAGTCAGCAAGGTGGTGGTGAGAGCATCTCCCTAAGCCTCTAGCATAGCCGGCATAAGAGGGAAAAACTGTGGTGGATGAGGTGGAGCAGATCTCTGAGGCATAGAAGTTGTGGCTGCTTGAGGGGGCGCTATCCCATGGGGTAAAAGAGCTGGTGTTACTTGAGGTTTTACTGTCCCTCGAGGAAAATTCACTAATCCGATCGGGGGTGGAATCCCAAACTTCAGTTGCCACTGCCCGAGCCTTCTTCATAGTTATAGTTGCGAGTGTTCACCATAGAAAGAGCATATGCAACATCAAAACTTACCTGTAGAGATCATAAACTAAAAAGAATAAACGCCCAATCACATGAACTTCGCTCTGATACCAACAGTAATGACCTAAAACCATAGGCAAGGCTAAAATGATAATAGGCTGTTCAGCACGTGCACATGTCGTGATAAAATGCACACGTAAACCTTACGAAACAGTCGCATCATACAAAGAGTGGGCACAAGAATTGAATATATCAAAATGCATGGAAATCGAGGCAAACATTTAATGCAAAACTAATCAATCTCATAATTGAATGGATGTAACGGTATCAAGAACCCGAGACCCAACACTATCGCCGGAACATTGGCCAAATCGCACTGTCCGTAGGGCCAAATCCGGCATTATGTACCCTGTTACAAATACATCGACTACTCCAAAATACCGTAAGAATACTCCATTCGTTTCCATAATATATCCCTAAAATAACTCCATCATCAATTCCACTGACCAAAAGAAATACAACCAAATAAATAAGTATTCTTCAAGGGAAAGAAAATGAAAAGACATAAATGTCGACCATACTGCGCAACCCAAGAAATAAAAATAAATAAAATTACAACGCATCAAGATGAAAATAATGAAATC
The DNA here is from genome assembly GCA_026214975.1 of Gentiana macrophylla. Taxonomy (NCBI): domain Eukaryota; kingdom Viridiplantae; phylum Streptophyta; class Magnoliopsida; order Gentianales; family Gentianaceae; genus Gentiana; species Gentiana macrophylla. The sequence goes on along the minus strand of CM047817.1, from coordinate 77,137,982 downwards.
CTAGAACATGATAAAATAAGAAGCGTAGTAATTACTTTCTTTCAACGGTTCTTCTCATGTCTCCTCAAATTCTACGTAATCCCCATTTGAAAATGTTAAGCATGGGGTGAACACGACGGCCCAGTAAACAAAATATAATTGAAAGGGAACCATGGTGGTATCTGGAAAATACACTCATAGTTATTGTTGTTCCCTTGGAAAGGCTAACACAAGTTTAGAGGGGGGGTGAATAAACTTGTCCTTAAAAACTGGATTTTAGACTTTTAAGGTTCAGTTAAACCTTGTGTGGAGTTAAGCTGACTAAGCTGAGTCTAAGTCAAACTGACTTATGCAAAACTGAGTCAACCGGCAGTGGATATAATTCTAGCCCTTTTCTTGATCTTGTTATTCTATGTGAAAGCTGAGTGTGTAAAACTGAATTCTGGTGAATGTCAGTTTGTGAGCTGTGGGTTTATGTAACAATCAGTTCTCAGTATGTTGTGTAAACAATAATAAATGCTGTAACAGAATGTAAATGCGTAAAGTAAATGAAATATAAGTTATAGAGGTTCCAGGTGGTGTAATCCTGTCAATCCTCACTTTCCCTGTGGTGGAGGAGGAAAATTCCACTAGAACTTCTTGAGGTGAGCTATTACAAAAAGTCCTAAACAATAGTCCTTGGCTAATCCTAGCTTCACTATCTAAACAATCAAAGAACAGGTTGGATTTTTGCTCTTCAAATGCTTGAGCCACTGGTCCTTGAAGGGTTACGTATGCCTCTTCACCAGCTACCACCACAAACAAAGTCTACCCGACTGCTGATACAACTGTCCTTGGCAAATCCTTCACCGGATTGCTTCACAATCTTGACCTTTGATTAAGAATCAAAGTTGGGCTGAGAATCAATAAATTGATTCTTGTTTGCGGTTCTTCAAAGTGTCTGATTCTAGATAAGTTCTATGTAGCTTGAACACTTGAAGAAATTCTTGATAGATCTTGTTAGCACAGAGATGATAGCAATTTGAATGAACGAGACTTTTGCACAAAAATGCTTGCAATCTTGTTAATTCGTTGGTATTTTTCGGTGTTTAATCCTTGGTGCAAAGTCCTCTATTTATAGTGTAAGGTCCAACGTTCATCTTGCTTGAATTCGAATTGTATCAACGTCTATCTTGTAACAGGTATATTTTGTGACCGTTCTGACTTGTCATTATTTCATCCAATAGAATTGCTTCCTTTACAACGTTCGATTGTACTATCAGTTTGTTGGATTACTGACTTATAAAACTGGGTTTCCTTATCAGTTTTATACTAAGTTTGTCCATTGTCAGCTTCTTAAATCTCTTAGAGCATTAACTGAGATTTTACTCTTTTTCAAATATCAGTACTCCAGATTTTTATCTGATTATAATTGACTTAACTAGAGTACACCATAAGCATATATCTTTTAAGGGTTCATTGTCCTTATGACTCTTAGATCTTCATACAAGATCCATAAAGTCGGTTCAGGTCACCACAAACTTGCCTGAAGTCTAACTTTACAGTCTCGACTTTCATAATCGAGTCGATCCTCATCCTTCAATCTTCTCATGAATCGAGTCTGTGTCCCTTAGTTCTTCTGTCTTCTAGATAAGCCAACTGAGTATGTTCCCTCAGTGAACTTACCTTCTTCAGTTCTGTCTGAGTCAGTTTCAGTTCAGATGACTTGTCTAACCAGTTTCTTAGATGATTTCCAGTTTTCATTTTTACGACACTTCTATCTATTACAGTGCTTGTCTGATGTAACCTATACAAATATCAGATTCTAGTAAAACCTATACATTCAGTTTTAGATATCTTTTAGCTTTTCACTATAACAGCTAGCTTCAGCACTTCATCAATGGGGTTAAATTAATTATTGAGTGATATGATGAATAATCATCAAAACAAAAATTTTATTTCCAACAGTTATCTATTATTGCAAGTATATTTTCAAAAGTAGATGTTAATAATTTCCATAATTAACCGACTTACCATGTTATAATTATCGTATCATCATTACCATATCGTACTAACCATATCAATATCTACTTCAAATACTTATTTCATCACAACTTCAATACCATACACGATTATCATATTTCCATTTCCATAATTAACTTACCATACATGATGTGACATGCGTGAAATAATATGTCATATGATGCAAGGGTATTACGCCTCTATATAGACCACAAAGGGAGGTCCTAAAATATACCATGGTTACACTCATGGCCCAAGTAGTATATATAAATAAGTAAAAACATAATTAAGTATCATACTTAGAAAATAACCAGCCTACAATTACCATACTCAGTTAGACCCGTAGGTGGGCACTTATAACCAGACCAACATCTACCCAAAATTGCATAACCCCCGGGTGTGGGCACGTAATGGTGTTGAGGATTTTCAAGAACTCATAACTAACGTAAAAATGATGTCAATACCTAACCATGACCCTATTAGGAAATCAACTAGTCTATGCAGTGGAATTTAAAAAATTGATTTCCGATCCCAAGATCGACTCCGTTTAAAACAATAAACGCGTTATTTATTTGACGGTGATTACCTCAATAGATCTATAAGATCGACGCTTTGACCGTCAATGGAGAGTAGTAGTGCGCGCGAGCTGTCCACGTGTCCGGCCTCTATCGATATCCACACAAGCACCTCACCGGAATCCTCCATGGATAGCTACTAGAAAAATCTGATTGCTAGACTGGCCTTTTCTCTCTCTCTAAAATCTCTCTCTAAGAAGCTCTCAATTTATTTTGTAAAATAGAACTCTTCCTAATTGTGGTGTACCAAAGAGCTAGCCAACCCCTTTCTTATATAAGGAGTGTGGCGCCCCAGATGTCTCCCAATCTGATTGGGAAAAGCTTCTGTGTAAGAAAGAAAACATTTTTCTAGTAAAATAAGGTAAATAAATAATCTAGATTTATCTAATTTAATTTAATATCTCATATTAAATAAATCCAAGATATTGTCAATATCTAATATTGACTATCTTTATCTTATTACCATAAATCTATTTTTTTCACAAATCTATTAATATCCAATATTAATATATGATAATACCATCAATTAAATTGCACAATTTAAGTGTATCTAATACACCAGAAAGTGGCTGATTGAACTTTTCTAGGTGTCCAATCTTACCGGCAGTGTATCGGGTCAATTGTAGTCTAGTCTAGTGGTCAAGGTCGTATCCATGAGAATTGTGAGGTCAAACACCGAAAATATATTTTTATCTTGATCTAAGTCGCAAAAATACAAGAAAGTAATATGTCAAAAATCTACTACTACAAAGGGTGATAAAATGATAGATAGCCTAGCCAAGACAATGAAATGATCAAATATATCTCTGCTAGTATCATAGGAATGGACTACCTACCAACCTTCTATTGGCGTTCATTTGTATGTTATCGGTGCACTCCTAAGCTAGTAATTCTCCCTCATACGAGTGTATGAAACTACTATATGCCTCATCCTTGGTCTAAGAACCCTAGACTTAATGATTCAACATGATTAAGTACTTGAATGCAACGAATGAACAACAACCCCCGGATAAGAAATCGAGTTCCAATTAAGGTCGATTTTACCTTCCGGTTCTCCCATCTCTTCTCCCACACCAAGCATCTCCTTTCGGTCTCAACTAAGTGTGTGTGTGTGTGTGTGTGTGTGTGTGTGTGTGTGTGTGTGTGTGTGTGTGCAAGTGTCAGGTGATCAATCCAACACAAACAAGCAATACAATGAAAATAGTAAAAGATAACAACCCATGAAACTATGAAATGCAAACTAACATCCCCAATCAACCCGACACGACACTCTGGTATTTTGATGTTGTATTGCAGGATTATAGGTTGACCAATACCCTGAGTGATGACAAGTGTTGAGAATTAACACGTCTTTTGAGGGTTAGAACATCTAGCCGTCTTTTGAGGGTTAGAACGTCTTTTGAGGGTTAGAACACCTTGTGTCTACGGCCAACATATTCGGAAGCCTATCGGGTCACACACATAAGAACATCTAGCCGGATTAAAATATGGTTATAGATGATAACCAAATAAGGAAAGTTTATCTCGAGATTATAAAGGTTATAGTGGTAAATTAATATGGTGGTATTTATTTATTATGAATAAATTAAATACAAGATATTAATAATATTATATTAATTAAAGAATATTCCGGAAGCCAATATTTGGCAATATGGGGCGCCACATTGAAGTGTATAAGATATACTTGGATTGTGTAAATTAATTAATGGTATTACCGTATATACACATGTGTAAATTGATTTATGGTAATAAAATAAAGATAGTCAATATTAGATATTGACAATATTTTGGGAATATTCAATATAAGATATTGACAATATCCTAGATTTATTTGATATAAGATATTATAATAAATGAGATAAATCAATCAATTATATTTTCCTTATTTTATTAGGAAAATGTTTTCTTCTCCTCCACTCTAGTTGGGGCGCCCCTCTCACTATAAATAAGAGGTGGGTGTCAAGCTCTTTTGTACAACACGATTCCAAGAACTAATAGTTCTTGTAAAAATAGAGAGCATCTTATAGAGAGTTGGAGAGAGAGGAAAAAGGCCGGTCTAAAGAACCGGAGTTTTCCAATAGCAATCCATGATGGGATTCCGGCGGTCGCTCGTGTGGACTAAGCGGTAGAGGCCGAACACTGGGCGGCTCTATGCAGAATTACTCTCCCAGACGGTCAAAGCGCCGATCTTTTAGATCAACCAAGGTAACCACCGCCTCACTACTTATTTGTTTATTGCTTAAACGAAGTCGATCCTCGGTTAAAAGGAAATAAAATTTTGAATTCAGCTGTTCTCGCGTAGATTTCTAACAAAGTGGTATCGAGAGAGTTTTGAGCTTAAGCAATAAGCATGTTAAATTGCGTAGTTAATTTTATCGTTTAAATCAAGTAATTAAAAGATGAAAGATTTTTTATTTACAAAATTGATACACGAAAAAAAAAAAAACAAGATCTGGTGGTGCTCGGCCGACTGGCCGCGGCACCACCCCAACGGCAACAAGGGCGCGGCGAGGCGTACCGCCGCCGGCGAATGGTTGACAGTCAATCTTTGGCGGATCTCCAAACTTTTGTTTTGTGTATTTTGTGATTCAATATGGTTCATAGTTGTGATTGATATCTCCTTTGTTTAGTTGTGTCATGTGGCTAACCAATGGTTCAAATAGTTTTGCTATCGTTGGGATGCCATACAGATTAAAATAATAATGGTATTTCCAAACTTTGTTTGGAATAGCCTGCGCTTCTTCCAAATATTTGATTTGGGAAAAGACCCAGGCTTAGGCCACTTCCAAAATTTTGATTTTGGAAAGTGGTCAGGCCTAAACCAAAATTACTTGATCTTTCCAAATATTTGATTTGGAATAGGCCTAGGCCCTTTTCAAATATTTGATTTGTAAAAGGCTAGGCCACTTCCAAAATTTTGATTTTGGAAAGTGGCCAGGCCTGAGCCAAATTTAGTTTAGGAAGATGCCTTTTGGTTTAGGAAACCAAAGGCATCCCTTTTGATTAAGATCAAAAGGAAAGAAACGAAAGAGAGTTAATTTTAATTTTGATTTATTTTTGGAATAGTTCCAATTAATTAAAATTAAAATTAAAATTAAAATAGTTTAAAATTAATAGTTAATTTTATTTCGATTAAATCATTTAATTAATTAAATGTTAATTAGTTAATTGATTGGATAAAATTATTTAATAGATTAAATGTTAATTGATTAATTAAGACGCAAGTAGTTAAATTTTAATTTTATCTTTTTCATAAGATTTTATTGTATGGATTAAATATAGTAGATATAATATGATTATATGACTCGATTGATCGCTGACTCAACCGATAGGATAGATGTGAATGATTTAATTTTTCTGTTGGTTTAAAATTGTCTTAGGCCGTTATGAAAAACGTGACCTAGTTTATTTTTTTCGCATTCATCCCATTCGTTAGCTCTCCCCGTGTGCGGCGGGTGTATTTATTTTATTAGATATAATTAAATGTAACAAGAATGGAGCAGGAAGATGAAGACCAAAGAAAGAAGAAAATAAAGATCCCATTGGAGAATGGAAGATTAAAGATCCTATTGGCGGTTCAGCCTACCCTTAGATTGTGACCCACGGTTTCGTCGATTTGTATTCAAACCGCACTCAGGAAAAGTCCATGATCATACCTAAGTTACTTTACGCATTTATTTACTTTGTGCTTGTATTTATTTTATATGATACGATAGATGCATGACTAGGCACGATCTAGATAAATGTGTAGGATGTATGTTCATAGAGATAGATATATTTGATGAGACCGCAATTAAAATTAATTAAGTGAATTAATTTACGTAAATACTTCCACAACAAAAATCAAGTCGAAAAATTGTCTCCCAATATTATAGCGACGGTGAAGAGCCTTTGTTCGGATCCAACTGATCGGCCCTCGTCGGGAGTTGACCTACCACGGGTATATCGTCGTTATTGAGATATGATCGTATGAGATCTCGCGAATATTGGGTTATGACTTGACTAGAGCATGATATCCAGATTATAAGATACGGTCGTTGATGTTTTGACACTCGACTAACGATCGTATGGATATTATTACAGCGATAGTATTGTAAGTTACACGGTAACTGTTTCACATGAAAGGTAGTAGTCATTGCATTTGATTCTTCCGATGATTGGGGGTCACGGTGTGTTGCTAGACGCTATCCCGTGATCGTTAGGCATGAAGGGCATTTTCGTAATTTGCACCTTATGTCTACGGCCAACATATTCGGAAGCCTATCGGGTCACACACATAAGAACATCTAGCCGGATTAAAATATGGTTATAGATGATAACAAAATAAGGAAAGTTTATCTCGAGACTATAAAGGTTATAGTGGTAAATTAATATGGTGGTATTTATTTATTATGAATAAATTAAATACAAGATATTAATAATATTATATTAATTAAAGAATATTCCGGAAGCCAATATTTGGCAATATGGGGCGCCACATTGAAGTGTATAAGATACACTTTGGATTACAAGTAAATTAATTAATTAGATACTGTATATTAATATTAGATATTAATATATATATATATATATATATATATATATATATATATATATATATATATATATATATATATATATATAAACAATACTTTGTGTGTGTGTGCATGTTGGTGCTGCATGCGCATGTTTGTGGAATATATATTAATAGATTCTTATTTGTGTAATATATATATGATATATATACACATGTAAATTGATTTATAGTAATAAAATAAAGATAGTAATATTAGATATTGACAATATTTGGGAATATTCAATATAAGATATCGACAATATCCTAGATTTATTTGATATAAGATATTATAATAAATGAGATAAATCAATCAATTATATTTTCCTTATTTTATTGGGAAAATGTTTTTTCTCCTCCACTCTAGTTGGGGCGCCCTCTCACTATAAATAAGTGGGTGTCAAGCTCTTTCAGATAACACAATTCCAAGAACTAATAGTTCTTGTGAAAAAATAGAGAGCATCCTATGAGAGAGTTGGAGAGAGGGAAAAAAGGTCGGCTCCAAGAACCGGAGTTTTCCAATAGCAATCCATGATGGGATTCCGCGGGTCGCTTCGTGTGGACTAGCGGTAGAGGCCGAACACTTGGGCGGCTCTATGCGTAACTACTATCCTTAGACGGTCAAAGCATCGATCTTTTAGATCAACCAATGTAACCACCGTCTACTACTTATTTGTTTATTGCTTAAACGAAGTCGATCCTGGTTAGAAGGAAATAAAATTTTGAATTCACGCATTCCCGCGTAGATATCCTAACACCGCCAATGTCCGGACTCCATCAGCATTCAAAATCGGGCCTGCAGATCGGACCAGATGAGGCTCCACGCTTGAGGTCATCTCAAGATTTTGACTCGCCAGCTAACTCTCCTCACCTTTTCTTCCCAACACCACCAATAGTGCAAAGCAAATTCTACCACTACAAACAAATAAAACAGAGGCACGATTAGTCAAAAATAAACAAGCACGGTGCAAATGCAAAAAGAAGCATGCAATAGAACATGTGAAATCCTACAAGTATCCATTTCCTCAGAATTAAGTGACACGTAAGGACTCAGGCCCCGTGATCACTCAACCGAGCAATGTGATCCGGTCAGCAGAGAATTCCTTAACCTCCAGGGTAACACCTGACTCCCGGATGCCTTTTATGACATCCTCACTAACATTGGTTGGGCAGGTATCTTTGGGAAGTTGCACAGACTTCCAGTGACCCAGCTCAGGTCGTCCGGCATGACGGAGAAAGAAAAACCTCTCCTTCCACTGTTTGTAAGAGGATTTCCCCTTGATAAGGATCGGAATGTTCTTTCGAGGGCCGGTTAGGCAGGGAAAGTAGTACCACCCGGGAGATTCTTTTACCTTCTTGTGTTGGTAAAATGATCAAAATAAGTTCATAGAGAACTTAACCCCGAGCATCCGACATCAAATGGCAAACCCTATAATAGTCCTAGCCCCATTAGGGGCTATCTGGGCAGTTCCTAGTCCGTAATAACGCAATACGGTCAAATAGGCCGGGCAGAGTGGAAACCAAAGTCCGGCTTCTATTTGTTCCTTATAAACAACACAATAACCCCTCCTTGGTGTGCAAAGCTATGGGGATCGGGAAGGAAGGAAGTTGAGGACGATCTTGTCCCTGTCCACCCCGGTACTTGTTACATATGTTGGCTATCTCATCCCAGAGAGGATGGAGTTTACACCATCACTACCTATAACACCTTTAAGGGCCATTTAGGCTTTTAGGCTACAACGAGGACTCGAGAAACGGCCTATTGATTCATATAAACGGACGTGAAACAGGTAGAAGAATGCAATAGAGAACTAAAGCGGCTTACTTGCAAGAAGCGGAGATTGAATGAAAAAGGAGAGCAATTGGCAATATGACCCCAATCTTTTGATTTAATGGTAGAGATAATGAAGAACGATTGATATGACGAGGTTATAAACCCTAAGCACATCCTTGAAACCGCCCCACTTTAAAGATGTGGGTGTAAACGCCTCAAATCTTGGAACAGTTATGACAGCGTCATAACGGAACTTTTCCAGCTGGTAGGGCATGATATCAGAAAGTCTACAAGTCTAGATGACCAAGCCGAGCTACATCTTTGACAGATCTGAACTGACTCCAAGAGTTCAATTAGATCTCTGGGGCTGGCGACGGAGGTCGGATCGCACTCGCCATGTGTCACCTCCACATTGACCAAGCATTATATAAAACATTAACATTAAGGGTCAGGAGCCCCACTTTAGGCCTAAGGGCAGATTTTAACCCCAGATGGGAGTTCGGTCAGGCTCGCTTCTCAGTCCACCGCAGGTTGGTCAGGGCGCAACGGGGTCAGCACAGTTCGGGTCATAATGGCCTCGAGGGCTCGACGTAGGTCGGCCAGAGCTACCCCAATAGATTGCCACGTGCGTATTATATAAGATAAACATGGAAAGAATCCTCAGCCATAAAGGCTCTGATCCTATTATTTAAATACTGCAATTATCTCCTAAAATCTGGGGATTGACTCGGTTAAATCCAATCCTTAAGGAACACGAAATATATAGAGTGCACCTTGGACACGATACATACATGCCTAGGGCAAAAACCCCTTTATATAAACGATCCCAAAAACTACGAAAAGACTTGATTCCTGACTTATACATGATATGTATGTAACTTGAGATTAAATATCTCAGACTCAATCTAAATCACCAAAAAAACCACCCCGTTTCATATTTATTCAAAGCTTCTAATCTTGTTCAAATTGTCATTAGGTTATTACGGCCCAGATTATTTACAGACGAGATCCAACATCGTCAAATAACATTTGCAGAGTCTAAAAATCGATAATAATGTAAATCAATAATAATCATCGATACATACAAATGATATAACGGTCGTGTCCGTAACATAACTTAAAATATAATATACACAAAATGGCCATGTTATCATTGCCCTAAAGTCTAAACTAATTGTCGTTTGGTTGGAACGCACAAAACACCGAGACAACGCGAACTCTGCTATTCTGTCTCGTCACATTTGACGAAATCTTCGCTCATAAAAAGGTAAAAACCAACAAAATCAAAACAAGAAATTTCTATTTGGTTAAAATTACAGTACTGTACTGGAAAATGGAAACAGTATATGAATACAGACAAACTGGGCTGGGTGATTTTCTTTTTAATTTTGTTTAATTTAATGAAGACTTTTGTCGCAAATCGAAATCCTCAAATTATTGATTATAAACTATTTTAAATGAACCTCTCGACTTCAGCTTCCCCCCCTTCACCTTCCTCCTCGTCGTCGCCCTCTTGGTTCAGTAGCATTGTCCGGGGCCGCTCCGGCAGTGTAAAAATGACCAATAATTCATCCGCCACTTCTTCTGCCGCCGCGTCCGGCGGTGAATTCGGAGGCGGACCAGTTAATCAGAGAAATCAGTTACGTGGTGTTATGTTCAAGTATGGCTCTAAGGCCATTCAGGTCAGTTTTTTTTGCTGAAAATTTTCTTTTATTCCCTAGCCTTCTGCACTGATAATGGCACATCTCTGTTTACTGCTCTTCTTTGATTCGACATTTCCTAATACAAATTTCTGAGTAAATCTATATGTGCATGTTTAATTTTTTAACATGTCGATCTCAGTAACTGTTTAGTGGGAATAGGGGGAGGGAGAGGTCTACGTGACTGCTATTGTGTTTTAAAAGGAAAACTGTAGCTATTCAGTCGTGGATTTGAATACGGGCAAGAATTTGCATTGATATCCCCTGCTGGATTGGCTTTTTGCAGGGAGATGTAAATCTGAGATGAAATGTCAATTTTAATTATAAAAAAAAAACTCCTGTCATCATTTCTGTGTGACAATATCTGTTGGATTTGAAGTTTTTCTTGTTTTATTTATTTTTATTTTTATTGTAATCAAAGATTAATTTGTAAACTGAGCACATTATGCGGATTGAATGCTGCAATATCATTGAAGACTGTAGTACAATGAAGTTCCTTCTTGATCTTGAACTTCTATTTGTTATTTCAGATGACAATATTCTTGGCAACTGTTGTAGGTCACTTTTAATCCTTTCGAGATAAGGCATATAAAAATATGCAGAGAGAGAGATAGAATGCCAAGACTGAAGTAGAAATAAAGATCATTTCTTGAAAATTCGAAATGAAATCTTGTTAAAGCCTGAAAGGATGTCAGCTATTAGCTTTTTACACTGTACACGCAACTGTATTTGGACTCCAGCTCGCTCTTAAAATCATTATTCCTTCAAAGCACATTGTAGTGATCACCACAGAGATTCATAGACATTATTCACCCTCTAGTCTGCTTTGCCACTCATGCAATCCAATTTTCTCCTGTTTGGTCCTTGGTGTGATATTTTGTGGTCGCCGCCGCTTCTTCAGTGTTTTACACCTGATCATTTTGGGTTAATCTTATAGAGAATTTTCTTCTCGTTACTTCTGATTTTCATTCATTTGATGCAGGTTGCTTTTAAAACTGGAGACTATAAACAACAAGTTATTTTTATTGGTGGACTAACTGATGGATTTTTGGCTACTCAGTATGTCTCTGTTGAAACAAAATACTCTCTTCTACCGTTTAGAGCTCAAAAAACTTAGGGATTGTCACAGTATTGATTCAAGGCAAATAGAGTGGGAGATGTGGTACCTTTGCTGGACCACCCTGCCTAGGCGGGTTGCATCTGTTGAAAAAGTGCTAGTTTATGGTGTTCATATCCTCAGCAACTGAATGCATATCAAGTATTAAGTCAAATGAAATTCGCATGCCTTTTTATGCTGATGACATTATTTTGCAGATATTTGGAGCCTTTGGCTATTGCTTTGGACAAAGAGAAATGGTCATTAGTTCAGTTTCTGTTTTCATCTTCGTATAGTGGCTATGGCATGTCCAGCCTGAAGCAAGTAACCATTGTTTCTCTCTCATTTCTGTCAATATTATTTGAGAAATAGTAGTGCTACTATAATTCTGTCAGTGATGTACTTCTTTGTCCAATTGATCATTTTATATGTCAAGGGGCATGCCTAACCTTTGTAAATGTAGCTACACATTCTCCATCTCATAAAACTGCAACTTATATTGGCTTGTATATCTTGTGGATGAGTGATTATTATAATTATTATCAAAGTTTTTTTTTTTTTTTTTTTTTTTTTTTTTTTTTTTTTCACTTTCCAATCTATGTTTATTTATTTATTTTCTTGTGCTGTTATTTCAGTGCAACTCTCCACACATTCACCGTTGATTACCAAACAATTTTTACTTCTTTGTGTTGCCCATTTTCTAGGCATATTCAGCCTTTACCCAAGGGCAAGTTTGTTGAGATCAAGTGTAAATATGGCATATATATATATTTGACAAAGGGCTTTGAGTATTGAAGAAGAATTAGTTCTTTATTATGTTTAACTTAAATTCTTTATTAGTATTAATGTTTAAACCTGTAATTACCTTTTTGGTCTATAATTAGGCGTTAGATTAGAATAGGTGTTAGTTGATTTATATCTCCCTACCCTCCAACCTCCTTTAATTTCATAGCTGCGTTGGCTCCTTTCTTGTAAGTATTTAGTCAGTTCTTCTTCATGGAATAACACATCAAATATTCTCCACACTTGTCAAAACACTCTACATGGTATCAGAGCTGATTTTGTTCTAAAGCTCCTTTCTTTTCAAACTTCAAATTTCTCAATGGAATCTGAATCGACCACATCTGATGGTTCTACCCCAAGAACTGAATATCTCTCTAGCTCGTTTGCTGGGAAAAATGTCGGTAGTCAAACTGAATGGGGAAAACTACCTTCATCGGTCTCGTTCTATCCGGCTGTTTATCACCGGAAGAGAGAAAGAATAGTACTTACATAGAGAAGGAGATGTTGCAGTCCCTAAGTCAAGAGAGCCAAATTACAAACAAATCAGAGAGGAAAACAGCCTGGTAATGTCATGGTGTATGGGATCTATGACCCTTGAAACTGCTGAAAACTTCATCTTTCTTGATACAGCAGAAGAAATCTAAAATGCTGTCAGAGAGCTATATTCAAAGAAGGATAAGACATCAGAGGTCTATGAAGTTGAAGCAAAACTTCAAGAACTCAAACAAGGGGCCCTTTCTGTCACCGACTACTGCAATCTTCTGGCAAAATCCTGGCAACAAATGGACATCTTTGAAGATCTACTATGGAGTTGCCCAGATGATGCAAGAAGGTTCACTGAACACAAAGAAAGAAAAAGGGTCTTCAGGTTCCTCCTGGGCCTAAACTCTGAACTTGGTGATGTCAGGGTGAGAATCCTCAGCATCAAGCCCCATGCCCTCACTCAAAACTGTATTCTCTGAAAATATGGCATGAGGAGAGTAAGAGGAAAATAATGCTGAAGGCCAAACCTTCTGAGGGGTTTCAAGAAGCATCTGCCATGGCTTCCAAGACTTCCTTTCTAATTGGAAAAGGGAAGACGGACAAACCCATGTGTGATTACTGTAAAAAGGCTGGTCACATCAGAGAAAAATGTTGGAAAATACATAGGAAACCTGACTCAGAGAAGTCTGGGAAGGACCACTTCAAAGAAATAATAAAGGAGACCTTTGGTAACCATGTGAATACTGAAGCGGAAGAGCATTCAAACCCCATCACTCCTAGACTCACGGAAGCATTACTCTTGCTGTGGATCTAAACCTCAGTCAGAGCCACGCTTAGATTGTTGATCCAGGTGCCTCAGACCACATGACTGGGGACATTAGCTTACTGCCAAAATTTACATCCTCACATCACTATGTTAAAATAACTGATGACACCTCCTCTTAAGTCACAGGTCATGGATCTATATATCTTAACAAAGACATCAACTTAGTAAGGAATCTGTTTGTCCCCAATCTAAAGTGTAATTTGTTATCTGTTAGGAGATTCATACAGGACCATAACTGTATTATCAAATTCTCACCTAAGTCTTGTGAGTTTCATGATTCAATCTCCAAAAAGAAAGATTGATAATGCTAACCTAACTGGTGGACTGTTCTTATTCAACCAGGAAGATTCCAAGGCTGACAGGAGACAAACTTTTGCTTTACCTAGCCATTTGAACTTCTGTAATATGGATGACATAACCATTAGACTTGGTCATCCTAGGTTTATTTATATGTCAATAAAATTCGGTGAAATGTTTAGGAATAAAAATCCCCGTTTATTCTAGTGTGAAACTTGTCAATTTGCTAAAGCGACTATGAAACCTTACCCTGCTATACCTTATAAGGGCACTCACCCTTTCTCCCTGATTCACAATGATGTTTGGGGCTCTTCTAGGGTGAAACTTCTTACTGCAAAACATTGGTTTGTCATTTTTATTGATGATCATGGTATTATGACATGGACTTCTTTTAATGAAAGACAAATCTGAGGTAGGTGGTATTCTTACAAGTTTCTATAAAATGATTTTAAATCAGCTTAACACAAGTATAAAAGTTCTTATTACTGAAAATGCAAAAGTGTACTTTGAAAAACATCTTGGTTTGTTCGTTATAGACCATGACATCATTCACACAAGCAGTTGTGTGGAAACTCCTCAGCAGAATGAGGTCTCTAATAGAAAAAACTCTTGGAGATACTCAGGGCTCTAATGTTCACTATGAATGTGCGTAAGTATTTGTGGGGAGATATTGTTCTCCCATCCACTTACTTGGCCAATAAACTACCTAAGAGAACTCTTAAGTTCTCCAACCCTAGGGCTCTCTTAGAAGAATGTTTCCCCAGCATGAAACGTGGGATTCCCTTACCCCTCTACCCTTACCCCTCAGTGTTTGGCTGCATTGTGTATGTTTATGTTCATGTTGTAGTATATTAGACCCAAAAGTTGTGAAATGTGTTTTTTTTTGGGCTACTCACCATTCCAGAAAGGATATAAATGCTGTTGTCCTGTTCCTAGGAAGGTCTATAATACTTTAGATGTCTGTTTCTCTGAAGATAAACCCTTCTTTAAATCTATTGACATGTCTTATGAATAGGGTACTCAACATTGGGACAATCAGGATGTATCCGTCACTAATCCTGATAATACTCAGTCAGAACCTCAACAAGGAAACAAAGCACATACCTTACTTGAAAAATAATTAAGGAGCCTGTGCCGCCTATCCATTATGTTTATCACAGGAAACAAAAGGGTTCTTAACCCCTGACCTTGGTAAAACACCGCACCTAACTCTTCCAACTCATCTACTAATTCGGGTAATCTCTTATCTACTTCTTCTGAGCATGATGACCAGCCTATAGCTCTTAGAAAAGGTGTGTGAGCTTGTACTAAACATCCTATTTATACTTTTTATCTTATAAAAAAATTTCCTCTTTGTTTAGAATGTTCACTTATGGCTTAGACAATGAACATATTCCTTCTAATGTGCATGATGCCCTTAAAGATCCAAAATGTAAAGCATCCATCCTTGAAGAGATGTCTGCTCCTAAAAAACATCACACTTGCAAACTGACTGACCTTCCAAAAGGAAAGAAAGTAGTGAGGTTCAACCGTTCAAGTGGATTTTCACAATTAAATACTACCAAGATGGATCTCTTAACAGGCACAAAGCAAGACTTGTGGCAAGAGGCTTCAGCCAATCCTATGAGATTGATTACCAGGAAACATTTGCCTCAGGTGCCAAACCTAATACATTCAGAATCCTAATCTCTTTAGCTGTTAACCTTGATTGGCCCCTTAATCAACTTGACTTAAAAAATGCCTTTCTAAATGGGGATCTACAAAAGGAAGTCTATATGAGAATTCCACCTAGTTTTGAATATGGCCAAAAGTAGTCTCCTAGGGCTTGTTTGGGAGGTTTACCGCCACCATTAAGGCTCTTGGCTACCACCATTGTCATTCTGATCATATCCTATTTGTGCATTATAACTCTCATAAATTAGCAATACTCATTGTGTATGTTGATGACATCATCATTACAGGTGATGGACACCAAGAAATCTCCAAACTCAAAGGTTTTTTTGGCAAGCAAGTTTGAAGTGAAGGACCTTGGAAACCTAAATACTTCCTAAGGATGGAAGTAGCCACAACTCATGAAGGCTTGTCTGTCCTCCAAGTAACTGGTTTCCTGGGATGCAACCCTGCCATTTCTCCTAATGAAGCAAATCCTAAACTGAGTGAAGGACATGAGGATGATGTTGTGGATGAAAGTGTATATCATAGGCTTGTTGGTAAGCTCCTATACCTTTCCCATACAAGGCCAGAGTGCCAGACATCTCCTATGTGTCAGCCTAAGCCACAGCTTTGTGCACAATCCAAGAAGAAGGCATCTCAACCTGGTTCACCGACTCCTTAGCTATCTCAAATCTACTCATGGACAAGGCTCTTTTTAAGAAATCTACAGTCAAACATCTTCAAATCTACATTGATGTGTCGATTGGGAGGATCTACTACCGATAGAAGATCCACAATAGGCTACTGCTGTTATCTATGGGGTAATCTTGTAACCTGGAGAAGCAAGAAACAACCTACTCTATCTAGAACTAGTGTTGAAGATGAATTAAAGGCTCTTAACCTAGGTGTCTGTGAGGGTATCTGGATCAAGAGATTTCTACAGACCTGAAGTTACCTAGTGATCTCCGGTCAAGATTTTTGTGATAACACCTCTCGCCATCAAGATGGCCCAAGACCTTGTCCATCATGATGAATCTAAACATGTGGACGTTGACATGCATTTCCTCAAAGAAAGAGTTGACTCAGAACATATTCTTATTATTCATATTCCTACACTGTTTCAGATTGCAGATCTTTTCACTAAAGTTGTTCCTCCTACCACTTTTCCTAAGTTAAGATGCAAGCTGGGTTGCATTAACATCTACAACTCAGCCTGAGGGGGGTGAAGAAGAATTAGTTCTTTATTATGTTTAAATTAAATTCCTTGTTAAGGTTTTATGTCTAAACCTGTAATTACCTATTTGGTCTGTAATTAGCCGTTAGATTAGAATAGGTGTTAGTTGGTTTATTATCTCCCTACCCTCCAACCACCTCTATTATTTTCACAGCTGTATTGGCTGCTCCCTTGTAAGTATTTAGTCTGTTCTTCTTCATGGAATAACAACATCAAGTATTATCCACACTTGTCAAAAAACTCTACAAAAATATCTTCATTTGGAGAAAAATTATCTATTCATTGCAAAAAAGCCCAATCTCTGTGATTATCTATTATGTGTGTACCACTCATCTTTTTTCATTGTTTTTATTGTTACTGCTGTTGTGATTGTAATTATTATTCTCATTGTTGCTGGTGTTGTTACTTCCTACAATTATTCTTATTGTTACCATGTCCTCTGTTGATTGCTAATGTGTAAAAGATATGACGACTGAAGACAGATATAAGTACCCTTCAAACACCCCATCAATTAATCTTTGTCACATATCTTAGTTAGCCAAAGTAACTGCCGGATACAATGCTTGTATCTAGCAAACTTACTATCGTACTTGTTTTCTTATTGTGATTCTGTGCTTTTGACTTAATGCTCTTTATGGATGGAGTCTAATATTGACTAATTTTCCTGCCTTATATTATATTTAAAGGATGCGATGGAGCTGGATCAGTTAATAAATTACTTGATAAACAAAGAAGAATCAGAGGGAGTGGTACTAGTAGGACATAGTACTGGATGTCAGGTGTACTATCTCGTATTTTGTTCTTATCATATATGTGAATCAAGTTTCTTATAATGCGCATTTGAAATAGTTTTCAGTTAAAGTGTATTGGCTGAATCATAAATGTACTTGATAAGATGCTGTCTTGTATAGGATATTGTGTACTACTTGCGGACAAATACTGCATGCTCCAGAGCAGTCCGAGCAGCCGTTTTGCAGGTTCAATTTTGTTTTAGGGGGCAGTTCTTTTTTTAATGCATGTTTGCCAATGTGCTTATGTTGTTTCCCAACCTTAGCAGGGGTTGGTTTCAGCTGCACGGTATCTCTGGAACATCATAATCATTTTTTTTTTTTAAATAGTCATTTTAGAATTTAAATGAACATTTTTCTTATGCATTCAGTGGAAAAAGCAGTTGGAGATAATCATATAATCTCCACTTTCAACTTTAGATTCTGCTCCCCGTTCTCTTCAGGAGTCTGTTGTGGTGGTCAGTCTTCTTTTTCCACTGTGGCTTCACTCAGATCTTCTTTAACACTTTAGGGGAAATTATATATCTGCTGGATATCTTCTAGAAACATGATTGCTCTGTTATCCTAAACTTGAATGAAAAATGTGAATATTATTCCTAAGCCATCATTGAATATAAATGTACTCTTGGAAACTGCGACTTCACTGAATTACATGGGAAAAGTAGCATGAAAGTCTTTATTGTATTAGTAACTTCCTTTGAAGCTTACACGATTAATGACAAACTTATCTGTTGTGCTTATTTTTGTCCAATTCTGATAAGATATGTGAAATGGATTTTGAACTTTCTTTTTGGTAATTAAACTTATGATCTCGCCTTTCTGCCCGAGCGTGTAATTTACTGCTTAATTTTGTGGTGGTTCTGACCGTGTCTTCAGGCACCTGTTAGTGATCGGGAATACAACGCCACCCTCCCTCAAACTGCTTCAATGATTGATTTGGCTTCAAAACTTATAAGTGAAGGCCGGGGATCAGAGTTGATGCCCAGGGATGCAAATCCAGAAGTCCCCATAACTGCTTATAGGTGAGATTGACGTCGTGTATCACATTTCATTTCATACAATTCATGTCTGCTTATGGCCTAGTACCGATGTCACGTGTTTCTCACTTCTGTTACCTGCGTTTGAATGATTTATGAAGATTAGGCACATTATGCTTATGTTTTCTTGAAATTTTTGTTTTGTGTTCATAAGGATGCCCTTTAAAAACCCAGCATCAGGTTTGCTTGCATATATTGTTTTTTTTTTACTTGCAATACAGTAATCATGCTTGTTGTTTCTTTAAATAAATTATTTGATCAAAAGCTGAAGGAATGTCGAAGATTGATATTCTGTGGAGTTTTCATACAACTTAAGACTGTAATTAGATTTCGTTGGTCTCCGTTACCTGTCAGTTTCCATGATGTCCAAAAATTAATTCTAGTCATCGATCAGTCATTTACTTGCTGCTTGTGGAAAGTCATAATCAGGTGCTAGTCCTTAGTGGCTCACTCAAGGATGAACATTATCATCAAGATTTTTGGTTTCAAGAAAGTGCTATCTCGTTTAAATGGGCAACATTTTTTGTTGAACTGCTATATTATGCACCTCTGTATTGGGGTTTCCATGAGAATCTGTTTTTTTAAAATTTATTCATTAAGGTCTAATTAGAGGCGCTTCGGTTTCAAAATACAAAAGATTTGGAAGTCCTCATTTGACCTATAGAGGCGCTTCGGTTTCAAAATACAAAAGATTTGGAAGTCCTCATTTGACCTATATGAGTGCTCAGGATTTTTCACTTGCTTTTCATATATATATTCATTGTGTGTGTGTGTGTGTGTGTGTGTGTACAAATAAGTTATATCAGCTGAAAACTGTGTTTGCCTGCAGATACCACTCACTCTGTGCATATAATGGTGATGATGACTTGTTTAGTTCTGACCTGAGTGAAGACCAGCTGAAACAGAGGCTTGGACACATGTCAAATACACCTTGCCAGGTAGATGATTGCCCTTGTACTCAGACGGTGTGTCCTCCCCTGTTAAATTGGTGTAGTGATCACTCCAGTGACTATTTCAACGTGAAAACACAAGATCTGTTTTAGAATCAGTGAACGTACACGGTAAATTAGAAGATCATTGCACCAATTTCACAGGAGAGGATCCCAAATGTCATACTCGAGGACCAAAATCTTTAATTCGCTGCAAACAGTTTCCTGGATTTCCCAGGATTCATCAACAGATTCAGGATACATTTTGTGCAATGCATTTGTGTAGGATCGATCCATTTCATGTTTCTGTATCACTTTCTTGGCAACTGAATACAGACACTTCTGCAGGTTATATTTTCCATGGCTGATGAATACGTGCCAGAATATGTTGACAAGAAAGCATTGGTCGATAGGCAAGCATTGAAAATCACTCTCGTGTTTGTGTCCTTTTTAAGTATGAGAACTTATTGACCAACTGTTTTACTCGTGTTGCGAAACTTGTCTAGGTTATGCAGAGCAATGGGTGGTGCAGAAAAAGTTGAAATAGAATGGGGAAACCATTCTCTGTCGAACCGAGTTCAAGAAGCTGTCCAAACCATTGTGGATTTTGTCAAAAGGGAGATACCCAAAGGGTGGGATGATCCATGGAGTTGATATTGTTGACTGTTGCTTTCAATTATCCATTGTAAGAAGCAGTGTCTTTGTTTTGAGTTAATTCCTTAATATTCTTTTTGCTTGTTCGCCATATAGATAGACATCCCATTTTTGTTTTTCCCTTTTTTTTCTGAATAGAGATTCTGTTTCATTTCATTATTTTTTTTCTCTTTTTTCATAGATAATCTGTATTTGATCTTGTTTGTGTGTTCAACAAGCAAAGTAAATTGATTACACTAATTGGGCATCTCATATCATATGCTTATATTATCTAAAACATTACACTCAAGAATAATTCCGTTGCTTATGTGTTGTTTGATTACAAGATTGGTGCTCTCCTTATACGTGATTGAGTAATTAGAGGCTACAATTATGGTAATTATATGGAATAGTCTAGAAAAACATAATTAAATATTATCATTAATATTACTACCTCTGTCTCCTATTATAATTCATCCTAGCTTTGCACATAGATTAAGAATTTAAATAAATGATCCAACTTTGGTAGTTTTGGATTAAAATACCCTTAGGTTGATTATAATGATATAAAGCTTTGGAATAAGGATAAAACAAGAAAAAAAGATTAATTATCAGATTGAAATGTGAGAACGACTTATATTGTGGGAGAGATGAAAAAATGCTAGGATGACTTATAATATGGGATGGGGGTAGTATTATTCATGGTGCCTTCGATCAATACGCTTCTGCAATCTTATGGAAATAGAATGGACATGAAAATTGACCTTCACTTCATTTCCTAGAAGCGGGTGGTGTTGAGAGGGTTCGCCAGAATGTCCGTATGTTGGTCATTTGAGGGGAGAAATGCAATTAATATTTGTTTGGAGTTCACTAGCTCCTGATTGTGATGAATGTCATTTTCTATATGATTTGTACAAACATGGAATATTGGACTGGCAGATAGACAAGTAGCTCTAATGTTTTCACACCATAAGAATGGGTATCAACAATGAGAATGACTAACTCATTGAATAACCGCTTAAGCCATTGAAGTTCAGCATGTTGTGGAATGTGCCTTATACTCAAAGATCAATGGCTACTCTTAGCAACAATAGGTTGTTGTTTACAAAGCTAACTAATGAGATTCAACCTAAGAAAAACGCAATAGTGATGGAGCATCGATCATTAGTATCACTTTCCGAGTCAAGATCGAGTAGGCGGTAACCGTGTCGTAGTGGAATAATGCAAGAGAAGACCTTCAGAAATAGTATGTTTGAGGTAGCGTAATATCGCTTTGACAGCAGTCCAATGTGTATCTCGAGGTTCATGCGTGAATTTGCTAACATCATGAACGGCAAAGTCAATATCAGGTTGGGTAAAGTGTAGACACAAAAGGCCACCAATGATACTTCTTGACGTTGCCTGAAATCGTCCAAGATGATTTGACCGTTGAAATTGTAGTGCAAGCTTTGTATGAGTGATCAACAGCTAAATCCGAGGTGAAGGTACGTCTAAAACTAAATAATCGTGAAGGGTCCCAGAGTTCTTTCTCCGGAAAAACCATCTGACACTCAAGTCAGTATTTGACAGTAAGGTGGAAATTTTGAGTAAGTAATGAAACAGAGTAACCGTAAGAAAATTGCATTAAACCGTAAGTAAATTACGTTACCTTGTGATTGAAGGAGATGATCATTTTCTATAGTGTACCTCAATGAAGATGAGGGTCCAACCAATGGTGATAGTGTGTAGGTCTAGTTCTTGTCAGAATGGTGATTAACTCCCGCCTAATGCATGTTGAGCAAGAGGACGGAAAGTGGCCGAGTAAGACAGGTGATGTGTCCGCGCATGGGAGTATAATGGTCGCCATGCGCAAGGGATCCTATTAGAGATGCCTATATTCCGAGCTCAATACTTGTAGAATAATATAGGTAGTGACGCTGGAGACCGGTCCCGACTGTACATATTCGTGGTCTTATGCTCAGAACCTTCTTTGTGTGAGTGTCACGTGTATGGTGGCCTATCTAGCCTATGTCAAAAGTCCTGAACCGAGACGGGATGTATACATATAGATCACAAAGTTAGAGTCCGCTTCATAAGTGATGTGGCATGAATCGAAACGAGGAGTCTAACGACTAATATGACGCGTGCTAAGCTCCCGCCAAACTTATAAACCTCGGAATGTGAGCGATTGTTCCAAGTATCGAGATATCCATCTATTCATTGATTGTTGTCTCTTTGAAAAGAGTCTCAATTGCTAAGGACTTTTATGCTTCCCATGGGGGGTATAAAATGAGATTCACCATTTCATTGAAGATATTCGTTACCCCTTACAACTTTCGACGCTTGATTTCATACAAGAATTCTACTTCCCAGAAACATATCCACCCATGCTTTGAACAAGTAAGCCTCATTTCTTCCTTTATTTTTTGAGTTTCGATTTTGTTTCCTCCATGGAGTTTTCCAACATTCCTCCCTAGTACAAGCGGCCCAGCAAACTCAAGCAAATGATTCATCCTCTTCTAAATGTAATGGTTCATGTCTAAGTGAAGTATCTTTTTAAAGGCATTTGGGGAAAGAAATCGTTTTGGATGCTTAATTGGTGAAGGATTTATTTTGTATAGATTCAGATTCTAGTAGCTCTTCCGGAAGTGATTTCGATGTCGTTGATGATGCAAAGATCTTGACTGATTCTTGTTGGTAATGGACGGGGACCCGAAGTAGATCCTTTCAGGTCTTTTTTACCTCGGCTTGTTCTTTGTGGATTTTGTGAAGACACGGCTCCACCGCCTAACGTGAATACAAAGCCACTTGTGGATTTTGAATCCTTTGAATCTGAAATCCAATTTGCATCAGTATATCCTTCTATAACAATTGGTTCTCTTGTATAGTGAAGGTCATACTTACGAGTATATTTTAAGTATCTCAAGAACCTCACTATAGCTTTCCAATGTTCATGACTCGGATTACTAGTATATCTACTTAGCTTGCCAACAAAGATAAGTTTATATCCGGTCTAGTACAACTCATTAAGTACATTAGACTTCCAATGATCCTTGCGTATTTCTAATTGAGATACACCTCACCTTTATTTTTGAACAAAGGTTGACTTTGATCTATTGGAGTTCTAGCTTCATTTGAGTCATCTTTATTGAATTTTTCCAGATTTTATCAATATAATTAGATTGACTCAAAATGAGACCATTAGAATATCTTGTAATTCTAATTCCTAATATCATCTCTCGCTAAACCCATATCTTTCATTTCAAATCAAGCGTTTAACATATCTTTGGTAGATTTGATCATCTTATCATTACTACCAACTATCAAAGATGTCATCCACATAAAGACATAAGATGACATAGCCATCTTTTGTTTCTTTCATGTAAATACATTTATCACATTCATTGGTTTTGAACCCTTTTCAAGCATAACATGATCAAACTTTTGATGCCATTGTTTTGGTGCTTGTTTTAAGCCATATAATGACTTAACCAATTTACACACTTTCTTATCTTGTCTGGACTAGAAAAACCTCTCAGTTGTTCCATGTAGATTTCTTCTTCTAAATCTCCACTTAAGAAAGCGGTTTTCACATCCATTTGATGTACTTCTAAATTACGCAAAGAGGCTATAGCAAGTACCATCCTAATGGAAGTTATTCTCACACTTTGGAGAATATGTGTCAAAATAATCAAGACCTTCTTTTTTGACTATAACCTTTATTACTAGTCCGGCCTTATATTTATCAATAGATCCATCAGTTTCATTTTCCTCTTAAAGATCCATTTTGATCCTAAGTGGCTTACATCCTGGAGGAGGTAGATCAACTAACTCCCAAGAATGATTTTGCAATATGTAGTCTATTTCACTATTTATTGCTTCTTTCCATATTAGACCTTCGTAAGAAGTCGCCGCTTCTTTAAAGCTTTGAGGATCTGTCTCTATTATATAAATGATAAAATCTTCACCAAAAGATTTTTTGATCCCTGACCTCTTGCTTCTTCTTGGCTCAACCTCGGTTGGCTCTTCTTCATTTACTTGTCCGTATGGTGATCCCGAACATGAACACGCTTTAATGAACTAGGTTCATTTGTTTTAGCGGAAATACATTCTCAAAGAATGATGCATTTCGATTCCATTATTGTATTTTTATGTATTTCAGGATTATCTGACTTATACACAAGAAATCGATAAGCACTACTGTTGTGTGCATATCCAATGAATATACAATCAACAATTTTTGATCCTATCTTTACTACTTTGGGTGTAGGTACGAGCACCTTTGCAAGGCACCCCCACACTTTCAAGTATTTGTAAGAAGGTGGTTTACCTTTCCACAGTTCATAAGGAGTTTTCTCTTGTTTCTTTCGGGGTATCTTATTTAAAAGATAATTTCTAGAAAGGATAGCTTCCCCCCACAAGTTTTGTGATACTCCTGAACTCAACAACATTGAATTCATCATTTCTTTCAATGTTCGATTTTTCCTTTCAAAGAACTCCGTTCGATTGTGGTGACCATGGCGCGGTTATTTCATGAATAATCCCATGTTCGGCACAAAATCACTTAGTGGTGCCAAATATTCAAGACTCTATCGCTCGAGTATTTTGATCTTTTTTCCATGTTGATTCTCAACTTCTTTACGAATAGAATAAATTTATCTATCGCCTCATATTTTCCTTTTAACAAGTATACATAGCAATATTTAGTGCAATCATCGATAAAGGTAATAAAATAATTATTTCCGCCTCTCGATTGCACAATTTTAAGATCACACACGCCGCTATGTATTAGTTCGAGTGGTTGCGTATTTCTTTCAACATTTTGAAAGGACGTTCTTGTTAATTTCGCTTCAACACAAGTTTCACACTTATGTTATTTATCAATTTCGAATTTGGGGATATATTTTTAGACTTATTAATCTACGTAGGAATCGTAATTAACAATGTCCTAGTCTACCATGTCATAAGGAAGGTGACTCAACCAAGTAAGGTAACCAAAGAATATTATTATTGATATTGTTTAGCCTAATGACCATTACATTCACTTTGACCATGCCATTACAGACATATACCCCTTCCCGACATACATACCACTCTTAGTTAAAGTAAACTTGTCGGACTCTAAAACAAGACGGAAGCCATTCTTATTCAACAACACCTGCACACACGATTCTTGCGCATATCCGGGACATATAGCACATTCTTCAGAGTTAGATGCTTGCCGTAAGTCATCTTCGTAATCACTTCTCCTTTGCGGCTATAGCGTAGTAGCCGAGTTTCCATGAACAAAGTCTCATTACCTTGAACCGACTCGAACGTAGTAAACACTTCCCCGCCGGAGCATATGTGCCTTGTAGCTCCTGTGTCTACCCACCATTCTCTAGGATTTGAATCCATCATGTTCACTTTCTCGACACAACGGCACAAAGATCACTATCTTCCATGCCTTGAATAATATTTCTTTCAACAATATTATTCTTTGGTAGCTTTTCAACGAAACATGCAATTATAAAAGCCTTACTAAGTCAGATATTTTCACTTGAACGTCCCAAGAATCATCCCTAATTCTTCGATCCGTTCGATGAGTGCTCTTGAATCCACCATCTTGTATTTCAACAACCGCCGAGCTACACATTTCTTTGATTCCAGACAGTAGCCATTTCAAATTTAACACAAAAGATTAAATTTCTTTTCAACAATTTATAGAACAATCTTTAATTGAACTATACTCAATTCAACAAAAGATTCGTTTAGAACTTGTTTTATTGAACCACTATCGCTTTTAAACACAAAACGACTTGGTTTTAATGAAACAAATTTCGTTTTAGTTATAAACAAATTTCGTTTAATCAAAAATTTCGCATTAATCGAAACAACTCGCTTTTCAATAAAAAAATTGCGCTTTTTTAAGCGATTCGTTTAAAATAAACTCGCTTAAAATTCACTTGATTAAAATCACTCGTTTTAAATAATCATTTCGTTTTAAAATAAAAACAGCATTTCGTTAAAACAACTCTTTATAGTCAAATCACTCGCTTTAAAACCCAAATTTTGATTCAACCAAACAACTCGCTTTTACACACCTCGATTCACTTTATTCAATTACGTAAAATTGAATCTTTTCAAACTCGTTTCAAACACACAGAATGTAGGAATTGGGTTTGATGAATCTCAAACACGTAACCTTCGTTGGAAGCCTTTGAATCGAATTTGCATTCGTGTCCGCAGGACGCCGCGCATACAAGTTCAAGCTGAAATCCGGATGGATTTGCACCCCTCCCCCCAGCGCCCGCGCGTAGAGAACGGTGTATAAAGTTGGTAAATTCTTACCACTACATTAATACAACATCATATATATGTTGGCTCTTTTCCTTCCTTCCTTCCAATGTGGGAGAAATTGGTTTCTCCAATTTTTCCTTTATTACTAACACTTTCCATTCACCATTTGTTTCAATATGATATATCATTTAAAATATCCATTTTAACCATCATTTTCCAACAAGTTTGACATCTTTTTATTACAGATGTTTCTTTACTTCAATTTTTTTTTTACTAAATTGAGAGGGCCTTGTTTGAAGATTCGGTATAGGGCTCTAACTCCCACAGGGCCGGCCCTGCATCCAATTGCTCAAAAATAATCTTCATATTATCCTAGGTTTTGGCTCGATCAAGTTCAATGTCTAGAGCCGACAAGGATGTTTCGATTGAGGAAATAGAGATAAAATTATTTTTTATGTATCTTAATTTTCAATTTATGTCTTTTATATCTTTGTATCTATACAAAGAGTTCATCATCATGCAAACTTATCATGGAAATAAAATCTTGTATAATATCCAACATGTCGTATCAAAACTTTTATTTGCAAGTAGTATTCTATCCGCTGCTTGGACATGTTACATTAATGTCATCAAGATATTGATGATCATTTCTCTTATTAAATTTAGACATTATTTTCAAAAAAAATATTTTAAATTTAGACATTATTGTTTAAAAGAACATTAAGTAAATAAAAAATGCAAACATGACAGTGATTTTTTCATTTACAAATATACAAGCGTTTATCCACTACAATTTACATTCTCTCTTCCACCTGATTACAAAAAGAATATATCTTTTGATTAAACGTCAAAAGATCGTAATTTTTCACCATATTTTACTTTCTTCGCCCAAATTATTTTAACATTTTGTTTGATATTTTTCTGACGACATATTCAAGGCAATTTTCATAAAAATAGCGCAGTATAACAATAGAACAATAGATTTGGAATATATTTCACCAGAAACATCGTAGCTTAACAATGGATTTGTGTAGCTAACAGAGCCATGATTCCTATTTTTCTTCCTTTTTTCGTCCTTTATTCCTACCACCCCCTCCTTAATTTTACAGGATTAATGATACGGGCATAACGGTCATCTGCACTGTGATACCCCGTGTTTCACGTAAGGGCGTAAGTGTCATTTCGAGACTTTATGGTATATTATAGCCTTTATAATAAAGGGTAAATGAAGGTTTTGGGGTGTTTTCTTAGTAAGGATATTTTTAGAAAACTAAGTTTTGCTACAACACCCCAACACTCTAAACCCTTAGCCTCATTTCACTTTGCCTCCAAGTTCGAAAAGAGAGAGAGAAAAGAGGAGAGAAAAGAGAGGGGGAAGAAGAAGATTAATCTTTTCTCGGAGATCTAATTGTTGATTTTAGATCAATCACACCAAGACGATCATGACGAAAAAGAGCAACGAGTTGATATAAGTTTTGCTTCGACCAAAGTAAGGATCTTCAAAAACCCGCTTTTAGATCTAGAACCATTATCTAGATCTAGAATCTTTCCAAAGCCTTTTCTTAGATTTGAGTTATTTATAGGTTGTAATAACCTTGATTCTACGTTTTAAGTTGAAGAATCGATGGGTGCTTAGATCATGAAGTGTTCTTGCAATTTTCTTTGAAGATCCGCTTGGGTTCAACTTTGCTTCAAGAAATTGAGGTAAATGGGTGTTCAATCGAATATTTAGTTGTTAGTTGCTTTAAATCTTGCCCATGAATTGTAGAAATGTTAGATTTGAATGTCGTAAGTGATAGAAATGGTTAGAAATAAAAATGCACCCATCTGAACATTGATTCAAGAATCCGTGTCGTTTTGGCGCTCACCAAAGGCTTTTAGCACGCGCGCACAACAACAGAGATTTGAACGTCGTTTAATCTTTAGAACACGCCGTAAGGATTTAGCACTTGCCAAGGTGATACAGAGTTGAACAAGATGCTTCTGTTAAGTTTAGCGCATGCCAAAGTTGACAGAACAGAGCAGGATGCATCGTGGGACTTTAGTTTGGCGCCAAACGCGTTTCAAATACAAGACGGAAGTTGCCACAACTGAACATGAAGCTCCTGTTAGCGGTTGGCGGGCGCTAAAAGGTCCAGTAGTGTAGAATCATGTTTTGTTCCCATTTTTGACATACTTTAGTGTAGAGCCTTACGTGAGATGTTGTAAAGTGAAATGTATGTGTTCTGGTGGTTTTGGCTCCGCACCATGTCTCACGGGAGCTTCGATCGGAACACATTTCATTTGGCCTTATGTGATTTAATTGTTATGTGGCGAAGTTAAGGATTTAGTTTCTAGTGGATTTGGTTCAGCACCTTATGGAGACCCTCTGCGAGGAGAAACTCAGGATCATTGGAAGCCTTTTCCCTTAGCCTTGTGGATATTGGATTAGATTCTTAAATTTCTGTGCAATGTGCGTTGTGTAATGTAGAGTTTGTCTAACGTCTAGTGGTCTATAAGAGGCATTTTTATGTGCAATGAACTTAAGTGGTTAGATTAAACATGAAAATACATATTTGACTTTTCTAAAAGCTAAAACATGTTGATCTTTCGTAAGACACGTTTTTGCACCGCTTCATGGAACTATTACACCTCCACAGGTTAAGTTACCACAGAGACTTGTGTAATATTCCACGTTGTTAGTTATCGTGCCCTAGATATGTTGAGGATATGTCATGGTGCATTCTCACCATGAAAAGTACGTGTCATTAGATCAATGTGTAACAAATGTCTTTGATGGTTATGGCTACTAGTGAGACTAGTAAAGAGGATTGACCTATTTGAAACTACGTGATATTATTATTCTTGTTGGTATTCCATGTGTTATAACGCTTGTACTTATCCTTTATTATGTTGTTTCCCACACCGAGAAGTTGATGCAGGTGATGAGGTGTACGAGTACTAAGAGGAGTGACCTCGTGACATCTTGACGAGCTTGAATGTATTTGTAATATAATCGACTTCTGAGTTTTGGAAGAAGTTTGTAGTAGCATACATTGTTAATCTCTTTTGGTGGATTATCGTTGAACACTTTTGATTTAATGGTGCAATGGAAACAACATTGGATTTCCTATTCTACCCTTAGTATAAATATGTAAATCGAGTCGTTATATCTTCCGCTAAGTAAACTCTGATATTAGTTTTAGAGGCTTACGACATATATAAGTTAATTAAATTTAAGTTATGTGCTTGCCGATGTTAAATTTCGAATAAAGACTCAGTATTCGTGAACAGAGATGCATGGGCGGCTTTACATAGTGTTTTGGGGTGTGGCGTAATTTCTAAAATAAAAATATTATGTATAAATAGTGGAGAATTTTTTTATAAACGATATATATGTGTGATTGACCCTCTTATTTTTATGTATTGACCCTGCTTTTATCTATTTCTCCATAATTACAATATATAATGAATATCCAAGATATGTGTGGTACAAAAAAAAAAAAAAAAAAAAAAAAATTCGACCTCATAGTGAAAATCTGCAGCCCGCCCCCGACGAGACGTACGTATACATCTGGCAGGCGGCGGCATGTAGAGGCTTTAGGGTCACATTACCCCCTAAAAAATAAACTTGTATGTATTTTTTACACTATTTAAAAAATGAAACACTAATTACCTACTAACCGACCTTCTATTTTTTAAATATTGACCCATATCCCATTACCCATAATCAAATTTAGATTTTTAAAATTATTGATTTTAAACTTGTAAAATATAAAATTATTGATTTTAAACTTGTAATACGGGTACTGTTCTCGATCTATGTCGATCCGTATCACCGATTTTCTGCAGCTCGCCCCTCACAGTACATTGATCATGATGATTATCGTTCACACATCGATCGGCATTGAGCCCTCGTATCATTACTTAATTTACATAGGTTATGAGTCAAAAGGGCCGGTTAGATAAAAATGAAATGGAGATCGAGTGAAAAAGAAGCAAAATAGAAACGAAGATATATATGGTTATGGTGGACGACGCATATGCATGCATATGGGCTGACGAATGGAGCAGCAGGTAATCTGCATGAAGAAAAGATCGAAGACGAGAGTAAAGTATCACATTTACACACCCTCTCCTTTATCTCATTCTCACGCGGAGGAAAACGTAATTGTACAAAGATAAAAACGTGAGATGTAAATATTTCACACCCTCAAGAGAGAGAAAAATTAAACTTTGAGAGATGTAAATTAACCTCACGGGACTGCAACATTCAGCATTCAATTCCCATCCTGTACGTACTTGCTTACACAGCCCCCCCACCACAACCCCTTCTTACCCCACCATTCTGTAATTCTTCCTTACATATATATATATATATATATATATATATATACTCAGAATATGAAAATATTAGTGCCAATTGGAGATCGATCGATCGAAGCATGTCTCATATAGCTGTTGAGAGAAATAGGAGAAGACAAATGAATGAACATCTCAAGGTTCTACGTTCCATGACGCCTTGTATCTATATAAAACGGGTACATTGTTATATTTCTTATGATGTACATTCTTTACATGTTTCCATTACAAGTGATGAATATTGTCGAGAGAGTCTTTTTCACACCAGTATATACGTTATTCGACCGAACTTGAGTGTAAAATACTCATCCGTTCCAAAATAACTGAGGCAGTTGTTAAAAAGATTTGTTCCAAATAATTGAGGCAGTTATATTTCCAATGCAACATTTATTGTATTTTTCCTACATCTACCGTTATTTATTAATGAGTGATAAAATAAATACAACATTGTATTAATTATAAACCAAAGGTTTTTTTAGTCATTTTGGCATTCAAATTAAAGCATTAAGTCACATCCTTGGTATACGTGTTTTTTGCAACTGCATCAGTTATTTCGAAATAGAGGGAGTAATTTTTATTCTCACCGACTTTGGTTCAGAACGTTGAATATTTTCTAGACACAATATCGATCAGACAATTGATACTTTCTAACTTAAATTCAGTCAGTAAACTAATCAACGTTCTACCCAAAATTGGGTCAGAATCGACTAGTGAAAAGTAGAAAGCTGAAAAAAAAAAAGTTAATTGCTAATTAGGACACATTTAAAAAGATATCAGGATTTTAAAACTATAAGAAAAGATTTTTGTCAAAATGACATTTCACTAGTGAAAGTGAAAATGATATTGAAATTGAATTACGTTGGTTTTGTGTTGGAAATCAACATAATTCACCTTCAAATTCACTTTCACTTTCACTTTCACTTTCTTTACTGAAATGTCCTTTTTGACAAAAATATTTTCTTGTAGTCATTTTTACCTGTTATCTTTCATATTGTGTCCTTTAGGGCCTTTATCCCAAAAAAAAAAAAAAAAAAAATGGTGTGTTAAGAATTTTTACAGAAGTGAGAAGACTTTTAACATATTCAACGGAGGACAATTGATTATCCTTAGAAATGCACACATTATATCAAATCAATATGCATATGATTGACAAAAATAAATAAATTCAACTGATTTAAAATACTAAAATCCTGTAGTATAACTTTGAATCAATTATTTTTAATTTTTAATTTTTTTCTTTTTTGTTATTAAGGGAGACCAAGCATCAATTATATCGGGTGTGGTAGACTTTATAAAGGAGTTGCATCAAGTTGTGGAATCACTTGAGGCAAAAAAGAGGAGAATGAGTTTAAGCCCTAGCCCAGGACTAAGTCCAAGGACATTATTGCACCTAAGTCCTCCTAATCCTTCTGAAAGTTCATTAATAGGGCTTCAAAATGTTAAAGAAGTTGGAACTTGCTGTAACTCTCCAATGGCAGATGTGGAGGCAAAGTTAGAGGGCTCAAATGTCATTTTGAAAACTGTTTCGAAGCGCATCCCTGGTCAAGTTGTGAGGATTATCACTTTGCTGGAAAAAGTTGGTTTTGAAATTCTTCATATGAGCATCAGCAGTATGGAAGACACTGTTCTTTACTCCTTTATCATAAAGGTATCTGCATTGTTATCTGCATAATTACCACACACAAATGACACAACAAGTTATCTGCAGATTGTTGATCATAATGAGTCTAAATTAATCATGATGTAAACTCATCATGATCAGCGGTCTGCAGATTTAACATTGTGTCATTGGTTGTGACCCAGCGGTTGTGTCAGATCATTATTCTATAACACGATACGAGTACAACCATTATGCGACTAATAGATCGATGATCACACAACTGAATTTCTTAAGTAGATCATACATAATGGACCCTACATCATGACCAAAGGATATAAATGGTGTGGCTTGTGTCTTTTTACTAGAAATCACTCATATATAATTACCACGGTCTTAGATGATAATTACCGTTCACATGGGGTATAAATGGCGCGCACTGCTCGCTTTTTCCTCTAGAAATCACTCATTATCACGTTTTGAGATGATAATTATTGTTCACTACGTGGGGTATAAATGGTGCGGCTTTTTTTTACTAGAAATCACTCATTATCACGGTTTTAGATGATAATTATGGTTCACTCGGTGGAAAACCTCTATTGGATAGTCAAAAAAACGATTAGTCAAAAAAATGTGATGACATTATATATGTGGCTCGATCACCATAAAATCTCTCCTATTTCGTATGGTATAATGATCACTTGGCAATAATTAACATGCAAGTGATCATGTCATACGAATATGAATATCACTATATATAAAACCCTAACATAAATAGATTACAGTAATTTTAACAAGTTAATGCCTCACTTGTGCTTCATCACTATCACAAAAATTCTACTCGAAAATGAAATGACCACAACGAAATGATTATATTAAATGATACTCGTCATTTATAATGATGAGATCTATAAATTAAATATTTGAATCCTACCTTAATTATAATTTTAATCAATTAATGACACAAAATTGTTTCATTTGTTACAGATCGGATTGGAATGTCAACTCAGTTTGGAGGAACTAGCCATTGCTGTCCAGCAATGCTTTTGCACAGAAGAAGCTGTTTATGCTAAAGAAATTCAAGCACAATAGAGAATATGATTATAGAGTGCTCAATAAATAATTAATGACTTGTTCTCAAAAAACAAAAAAAAATTAATGACTTGTTGTTTTAATAAGGTTTCTTTGCAAGCCAGTTGACCAACACACACACAACATACAAGAACGCTTCTGAAGAGAAATGAGTTGTCCACGGTTATGCAGTGTTTTCGAATTTAAAACTTTTTTTCGCTCGTGCAATTTCAATATATATATATATATATATATATATATATATATATATATATATATATATATATATATATATATATATATATATTAGAAAAACTACATCTTTGTGTTCTTATTTCTAATGTTATAACATTTTTATTTATCTTATAAAACTAGTAGAAGTACTAATCGCGTTAAGCACAATTATGCCCAATCCAAAACATGGAAGGCATACAATATGATGGTGTTATAACGGATTCGTCAGGAAGTGATGATGATTATGAGTAAATAACAGACAATTAACAAGTAAGAAATATAGAAATAAGAAGAACATATATTTAACGTGGTTTTCGGCAATATGCCGACTACTCCACGTACAATCGAGAATTATTTTATTATCAAAGAAAGTTATAATTTACATGCATTACAGATGGTATTAATAGGTCTTGGGAATCCAACCCTAACTGACTTAACAGTCAAACCATGCAATGACTGAAATATCCCTAGATGTAACTTAACAATTACGGGAAAAACCCCATGCAAACGTGTTCCTCAAGTTTGCTGAGAACCAACTCCGCACAGCAGACTCATCAGACCAACTCTGCTGACTTCCTTCAAATTTGAACACCGGACTCAAAGAAGATCTTTCATGCTTTGTCGATCGAATAGACTTCCATACATACTCAGTTGAGTATCACATTCAGCTTACCAGACTCAGCATGCACAGTTTAAGTCACCATTACAATCTCCACCTTGACATGAACTCCATGCAGACTGATCAACCAGATGCACAACCAAGTGCCGGATTTCCTCTTTGTCTTCAGATTTGAATACCTCAGCAAAACCCAAGTAAATCTAAAGAAATCATCTAGAATGGTCAAGAAATATTGTTGTCCATCCACAGTACGATGCCTCAAAAGGCCCCAGGTATCCGTATGAACAAGATAAAAAATATAGCATTTACATTTGTAGTACTTAACAGAAAAGGATTTTTCTTTAACTTGGCTGCAGGACAAACATAACATAGATCATGCTGACAAAAGTTGACATTAGCATATTGGGAGCTAATAACTTGAAGTCTCTTATCTGGTAGATGTCCTAGTCTATAATACCTCATAAGGGCATCATCTAGCCTATCAGACAAAGTAGTATTTTCAACAGCATTGACAGTAGAAATCTTGACTGGTTGATCTAATACATAGAGACATATCTGCAACTCAGCTGAACCAATCACTTTCATGTTCTTGTCCTACAAAACACACTTGTTAGCAGAAAAAACAGCTGCACCTCTTGAATGATTAATCAAAGAAGGTAAAGATAAAAGATTATATTTAAAACCAGGAATACAAAATACATCATGTAAGACCTGCTGAGAATTTACTCTCACTTGTCCAATATGTGTAACGGAAACATTATTTCCATTAGGTAATCCCATTTTTATACCAGTTGAAGGTTTATGATTACTTAACAGCTCTAAAGAACGTACAATGTGATCTGTGGCACTAGAGTTCAAGATCTATTGATTAGGTCTCACTAACTTCAAGCCACATGTCCCTGTAGCAGGTAAAAAATGACTGATTCTGCATTAGGTTGCCCAACAGCAAACCCTGCATGTCTAGGATGATCAGAACTCTACAGAATCATCAACTTCTCAAGTTGTTGTGCAGTAAGATTAGGAAACCTGTGAGTAATACCATCCGCAACGGAAGCGATTTAAGGATCTAGATCTATAAATTACACGTAATAAAAATAACTAGATCTACATCTACAAGGGGTTGTAGAACATACCTCTTGGATCTCAAAATCCAAGTTGAAGAACCGCAATAGAAAGAACGAACAAGGTGTGAAGAGCACCACGATCTTCCGTACGTGTGATCCAAGCAACTCCCGGTGGAAGGAAATTCTCGTCTCGAATCCTCCCGATATGCTACCCGGAAAACCTCCAAGATTTTCCTCTTTTTCCCCTTGGCCGAAATTTTCCTTCTCCTCTCTAAGAGTTGAAAGTCGAAAATTATGTTGTGTATTAGGCTTGAGAGAATTCTCTTTATATAGGAGAGTGATCATTGTCCTCCAAGGATTTTATTTTGCAAATAAAATAAATCCAATAAATAAAAGATAATCCCATAATATTCTAGAACAAATCTAGAATAATATTTATCTTTATTTCTTACCATGAATATTTATCCAATAAATATTTTGTGCATATGTCTTATTAATCACAAGAAAACTAATTTCTTGTTTACTAAAAACATGCTTGGGGCGAAATTTCTCTCTTGTGACCTAGTCACAATACATTTCGACTATAGCACATTTTTGGGCCAAGATTATGAAAAAAAGTCTTTTTCACATATTTAATTAAATTCTAATAAGAACTAAATTAATATTATTAGGATTCGATGTCCGAGAATAGCTATGCTATATTGGAGGCACGTCGGGGACCATGGACTAATAATCAGCGGCTCCGATAAATCAAATAAATAATTATCTTACAAACAGAATAATTATATTCGATAAATCAATCACAGGAATATGCCACAATAATCCCGTGACTGCACTCCTCCGATTATGAGATTATATTTATCTCTTCACGAGAATAATAATATGCGTCCATTGATATAATCATTACATATGGATTAATCCTCTATAGATTGTTCATTCTAAATTGGGAAGTTATCGTTAACCCTTTTTAGAACCTCTTATCCTTATTTACCATTAACCCCCTAGTGATCAATTAATTCATACAACTCACTGGTAGCTAATCAGTGTAATATGAACTCCATGGATCGATCAGTTTCTAGGATTATCAAATAAGAGAACTGTCTATCTACTTCCATAAATGGAAGGAATGGATTCCGTAT
This sequence comes from Gentiana macrophylla, assembly GCA_026214975.1. Lineage (NCBI taxonomy): Eukaryota > Viridiplantae > Streptophyta > Magnoliopsida > Gentianales > Gentianaceae > Gentiana > Gentiana macrophylla. The sequence goes on along the minus strand of CM047817.1, from coordinate 77,101,319 downwards.
ATGTGATAACACAGACTACTCACTCAATCCAGTACAATGCCAAGATGGGGTAATTCAGACCACAGACTCAGTGTAATCCTTAACCGTCAAGTCAAACCTCATACTGATTCAAGCAGTTGACTGTGATCACCTCAGGATTAAGATATATCCATAAATATGATCATCGATTGATTCGATAAGACTTCTCGATTACGGAATTATATCGTGAACTCTAATCAAATCGGTCTAGCCCTATATGATATATCTATGATATATAAATGCCCCACTAGGTTCTCTTAACCGAAAGTCCGGATAAGACAATCACACCTATTGTGTTCTGGGCGCATTAATAGCACGTTAAAGGAGAGACCCGATACTCTCGATTAACTTCACTACGGGCTAATTGTATTTTAAGTACATCTTCACTAACTCAATCCTCCCGTGTATATCCCATACACTGAGTTAAGTGATTACATAAACGATATACTTTTGGGTTTTATGTAGTGTAAATACTATTATCACATCGGTGAATATGAGAATAATAAATATGAATAATAATATCATTTCATTTATTAAATAAAAGAATTACAAAATTGTCTTTCGGGTATCACACCTAACAATCTCCCACTTGCACGAAAGCATGTGATTAATTGTTTTAGAGCACACCCTATTATTTAAAATACAACAAACTACATCTCCCACTTGCTCTAAAGCAATGGAGACCCATCCCGTATTCTAGTACCCATTAAGCATATCATAACCATTTCGGATGACAAAGTACACTCCGAGTGTGCCGTCAGAGATAGGTCGGTGACTCGGGAGTACCTATATCTAAATATCATGGGTCTTAATGATTAGTCGGGTTGTCGGCTCGAGACGATCCGTAGAATCAAACGTTACGGTCCATCTAATCATGTGGTACCTTCCCAATATGCTTTTGACCTCTAGTGATTTCAAAAATCCTTATAAGCTACCCCTTCATCGTTTGCACAATGATGTGGTATCGGCTTCCAAATCTAGAATCACTCCCAGATATGAAAAAAGGAAATCCTTAAGCTATATCGCTCTCTAGCTACTACTACAAAAGTCGCTAATCACCCAACTAGTTAAAGTCGAGTTGGCGTTGGCTTTGGATTCCTCCAGGCAATAGCTTCAACACAAGAGTAAACATCGAGCCCGAGATCGACTTAACGATCATCCTCAATCGACTTAAAGTCAAAATCGATTGTATCACACATATCCAAGTTCACACATGAATATGTCCGCATATTATTCCTCGTTCTTCCAAGATACGAAAGGACATACTAAACTTGCTTTGTTAACCGCCGAATCTAAGATTCGATCAAAGTTGACGTTCAATAACTCGACCATCTCTTACTAGAAAGAGAATCTATCCCATTTCTCTTGATCCGAAGATTTGAGAGTCATTCCCGAGGCATAGGGTAGAACTTCCTCGTTGAATGTTGCATACATGATGCATCATCTTAACCAATAAGATGGATGGGAAACTAATTGATCGATTCTAATGAATTCGACCGAGTCAAACTCTTTAGAATGTTGTCCAAATCTCTCATTTGCGAGAGAATTGTGGCATTGTCGGGCTCGACTTCAGATAACACACCCATGTTGATTCCAATCAAAGTGCGGTGTTATCCTTCACAAACACTAATATATGTTTATATTCACTATTGACTAAAATTGATATCCAGTCTACAAAAGACTTATCAATATTCTCGGTCAAATCCACATATTGTAGAAATATATGACTTCCAATGACCGAGAGGTTTGCTTTTTATCCACAAAGGACATAAGCCTTGATGACCATCTGTCATAAGTTTATAAGGCAATACCCTTTTGTTCGAATGAATCCAGACTCCGCTTGTTCGGCAAGAAAAGTCTCGTGGAATCACCCTTATTTTTCTGCTTTTGAACGAAATCATGCAATACTAAGTGGTAAGAGAGTCCAATGTCTGATTAACTCTCTACTTCTTAGGAATTACCCCTAGACCACTCAATCTTTGCTCTGAAAGATAAAATTTCCTATTCATTCTACTCTTTTTCGTGTAGATTCAATTACTCCCAATTGGGCCTGAGACGCTCAGGTGGTTCTACAAGAGCATGAGCAGAATCTGAGTACCGAACTCCATTCACAGGGTTATGGCTATTAAACCAAGCTCTATTATCGAATCCTATCACGCTCACAAAAGAGCCATAGGTTATCAATCGATCCTCGACTACAAAGTCCGCAGAACCCGTAATGGGTAATGGATAAACCGTACTCTAATACTTTATTTGGTTGGATCGAAATTCGATCTAGTTTAGTAGTATTTAGTGTTATCACCAACAACCGATGTTGGATGTGGTCCGATTTTAATCGATTAGTAACTACCTTGAGTAAACGTACTTCAAGGTTCAAGGTTTTGCTGTTTATGAACTCTATCAGAAAGGATGCAACAGTATGACAGTCCCTTCCCGATCTCAAGAATCTTATAACAAACCTTTTTCTCAATGCTACAAGATGTATAACGATTGGTCACTGACCGAACGTGTGCCCGAAATTCCCAGACCTACCTTCAAGCACCGTGTGCTAAATGCTTATATTTATGGAAGTGGGGTGAACCGAATCCACACCTTATCCATAAATTCCAAAGTATATTCTAGGTAGACTTCTCGGTCTTACACTTTAATGTAAACCGAAATTGCGCTTCTAATATCTTTATTGAGTTAAGCAGTGTATTGTAGCACATCTACAACTATGTAAAGCAATTCAACGGTTTCTCCCTTAGTGAAAGCATTTCACTATGAGGCAGGCCGAGCATCAGTCCCTAGGACTATGTGATGGCCCATTTCTGAGTATAGAATACTCCATCTCTGTTGAAAACAGAGAAACCTCAAAATATTTTGGATAAACTTACCGGAGTGTTTGAATTGTTATCGACACAAAGTCACTCACTACTCGAAGCTCCTTCTAGCTCGTATCTTTCATCAGACCCCGAAGGTCGTCATGAACAAGCTATGTTACTTCTTTATAACCATTATCCTTTCCCGATTGAAAGGAAACTTAGTCATTGAACCTTTGAGACAATATAACCAGACTAGGAGAAAGGAATCACCCTGAGCCAGTCTTCAGGTCTTGTCTTTTAGGGACTATGCACTAACTATGGACTATGAAGAAGCGTTTATCTAAATATCGAAACCAATTGCTTTTAATAGTTCTTAAGATGTGTTTTATATGCATATTTCAGCAGTTCTAAGTGGTTTTGACTTTATCAAACAAAAGTCCGAGTCTTGGATTCATACTACAAATGGTATATTCACTTTCTATACGACAAACAAATTATCGAATAGAAGGTAAATCCATTCATTCCAACGAATCTTAAACCGAAAATAAATTTTCCGCGATATCCAAGGATTGAATCCGAGATTCATTTCCTTATATCACTCCCACTATTCTAGCTAAAATTAACTGCCCGTTGTTTACTCCTTTAATAGTTAAATGCACCGCTACCTTGTTCTTCCAAAGAACTTAGCTCGAGAAAATCGCCAAGGATTCATAGGTTGGTGATCCAAAATCACTGTCCTTATCCTATGATTTTCAGTTAATTAATTTTCGGTTCAGCCTTAAAGTTTTCTCAGTTCAGATAACTAACACTTTTAGACATATTCTCCCATTCTTGACTTTCCGTAAATGGAAACAGTCTTGAACCAGCGGTTCGTTTGAGTAGACACTACTCTTTGAACCGTGGGATGTCTATTTCGAGTGTTGCTCGTCGGGACTTCTCGGATTTTTTAATATCCCAGAAAAAACAACAAATCATAACATTAAAGCTCCCACTAGTTTATCGGTTCCAAATACCGTCTAACGAGCAATGCTTTATTTTTTATGATTTTCCGATTTTTTCGATTTGAAAATCTTTCGTACATAGTTCCAATGTTTCCAGAACAACAACAAATCATAGAACTCCCACAAGTTCATCGATTCCAAATATCGTCCAACTAGCGACATTTTATGACTTTCCGGTTTTTCAATTAGAACGGTTACGTGTGTAGTCAGTTACACTTTTCTAATGTTCTAGAAAAACAACAAATCATAAAGCTCCCACTAGTTCATCGATTCCAAATATCGTCCAACTAGTAACACTTCATGATTTTCCGATTTTTCAATTAGAAAATTACTCGTGTAATCACTACACACTCAAAATTCACTAGAAGAATTTCAAAGTCCGAAATCACCTTTGATCAAACTAAGTTTGTCTTCCGTTTGACACGAATGACACTAGTGACACACCTATATGTCACTCTGGTTTTTAAAGGCTTAAGAGAAAATATCTCTTTCGAAAAATAATTGCATTATCGATTAACTAGTTCAACGTCCTAGTTACTTTCCACTTTTTAACGAAGTCAATACTAGTCAATTATTAATTTTTAAGCAATTTAGTACGGGATATAATGCTGTAAATAAAATGACATATATTAATTCAAGTTTAACACTACTATATAAATTTATTTTAGGAATTGTAAACTAAAATTAAGTCTACTCTACCATTCCAAGGTTTTAACCTCGCATCTCAGTGCCGCCGTAGGGTAGGTCAAAGAGATGACGGTTAAATCGAGACAATCTCATCAATGAATACCTTGTGAGAATCGAACATCCCACGAGAATCGAACATCCCTTTATTCATTGACTACCTTCCTTTTTTAGCCTAGATATTATCAAGAATATCCTTGATGAGTGTGACCTACTATATCAGATCTCTTAAGTACGCCCCGAGTGTGCCGTCGTAGGATAGGTCAGTGACCCGACGAGTACCCGGAAATCCTATCCTTTCGGAGACCAAGCCATGAATGTTGATAGGGGTGAACACCATCCGTAGGGGGACGAAATCAAAGCGCCGCGAGGTGTCACCCTTCTCTCACTTACTTGTATCGATCTATAGTAGAGGCCGTGGGGTTGGCTGTCGCCTCCCCCGCTCCCACTCAATATTTTGGAAGTGGTGGTGGGTTAACTAACCACGTCTTTTTGATGTAAACATAAAAGCACATCAAATCAAGGATTCCGAATGGTGTCGGTAACGTAGGCAAGCCCACCCGTCCTATTCGTTGGAACATATGTGACAGTCGGACGAAGTCGGGTCAAGAGAGCCCCATTGAGATAAGAAGGATTCACCCCTCCGCTCGCCGGTGAAGCTTAGTCTTGCCGGACCCCGTGCATACATCACACTAGGAGGGTTAAGTCGGTCGAGCGAAGCTCAGTTGACCACCCAACCTATAGGCGAACCGTTTTTATCCAAGATTTATTGTTCTTTTACCATCATTCAATCTCATGGACACTACGAATCGAAAACGTGATCTCGTTTGGGCTTTTAAGGCGGTTCACCGAGAACACACACCGAAAAGGCTTAACGATTTCATAACCCGTCCTCGGATATTTAATTAGTTACTAAATTAATTAATTACCACGTATTAATTAAATTTCAACTAATTACGCGAGTTTGTATACATGCCTATTTTAATTACCAAAATTAAAATTCTACATGTATGCATGGAGTGGATTTATGATATCATACATGTCATGGCAATTTCGATTTTATATCTATTTTATGATCAAACACATAAAAAATAAATTGCGAAAAATTTAAACACCGAGATGGATTTTTGGTACCCCCGACTAACCTATTTTCTAAGGAAAAGTAAGAATTTAATCTAAGTCTTCAAATCTCGATCTTCGATCTTGATCTTGAAAACTTCCGGATCTTCAAAGCTTCGATCTCGACACGAACCACGAACGACGAGGAGATGAGGCCGTAATATACCAATATATTTAAAATATATCTATATTAGATTGTTTTATAAAAAATAACTTTTTTTTTCATAACAGCCCTCGGCTGTTCCAATAAATTTTTTTTTGATTTATTTATTTATTGTTGACCTAATGGTCAAATAAGATCAAAGTTAAAAAAAATTGTTATTGCCGTGACCTTGCCGCATGCAACCAAATACACAATTTGATAGATTTAGACATGGTTAGATTTCTAGAGAGATGTTTCTCTCACCGGAGATAATGGCTCCGGCCATCTTCTTTCGGCAAATCTTTCTAAGCTGCTTGTTCTTGCTCGTTTTTCTGATTGCGTTTCCATGGGTAAGAAGAATCGGAGTAGCCCGAAGAGTGTGCATCATTCTTCAGCCTCTGATGATGAAGCTCTAGCCAATTTTGTTCGTCCGGTCAAGGTTGTTTCTTCTCCGGCTAGGTCTGTGGCTCCGACTGACTGTCAATTGGATGCTAACCTGCCTTTGTGGGTTGAAGAAGTGACTCATGCTCCTAAGAACCGTTGTAGTAACCCCAGGGTTTTGATGAAGCTTGCTTTGGAGAATAATGCTGATGCTGCTGTTGAATTGGCTGCAGCTGGGTATTGGGTTCCTCTTCCTGCTTCTCCTATGAAGCTTAAATCGGGTAAACGTTTGGGGGTTTCTATTGCTCCTATTGTTGATTCGGTTCCTGTTTCTGTTGATGGTTCTGCCTCCGATAGCATTGACATTTCTCCCCCAGCTCTGGTTTTGACCACTCCTTCTGATTTGGATGCTGTTCAGATTAGAAATTTGGTTGTCTCCCCTGCTGCTGTGAGTAATTCTGTTAGTGGAAGTGAGGTGGAATTGGATGGTAGTAAGGTCAGTGAGAAGGTTGCTGTGTCTGACTCCTGTGTTGATTCTCCTGATATTGGTGAGGTTACGGGTAATTTTTTTTGTTGCAGATGTTGTTCCTTGTCCTGAGGATACACCTGCACCTGTTTTTGCTTTGCCTACTAATTTTGATTCTGTTTTGACCCCCCTCCCTTTGTCTCCTCCTCTTGATTGTTTTGCATCAAAGGTTGGGTTTACATTGGATGGTGCTCCAAATAGTATTGAGTTGGTTAAGGTTTCTAACAGTAGTAGTTTGGTTGCTGCACCTGTTTCTGAATCAGTTCCTGTTGCGCCTCTTATAGTTGATGTTGCTACTGATTTAGTTGTTGTTTCAGCACCCTGTGATTCTCCTTCTCCTGTTGTTGCTTTGCACCCTGAAAATGATGTTGTTTTATGTGAATCTGGTCCTGTTTTGTCTTCTTCATTGACTGCACCTGCTATGAAAGACACTTCTTGGGCAGGTTTGTTCAAAAATAATAGGATTCTTACCAATGATGTTATTAAGTTGTCTAAGGTTGAAAGTTGTACTTTGGACTCTGTTGATCTTAAAGACATGGTTATTGAGCCTGATGACTTGGAAAGTCTTAGTTTGGTTGGCACTTTCCCCTCTAGGTTTCCTGGGAGAAGTGCTGTTAGTAAGCTAGTGAATTCTTGGAAGTTGAAGTGCAGATTTCATTTCCATGCCTCTGGTTGGATTATTTTCAATTTTGATCAGGATACAGACATGATTTCTGTTTTGAATGGTGGACCTTACTCTGTTTTTGGGCAGCCTCTCCTGTTAAAGAAAATGCCTGAGTTTTTTGACTTTAGTATGGATGCATTGTCTTTTGTACCTGTGTGGATTCAATTGCCTTGCTTGCCTCTTACTCTTTGGAATGAGAAGCCTCTCAGTAAGATCTGTTCTTTTGTGGGTAATCCTTTGTTCACTGACCTGTTAACTGCTATGAAAATGAGTGTTAGTTTTGCTAGGTGTTTGGTTGAGGTTAATCTGGATGGCCCCTTACCTGATTTGATTCCTATCTCCTTGCCTAGTGGGAAAACTTTGCTTCAGCCTGTCCTCTATGAAGATCTCCCTGATTTCTGTATTTTGTGCAAGAAGTTTGGACATTGTGCTGACTCTTGTGCTTGTATATCTAAGCTTGGACCACAGCTTTATGTGAGTAAGTCTTGGAAACAAATGACATCACCTGTTATCCCTGTTTCTGACTTGCCTGCTAAGAAGAAGTCACCTGGTGCTGCTGCTGACTTAGTTTTGGTTCAGGATTCTGATACTGCTACTTTGAGTTTGGATCCTATTTCTACTTTGAGTTTGGATCCCTTTGCTGCTGTTTCTGAAATTACTGATAATTCTGCTGCTTGTTTTGTTCATGCACCTGATCCTTCTGTTGCTGTTTATGATGCCAATGTTGCTGCTATAGGAATATCTGCTACTGCTGGTTCAATTACTGATTTTGTTGTTGCTAGTTCTATTCTGAGATCTGATCCTGCTGTTGGTTTGGTTAGCTTGGAGCCTGTAGCTTCTATTGTCTCCCCTGATGCTGTTTCAGCTCTTGATGTTGTGCCTGTGAGTTCTAAGCCTCACATTCTTTGGCAAGTGATGCTTCTTTGGCTCAAATCATTCCTCGCGCTATTATTCATAAAGGCGACTTCTAATTTGTTTGTTGCCCCTGTGAATGCTTTTGACAAGTCTGATGCTGTGTCTTTACTTCTGCCATGTCCTCCCACTTCTCTGGGAAATCATGCTTCTGGTTTGGTTACATGTACAGCTGGTGTCAAGACTGTTGTTGGAAACTCTTTAATTGGTATCTCTGCCTTGGATGATGGCTCTGGTCTACAGAGTAAGGTGTTCAAAAAAGGAAAGTAGATATGAGTGAAAGGATGGAAATCTTGATGGTTTTTTGGTTTTTTGGCCCCTTGATGTTTGGGCAATGCTTTTGTGGTTCTGCTTGTTGGTGGATATATGATGTCATTTTTTTGGCTTTATGTTCCCTGGGACTGGCATAGACAATTCTGGTGGATTTTGTACACCTTAGGGTGTTTTCCAGGTGCATATGCTTCTTTTGTGGTGTATGCACATGTGGCTCAAATTGGTAGAGTTTATAATTTTGAAGATAAATTGTTCACTCTGCCAAGGTTGTGTCTAAATCCTAGGATAAGCTCTGTGAGGTTTCTCATATGACCCCAATTTTATTCTCTTTGATTAGGATGTAAGTGTCTTGTACTCTTTCGTACCTTGGTTATACAATTTTTTACCTTTAACCAAAAAAAATACACAATTTGACAAATATGATTAAAACAATGCTGCCGCCGCCAATTATATGGAAAAAAAAACAATTCGGCCTCCTCCCATTTTTACCTTCTTGATGATCTTCAACACCATGATCTTCGTCGTCTCGAACCCGGATCAAAATTAAAAAAAAAAGGTACCACATTTTTACATAATTTTTGAATTCAACATAATTAAATTACAAATCCTATGCTCAATTGATACTAATCAAAAGAGCTACAAAATAGATCTACGGGTAAACAATACCAACCACAATCCATCTCTTCAACCACAACAATCGCAACATAAAAAAAATAAACATGCGTTTGGCCCCTATAAAAAAAAATTTGGGACAAAAAATCTACATGTTTTCCACTCCTAGATCTAATATTTTATACGTATAAATATAGATCACCAGGCGACTGATACCACTGTTAGTAATACCATCCGCAACGGAAGCGATTTAAGGATCTAGATCTATAAATTACACGTAATAAAAATAACTCGATCTACATCTACAAGGGGGTTGTAGAACATACCTCTTGGATCTCAAAATCCAAGTTGAAGAACCGCAATAGAAAGAACGAACAAGGTGTGAAGAGCACCACGATCTTCCGTACGTGTGATCCAAGCAACTCCCGGTGGAAGGAAATTCTCGTCTCGAATCCTCCCGATATGCTACTCGGAAAACCTCCAAGATTTTCCTCTTTTTCCCCTTGGCCGAAATTTTCCTTCTCCTCTCTAAGAGGTGAAAGTCGAAAATTATGTTGTGTATTAGGCTTGAGAGAACTCTCTTTATATAGGAGAGTGATCCTTGTCCTCCAAGGATTTTATTTTGCAAATAAAATAAATCCAATAAATAAAAGATAATCCCAGAATATTCTAGAACAAATCTAGAATAATATTTATCCTTATTTCTTACTATAAATATTTATCCAATAAATATTTTGTGCACATGTCTTATTAATCACAAGAAAACTAATTTCTTGTTTACTAAAAACATGCTTGGGGCGAAATTTCTCTCTTGTGACCTAGTCACAATACATTTCGACTATAACACATTTTTGGGCCAAAATTATGAAAAAAGTCTTTTTCACATATTTAATTAAATTCTACTAAGAACTAAATTAATATTATTAGGATTCGACGTCCGAGAATAGCTATGCTATATTGGAGGCACGTCGGGGACCATGGACTAATAATCAGCGGCTCCGATAAATCAAATAAATAATTATCTTACGAACAGAATAATTATATTCGATAAATCAATCACAGGAATATGCCACCATAATCCCGTGACTGCACTCCTCCGATTATGAGATTATATTTATCTCTTCACGAGAATAATAATAAGCGTCTATTGATATAATCATTACATATGGATTAATCCTCCATAGACTGTTCATTCTAAATTGGGAAGTTACCGTTAACCCTTTTTAGAACCTCTTATCCTTATTTACCATTAACCCCCTAGTGATCAATTAATTCATACAACTCACCGGTAGCTAATCGGTGTAATATGAACTCCATGGATCGATCGTTTCTAGGATTAACAAATAAGGAATCGTCTATCTTCTTCCATAAATGGAAGGAATGGATTCCGTATCTCGTGATAACACGGACTACTCACTCAATCAAGACAATGCCAAGATGGGGTAATTCAGACCACAGACTCAGTGTAATCCTTAACCGTCAAGTCAAACCTCATACTGATTCAAGCAGTTGATTGTGATCACCTCAGGATTAATATATATCCATAAATATGATCATCGATTGATTCGATAAGACTTCTCCATTACGGAATTATATCGTGAACTCTAATCAAATCGGTCTAGCCCTATATGATATATCTATCATAAATAAATGCCCCACTAGGTTCTCTTAACCGAAAGTCCGGATAAGACAATCACACCTATTGTGTTCTGGGCGCATTAATAGCACGTTAAAGGAGAGACCCGATACTCTCGATTAACTTCACTACGGGCTAATTGTATTTTAAGTACATCTTCACTAACTCAATCCCTCCGTGTATATCCATATACTTTGAATTAAGTGATTACATAAACGACATACTTTTGGGTTTTCTGTAGTGTAAATACTATTGTCACATCGGTGAATATGAGAATAATAAAAATGAATAATAATATCATTTCAATTATTAAATAAAACAATTACAAAATTGTCTTTCGGGCGTCACACCTAACAAAACCCTGGTCCAACAAACCTATTCTGGGGCCGATCTTCTTCTGCTGACTGTTGCTCTTCTACCAAGTTAGCCCTTTTTGACTTGAAACCATGAGGATAACCATGCTTCTTGTAGCAAGTTTCTTCAGTATGACCATTGAATCCACAAAAACTGCATTGTATTTTCTTAGGATTCTTGGGCCTAGTATTTTCAGCAGGTACAGATCCTAGTCTGCTGACTGCTTGGTGTTGCCCCTGTCCATTCTTCTAAGACAAGAGAATCATAGAGTCTTGATTGTTGGCCTTATTAGCTACATATAACTTATGTCTTTCAAATTTAATGGCCATTGCAAAGGCATCATGGATCTTTAGGAATGGCACCATCAACAAAGCCTGGGAACCATAGGCTCAAGTTCATCTCTTAAACCTTTAAGATGTTAGCATATATGTTTATATATTATATTAGATATTTAGTATTTGCCTTAAGGGTATTTTAGTCTTTTTGTATTTGGCTATATAAGCCATTCTTGTAACCTTAAACCCTAAGTTTTCTACACATTCTTGCTAGCCCATGCAAGTGTAGTTCTTCTTCTTCTTGATTTCTTGGTTTCTTGGCTTTTTGATTTATTGTTTATACCAATCCTAACATGGTATCAGATCCTCGATCCTATGCAAAGCTAAACTCAAACACAACGATTTTTTTTTGCTTCGCAAAGACAAGCGTTTTTCTGGTTTCGGTTGATTTTCTTTGGTGTTTGATTAGTTTCCGCTGCTCGATTTCTGTGTTTTCTTGTGCTTTGTGGTTGAATCGGCCTTTTCGATTCGTTCAGTCTTGTTGTGAAAATGTTGGATTCGATTTCGCTTTAGTTTGAGTTGTGCATCTTGTTCAAATGGCTGGCGGTGATGATTCGTTGCAGATCATTAGTGTTCATTTAGATGGTAAAAACTATTCATATTGGAGTTATGTAATTAAAAAAATTCTGAAAGGAAAACAGATATGGGGTTATATCTTTGGAATTGTTGTGGCTCTTAAATCGGGAGATGACAAGTACGTTGAATTGATGGAGAAGTGGGATACTTGTAATTCAAAAATCATTACTTGGATTAATAACTCTGTTGAGAATAGGATTGGTATGCAATTGGCCTAGTATGATACTGCTAAAGAAGTTTGGGACTATTTGGAGAGGTTATATGTGCATTCTAATTTTTCTTTCCAATATCAGTTGGAAGTTGACATTCGTGCCATGTCACAGAATGATAGAAGTATTCAGGAATTTTATTCTGAAATTGCTGCTCTTTGGGATCAATTTACTATGAGTGAATCTGCTGAGTTAAAGGCATTTGCACCTTATATTTCTCGTAGAGGGGAGCAACGCCTTGTTTAGTTGTTGATGGCTCTTCGACCGGAATATGAAAATTGTCGTGTGTCCATCTTGCATCGCACTTCTTTACCTTCTGTTGATTCTGTTCTTCATGAGTTGTTGGCTGAAGACACTTGTCTCAAGACTCAAACTGAAAAAGGAGTTCACATTTCATCTGCATCTGTTTTAGCAACCCCTTCACAACAGAACAAGTCAAATGCTAAAACAGGTCGTGATTGTCATTATTGTAAGCAACCAGGCCATTGGAAAAATCAGTGTCCTGAATTATTAGCAAGGCAGAAAGCAAATGGTTCGAAGCAAGGTGACAGTTCACAACAACAGCAATGTGGTGGACAACAACGGTCATACTCTATGAGGCAAGGGCAGCCCTATAGTAGATATCATCAGATGACTGCAGCGTTGGTCCATCCCTCTGGTGACTCGGTTGTGGATTCTTCTATGAATCCTACTATGGACTCTCTTGCGGAGCAGTTTTAGAGGTTTCTTGCTAGCCAGTTTCAAAGTTAGACTGCTCCTCAGTCTCAGCACTATTCCATATCTACTTGTTCTGCCACAGGTTTGGCCCCATTGCCTAGTTCAGGTAAAAATTCACCTTTATGGATTTTGGACTCTAGAGCCTCATATCACATGTCCTCTGATTCCTCTTCATTTACATCTATGTCTTATGATTCTCTTTCTCCTAATATTATGACTGCTGATGGCACACCCTTGTCGGTGACTGGCATTGGTACTATCCACACTTCACATTTCTCCATCCCTAATGCTTATTGTATTCCCCAACTTACTATGAGTCTTGTCTCGGTTGGTCAATTATGTGACTTTGGTTACTCTGTTCATTTTTCTTCCACCTCTTGTCATGTGCAGGATCCCAAATCCAAGAGGTTGATTGGGATAGGCTGTAGGCAGGGGGGACTTGGATGTGCTGCAGATTCTGGGTCATGCAGCTACCACTACTGTTGACCTATCTTCTTTTCAATTAACTTCTTCATCTTCTAAGTTTTATTTGTGGCATTCTAGACTTGGTCATGTATCAGGCTCTCGCTTAAAATATATGAGCAATAGTGGTGATTTGGGAGATTTGCATCCTCATGATATTTCAGATTGTAGTGGATGTAAACTTGGAAAATTTTCCGCTTTGCCTTTTAATCAAAGTCTATCTGAATCTCGTGCACCTTTTGATTTAGTTCATTCTGATGTTTGGTGTCCTGCTCCTATCCCAACAAAATGAGGGTCTAGATATTATGTTTCATTTGCTGATGATTATACTCGTTACTGTTGGGTGTATCTGATGAGACGCCGTTCTGATTTTATTGATATATATACTTATTTTCAAGCCTATGTCAAAAGTCAACACTCTACTGTTGTTAAATGCTTTCATTCTGACTTAGGTGGAGAATATACTAAGGGAGACCTTTCTGACATCTTTACATCTGATGGTAAAGTGCATCAGTCTTCATGCACTGATACCCCACAACAAAATGGTGTTGCTGAGAGAAAACATAGACACATTGTTGAGAATGCCCGTTAAATGCTTTTATCAACTAGTGTTCCAAACGACTTTTGGGGCGAAGCTGTTCTCACATCCGCTTACCTTATTAATAGGACCCCGGCTGCTTATAATTCAGGCATTTCTCTTTATGCTAAGTTATTTGGCCTTACTCCTGATTACTCTCATTTGAGAGTTTTTGGTTCCACTTGTTTTGTCCTTCGTCCACATGTAGAACGTACAAAATTATCTTCTCGTGTCGCTATATGTGTCTTTCTTGGGTATGGCATAGGACAAAAAGGTTATCGTTGTTATGATCCTTCTTCAATGAAGTTGTATGTTTTTCGACATGTTTCTTTTCTTGAGCATATTCCCTTCTTTTCCCTTCCTGCTAGCTCCCACAATATGACTAGGTCTGATCTTGTTCATATTGATCCTTTCACCTCTGATCACTCCTCTGATTCACCATCTTCCGCCATTGATGCATCACCATCTTCCTTACATTCTACTTCTTCACCTTCTCATTATGAGCCTTGTGAAGATGATACTTCACCCCCTGCTACAGCTGCCCGAGCACCCCTTTTGACGATGGATCCAGGTCAACCTCGTTACCCCAAGCACACACGTAAGTCTACTCAGTTATCTGATTTTGCTTATTCTTGCTACTCTCAGTCTTGTGCTTCCTTTCTAGTTTCTATTGACACTTTTTCTGAGCCTACCTCTTATTCAGAGGCGGTTCGTTCTTCTGATTGACAAAAGTCTAGGGCTGAGGAACTGTCTACTTTAGACAGGAATGGTACTTGGGATCTAGTCTATCTTCCGGCTGGTAAGAAAACTATTGGTTCTCGATGGGTGTACAAAGTTAAGACTAAGTCAGATGGTTCTATTGAGCGGTACAAAGCTCGTTTGGTAGCTAAAGGGTTTGCTCAAGAGTATGGTGTGGATTATAAGGAAACATTTGCTCATGTTTCCAAGATGACATCTGTTCGGGTTCTTTTTACTATCGCATCTATTCGCCAGTGGCATATCTCTCAGATGGATGTTAAAAATGCTTTTATCAATGGGGATCTTAAGGAAGAAGTATTTATGGTACCTCCACCTGGTGTTTCTCATGCTCCGAGGCAAGTTTGTAGGCTTAAGAAGGCTTTATATGGCCTCAAACAAGCCTCGTGCATGGTTTGAGAGATTTTCCCATGTTGTCACTTCTCTTGGTTTTACCTCTAGTCCTCATGATTCAGCATTAGTTGTTAGATCAATCTCTACATGCCATATTCTTCTTCTACTATATGTAGATGATATGATCATTATAGGTGATGACGTTGACGGTATTGTGAGTTTGAAAGCAACCTTGTCTCGCTGCTTTGATATGAAGGACTTGGGCCCTTTACGTTACTTTTTAGGCATTGAGGTAGCCTCCTCACCACAAGGTTATCTCCTTTCTCGGTCCAAGTATACTGCTGGCATTATTCATCATGCCCGTCTTACTGACACTCGTGTTGCTGATTCTCCTCTTGAGTTGAACGCTCGTTATGCTCCGACTGATGACCTTCCTCTCTCTGATCCTACTTTATACCGTTCTATTATTGGCAACCTTGTATACTTGACAATCACTCGCCCTGACATCGCCTATGCTGTTCACATCGTTAGTCATTTCGTCTCCTCTCCTACCTCTGTACATTGGGCTGCTGTTATACGTATTCTTCGTTATCTACGAGGAACTCTATATCAGAGTCTTTTGTTTCCCTCAACTTCATCCTTGGAGCTTTGTGCTTTTTCTGATGCAGATTGGGCTGGTGACTCAACTGATCGAAAATCCACAATAGGTTCTTGCATATTTTTAAAGGATTCTCTCATTTCATGGAAGAGCAAGAAACAAGATGTTGTCTCACGCTCTTCCATCGATGTAGAGTATCGTGATATGGCTTCTTCCACGTCTGAGATTATATGGTTACGTTGGTTGTTGGCGGACATGGGTGTTGCACTTTCTTCTCCCATGCCGATGTATTGTGACATAAAAAGTGCTATCCAGATTGCCACAATACAGTTTTTCATGAGCGCACCAAGCACATTGAGATCGACTGTCATTTCACTCGACATCATCTTCAGCATGGCATTATTTCTTTGCCGTTTACCCTGTCTTGTATGCAGCTAGCTGACTTCTTCACGAAGTCTCATACTATCGAGCATCATAGATTTTTCATTGGCAAACTCTCGATGCTTCTTGCGGCACCATCGTGAGTTTGAGGGGGGATGTTAGCATATATATTTATATATTATATAAGATATTTAGTATTTGCCTTAAGGGCATTTTAGTCTTTTTGTATTTGGCTATATAAGCCATTCTTGTAACTCCACCAAGTTTTCTACACATTCTTGTTAGCCAATGCAAGTGTAGTTTTTCTTCTTCTTGATTTCTTGGTTTCTTGGTTTCTTGGCTTTTTGATTTATTGTTTATACCAATCCTAACATAAGAAACTTCATGACATGTTCAGTTTCCATATGATCCACCAAAGTATTGATGGCATTGCACTGCACTGAGGATCACATGAACATACAGCCATGGGTCTGATAGTCTTGATTTCCTCCCAAAGAACCATCAATCTTGTAAAATACTAATTGACAGAATCTGTGCATTGCTTCAGCGGATGCATCTCTTCAAGAAGATCTAAGAGCCTTAATGCATCTACATTGGAAAATCTAGCAACAAGATTCTTCCAAACTGCATGAGCACTCTTGAAATACATCAAACTTTGTGAAATGGCATTCTCTACAGAATTCAAAATCCATGACATCACTATTGTATCACACTGCCTCTATGCACAAAAATCTACTGAATCTACTTTTGACCTTTTAATTGTGCCGTCTATAAAGCCAATTTTATTCTTGGTGATCAACACCATCTCCATGGACATCTTCAATAGATTATAATTGTTGCCATTCATCAATGGCTGAACAAGTACCAATGATGGATGCTCCTTAGGATGAACATAGAATGGACTGCAGGGGCTTAGTTCTTGCTTTTTAGTTGTCATGGCTATCAAGGACTCCAGGAATATACCAGTTTATAAAAGTAGAAATGAAAGTCGATCAAGAAATGATAAAAAAAAACAAAGAATATCCGCAGTTTGCTCTCAAGAAACTGTTGGAAACTCAGCAAAAGTGAAGAATTCTCTCAAGATTCTCCAAAAATCAGAAGTAAACGTAGAAAAACATTAGAAACTCTCAAGTTTCTACTCTGATACCATGTTGAAGTTTGTAGAAAACAAACAAAAATAAAAGAGAAAATGCAGAACTTTATTATTCAAGGAATAATTCTCAAGTTAAATTACAATGCTACTGAACATGGAGTATTTATAGCTTCATTCACCTCATGAATCAGTTATAAGTAAGTTATAAATGGTTATAACAAAATCTAATTAAATAAACATTTTATGCGTTTGGTTGATCTGCTGACTAGCTCAGCAGACTGCTGAGTCTTCATGTGATCAGCCGAGTCTTCAAAATTCAGCTAACTTGCACTCAGCTCTTCCTTCAGCACTTATACTCATAGGAGCATGTCGATCTATGACTAGGTGTATTACCCATATCGTCCCAGGACAATGTATCGAGCGGGGTATCGTGACTCAGACCTACGTTGGATGTATGTTAGTCATAGTACCCGTGTTGTACCAAAGCTCCATGTCGAGTCAGTAAGAAACATGAACAGAACAGTCAAGACAAGAACATGGATAAGTTAAGTAGGTAAGAGACATAAATAAGATAGACAAGACATGAACATGCTACGGTTATTAGACAAGTAAAGTATGGGTTGGTAGATGGTTTATGTAAGCTTGATCAGTAGGACATGAACATAGTAAGTGAGTAATTTTAGTAGCGAACAAGTACGTGCATGATGAAATGAATGTAGTTAATAGACCTGTTTTCTATGCATGGTTTAAAGTTGGTTTTTGAGTTGGTTCACTTATGTTTGACAGCAGTTGTAGTATATCTGTTGAGGTTGTTAATGAAAGATCTTCAGTGTTAGTTCCCGAGTCTTTTGCTTGTTTCTTTTCTTTTGCTTATTTTATTACTCTGATAAGACATGAAGCTTACGTGAGATTTAGGTTTTACACTAAATGTAACGTGCCGAAAGTATTTTTTCCGGATAAGGACTCGGTATCCGGGATATGCGCATTACAGTATCGAAAATGCAATGACAATGGTTACTGAAGGTTATTTCCGCAAATTATATATATGATGACAAATAAGTCATTACATTGAATAAGATATTTTGAATATATATGGAAACATAAGGATAAACTTATAAAATAATTCAATTTCAGATTTGAAAATCCACATATCTTTTACAAAACAATTTAAACACTTAAATGAAGCCAAATCGGTAAAGTTGAGGTTTCAAAACCATTATTATTTTTTTTTTTAACGAAAACGAAAGATACACGCAAACATCTTTTTGTTCACCCGTAACGGGACTCGAACCCTAATCTCAGGCTAGTCTAAACCTTCAGGCCGATACTTTCTTGGTAGATATTGAGTTCAATAATTAACCGACAGGTACGAGTTGAGAAAATTGTGCTATGAAAAGAGCTCAAAAGATTTTAGTGAAATTTCGAAACCGTCACACTAGTGAAACAAACAACTAAGTGGGGCGGATTCTGACCGCGACTCAACTTTCTGTGCACAGATTAGAGATGTTTCTAGAATATCTACATGGTTGAAATGTGCATGCAGTTTATTGTATTTTTCCATTATAGTAATATTTCTTCTCTTTCGTTCGTGGATATAGATCACGTAGGTCACGTTGACCGAAGTATGTTAATTTAGTATCTTATGTGATGCTTGCCACTTGGTCAAGATATATAAGCACTCTTGATTAAGAAATGCAAGTCAACTACTTTGTAAATCTGATCGGCACAAGGTGGAGAATTAAGTCAACCCTTAGAGGCCATACAGCTTTCTTATTTAATGTTAGATTATTAATCTAACTTAACCATCAAGTCCACAAAGAAAGAGCAACTAAATGGATCTTCCTAAACTACCCCTTCTGATTTTGCTGGCTTTCATATATTATCAAGTTTCAGCTTCTACTCTGCAATACAGATCTCTTGTTGCACCTATCAACAAAGATGACAATACCTCTCTTTACACTATTTCTCTTAACCTCAATGACAAGTATGTCATTGATCTTACTTCTCCATTTCTCTGGTACATATGCTCTTCTCAACAACACCCTAAAATCCCTTGCTCTTCATCAACATGTTCCCTTGCCCAATTATACCCTTCTTCTTCCTCTTGCCGTTCAAACGATTCAAAACGACAAAAGCCGTGTTCTTGTTTAGTCCACCCTGTAAATCCCATTACAAAATCATGTGCTTTATCCCAGTTGACCTACAAAAACTTTTCAGTTTTTGCAGTAAATGGAAGCAACATTCTTGGGATCATAAATTTGGATCATACATTTGTATCTTGTGCTCCGTTGTCGTTCTTGCAATCCTTGCCTAAAGGGGTTAAAGGGTTGGCTGGTTTTTCTAGGGCTCCTCTATCTCTTTCAAAACAGTTCAGTCCTCCATCACTTGGATCAAGAAAAAGATTCGCAATTTGTTTGCCAGATTCGTCTACATCGCCCGGGCTCGTTTTCTTTGGAGACGGGCCTTATAATCTGATGCCTCCAACATCTTTTGATGTATCAACTATTTTAGCATACACTCCATTGCTAAAGAATGATCCAAACTCACCTAATTATTACATTGGGGTAAAAGCTATTTCAATTGGTGGAAATCGTACCTTGATTTCAAGTAAAAAGCTAGCACTTGACAGACGATTAGGCCATGGAGGGGTAGTTCTTAGCACAACCTCTCCTTACACTACACTAAGGAGCGATATCTACAAATCATTCCTTAAGAGCTTCAAGCAGAGCATCCATGGCGTTCCAAGAGTCAAGAAAGTGAAGCCATTCACACTATGTTTGAATGCCACCGCGATTGGATTTAGCCGTGTTGGATTACATGTGCCACAGATTGATTTGGAGTTGGAAAATGGAAAGAATTGGACTGTATTTGGTGCGAATTCGATGAAGATAATCGGTGTAGACACCGCGTGCTTGGCGTTTCTGGACGGCGGTGGGAAGACAACAGAGGCAGTGAAGATTGGATCATTTCAAATGGAGAATAATTTCTTGCTGTTTGATCTAAGAAATTCAAGGCTAGGGTTCAGTTCTTCTTTGTTTTCATTAGGACTACATGCAGTAACTTCAATTTTACTGGTAATGTGCATTCACCTAAATTTTAATGTCTTAGATTCTGGAATATTGTGATAATAATGTGTATGATTTACCAATTGAACATCCAGCAAACGGAAAAAAGTACTCAGTTAAAAAAAAACCAGACCAGGAAGTGAGGAATTAGTGCTGTTAAACGAACAAAACCGCTCACGAACAAGCTCATGTTCTACTCGTTAGTATATGTGATCGTTCGTTTGTTTAACTTAACGAACCAAGCTTGAACAAGGTTTTAAACTCGTTTCCTAAATGAACGAACATGAAGTTACTCGTGAACGTTCGATTATGTTCGCGAACCTACTTGTATTGATAAATTAATGTAAAACCCAACTTTAACCCATTGGATTGAGATAATGGAATGGAATGGAATGTTTTTTTCATTCTATTCCATCAATATGACGTGTTTGGAAACCGAAGAATGTAATTTGTTTTGATTCCAACGGAATGAAAATTGGTGATTTTCAATCCATCAAAAAGCCTATGGAATGACTCAAAATGGAAAGAAAAAATAAACTCGAGAATAGAAAAATCATTTCATAGCAAAACCACAAAATCATTCCAACTGCAACCTGCGACCAAAAAGAAAAATACATCGACTGCTCCTGCGACACATGGACTACTGTTGTTGTTCTGGCTCCGGCACCGAGTGAAGATTGTTCCGGTGATAAGAAGAGCGGTGGCAGGGTGTATAACTTTGGAATTATAGATTGAAAGATATAAGTTTTTAAAAAATATGAATATGAAAGAAAGTGAGTTGTCCATCATAAAATATTTTTGTCATTCTCCCCAAATCTGTCATCTCGATTTCACACTTAGAGTAGCCAAGTCATTCATGATCTCACAATTAGAGCGATTTAATTGAAGAAAATCAATAGAAGTCGTAAAGAGGAAGCTTGATTCGGTTAAGTTTGGATCGAGCTCGACAATATGCTAACGAAGATAGCTCAAACTTAAAAGTGGGTTCATTTACCAAACAAATAAATTCAAACTCGTTCGTGTATTAGGCAAATTTAAACTCAAAGATTTGATACTCAGTTTGACTCGACTCGTTTACGCCTAGAACCGGTCCTGTCTAGTTTCATTCTCTGTTAACCGGGCGCACAAGACGAAAGGAAGAATCGTACTATAGACCGCCGCTGCCGGCCGCCACTTACATTCTTCTTCGTTGTTTTCTCAGTCTCCTGTTTTTCTCTTTTCAATAAAACCAATGTTAAATTTGGGGAGAGTGGAGGTATTTTTTTTACAGCAATGGCTCTAAATCTCCTCTTTCTCCTCATCATCATTCTCCTTCCCATCTTTCTCCTCATTTTCCTCTCAATCATTGTCCGCCCAAAAACAATCAAAATCCCAATAAAAAACCGCCACGTATTCATCACCGGTGGCTCCAGCGGCATCGGTTTAGCTCTAGCTCACCAAGCCTCCGTTGAAGGGGCCAACGTTTCCATCCTTGCCCGCAATTCCATAAAGCTCCAAGAAGCCAAGGATTCAATTAAGCTCGTCACTGGCCGTGAAGTTGCTATTTTCAGCGCCGACGTCAGGGATTACGAAGCTGTTGAAAAGGCTGTTAACGATGCCGGCCCGATTGACGTATTGGTTTGCAACCAAGGTGTTTTTGTTCCCGAGGAGCTTGAGAAGCAATCTTTGGATGAAATCAAGTTCATGATTGATGTAAATTTGATGGGAACTTTTCATTTGATCAAGGCAGCTTTGCCCAGTATGAAGAATAGGCCTGGGGGCGGCCCAGCCTCCATCGCCATAATTTCATCTCAAGCCGGCCAGGTATATAAGGGTTATATTTGTATAATAATGTTTTTGCTTTTTCAAGTTTATTATGGATTTTGTATACTGAATATTTATTCATTTCATAATGTTGACTAGAAACGATTTGTCATTTGTTTAATTTTTCTTGGCCTTCAAAGGAGTTTATTTTAATCCTACTTGCTTGTAACTTTTGGTTTCCTTTTTGATGTATTGCAAAATGAATTTTCTGATTTCAAGTTTTTTTTTTTTTTTTTCAAAATATCTTATTTAATTCAATGCTGATTATATTGATGTTTTGTTGATTTATGTTCAGATGAATTTTCTTGGCCTCTGATTGAAGATTTCGAGTTTTTTTTTTTCCAGAATCTTATATTTAATTCAGTGTGATTATGTTAATGTTTTGTGGATTTATGTTCATATATTGTCTAGGTTGGTATATATGGATATGCAGCTTATGCAGCTAGTAAATTTGGGTTAAGGGGCATGGCAGAATCCTTGCAACAAGAGGTGATTGAGGATGATATTCATATCTCTCTTGTTTTTCCTCCGGACACCGATACTCCTGGTTTTGCTGAAGGTTCGACTCTCGTCCTCGTTCCCTTTGTTTTGTTTTTTTATTTGTCTGTTGAATTCGTGTTCATTTTGTTGATACTGGTAAAAGCTTTTGCTCCTGTCTCGGTTGGTCCTCGTATTGAACATTTTGTTTCAGTTGTTCTTCTGGGTCCGCCACCAGTTGCCCTTTGGTTGCAAAAGGGCAGCTTCTAATGTATTTTTGTTATTGAACATTGTGCCCCCCTCCCCCTTTGGCAGAGAACAAAAAAAGGCCGCAGCTTACTAAAATTATAGCAGCTTCCTCTGCGGCAATGAAAGCTGAAGAAGTTGCGGAAAAGGCATTGAGAGGCATCCAATCGGGCAGTTTTTTCGTCCCGTGCAACTTTGAGGGTTTTTTACTATCTCTTGTTACTGCTGGTCTTTCCCCTCAGAGATCCGTCGTGATGGCGTTTGTTGAGGTGGTTTCTGCTGGAATCTTACGTTTAGCAGCTCTCTGTTTCCAATGGAACTGGTATACAAGCATCCAGAAGTGGCAGGCGAAGAATGTTTAGTATCGCTATAAACCCTTCGTTGTTATAGTGAAGCGAAAAATATTTAACGATTTAAACTCTATCTTGTTGTTGTTGCCATGTGCATGGAAGCATATCTTTGCACTTGGGGACGATGACGTGCTGAGCCGATTGCTGGTTCTTTCTGCCCTAGTTATTGGCTTTGTTTGTTGGGCCATTAACATGTTTTTAGAAGGATTTCGTCGTAATAAGCACTGAAAAATTGTGCATGGACGCCTATAAAGGGTTCAGGAAGGGCCGTGTTCGGCCTATTTATCTTTATATAAGAGATTAGTAGAAAAAGCTCGTGCACTGTGAAATAGTTTAGAAATTTAAAATGAATGTTTGAAGAACTATGACTACATAAAATGTTGTTAGAATTTGGATGTCAGCGAAGTAATATGTACAAGTGTGTGTTTATGGTCATTATATTTAATGTAAGAGTAATAACCGTGTGTTTTGGTCATTATATTTAGGTGGCATCTATCGACACATATTTACTATTTGCATCTTTGTTTTTTCCACTTATTTCCGGCACCATAAACGTATTTTTTTTTTTTTTTACTTTCGGCAGTGACGTTTCTTTTCGATAATAACATCAGAGGATTGACGTTTCTCACCCGTGATACTTATATCACTATAACGCCTGTGCCACTGACGTTATTACCGAAAACTAACGTCAGTATCAGTGACGTTATTATAAAAAACTAACTTCAATGTCACTGACTTTTTTTACACAAAAATATTCGTGATGCTCGAAGTATTTTTGAGTGCCGGAAGCAATTGTGGTGCCAACAATAAAATTGTTGTTCTAATAGAAGCCGCATATATTTAATGTAAGAGTAACAACAAATAAATTGCAGTAATAATATATTAATCCATTTGAGTCTTCCTCTTTTTTGCTTGCGCAAGGCATGTTGAGACAATTGTCTGAGACTAATCCTTCGAGGTATTGTCGGACATCAAAGGTGGAGACATCTCCCAACAGTTTCTTTGCGTCGCGAGGCCGAACCCGGCACTGCTAACTAAGAACCGGAGTTTCTTTCACTCCGACCAACCTTTGAGTCTTCCTCTTTGACATTCCGGTTATGTTCCTTTCTCTACCTTATGTTGTTCAATAATTCGATATAGCACCGACCCCTCTACATGCTGCAAGACATTATAAAAAAATTATTATCGTTTAACATCATATGGAGTGAATAACGCACCGTATGAATGTGTAGGAAAATTTTGTAGTAAAACAATACAAAAAATAATAAACCTTGAATCGTGTAAAAAATTCTCTTAAAAGACTATTTCGAGACAACTGAAATGTCTTATTAACATAAAACGAGTGTTCCTTTTCCGTTATAAAAAAGACAATAAATACAATGATATCTACCAAAGTGATTTTGAAAAAAATTATATTTTCTATAAAAAAATAACTCTTCCAAAACTCTCCCTACTTACTAGGATATAGCTATGTATCTATACTCTCTCATTCTAAAAGAGTCTTGCTGATAGTAAAAAAAATATTTTAATTAATTGTTCCAATTGAATCCATAATATATGCACACGATTGGAGACCAAATATAACCCTCCAATTAATTGACACAGCAAGCAAATGAAAGGAAATAAATGCGGCGGAACACATTAATGATTGTAACTTACGTGTAGCTTTAAAGCAAAAAAGGAATAGCAGTTATAAAAGAAAAAGATAACAGTGATTAATAATAAATGTCTAATTCAATACTAAATATCTCAAATATTTAAAATAATTTGTTACATGTAAAATATTGTTAATATAACTTTTGAAATATTATAATAATATTTACAACAGAATGTAGTGCGCGCTATATTCATGTAGCTGACAAATAAGCGACAAAAAAATATGGGTTTCTACCCATGTATTCGATATGCATTAAAGAGCCAAGCTGATCAATATGGTTAGGATATGGGACTTTCTCGATTTGAATAAGAAAAAAAAAAAAAAAAAAAAAGGAAAAAACAACCAGCGCCAAGCTAAATCGATTGAATTACACAAAAGTCTTATCAATCATATATCCAAAATGCTCATGCTAATCAAAGTAAAAGTAGCAGAAAATTTAACAAGAATGGAAAAGTTGCAATTAATAACATAAGCTATCAAGAGAAAGAAAAACGGAATAAAATTGACAAAATGTCGTAGATTTGAGTCCCAACAGTATGAATGGAAAGTTTTGATGAATTGGTATATACTTAGATGAATTGGTATAGTACTTTACTAGAAGCTTGAAACTTTGAATAGGTTTGATCAGACTAAACACTGTAATAGAAATCTGAAAGGTTTTTAGTAGAATATTCAAGTCAGATCCAGACTTGAAATCATATCAGAAGACTAGACTCTAAACAAGAATAGAAAATTGAGGGGTCAAACTCAGTATAAAAGACTGAGGAATCAGATTCAATGTAGAAGATTGAAGACTGAAGACTGAGGGATAAGACTCAGAGCTGAAGACTAGAAGACCAATCCAGAAGAAAATATGTTTACTTCTAGGAAGTCAATTGTGATGATTTAAAGCAAACGTGATGATAAGTTTAAGCTACATAAATATGGTGTATTCTGATCAAGTAAATATAAGATCAGAAAATATAAATCAGATCAGGAGACAAAGGTCAGAAATGACGAAAAAATCATTGGAGTTCAGAGTTTGAATCAAAAGTGAAGATTATCTAGATTAAAAGAAAAGATTCAGATCAGATAAGTATGACATGATCAAAAGACAAGTCAAAATGCAAGAGAAATTAACTGAAAAACAGTTCAGATATAAAGGATCATCATATAAGAGGAATAGACTCAGATCAGAGGAGAAGAAATTATCAGATCTGAAGGACCAGAGTAGAAGACTACTCATGTTGGCCAAAGTACTGAAGATTAAAATAATACAAGTTTAACGTTCAAATTGAAAAGGTTGAGCAAGGATTTAATGCGGCCTAGTGTGTCAGAAATGTTGCAGCCGAGGTTTGAAATTGCATAACAGACAAACAAAAGGACCTTATCATATAGTACAAGCAACATCTACAATGTCAAGAATCTTTCAGATTAACGGCTAATTACTGGTCGATCAAACGAGTAGAATTCAGAAAATCCAAGATAGTATCAAGTTATGCAATGGTCATATATTATCAAGACACATTCAGCTGAGTAAACAACTTTAGCTGAGTACAAGACAATTCATCCGTGAAGAAGCAAAGTGATGTGATCCGTAAATGAATCAGATCCAAATTTGCCCAACTGCGACCCTTAGCTAACCCTTAACTAAGAACCTTGGTATAACCTCAACCCTTAGAGAACTCGTATCTAAGAACCTTGGTATATGAACGCCACAAGGTATGCGCAGAACCTTGGTAAGTTCATATTCAAATACTCTACGAAAGAATACTCACAATAAGCTTGAAAACTTTATATAAATTCACTCAATAATTGTATTGTATTGTGTTCATTACAATGACTCCAAATACCTTTTTATCAATAAACAATGAGCAACGCGACCCTTAGCTAACCCATAACTAAGAACCATGGTATAACCTCAACACTTATATAACATGTACCTAAGAACCTTGGTATATAAATGCCACGACTAACAATTCATTTACTTTCAAACCGACCCACTTACTATCTATTAGTTGATTGACTAATCCTATTGGTGCCTGTTGATCAAAAGAATAAGGTCCGGAACCTTGATAAGTTCATATTCAAATACTATACAAAAGAATACTCACAAAAAGCTTGAAAGCTTTATATTAATTCACTCAATAATTATTGTATTGTATTGTGTCCATAACAATGACTCCAGATGCCTTTAAAAAGGCTACATACTCCAAGTAAATAAGCAACTAAGCAATGTGGGAAAAACAACCTGACCTAGGCGCCACTTATTTGGCTTACTTGACTCTAATAGGCCCAATGTGAGATTTATTGGCTGAATAAAAACTGAATAACAACTAAAAAAATAAAAGACTCCAAACATTATTCATAAGCCCAATAACCCGAATAATAGACTTAATTTGTTCCTTCTTCAATGGGTACCAACTGATGTTCTCCGTAAACGAATCAAATCCAAATTTGCCCAAGGGTCGATTAAAAGTATCAATAAACAATGAGCACCGCGACCTTTAGCTAACCCGTAACTAAGAACCTTGGTGATAATGACAAATATTATCACGGTGGTAATGCGGCTGTTGTATTATGGATATCTGGCTTGTTTGATGTGTTTGTAATGAAGGCAGCCGGTGGTGCAAGGCGGCTATGTGGTGGTGTATATGAGTGTTTGAGAGGGTTTGAGAGGAGAAGTATTTTGACAAGAGTTTAGTTCTCTTTGTCTATTTGCCCATTATTCTTTTAATTACACAAGCCCTCATTTTATAGGCAAGGAGTGGAGCTTAGGGTACGAGAAAGGACATATAAAGCATAAAATACATTGGATTCAGGTAAGCTAAGTAGCTCGGCGGCGTTGACATGTGGTCGCCTATCTACGAGCTTGCTCTCTTGTCCTGTCTTGGCTTGCCCCTCTGTTGCTCTCCTCTAAGGCTCGTGTGGTCTCTTATGGATCCATGGCTGAGGTCGCAGGTTGCCCCCCGAGCAACCAGTGGCCTTGTAGGCTTGAATGCTCTGGACGAGGACCATACTGCGGCGACCTTAGCTTGACTGGCGTTGCGGACGCTATGGCCGCGGACTTATCCTATCCTGGTGGCTAGATAGGCTGTTTCCGGGGACTCATAGGTGACGATACTATTTAGACATATCAATGGCCCCCTACTCTATGTCTTAGGCATTTTCATGAAATGTCAAGCGTAGAGTAAAGTGTGCGCAAAGATCGTCTTAGTCTGTTTGGGTCTTTCCGACGTCGTCTTATGCGATTTGTTGTCTTGTGCGACCTGTTACTTAGGACCGCGCTATTAAGCGGACGGCCTCAAAGTGATTATTTGGCTTGTAGCCTTGTCGTCTTATGCGACTTGTTACTTAGGACTGCGCTATTAAGCAGACGGCCTCAAAGTGATGATTTGGGTCTTTCCGACCTCTGTTGTCTAATGCGATTTGTCGTCTTGTGCGACCTGTTACTTAGGACCGTGCTATTAAGTGGACGGACTCAAAGTGATTATTTGGGTCTTTCCGACCTCTGTCGTCTAATGCCACTTGTTGTCTTATGCGACTTGTTACTTAGGACCGCACTATTAAGCGAACGGCCTCAAAATGATGATTTGGGTCTTTCCAACCTCTGTCGTCTAATGCGACTTGTCATCTTATGCGACTTGTTACTTAGGACCGCGCTATTAAGCGGGTGGCCTCAAAGTGATTGTCTTATAGCCTGTTTGTGCCGCGCTATTAAGCGGACGGACTTTTGCTGAAGAGAACCCATGTTGGTGGCGTGCTTGTTCCTGGCGAGGCAAGTTGTCGTGGGTAGTGGAGTAGTTGAAGCGTCCGATCGTGGTTATGTCAGAAGCTTTGTCGATAACTGCCGAGTAATTACGTAGGCAGGTAACCGCCGAGTAACCATGCAGTTCTTGATTGACGTGCTGCAGTAATTACGTGGGCATTGATTGACGTGCCCTAATGATGGCGGTTCGAATTTCGAAATTCAAAAAGTAACCACCCTAATCTCGACCGTTGGATGGATCGATCCATGGCCACACAATCCGTCCTCTCTTGCCTATATAAGGTTCCAAACCCAACACCTCCAACACTTTTTCGCCCTCTTATTTTCTCCAGCCTTTTCCTCTCAATTTCGAGCGTCTTCAGTGAGCTTTAAGTGTTTTCTGTTTGGAGTTCGGAGGAGAGTTAGAGATTCTGGCTGCAATCTTTGAGGTTTCAAGCGAGATTTGGTTGCTGCGGTAAAGATTTGAAGTTTCCGGCGACGAATTTTGAGGTTTCCGGCCTGCTTCTCCAGTTTTCGGCTCATCTTCTAACTCAAGAACAGGTCCCCTTCCCTAAGCTCTTTTCCTTTATTTCATTCTTGTACTTCAACTCTATCTTCGAGTTCGTTTTATTTTTAGCAATGTAAGCCTGATTTAGGGCTTTTTGGGGGTAAAGTTTGGATTTTTAAGTAGGCTTTGTTCATGTCTCGCTGTGGTTTTCTTCAAAGCATGAACTGGGGTGTTTTTGTGGCTAAAAGATGAGTTTTTTTGGGGGTAGTTATACCTGGGTTTTTATTTTGATGATCCTTCGTATCACTCCTCTTTTTGCCTTTCCTTCCTTTTGTTATTGCATTTTGTTTCTCCTACAAAAACGAAGGGAAAGGTGTCGAGATGGGTGCGATCACCTCCCTGGTGTAATCTTCATTATCCCAGGCGATTTAAAATCTCCGCCTTTCCTTTTGTTTTGCAGGATGTCTGACGACAATTTTAGCCTTGAGGGCGGCTCTGAAGATGATCAGGAGGTGTATGATTATGCCTTGGTCGAAGAGGAGATCTCCGCATCCAGCTCTGAGGTGGTCACTCGGGATGACTTGGCCGATGAGCTGGCTGAGAGAGAGCTGACGGAAGAAAAGTCACAAAGAAGCGGACCGGAGCCAGGGTCAAACCGGTACAAGCGCTCTTGGTGGTGATGAGGATATTTTACCTGAGGAGCAACCCGCTGAAGTTGGCCCTAGTGGTGCCTCAGAACATGGCGATGATATAATATACATTGAGGACGCTGCCTTACATGAGTTGATGGGGTCCAGTGAGGATGAGAATGTATCGCTCCCTCGCAAACCTTTTTGGGACCTCTCCAAGAAGCCAAAAAGAAAAAAGAGGGGCTTATGCGACCATGACGGTTGGCGAGGCGGCGGCTAAGGGAAAAACTCCAAAGCCCAACAACCCTGAGGCCTTTTGGGAGTTTTCTCTCCTGAGCCTGTATGAGAAGGATGTAGAGAAGAAGTGGGGGCGGATCCTAAGAAGTAAAGACCTAGCCCGGACTCTCCAGCGTCGCTACAATATTGACCCCGACCTCTACCGGTTTTCTCTGATTGATTTTGATAAGGAGGAGGACAATTTAAAGCCCGGCGACCGAGAGGATTTCATTTGTGCTCGCCGCCCTGGAGATACCATAATTCTCCACTTTGATCATTTTTTCCCAGTTTCCGGCCTCATTCCGACCCATTCTTGGTTAAGCTGCTATGTGAGCTTCGAGTGTTACCCTGCGACTTCGCTTTAAGGGCCGCAATACAGATCATGGCCTTCATCGTTCTCTGTCGGACAATGAAGAAAGAGCCCACCCTTTCCTTGTTCAAGCAGTTTCACCTGATCTGCGGGACTTCTTTCCCAGGGCAGGTCTCTGTGAGGGCCAAGACTCCCCGTTTACTCTTTCATCTTCCTAACAAGGTACACAACTGGGGAGATCGCGTCTTTAAGGTCGAATCGAAGGTTGGTTGGCCTTTTCCCCATGTCGCTCCTCGCAAGGGGAAGATTTCTGCTATTGCCTTTGATGATCCCCCCGTTTCTGAGCTTCAATTTATCAAAGGACTTTTGGTGATCATAAAATCTGATGGAGTCGAGCCTTCAAAGAGGAATGTATCCTGGGTTGACCTCCTTGATATGGGGGAGCCCCATTCAAGTAGAGCCGGAATTGTCGGTCCGCCAAAAGCCCAAACCTTGGTGGCTATAGAGCCTGAGGAAAGTGATTTGGATTGGGTCGAGGATTTCCATATAAACCATTGCTTTCCTTCTGAGTGTGCTGTATGTTTGGGCGACCCTAACAGAAGACCTCGCCGTAACTTTCCTTTACTTTCTTATTTTATCATTCTTTGCACCTTATTGCTTTGCTCTTCATTATTTGGTCCTGTTTTTGATAAACTTTTTTTTTTCAGTCAGCATGGTGGATGCTAATGAAAGGCGAGCTCAAAAGCAATGATTGGTGGATGAGGCCGCAAAATCTAGGCAAGCGGCGTTGAAGCAAGCCCTGGGGAGAATTCCTCGTTCCGTGGACGCTTCTGTTATTGATGAGACTTACAATCCCAATCTGCAAACTCAAACGGCGTCTAGTGTGGGCACGGTCCCAAGTCAGGCCGGGGCCCAGAAGAGGTCGCAAGCTGATGTACTATGAAGGAGTCTCAGGGCCCCAAGCGATCTAGAGTTGAAAAAACCCAAGCTACTGCGGGAGCTAAAAAGGTCTCTGGTCTCGCTGACAAGCGCCCTGCAGAAAAGTCGACCACACGACCAGAATTTGTGATTGTTGAAGAGGTCGCTGAGGAGGCGGGGGTGCTGCCCAAAGGAACATTGCCTCGTGGGTTCAAAGGGAAGGAGGCCATCTGGCTAGATGCCAAGTTTACCCGAGGCCCTCTTGACATGGAGAAAGCGAGCCAAATCAGGGAAGCTATTGCTGACATCATTCCCTTGGGTCGTCTTTCATGGGTCTCGCCATCTAGAGTGCAAATGGAGACCAGAAGAGGAATTACTGCTCGTGTCGTGGTCCATGACGACGCTCCTGCCAAAGATAAGGTCGCTGAGCTGAAAGACCTCGCAGGCCATTTTGGAATCGCGTCTTCAACGGTAAACTTTATTGTTGCTTTTCTATAACTTTTTCATTTTTCCACTTCTCTGCGAGCTTACCCCATTTTCTCTGTTTCAGCTTGGAACTCGCATCCTCAAAGCCACTAAGGCCGCTGAGAAACATAGTGCCGAGCTTAGAAAGGCGATGGCAGCCCTTGCCGCTTCAGATAAGGCCAGAACCACTGCTGAAACCAAGAATGTGAAAGTGTTGGCAGAGATAGACCATCTGAAGGAGGCCATAAAGTAAAGTGCGAGACTAGATGCAGAGTTGCAACAGAAGGTGGCGATCCTAAATGACACCTCGCAGAAGTCAGTTGAAGCTTTAAAGATCGCTGAGGAGGAAGCTGCAAGCTTAAGGGAGCAACTCGCCGCTGCAAACAAGAAAGCTGAGGAGGCTAGCCCCGTGGCTGTTGAAGAGTACAAGATTTTTGATGATTTCTTGGACATCTAAGAGGCGAGCTTCGATCAAGGGTTCAATCATTTTGCCCGCTGCCTCTGGACGTATCATGGTCGCGAGTCTGTCAGCCTTGAGGAGATGGCGATGTGGGTTGCATTGTCTCAGCGGAGGCCTGATTTCCTGGCCCTTCACCCGGACATCCCTTACTCTCCTGAGCATATCATAGATATTAACACTAGCCAGATGAGGGATGGTGAGCCGGTATGGGACCCTCCCCAAGTTAATCCGGTAAACTTGGCTGTTTTGAAGAATCCGCCTCCAGCTGCAGATGTTTCGGCTGACGAACCTGTTGGTATTGATGCCGCAGATGCCCAGGAAACTGACCAGTTTCTTAACCTTACTGGCGATCACACCAACACTCCGCATGGCCAAGATTAAAAACTTAATAGCTTTTGCAAACAATTTCCTGTGATCTGTAATCATTTAACTCTGCTTTTCGTTTGAACAATTTCGATGCTTTCTTTAGTTATTTGTAACTTGACTTGTGGCTGGGTTATGCCCATTTGATTTCGTGCGACTTAACTTGTGGCCGATTTTGGCCTACTGATTTATGCACTTGACCTCTTTGACTTGTTATCTTTTGCTCTTGTGTGTGTGCGCGGCCCCTTTTACTTTTGCGAGGTTGAGGGAATTTTCTCGCATAGCTCGCTAAATTAATATGGCATCTTGAGCGCGATTGAGTTTGAAAATTTCGATATGCGATCCCCTTGTTTTGGCGAGGTTGAGGGCATAACTCGCTGAAACAATTGAATTTCTGAACTGTCCTTGTGTTTCGGAATTTGAAAATTCCTATATGCGGCCTCTTGTTTCGGTTGAAGCTTTGACGAGCTTGATCCGAACAAAGTAAACATTTCAAGATGCGGCCCCCTTGTTTGATCGAAACAAATTTAGGTACGCAGCCCCTTTGCATGTTGACTCATTTGAAAAAATTTCACTATGCGGCCCCTTTGTTTCGATTGAGGTCGCTAAGATCTTGCTCGCGATGATAGACCGAAAATTTAACCTGCGGCCCCCTTGTTTGGGAAGAGCTAAGGCGACCTCGTTGAAATACGTTGTCTGTACTTTGTTGAAGTTTTTGAAAATTTCAACCTGCGGCCCCCTAATTTTTTGGTGAGTCTGCAATGTTGGGATCGCCAGAAATTTAAGGCGGAATTGCCTCAAGTTGAAATTTTCGCTTATCCGGCCCCATAATTTTTTAAGTAAATCGAGGGCGAGCTGGAGTGAAACAGGACTAACCTCCTTGACTATAATGTAAAATTCGTTGTCCCGTGGTAAGTAGTGGGCGTGCTGCTGGAAAGCTGAGGTTTTGCCTTGATTGGACAGCTCTTTGGTAGGCTTTTGACCATTTAGGTAACTGCGCCGTGACTGTAGTCTCGAATCTCGTCTCGACGACTGTCAGGCCACGTGAATTATGACCGTCTGATTTTGTTAATCTTGACCGCTTATTCTGTTTCTATCCTCTATAAGAGGGGGGTTTCCCTGCTCTTTCTTTACACCTTTCTTGCACAAATCCTTATTTTCTGATATCTTTCCGATCCAACGAGGGTAGTTCGGTACGAGTGTACAAAGCCCACCCTATGCGCGATGTTTCTCCCTTCTTTTTCACTGCCTCTAACACTGCCAAGTCCTATTTCTGGCGTTACTCGGTGTGGTTAAGCTTATGAGGGAGAGGGGTTTGAACAAGGACAAAGTAGAAGGTGACGGCTCTTTGCTCCGGGTTCGGCTTTCTGGGTGGTCGGACTTTGTCTCCCCACCTATGACACCCTTCAACCTTACAATGGTGAGGGAATTTTACTCAGTCTTGTCAGAGATTTCTCCTGAGGAAGCTGTTAGCTGTGTCGTCCTTTGGGGTGTTTCGGTCGACTTTACCCCAGAGGCTATCAATGGGGTTCTTCGTATCCCTGCCATAGACCCCACTGCTCATTATGAGGTTGCTAGGAATCTTGGCGAAGAGCAAAGTAGGCTAATTCGCCTACATCGCGCAACTCGTGAGCTTTTCCCCAATCGCCAAAGTCCTCACACATTAGGCCCCGCGTCTGAATTATCTCGTTGCAATCGAGAGTGGAAAATGTTTATCAACTCGCGAGCTCTTCCATCCGTGGATTTCGGGGTTGTTACCAAGGCTGAAGCCTTCCTTCTCCACGCTATTCGCGACTCCCAAGTGGATGTTGACTGGGGGATCCTGATTCACCGTGAGGCTGTTAAGTTTGCCGTCACTATGGACCGTGATCATCTCATTCCTTTTGGTTCGCTGATTTCTCGTTTATGTACTGATGTAGCTAGGGTGTCGGCTCATTCGTTGGATCGTTGTGGATTTTCTTGAAATAGTAGCTCAGGTTTTACTGATAGTCGCGGCCTTACTGAAGTGCTTTAAATTCTCGTAACAAACTTGAAAATTTTTCGTTGCGGCCCCCTATTCTTGACTAAGCCTGAGGAATTTTAACCCATAGGTTTTTCCGAAAATAGAACGGTTGGCCTCTCTTTGTCGCAGCGAACTTGTGTTTAAAATGAGCCTTTTCATCCGATGTGATTTCCAAAATACGCTTGCACTCTGGCATGAAATAAATAGTTTAGGCTTACATGCAAAATCTTTTCAAGTTGTTGGCGTGCCAAGGCCGGTTGTACTCGCGTCCTTGGTTGTCCTTAAGGACATAACTCCCCTTCTTACTATCCTTGCGACCTGGAGTGGACCCTCTCAATTCTTGGACAACTTTCCTTTTTTTGGCCTCGTGGCCAGTGGCCTGTCTCTTTCGCAGAACATAATCCCCCACCGCGAAGTGATGATCGCGGATACTCTTGTCGTGGTGTGTTTGGCCGCTTGTTTGCAGTTGAGTAAACGGCCATACGAGTTGATTCTTTTTTCTTCTACTAGATCGAGGTCGAGCCGTCGACTTAATGGATGTTCGGCCTCGCTGAAGTGTGCGACCCTGAGACTTGGCAGGGCCATTTCCACCGGGGCCATAGCCTCCGACCCGTAGGTCAAAGCGAATGGAGTTTCCCCTGTAGTCGTCTTTCTCGATGTTCTGAGGGCCCACAAGGCCGCTGGCAAGTGATCTGGCCATTTTCCTTTTTTTTTCATCCAAACTCTTTTTCAGCACGCTATGTACTTGTTTATTGGCATTTTCGGCTTGACCATTGCCTTGCGAGTAGCACACTGAGGACTTCCGATGCTTGACATTATGCTCTTCGCAAAAAGTGCGGCCCGTGATCGGAACTTCGGCCCGTGATCGGACACTATCACCCTCGGGACTGCGAACCTAGTCCAGACTTGGTCGAGCAAAAAGTAGATCACATCTTTGGTTTTGGTTTTTACCAAGGCCCTAGCCTCGATCTATTTGGTGAAGTAGTCGACATATTCACATCCCGAGAGGCCTCTTTTCAGCGGTCCTATTAGGTCGATAGCCCACATGTCGAATGACCATGCTGTGATGACAATGCTTTTCCCAACCGATGGCAGCCTGGGAATGTCCACAAACTTTTGACATTTGTCGCACTTTCTGGCATATATTTGGGTGTCCTCTGCAAGTTTTGGCCAGTAATATCCGGCTAACAGAACTTTCTGAGTGAGAGTACGGCTGGCCGGATGGCCGCCGCATACCCCCTCCTGAAGCTCTATGAGTATCCCTCAACTTCCTCAGGCTGCACGCATCATGACAGAGGTTTGGAGAATGATTTTCTGTATAAAACATTGTCCGGGATGGTGTACCTGGCGGCTTTTCTGATTAGGGCTTTTGCCTCCTTTGGAACATTTGGGAGCGCCCCTGAATCAATATAAGCTTTTATAGTGTCGATCCAACATGGATTACTGTGCTGGAAATCCACGACCTCGACCCGGTTGATTGCGGGCCTAGATAGATGTTCCACCATGACAGTCGGATTATACATTTCGTCGTCACCCGTTAGTTTTGATAGATAGTCCGCTCGGTGATTATTCTCTCGAGGGATGTTGGTGAACTTGCAATATTTGAATCCACCCTCGAGCTTTTTGACGAGATCCATATATTTTTGCAAGATTTCGCAATGGACCCCGGACGACCCCGTAACCTGATTGACTATCAGTTGTGAGTCACATAATACTTCCACATTTTCGACTTTCATGGATTGGGCGATCTCAAGCCCTGCTATGACCGCCTCATACTCTGCTTGATTATTTGAAGCGGTGAAATCAAATTTCAAGGCTTTTTCGATTTCCTCCGAGGTGCCTGGTTTCAATAAGATAATCCCGGTGCCGCAACCTTTGTGGCTAGCGGCTCCATCGACGTAAAGCTTCCAGCAATGACTCGGCCTTTGAGGTTTGGACGTTGTGGCCCCTGTTACGGATTTTATCAACACAAAATAAACAAGTAATAATCCGGTTAACCTCAAGTATAAGGATCGTAGTAATAGCGGTTAATGCCGGGTCGATCTTACGGGGAACTAAACGATTGTGATCTCTAGTTTTTATCTAACTAACCTATGTCACGATTACTAAGCTAAATAGCGGATAAAACTAAACGAAATACTGAAAATTAAACTTAACTAAAACGTAAAACTGGACAGAAGAGATGATCTAAAGCCAGGAAGGATACGGGCTGCGAACCAATTTAAACTAACTAATCTAAGATGCAGATAAAAGTAAATTAACTAGACAAATTCAAGCTTTTAAGGATTTAAATCAAATTTATAACGAGCAAACGAGGATTGATCCACCTATCCAACAAACATTGATTTCCTATCTCGATTATATTGCAGTTTTTATCTAGGTTGTGATTCACCTCACCTAAACATGAACCCTAATTCCTTAGAAAGTTCATCTATCAATCTATTATCTTCCGATGTAAGATTAACGCGTTTTCTAACCAAAGGTGCAAACTTTGTGTTTATAATCTAGTAATCAGACCTATTAACTTCCGTTATGATAGATTCGAATTACTATTCTTATTCATGGTGATCTAGGGTTTATTAAGACTTCCATCAACAATAAACAATCAACACATGCACATCTTCCGATATAAGAGCAAATTAAACATGAATAAGCATGAATAAGAAACAACCTTTATTAAAAACTCACAGTATAATCGAAGAAAACGAAATCAATAATTGTTGGACGGCTTCACAATACTCGTTTGATGAAGCTTTTAGCCTCTCGAACATCCTCAAGAACTCAAATTTGCGTAAAAAAAGATTGCATAAAAGTAACTAGTTTTAATCTAAACTAAGAGCATAAAAACAGGAATAAAAGATGAAAACGCAGCCTAAAGCCGCCCCTAGGTTTAGGGTTTTGAATAATGAGAGTATGATCCCCTTGTGTGGAGAAAAGCGGCCGACTATATATAGATTTCAAAGTCGGTTTCGCTAAGTCGGCTACCGGACGCCTGCCTGGTTCTTGGGACGCCCGTCCATTCTTCACATGAACTTCAAATTGGGCGAGTCACGACCAAACGCTCGTCCAGACGGCGCCCACTTGGCGCCCAAACATCACGAATCAACTTCCCATATCCGGACGCTCGTCCAATTCCATCGACGCCCGCCCACTGGACGGGACTCGACGCCTTGATCCAATATGGTCGGATTTCGATTTCTTTATCTTTATCTCCTTGTAAATCATCAT
Organism: Gentiana macrophylla; assembly: GCA_026214975.1. Classification (NCBI taxonomy): domain Eukaryota; kingdom Viridiplantae; phylum Streptophyta; class Magnoliopsida; order Gentianales; family Gentianaceae; genus Gentiana; species Gentiana macrophylla. The sequence goes on along the minus strand of CM047817.1, from coordinate 77,063,672 downwards.
TATCTCTTCCTCTTTAATCAAATCCGACTTGATCATCTACGGATCACCTCTTGAGCTTGAATTTGTGCTTTTATGACACATAAAAATATCGCAAAATGTAATATCGCTCAAATAATCATAAAAACATAATGAAAACACATAAATTAATCCTATGTTGCGAATAACTTATTTAAAGTACCATTTGCTCGATAAATCCATTGAACACTCGTTTTTATACAAATTCATACAAATATGAGAGAAAATAACATAAAATATAGCGTTATAAATCGTATAAATTCACCTCAACAACTCCCCACACTTAAGCTTTTGCCCGTCCCGAGCAAAACAAAACAAAAGTTAGGCTCGAGAGAAGAACAGACATCTAAAGCGTGCATAACACATATTCAATAAATCGAAGTTCACCCTTGTGTGTGTGCATAGCCATAAAAACTTCCACTATATCCAAACTCGAGAAACTCAAAGCAAAACTAGCTAATACCCCTTATAGACTAGTAATAAATGACACTCATAAGATGCACCTACAAGCGTGACATATCCCGAAAAGAATGATCGAATATATCTAGGGCCTTTTCAAATACTCAGAGGATAATCCCTACAACATATCACATCGATTTCTACCTGGGGATAAGTGAGGCGATAACTTAGTCTTATATACATTTCATAACACTTTATCAGTTGATTTAACTTTTCACTTAAAACACACATCGAGAATGAGCTCTTGCCTGTCATAGCGAGAATAGGACATTTCGAGATAATACCCTACCTTACTCCAATCATAAGGCGACTTCTTACGATTTATCGTGAGCTTTTAGTCATCATAGTGGTATAGGACATACGTGGTATACCCTACCTCACTCAAATCATCGACTAGCTTTCGACACACCCAATAATTCTTCATATCTTACTTTTCAACTTTTTCATTTGACAATAAGTTACGTGCTACTTATCACATTCAAACCTTAGATATTCACACAGAGATCATATTCGGATCTAAATACAAACTATCATAAATCTCACGATATATACGTAGCACTAAGCACATGACTTACGAGAAAATCAAAAACCACTAATCCAAAACGGGGTATAACTTTATAAATAGCTCATCGTCACTATGGCTCGTGGAAATTAGTGTCGGGTGAAACAACTACTTTACCAAACACATGATATACAGCTTAAATGACTATAAAAATAGCGAACATTGAATCGAATTGCCTACTCGGGACAAAACAAAAACGAAAGTGTCGGAAAATTTCAAAAATTTCAAAAATTTTAGCTCATTTGCATAGAAACATTACGAATTAAGCAAATGTGCAGATACCTATCGAAACATTCCCCTCCCCCACACTTAAAAACCAACATGTCCTCATGTTGTGCAAAATGAAAGAAAAAGGAAAAGACTTAGCTGATGTAAATTGAAACGTTGATCAGGCCGGAGCCTACAGAATGACACTGTAGAACGCGTAACCAGACAATGTAGCTCAACGAAACCGCTAAAAATATACCTGCACGTCTTGACAAACATGGAACCATCTCGGGGAAAACGGGGAGTTATACCAAAATGAAAAGATATAGCAAATTCAAAGACTAACAAGAGATAAAGCATCCAATACAACCAAAAAGTATAAACTAAGTCGAAATGAAAGTACGGGTGCCTTATGGCTTACATGATCCATCGAAAGAATAAATAGTAGCAACATCAAAAATTACAATGAACCATATAAGAGGAAAAAGTAGTAAAACCACACAAATGAAGGTATCTAGGGCAAATCAAATCGAAAAAGATAGACAAAGAAAGTCAAGATTGCCCCGGGCCGGGTATCAGAAGGAGGGCCAGAAGGTGGTGATGTAGCCCTAGGTGCCGAATCAGACTGCTCCTCATCGGAAGAGGACTCAGACTCGTGAAGAACGTCGGCAATGGCCTCGCTCAATCTCGGAAGAATAATGGTAGTCAATGAGGCTCGGATGAAAATCCTCGTTATCCCTCGGTTGCCGGCCTTCACATATACAACCGTAGGATCGTCAAAATGTTGTTCGAGATGCCCCGATGTCTTCCGACCACTCCCGCAAAGCTGTTGGCCATACCGAGCGCGTCGGACGGCGGCGGTAAAGCAGGAGCCGTAGACGCTCTAGGTGGTGCCGAAGATGAACCGGCTCTGTGGTGTCTCCATCCAGCACGGACTGAAGGCTTACCCTTCACGCTGCTGTATCGGCCTCGGATTCTTCGGTTTGTGATCGCCCCATACTCAGGCACACCGGCATCGATCAGAGACTGTGGATCAAGTGAGGGATAATCAAACATCGGGTATAAATCTTCTGATTAATAGCCACCTCATCATATAGCGCCTGCCCCACATTCACGTTCAGGCCAAATGTCAATGCGTACACCATGCCTAGGTCACCGATGTGAAAGTGCGTCAAGTTGTTCTTAGGCAACAACCGACTTTGAATAAACCGACACTGGACCTTCCAATCCTCCGTCCAGGTCGTGGTTACCAACTCCTTTCGGTCACCGCCCGGTCTTAACGTCCACGCCACGTCCGGACACACTCTTAACCTCAACTCCTCCAAAGGATCCGCCCCAAACTCGTCTATGTACAATCTCTTCCTTGTAGTCCCGACCTCGAAAGCCGCTAAGTTGTATTTACGATTAATCACTTCCGGTGTAAAAGGAACTTCTACCCTCGAACCACGACTACCTTCCTCCCAAATCGGTTTCGAGCAGTTAGCATAAAATTCCCGAACTACGGAGCTATTCACCGGGTAGTCGGGATTGTCATCAAGGTCTCCCATTTTCGATCCTTGAGCAACTTAACGAACCCGGATCGACTTTGGCCTCCAAAATGGCCCGCTCAATCAACATCGTCCGAGAAATAATGTCGTCTATACACATCATGAGCTCACAGGGTTCACGAACCGACGAGGTAATGGCATTGGGGTACGGTTTTGGATTTCTTTCTAGGAGGGGGCTGCCCTAGGTACAAGCTGGTTCCTCTTCTGGGTGGCATCGGCAGGTCTCCTCAGCCTGCAGACGAACCTCCACCTTTCGAACTCACAGGCATCCGTACTCAAAGGCACATCGTCACTAGTCTCGAGTCCGAGGTCGGCTCATCTCTCAAAGTAGCTCTAGTTTGGGTGGCTCAGGAGGTTGTTCTCGTATACTCACACCCGGTTGGGATCGACCAAAGTAGGATCAAACTCCTTGCGTTTCTTTCCGGCCTCCCTAGCTACTTCCTTTCCATGCCTCTTAACCACGCCTTCTTATGAACCATATTCAACCTTATTCTAACCAAAACAACCCCGAGTCACAACAAGATACCCGTTTAACATCCAAAGCGGGATTTCAAATCAACCAAACCACAACCGCAACCATAATCATCACCAAACAATCCATTCATCACCCATCACAACACCACATCACCAAAACAGAGCAGTAAAGAAACACCAAAACCGAAAAAAACAAAGTAAGGTAACATTCAAGAAAAGCGAGCCGACCCAAAGATCGAACTCACAAAAACGTGAATGAAATCTAGAAAAGTTGTTACTAACTTACCGAGTAGGGTGAGTAGATGTTGATTGAGGTGAAAACGAGTCCAAACAACACAAAAATGACCTCCAAAATCAAAATTTTCTTCCAAAAAGTCGGATTTGCAATGGGTCCGATTCTCCAAAATATCGTGTTTTGGGGATTTGGTTATGAAAATCAAAGAGAGGGTATCAAGGGCGGCTGTAGCACTTTGAATCGCTCAAAACGGTTTAGAATTGACGATTTTAGGGCAAAAGGAGGGAGAGAAACCGTTTTTGCTTTTTGAAATCCTGAAAAATGAAGGGTCATGCGTTGAGGGAGTATATATAGGCAGAGGTTGGACGGGCGTCCACGATACCGGACGGGCGTCCACTGGGAAATCTGATGAACTGGACGGGCGTCCAGTTTATTAGACGCTCGTCCAAGAGTTTAAATCACATACTGAGATTGGAGGAATAAAGCAGACGGGCGTCGAGGCTTAGTGGGACTTCGTCTAAAATTGGTCAAAGCGGACGGCGGGCGTCAGAGTTACGGACGGGCGTCCAAGCAAAGTATAAGTGCAAAAATTTATAAAATTTCCATACAAATCAAATTCAAAATTGCACTATCGTATTAAACTTATATAAAACTTCAAAAATACAAATAAAAATCAAACGAAGTACAAAATTACTAGAAAATAAATAAAAACAGATGGAAAACAGTGGGTTGCCTCCCACTCAGCGCTTTTGTTTTACGTCGTTTGCTCGACGAAACATCCTAAGAACGCTAGTCATCATAAATGTCCGACCAATCTATCACTCGAATGAGACGGCGGAGCATGTCAATCGCCGGAGGGAAGTCATACTCATCTTGTAAACCCCAGTCCTCACCAGCTACATCAACACCTCGAAAGTGCTCAGCTTGCAGCACTAGCGCTAAATCTGTCAGCATCGGATCATTGAGGATTGTGTAAGGACGTCCTAGAGCTGCCTGTAACTCCTCAGTAGTAAAGTCTCCACCTCCCGAACAACGGGGAACAATGAGAACATAGGTGACCGTCTTGACGCGGGTACTAATGTCAAAATCTACGTGCAAAACGATGGTTCCTCCCGGTCCGTCATCTACAGTAATGAGTGGAATCCTCTAAGGAAAGGTAACTCCTCTGGTGAACACCGAAATCCATATCTAGAAAGCACAACTAAGCGATGATAAAACCAAAACTTAATAAGACTAAAACTGAATAAACTAAACTTAAATACTAACACTATCAAAGCATAAAACAAAAACAACTGAAAGAACGATATCTAGGTTGCCCCCTAGTGGCGCTTTTGGTTAATGTCGTTAGCTCGACACCGTTTAAAACTCGGCTGGATCAGGCCATTTGACTTTTCTACGCGACCCACTACCCGTGTAAGCTCGATCGATAGTGTGGCTGCGAAACAACATCTCACACATGGGGTGAAATCTTTAATAGCTTTCACACACGCGTGAACTTCCCCATGGGCGACCTCTTCATTCTCTCGAGCCCTCGATGACGCTTCAACTGACGCTCCCTTTCAAACTCTTCCATATCAGCACTGCCTGCTAGAACTTCTTCAGAAGGGTTACTTCCGGCATCCTCGGAGAACAAGTCGGGTGATAACTCGTTAAAGTCTTCGACTCGCGGAATACCACATCCGAGAATATCGAGAAATTTAACAATCAAAGATGTCTCTTTAGGTTCACCAATATAGTGTTTGCACCTCGACCGTTGACTCGGCGGGTCACCACTATAACCACGAAGTTCTAGAACGCCCCGGAATGATTTGGAGAATCTCGAAAAGGCCGGACCAACGCGTCCTTAACTTTCCAGAAGCAGATGTAACCTAGAATTATATAGAAGAACTTGTTCGCCGACATGAAATTCTCTTTTCTTAATCTTAGCATCATGGAGTAGCTTCATCTTATCTTTACTAATCTGGCACTTTCATAGGCCTGGAGTGCGAGGTCGTCCGGCTCATGTAGCTACTTTGTAGTCGATGTTTCCCACAAGATTGGGAGTCAAAGTTCAGAAACTTTGTAGCCCAATAAGCTCTATGCTCTAACTCGACAGGCAGATGACATGGTTTCCCGTAGACCATTTGATATGGTGATGTACCCATGGGGGTCTTATAGGCTGTTCGATATGCCCACAGTACATCATCCAACTTTAGACTCCAGTCTTTCCTATGACTGTTAACAGTCTTCTCCAGGATCTTCTTAATGCTCTGGTTGCTCCTTTCAACCTGACCACTAGTCATCGGATGATATGGTGTGCCAATTTTATGACGAACACCATACTTCTCGAGTACTTTCTCTAGGGGTCGGTTGCAGAAATGCGTCCCTTCATCACTGATCAAGGCACGTGGACATCCAAACCTCACGAAGATATTCTTCTTTAGAAATTTCATCACCGTCTTATGATCATTGTGAGGAGTGGCTTGGGCCTCCACCCATTTAGACACGTAGTCTACGCAGACTAAGATGTATTTATTACCGCAAGATGATGATGGGAATGGTCCCATAAAATCGATACCCCATACATCAAAGACTTCGATTCGAGGATGGGTTTTAAAGGCATGTCAAAACGCCTTGTCAGAGTACCGGTTCTTTGGCACCTATCACAAGCTTTACAGAAAGCTTCCGTATCTTTAAAGATCGTAGGCCAATAGAAACCGGATTGAAATATCTTAGCAACGGTTTTCCACGGACCAAAGTGACCTCCTGTGGGTCCACTGTGGGCTTCGCTTCAATGATGTCACGTTGCTCGGATTTCGGAATACATCTCCTAAGCAAACCATCTTTCTGAGATCTTGAAAAGATAAGGTTCATCCCAAACGAAATATTTTAAATCCGAGAAGAACTTTTTCTTCTCTCGATAAGACATCTACGGATCGAGATAACGGCCATGAAGGTAGTTTACAATGGAAGAATACCATGGAACATCAGGAGAGCGGCCATCGATCAACATGATGTTTTCTAGAGGAAAGTAAAGATCTATATCATCTGGTTCATTCTTTTCCTCATTTAACATCCTAGACACATGATCCGCTACTACATTCTCACTGCCCTTTTTGTCCTTAATTTGAGCGTCAAACTCACGTAGGTCAATATCCAACGTAGTAAGCGCGGTTTAGCCTCTTTCTTAGTCATCAGATAACGCAAAGCAGCGTGATCAGTCCACACGATCACTTGAGCTCCTAACAAGTAACTACGAAACTTGTCCATAGCAAAGACTACGGCTAGTAGTTCCTTTTCAGTGGTAGTATAGTTAACTTGAGAGGGGTTCAATGTGTGGCTTGCGTAATAGATAGGCTGGAACTTTCCTTTGATCTTTTGCCCTAGAACAGCACCAACAGCATAGTTTGATGCGTCGCACATAAGCTCAAATGGTAGGTTCGGTCAAAGATATAAGAATTGGAGCAGATATTAAACGATTCTTAAGCTCCTCAAACGCTTGCTTGCAGCTCTCTTCGAAATTAAACTCAACGTCTTCCTTTAGTAAAGTGGACAGGGGCTTGGCTATCTTGGAGAAATCTTGAATGAACCTTCTGTAGAAGCCGACGTGTCCAAGAAAGCCTCTCACTTCGCGCACATTTTTAGGATAGCTCATCTTCTCAATAGCTTCTACTTTTGCCCTGTCAACTTCTATACCTTTGGCTGAGATCTTGTGGCCAAGAACTATTCCTTCATCTACCATGAAATGGCATTTTTCCCAATTAAGTACTAGGTTCTTTCCACACATCTGGATAACACTGATCAAGATTGTCAAGGCAATCATCAAAAGATCGACCAAAAACCGAAAAATCGTCCATAAAAATCTCCATACACTTTTCTACAAGCCCGTCAAAGATGGCTAGCATACATCATTGAAATGTGGCTTGGGGCATTGCAGAGACCGAACGGCATTAAATCAGAGGCGAATGTACCATAAGCGGTGAAGGTGGTCTTTTCTTGGTCATTTGGATCAATGGGTATGCGGAAATATCCTGAATATCCATCTAGGAAGCAGATAGAATGCGTGTCCGCCAGGACGCTCGAGCATCCGGTCAATGAATGGAAGGGGAAGTGATCTTTCATGGTTACCTCATTGAGCTTTCGATAATCGATCTGAGCACTCGTAACCGATAACAAGCCTCAATGCAATTTCCTCTCCTTCTCATTCTTTTCAATTGTAATTCCACCTTTTTGGGAACTACTTGAGTCGGGAAACCCATTCACTATCCGCGATGGCATAAATGATTCCCATGTCGAGAAGTTTAATGATTTCTTTTTAACGACTTCTTGCATATGAGGTTGAGCCTTCATTTGAAGGGTCGTCTCGACACACTTGGCGCCCTCATTCGTCTTGATCTTGTGCATGCAGATGTCAGGAGATATTCCCCTGATATCTCCTACTTGCCAACCAAAAGCTTTCATTCTTCTTCAAGACGTTGATCAGTTTCATTTCCTCTATACGGGAAAGCTTGGCAGATATGATTAATGGAAGCTTGTCGCCTTCTCTTAAGAACACATACTTAAGATGTTTGGGTAACGGCTTCAACACCAAATCCGCAAGGGGGTCCTCTAAACTAGACTTGAGATCTCCACTTTTCAACTCAATATCATTGAGTTTACTCTGTAGTCCCGCCAAAGCTTCTCCTTCCAACATGACTCTTCCTCAAAATCGGTGCTAGTTGATCCAGATTCACCCTACCATGAGTATTGATTATCAACTAATCGCTCATATTCTCGCTTCTACGACCATGACTTGCTTATCCATATAGTCGGTGAAATCATCCATCATATAATCAATGGAAAAGCCGGTTGGAGGGCGGAGGGTACTTGAATGGACTTTAAGACATTGTAACTCACCTCTTGGTCACCAACTCGGATAGTCACTTGCCCACCATCGCGATCGATGAGAGCTCTAGCCTGTAGATAGGAAAGGTCTTCCTAGAATCAAGGAACGTTTTTAGTCTTTTCTCTATATCTAAAACATACCAATCAAGCTGGAAAGGTAAATCGATCAATCCCAGAACCAAAACGTCTTTTAGGATTCTGAAGCTTTCTTAGAGGATCTATCCATGAATTGTAAACTCATAGTAGTGGGTTCTAGAAGGCTTTGTAAACCGAAATTGTTTGCATACGGACATTGGCATAAGGCTTATAGAGGCACCTAGATCACACAAAGAATTTGGGAAGACTAGACCTCCCATCAAAACCGTAAGTACAAATTTGCAGGGTCACCTCTTTTAATTGGTAAGTTTTCATAATTAATCATGGAACAATCCTCACCAATCTGCCTTTCCATGCCTGCTAATTTCTTTTAGAAGACACAACATCCTTGATAAATTTTGTATACTTAGGCATCTCGACTAAGACATCCGATAATGGAAGATTCACTGAGTATTTTTCAAAAGGTTTAGCACCTTTCGCACTTCTTATCCTCAATCAAAGGAATGTTGCTCTTTCTCGGTGGAAATGGAAGTTTCTTAAGGTCATCCTCGAGAAAACCCTTTTGAGGATGCACTAATGACTCTGTCTTCGAGATCCTTCCAACGAACAGTTTTTTCAGATTTCTTAGTAGTCGGGGGATCAGCCTCCTGACTTTCGCTTGCTTTTTTGGTCCTCAAAGGATCAGCCACTTGAGGATCACCAAACTCTTCACCTCTCAGGGGATCAGCCACCTGAGTTTTCTCTTGCAGTTGAGGGGAGTGTAGGTGCTCAGCTTCCCCTCCTGCCTTATCAATGGCAGGAGGGGCTAGTGGTTTCCCGGATGGGAAGGACCACTAACTTGTGTACCGCTCCTTAGATTCATTGCACTGGCCTCCTCCTTACCGTATTGACTTGATGGCACGAGGTCAGTACATGGGCCTTTGTTCAAATCAGCCTGAGCAACTTGACCGCCCTTCGGATTCTTCTCGGTGGTGGCTGGCGGTGCGCCTGGGGTCTAAGCCAAGCCAGCTGCTCTTCTGGGTTGCCCAATTTGTCTCTCAAGATTCTTCATCGATCTACTTTGCTCCTCCAACTTAGCTTCAAGATTTGTAGGTTGGGAGGGCCTTGAGAGTTTTGGAGATTTGGAGCATAAAGGTGGTGGGCCGACTTTGAAATTGAGAATTTGAATTGGAAGGCCAATTCTGATTGAATTTTTGCGTAGGATTGGAAAAGTTTGAGTTTTGATTCTGATTAAAACCAGGGTTTCTGTTGAAATTCTGATTTGAATTAAAATTCGAATTGAAGTTTGAAGATGGATTAAACCCTTGGTTTTGAAAATTGCTCGCCACGAAACCGATTGAACCTTTGATTGTTCTCGCCATAGAATGCATTCACTTCCGCATTCGTCCGTTCATAGGCAGAATTTAGAAGTGTGCCCCACCGTCACAATTTTGACATGTGACTTGATTGTACTGCCCATAGTCATGAACGACATTTACTTGATAAGGTGCGGGGATTAAATTGACATTGGCCATTCATATGGCGGTCGACAAACAATTTTTTTGCAATGAGAACCGAGGGTTACGTGGAAAGAGGAAGTTTGATTTATAGGATTGGAAACTTGAGGTGGTACCATTTGCTTTTGCGACATGGCAATCAAACTTTGTAAATTGACTTCCTCAACCTTGGGAGGAGGAGGTGCTTGAATTGCTTGATAAGAGGGGCATAGTTATATTTTGCAATGTCCTCAAACAATGCCCATCCTCATCAAAGGCGTTTTCTTGAAATGCCCCCTTGAAGAGCTATTGACCATGCCTTTTGTAAGCTCGGTCAATCCATCGAAGAATGTATTGACTTGCCTTCCAGTGGCAAGCCATGTGGGGCACTTTCTAAGAAGGGACTTGAATCTCTTCCAACACTCGAAGAAAGATTCATTCTCTTTCGATAGAATGTGAAAATTTCATTTAAGCCATCGGGCCGTCTTTGAAGGTGGAAAATATTGACTCAAGAACTCCTTTCGAGTTCTGCCCAGGTGGTGATAGATTCAGACGGGAGAGAGGTGTACCACTCTTTGGCCTCCCCTTTCAACGAAAATGGAAATAGTTTAAGTTTGATAGCATCCTCACTTACTCCTGGATGCGTGTAGTACCGCATATCTCTAAGAATGTGTGTAAGTGGGTATGCGGATTCTCTCGATTGGTAGCCGTGAAAAATTGATGCGTCTTTGCATCATCCGGATAAGTCCTGGCCGGCTCAAAGGTTTGTGCGATAATGGTTGGAATAACAATAGCCGGGTTGACCTTGACTTCGCCTGGCATGGCGTAGTCTGCCAAAGTACGTCTATTATCAGCGGCCATTATCACAAAATCAGTGATTTCTCTTGCTAGTTGTTCTTCAAGATCTTGCTCGGCTCTGTCGCCGAAACCATGAACGGAAATTCCGCTGCTTGGCCGGACTATGGTTCGCTCGGGTCGTGGGTGTATATTAACGGTCCTTTTGACTCGAGTTTGCATAAACGGACCAAAAACAAGTGGAACAAAACCTAAAAACTAAGAAAGTAAAAGCCTAAACTAAAAATTAAAAGCCTAAAGAAGAAAAGAAACAAAAGTGTTGAGGAAAACAATACCGGACGGACGTCCAAAAGATTGGACGGGCGTCCAGATGAAATTGAGATCGGACGGGCGTTTAGTAGTTTAAACGCTCGTCTGACAGACGGAACACCTGAACGGGCGTCCAAAACTTATGGACGCTCGTTTAAGTGAATAAAACCGTAACAGAATCGATAATTTTCAGCCGGACGGGCGCCCAATATCCAGGCGCCCGTTTGGTTCACGGGAAAACTAGAACAAAAGCAGGAATTTGCAGAGAATAAAAGAAGGTGAGAAAGAACGTCAGAAAAACAGAAAGACAGAAGATCTAACTTCAAGAAAACTACTAAGGGAAAGTTTTAAACCCTAATTATCTACTTAACAACTACCTAAAACAATTATCAACTAAAAACAGGAATTTAAAACGGAATAAAACAGGAAAACGAAACAAAAACAAACAGAAAAAAATAGAAAACGAAAACAAAAACTAGACAACCGTCCGGTTCCCCGGCAACGGCGCCAAAAACTTGTTACGGATTTTATCAACACAAAATAAACAAGTAATAATCCGGTTAACCTCAAGTATAAGGATCGTAGTAATAGCGGTTAATGCCGGGTCGATCTTACGGGGAACTAAACGATTGTGATCTCTAGTTTTTATCTAACTAACCTATGTCACGATTACTAAGCTAAATAGCGGATAAAACTAAACGAAATACTGAAAATTAAACTTAACTAAAACGTAAAACTGGACAGAAGAGATGATCTAAAGCCAGGAAGGATACGGGCTGCGAACCAATTTAAACTAACTAATCTAAGATGCAGATAAAAGTAAATTAACTAGACAAATTCAAGCTTTTAAGGATTTAAATCAAATTTATAACGAGCAAACGAGGATTGATCCACCTATCCAACAAACATTGATTTCCTATCTCGATTATATTGCGGTTTTTATCTAGGTTGTGATTCACCTCACCTAAACATGAACCCTAATTCCTTAGAAAGTTCATCTATCAATCTATTATCTTCCGATGTAAGATTAACGCGTTTTCTAACCAAAGGTGCAAACTTTGTGTTTATAATCTAGTAATCAGACCTATTAACTTCCGTTATGATAGATTCGAATTACTATTCTTATTCATGGTGATCTAGGGTTTATTAAGACTTCCATCAACAATAAACAATCAACACATGCACATCTTCCGATATAAGAGCAAATTAAACATGAATAAGCATGAATAAGAAACAACCTTTATTAAAAACTCACAGTATAATCAAGAAAAGGAAATCAATAATTGTTGGACGGCTTCACAATACTCGTTTGATGAAGCTTTTAGCCTCTGAACATCCTCAAGAACTCAAATTTGCGAAACTTGATTGCATAAAAAGTAACTAGTTTTAATCTAAACTAAGAGCATAAAAACAGAATAAAAAAGATGAAAACGCAGCCTAAAGCCGCCCCCTAGGTTTAGGGTTTTGAATAATGAGAGTATGATCCCTTGTGTGGAGAAAACAAAGCCGACTATATATAGATTTCAAAGTCGGTTACGCTAAGTCGGCTACCGGACGCCTGTCCAGTTCTTGGGACGCCCGTCCATTCTTCACATGAACTTCAAATTGGGCGAGTCACGACCAAACGCTCGTCCAGACGGCGCCCACTTGGCCGTCAAACATCTCGAATCAACTTCCCATATCCGGACGCTCGTCCAATTCCATCGACGCCCGCCCACTGGACGGGACACGACGCTTGATCCAATATGGTCGGATTTCGATTTTCTTTATCTTTATCTCCTTGTAAATCATCATTATCTCTTCCTCTTTAATCAAATCCGACTTGATCATCTCGGATCACCTCTTGAGCTTGAATTTGTGCTTTTATGACACATAAAAATATCACAAAATGTAATATAAACTCAAATAATCATAAAAACATAATGAAAACACATAAATTAATCCTATGTTGCGAATAACTTATTTAAAGTACCATTTGCTCGATAAATCCATTGAACACTCATTTCTTATACAAATTCATACAAATATGAGAGAAAATAACATAAAATATAGCGTTATAAATCGTATAAATTCACCCTCAACAGCCCCTTTTGTGGCGACGCCTGGTATGTGACCGGATACCACCTGTAATACCCTACTCCCGACCCCTAGGTTCACTGGGATCATTCTAGGAGGGGCTGCGAAGCTCTCGCCGCGACTTCAATAAAAAGACTATATTCCCAATTTAACAAAATAAATCCACATAGTAATCCACTAACTCCACAAATGATTTTACACTAGTTCAATAATTATTTTCATTACAATATTACAACCCATAAATTACAATGGCTCTTAAAATAAAATGATGTACCATCCAAAACACTAATTTCATTTTCCTCAGATCTCGATCAATTTCTTCTCATATACGCTTCATTCCCCTCGATCATTAACCTGTATTTATATTTATAGAAAGAAAAACAAAACAAAACAAAATAGAACAACGAAACAAAGGAAAACGAGGCGTCAGCAAATGGCTGGTATGAGCCACGTGTGCAAGTTTTATACTATATATATATAAATATAATAATATATAAAAATAAAATATCTTGATCAACTTTTAAAAATAACAGCAGAAGTCTTTTAATTATTAATTGATTGAACAAATGAAAAGATCAATTTTTAGTATTGAAGTGCACGAGCATTAAGAAAACATATTAGGTTCATTTACAAGCACCAGCTTTGGCCGAGCCGATGAGTCAAGTACCGCCCTAACGCCATTTTACCATGGATTTCAACCGCACTTCACGAGAACTAGCCATGCCTAACAACTACGGCCGATTGTCAAGAAAAATGAATCAACCTTTGCTGTGCAACCCTCCTACACGGTTCCAGCCAACCCTATCCATGCCCTAGGACCCACGCACCAACCGTCAGCCCTTGCTTTCCCGGCTGTAGCATGAATCTTCGGGGAAAAGGTACTGTTATGACAGGATCGCCAGAGATAAAAACAGATTGCAATAATCAAGAATAAATGAGAAAGAATAAATCACATAAGAACAATAACACTGGATTTAATGTGGTTTCTGGCAATATGCCGACTAGTCCACGGGCAGTAAAACGAGGAGATTATATTATCACTTTGGAGATTTTCTGAGACTCTGCAATTGCATACGCATTGTCAGCTGCCATATATCTTGTTGTTAGCGCAAATATTCTAGGTTACAACAGACTTGTATTTATAGTCACCAAACCCTAAACCTAGCCGCCATAACTAGATACTGGTAGACTGACTAAAATACCCCAGATGTGAACTCTGCTGACTTCACCAGACGTAACCTGCTGATATTTTCCCTGCTGGCATACCCTGCTGACATTGCCCTGCTGGTATACCCTACTGATATTTGACCTGCTGATATACCCTGCTGACATTGCCCCTGCTGATATACCCTGCTGACATTACTCAGCTGGCTTGCCCTGCTGAGAGGTTAAGTCACTATTTCTAACAAACTCCACCTTGACTTGAACTCTCGTTCAAACAGATGTATAACCAGATGTACAGTATGTTGGAAAGGTGTCCTAAACCCAATCGGGTTGGACCGGATCCGACCGGGTCGGGTCATTTACAGTCTATTTAGTTCATGTAATAACTTTATTATGATTAATAAAAGCACTTATGTTATTATATATTGTTTATCTTCATATTGTTTGTTGTATATATATAGTAACGTCCCTAGTATCAATCTGTGATAGAGAAACCATGATAGTGATTATGGTTGATGAGATCTCTAATCACTATAACAAGGTTGGTACTTAAATGTCTCTAGTCTTATGTATTATCAAATGGGACATTGATAGTATAATCGAGACTAGAACGTATTGGATGTCTTCTATCTTTTAGAAGGTAGGGATAGATCTATCTCGTCTCATCGAAGTGTGGAGACACTTGACCGCACGTGGACGTGTATTAGAGAATGCGACGTTAGGTGACCCACTTACATTAAGTGTCACACTATGTGGCGGTTGTGTAATTATCCTTTTGACCGGAGTCTTCATGGCATCACGGTGTGGATTGTCATGCTTTGACACTATTGAGATTTCTCCCAACCACGGGCGATCATGCGGTAGTGATTGGGTATGATATTGAAGCACGCACGGAGTATACATGATTGGTCGTCCGGGAATCGCGTATCTATGATGGGGATCGAATATCCGAAATGGCCTTCTTATAAGGAATGTCTAGCTCTCGAGAATCTTTGCAAAGTGGGAGTAAATGTGTTATTCGAGAGAGCATGATATCCAGATTATAAGATACGATCGTTAATGTATTGACACTCGAGATACGATCGTATGGATATTGTTACAATGATAGGATTGTAAGTTACATGGTAAGCGCTTCACATGA
The DNA here is from genome assembly GCA_026214975.1 of Gentiana macrophylla. Taxonomy (NCBI): domain Eukaryota; kingdom Viridiplantae; phylum Streptophyta; class Magnoliopsida; order Gentianales; family Gentianaceae; genus Gentiana; species Gentiana macrophylla. The sequence goes on along the minus strand of CM047817.1, from coordinate 77,048,254 downwards.
AAGGTAGTAGTCATTGCTTTTGACTCTTCCGATGATTGGGGGTCACGGTGTGTTGCTAGACGCTATCCCATGATCGTTAGGTGTGAAGGGCATTTTAGTAAATTGCACTTTGTGTCTACGGCCAACATATTAGGAAGCCTATCGGGTCACACACATATGAACATCGAGTCGGATTAAAATGCGGTTATAGTTGATAACCAAATAAGGAAAGTTTATCTCAGACTATAAAGGTTATAGTGGTAAAATTAATATCTTTGGTATTTATTTATTATGAATAAATAAAATACAAGATATTAATTATATATAAATTAGATTAATTAAAGAACATTCCGGAAGCCAATTTATTGGCATATGGGGCGCCACTTTTGAGTGTATAAGATACACTTGGATTGTGCACTTTAATTAATAAGATTGCCATAATATTAATATAAGATATTAATTGATTTTGAAAAATAGATTTATGGTAATAAGATAATTATAATCAATATATGATATTGGCAAAATATATTATAATTAAAGAGATAAATCAATCTAGTTGATTTTCCTTATTTTATTGGGAAAATGTTTTCTTCTCCTACACACCATTGGGGCGCCACCTTCTACTATATATAGGAGGTGGGTGTCAAGCTCTTTTGTACAACACAATTGCAAGAGTTCATAATTCTTGTGTAAAATAGAGAGCCTTCCATAGTGAGTTTGTGAGGAAGAAAAGGTCCGGTCCAGTAGCGGAGTTTTTCCGATAGCAATCCAAGGAGGATTCGGCGAGGGGTTCGTGTGGATTAGCGATAGAGGCCGGACGCGTGGACGGCTTGCGCATTGAACTACTCTCCGTTGGCGGTCAAAGCGACGATCTTATAGATCATCTAAGGTATAACCGTCAAACTACTTAACGTGTTTATTACATTAAACGAAGAACGATCTAGAAAAGGAAATCAAATTTTAAATTCCGCTGCGTTAAACTATTGATTTCCTAACAGTGGTATCAGAGCCAGACTTCGAGCTTAAGCAATAAGCATAATTTAATTGCGTGGTATTTAATCGATAGATGCAAGATTTAAATCACGAAACGTAAAAAAAAAAAACTAGGGTTTATGGGGGGTCGGCCGACTGGCGGCGCCCCCCTTCCTCGGCGGCGGCGGCGGCCCTGGTGCTGCCATCCGTCGACTGTCTTCTTCCAATGGGGAGATCAACCCTTTTCGTTTTGTGATATTTTATTGTGCATAGATATCTCGTTTGTTTAGTTGTTTCATATGGCCAACCAATGGTTCAAATAGTTTGGACCATTGGGAAACCATATGGCATATTGGCCTTTCCAAATTTTGATTTGGAATAGACCTAGGCCCTTTCCAAATATTTGATTTGGAATAGGCTAGAGTTCTTGCCACTTCCAAAATTTTGATTTTGGAAAGTGGTTGGCCTAAACTAAAACTATTTGGCCTTTCCAAATATTTGATTTGGAATAGCTTAGCTGCAGCCACTTCCAAAATTTTGATTTTGAAAAGTGGCCAGGCCTAAGCTAAATTTAGTTTTGGAAAGGAAACAAATAGGAGACTTTTAATTTTATTTTGAATAGTTCAAATTTAATTAAAATTAAAATCGATTTAAAATTAAATGTTAATTTTAATTTTCGATTAAGTCTTATAATTAATTAAAAGTTATTTAATTATTTGACGTGATAAAATAAAGACGCATGAGTAGTTAAAATTAGAATTTAATCTTTTCATAAGATAAAATTGTATGGATTAGATGTGTAGATATAATGTGATTATATGGACCCCGATTGATCATGAACTCGACCAATAGGATAGATGAGAATGTTTTCTTTATGTTGGTTTTGAAAAATTGTCCTAGGCCGTTATGAAGAACGTGACCTAGTTTACTTTTTGCAATTATCCCATTCCCGTTAGCTCCCCCCCGTGTGCGGCGGGTGTAATTATTTATTATGTAACAAGAATGGAGCAAGAAGTTGAAGACCAAGGAGAGATAAAGAACCCATTGGCGTACATCAATAAAGATCCTATTGGCGGTTGCAGATACCTTTAGTTTGTGACCCGCGGTTTTGTCAGTTTGTATTCGAAACCGCACCTAGGAAAAGTCCATGATCATACCGGTTATTTTATGCGCGGAATGTTGTGTATGTTTTACTTTATATGATATAGTAGTAATATGCACATAGTAGATGAGACCATAATTAAACCAAATTAATTAAGTGAATTAATTTAAAATTATTCCCACGTCAAAAATCAAGTCGGAACTGCCTCCCCATATTATAACGACGGTGAAGAGCCCTTGTTCGGACCCAACTCACCGACCAAAGCGGGGTTGACTCTACCTCGGGTATATCGTCGTTATCGAGATATGATCGAAAGAGATCTCAAGAATATTGGGGTTAAGACTCGACTAATAATTCTCTCGGCCACCAGCCAAAGCGGGGTCGTTTGGATTTTAGAGGCAAGGGTTTGGCTATTTTCATAAGATGAAATATTGTCAAAGAGTTGACTGGTCAAACAACAAGAATCGTATAAGATACGATCGACAAATCGTTGTCCACCTATTTAATTATTTTCGGCCCATCAGCCAAAGCTGGGGGTCGGGGTAGTTCAATGGGATCTTGCCCACTAAAGGAATTATTTTCTTGAAAGCCAATAGGGAATAGTTGGCTAGTGGGAGTAAAAACCTTATAGAATTTTTAAGTGCAAATTTAGGGTTTTTATACATGAGCTTTTACTTATTCTATCTTTATTTATTGTTGTAGAAAATGTCAAACAAATTGAACCTTCGTTTTATCATTGAAAACAAGCTTCACGAGACAAATTTTCTCGATTGGGAAAGAAACCTCAAAATCGTTTTGAGGCACGAGAAGATTGGCTATGTCTTGGACGAGGCCCTACCGGAAAAGCCCGAGGGTTCGCTCTGAGATGTTGTCGAGAAGTACAACAAGCACTCGCTCGACAAGATCGATGCTACATGTATCATGCTTGCTTCCATGACACGAAGCGCAGAAACAACATGAGAGTCCGTGGGCGCCTACTCTATCGGGGTCCACCTGAAGGAACTTTATGCTTCTCTCCTCGTGACCGAGAGTCACGAGGTCTCGAAGGCCATGTTTAGTTGTAAGATGGCGCCTGGGGATCGCTTTGTGGGGTCACACGTGCTTAAAATGATCGGGTACATAGAGAGGCTTGGGAAGCCGGGCCACAAGTTGGAACTAGAGTTGAGTATTGACTTGATTCTCGCAATCTCTACCGATTCATTCTCATGATTCGTGATGAACTATCACATGAACAAGATAGATTGCTCCCTGCGAGTTATTGAACATGTTGGAGGCTGCTGAGGGCACTTTGTGGGGAAGGAAAGCAAGTGTTCTTTGGTCACTTGAGCAAGGGCAAGGCAAAAGCCCGAGAAGAAGTCCAAGAAGGCGAAGGTGCACCTAAGCCAACGGCTAAGATAGCGAAAGACAAATCCAAGGATGCTTGCTTCCATTGCGGTGAGACCGGAAATTGGAGGAGAAACTGCAAAGGCTTCTTGAGTACCAAGAAGAAGCATTCCGATGCTTCGACTTCAGGTATATTTATGATTGAGATCAATATTGCTTCTTCTAAGTCTAACCACTGGGTATTGGATACTGGTTGTGGTTCTCATATTTGTACGAATATGCAGGCACTAAGAAGAACTAGAGATCTGAGGAAAGGAGAGGTGGACCTACGCGTTGGAAATGGAGCAAGTGTTGCTGCGCTGGCCGTAGGAGTTTATTTTCTTTCATTTCCCAGTGGGCTAGTACTAGAACTCAATAACTGTTATTTTATTCCTGCTCTTACGAAGAGCATTATTTCTATTTCTGCATTAGATGTTGATGGTTTTTCATTTACGTTTGAGAATAAATGTTGTTCTTTTTCACGTAATGGAATCTTTTATGGTACTGGCATACTTAGCAATGGTCTCTACATATTAGATATGAATGTTGACGTACTTAATATAAATGACAAGAAAGCTAAAACAAATGACTTGAATGAATCCTACTTATGGCATTGTAGACTTGGCCATATAAATAAGAATCGCATCTCCAAACTCCATAAAGATGGAATGTTGGATCAATTCGATTACGAATCGTTTGACGTATGCGAAGCTTGTTTACTTGGCAAGATGACAAAGTCACCTTTTAGTGGCAAAGGGATAAGATCCAATGCATTGCTTGAGCTCATACATACTGATGTGTGTGGCCCAATGTCGATTCAAGCCAAAGGAGGATACTCTTATTTTATCACTTTCACTGATGACCATTCTCGCTATGGTTATATATACTTAATGAAGTATAAGTCTGAGGCCTTTGAAAAGTTCAAGGAATTCAGAAGTGAAGTGGAGAAACAATTGGGTAAAGAAATCAAAACACCTCGATCCGATTGAGGTGGAGAATACCTAGATGGAGAGTTTCAAGACTATTTGAAGGAGAATGGGATTCTACCTGAATGGACCCCACCCAGGACGCCACAAATGAATGGCGTATCTGAGAGGAGGAACCGCACCTTATTAGACATGGCGCGATCCATGATTAGCTATGCAGTTCTCCCAAAATCGTTTTGGGGTTATGCTCTAGAAACCGCATACTATACACTGAACCGAGTTCCATCAAAGACGGTTGACTCTACGCCATACGAGGTATGGACCAAGATAAAACCGAGCCTAGGTCATCTAAAACCTTGGGGTTGTCCGACTTACGTGAAGCGGATGATGCCTGACAAATTAGAGCCCAAGTGTGACAAATGTCAATTTGTGGGATATCTAGAAACCAAAGGGTACCAATTTTACCATCACGAGGAACAAAGGTGTTTGTTGCCGGGATCGGCCACTTTCTAGAGAAAGAGTTTATTCGGATAGGGTCGGTGGGAGTAAAATTGATCTTGAAGAAATTCGAGAACCACTTACGGATAATGATCGATTGATGGAAGTTGAGGACTTGCCACACGCAAATGTGACACCGGCCTCTACCGTGGACACACTAGCACCTCACAGATCCACGAGAGGAACGCCGTGAACACGAAGGTATCTTGGCGTGTATCTCATGGAAGATGAGGACCCTAGAACTTATGAGGAAGTGCTATTAAGGCATGATAAAGAGAAATGGCTGGAAGCCATGAATTCTGAAATGGAATCCATGAAAGACAACCAAGTTTGGAACTTAGTTGATCCACCTGAGGGAATAGTTCCCATAGGGTGTAAATGGGTCTTTAAGAGAAAGACCGACATGGACGGTAACGTGACTACCTACATGGCTAGGTTAGTGGCAAAAGGTTATAGCGAGAGACAAGGAGTTGACTATGACAAAACCTTTCGCCGCTTTGTTGCCATGTTAAAATCCATTAGAATTTCGCGCCGCTTATTGCAGCATACCATGATTACGAAATCTGGCAGATGGATGTGAAAACAACTTTCCTTAACGGGAACCTGTCTGAGGAAGTGTATATGACACAGCCTGAGGGTTTCACAACCAATGACGCCAGGATGGTGTGTAAACTGCAAAGATCCATTTATGGATTAAAGCAAGCTTCTCGGAGTTGGAATCTTCACTTTGATGAGATAATCAAACAGTTTGATTTCATCAAGAACGAAGATGAGCCTTGTGTTTACAAAAAGGTTAGTAGGAGTGCCATTGTGTTCTTAGTGCTTTATGTAAATGACATATTGCTCATAGGGAATGATGTGCCTATGTTACAATCAGTCAAAGCTTGGTTATCCAAGAACTTCTCAATGAAGGACTCGGGTGATGCCACCTATATTCTAGGAATAAAGATCTATAGAGATAGATCTAAAAGGTTGCTTGGTCTATCACAGTCCACCTACATAGACAAGATGCTGAAGAGATTCAGCATGAAGCAGTCCAAGAAAGGATTGCTGCCCATGTCACATGGGGTCTACCTGTCAAAGGGAATGAGTCCTAAGACAGAGGAGGAAAGGGCAAAAATGAGTAAGGTCCCTTATGCTTCGGCAATCGGGTCTATCATGTATGCCATGCTATGCACAAGACCAGATGTCTCGTACCCTCTTAATATGACTAGTAAGTACCAGTCCAATCCAGGTGAAGGTCACTGGATTGCTGTCAAGAATATCCTTAAGTACATGAGACGTACTAAGGATATGTTCCTGGTTTTCGGGAACGATGATTTAGTATTACGAGGTTACACAGATGCCAGTTTCCAAACTGACAAGGACGACTTCAAGTCGCAATTTGGATTTGTTTTCACGCTTAATGGTGGAGCAGTGAGCTGGAAGAGTTCCAAGCATGAGACTACTGTGGACTCTACAACGGAAGCCGAATACATAGCGACCTCGAGGCGGCAAAGGAAAAGTTGTTTGGATGAAGAAGTTCATTCATCGAACTTGGTGTGGTTCCTCCATTGAAGGTCCAGTACCTGCATCTTTGTGATAATAATGGAGCGATATCTCGATCCTAAGGAAACAAGGTCTCATCGAAGTCCAAACATGTGCTACTGGCGCTATCACTTGATTAAAGAGATAGTAGATAGAGGAGATGTAAAGATAGAGAAAGTCCACACGGATGATAACATAGGTGATCCGTTAACCAAGGCATTTTCTCAAGCTAAGCATGAGAAACATGTTCACTTGCTTGCGGGCTTAGGCATATGGGTGATTGGCTTTAGGCCAAGTGGGAGATTGTTGGAAAGGTTTCTAAACCCAATCGGGTTGGACCGGATCCGACCGGGTCGGGTCATTTCTGATCTATTTAGTTCATGTAATAACTTTATTACGATTAATAAAGCACTTATGTTATTATATATTGTTTATCTTCATATTGTTTGTTGTATATATATAGTAACGCCCTAGTATCAATCAATCATGATAGAGAAACCATGATAGTGATTATGGTTGATGAGATCTCTAATCACTATAACAAGGTTGGTACTTAAATGTCTCTAGTCTTATGTATTATCAAATGGGACATTGATAGTATAATCAGACTAGCACGTATTGGATGTCTTCTATCTTTTAGAAGGTAGGGATAGATCTCGTCTATCGAAGTGTAGAGACACTTGGGGGTACGTGGGCGTGTATTATAGAATCGCGACGTTAGGTGACCCCACTTACATTAAGTGTCACACTATGTGGCGGTTGTGTAATTATCTTTTTGACCGGAGTCTTCATGGCATCACGGTGTGTATTGTCATGCTTTGACACTATTGAGATTTCTCCAAACCATGGGGCGATCATACGGTAGTGATTGGGTATGATATTGAAGCATGCGGAGTATACATGATTGGTCGTCCGGGAATCGCGTATCCTATGATTGGGATCGAATATCCGAAATGGCCTTCTTATAAGGAATGTCTAGCTCTCGAGAATCTTTGCAAAGTGGGAGTAAATGTGTTATCGAGAGAGCATGATATCCAGATTATAAGATACGATCGTTAATGTATTGTGATCGAGATACGATCGTGTGGATATTGTCTGATGATAGGATTGTAAGTTACACGGTAAATCGCTAGATGAAAGGTAGTAGTCATTGCTTTTGACTCTTCCGATGATTGGGGGTCACGGTGTGTTGCTAGACGCTATCCCGTGATCGTTAGGTGTGAAGGGCATTTTAGTAAATTGCACTTTGTGTCTACGGCCAACATATTCGGAAGCCTATCGGGTCACACACATATGAACATCGAGTCGGATTAAAATGCGGTTATAGTTGATATCCAAATAAGGAAAGTTTATCTCTAGACTATAAAGGTTATAGTGGTAAAATTAATATGGTGGTATTTATTTATTATGAATAAATAAAATACAAGATATTAATTATATATAAATTAGATTAATTAAAGAATATTCCGGAAGCCAATTTATTGGCATATGGGGCGCCACTTTTGAGTGTATAAGATACACTTGGATTGTGCACTTTAATTAATAAGATTGCCATAATATTAATATAAGATATTAATTGATTTTGAAAAATAGATTTATGGTAATAAGATAATTATAATCAATATATGATATTGGTAAAATAAATTATAATTAAAGAGATAAATCAATCTAGTTGATTTTCCTTATTTTATTGGGAAAATGTTTTCTTCTCCTACACACCATTGGGGCGCCACCTTCTACTATATATAGGAGGTGGGTGTCAAGCTCTTTTGTAAAACACAATTGCAAGAGTTCATAATTCTTGTGTAAAATAGAGAGCCTTCCATAGTGAGTTTGTGAGGAAGAAAAGGTCGGTCTAGCGACCGGAGTTTTTCCGATAGCAATCCAAGGAGGATTCGGCGAGGGGTTCGTGTGGATTAGCGATAGAGGCCGGACGCGTGGACGGCTTGTGCATTGAACTACTCTCCGTTGGCGGTCAAAGCGACGATCTTATAGATCATCTAAGGTATAACCGTCAAACTACTTAACGTGTTTATTACATTAAAGCGAAGAAACGATCTAGAAAAGGAAATCAAATTTTAAATTCACTGCGTTAAACTAGTGATTTCCTAACACTTGTACCGGATGCATTCGTCAATGCCGGATGTACTGCACTGATTCTCCTCTTCTTGAGACTTGATTGAGTTGAGAGCAGATGTGATCAACAAATTCAGACTTGATCACCATACAAGATGTGATTACCAGATTCAGATGTAACCACCTCAGTTGAGAACACTCAGCTGAGTTCTTCAGATTCAACTTCAACCAAACAGATTGCAGATTTAGATTCAGATTATGAGCTGACCAGATGTGAACAAAACATAAATAAGGTTAGACTCCTCCAGATGAGACTTAACTCCAGATGAGAACTCCACCTCAGACATGTTCACCAGATACTAAGCAGACTTAACTCTGTTGAGACTTCCAGACACAGATGTAGAACCACTACAGACATGTTCAACAGATTCGACAGATGCCACCCTGCTGACAGATGGAATCATCTGACTTTTATCAGCAGACTTCCCAGACTTGAACATTCCACTCTACTCAGCTGACTTTCACTCAGCTGATACTGGATCAGCAGACCTTCACCCTGCTGACCCCAGATTTTTCAGCTCTTGATTCTTCAGGTTCAGATGCACAACTAAGTGCCAGATTAGTGTTGACTATTCTCACAGAGTTTCGCAGACTCGGTGAGTATGGACTGAAGTTCCACCCGCTTGTCAACACCCTAGATTGATTCGGACTGATTTGCATTAGGGTCTTTGGAATCACCCTTCTTGAATGTCTTCTTTTCAGTTTTTCCATTCCCTTTGCAACTGCTACTAGCAATTAAACCAAACAACTGATTATGCATGCACTGTACTGCTTGAATTATGCCTTAGCTCTTGATTATGGAGAGATGCCCTAACATCCTCCAATGACACTTTGTCTCTCCCAACAATAAAAGACTGCACAAAATTCTCATATGATGCTGGCAGTGATACCAACAAAATTAAATTTGCATCCTCATCTTCGATCTTAACACCAATACTCCTTAAATCAAGCAATATTGTGTTCGGCTTTTCCGGATGATCTACGAGAGGCATTCCTTCATGCATCTTTAAACTAAAGCAGACGTTGCTTCATCAAACAACTTGTTGGTCAACGACTTTGTCATATCTGAGACACTCTCAAGCTTCAGCCACGCCACACGGGCTTTCTTTGAATCCTCTTCGAAACTTCAGTGATAACATCATCAGACAAGCACAACAAAATCATTGAATGTGCTTTCTCCTCTAGATCGGCCATCTCAGCGTTTCCGGCATCCACCGCCTTTGACAACGGAGCCCAGAGCCCCAGTTTCTTCAACAGAGCACGCATCTTGATTTGCCACAGATTGAAATTGTTCCTTCCTGTGAATTTATCAATCTCAACATTTAACCCAGACATCTTGATCTTGCCAAAGAACAGAACTTTTATCACAGAATCCTAGCACCGGTAAAGGTCTTGGTGAAGATAAAATTTTGTTCAAACGGATGATTCCTAAATAGAATCTCTGAATCCCTGATGATAACCTTGCTCCGATACCACTTGTTATGACATGACCGTCAGGGATAAAAACGGATTGCAATAATCAAGAATAAATAAGAAAGAATAAATCACATAAGAACAATAACACAGGATTTAACGTGGTTTCCGGCAATATGCTGCTGCTACTGATGTTAACTGCAAATATTCTAGGTTACTACAGACTTGTATTTATAGTCACCAAACCCTAAACCTAGCCGCCATAACTAGATACTGGTAGACTGACTAAAATACCCCAGATGTGAACTCTACTGACTTCACTAGACGTAACTTTCTTGATATTATTTGCCCTGCATATACCTGCCGACATTGCCTGCTTTGGTATACCTGGCCGATATTTGCCTTTGATATACCTGCCGACATTGCCCTTTGATATACCCGCCGACATTACTCGGTGGCTTGCCTCTTGAGAGGTCAAGTCACTATTTCTAACAGGTACCGTCCCCGCTCTTATGAGCGAGCACTCTAGCTACTGTCGGAAAGACTTCGAGTCAAGGGGCCCCGAGACCGGTGACTAGCCGTTCTCCTAGAGCAGTAAGTCTAATCCCCCTAGCCACCAGAGCTTTGACACTTTCGTGCCACGAGCGAGCGAGCGAGTGTTTGGATGGTTTTGCATCATTAAACAAAAACAATTTATAAACCCTAACCTATATGCAAAACTAACTCCTAACCGGCCGAATACCGGGTAATTGCTAGTAAAGCGGGATAAGTAAGGGGTCGATCCACAGGGAATTGGGTTGTTGAATCTAGTTTTATTAATTCCTTTCAATTGTTACTTATGAAAACAAATAAACGAAAGAACAAACATATAAACACATAGAACAGATAAAATAAATCTAAGCTATAACAACTAAGAAAAACATAGAAGAAAGATACATGGAATCTACCAATATACAAACCAAGTGATTTCAATCCAAGTTCATCTCATGATTTTAATTCGATATTGTGGTTTCACCTTTACACGAGATACGAACTCCTAATTCCTTAGTGAATCCGTTTCTCAAGCTATGAACTCCTAATCTCTTAGTGAATTCAATTATCGATCTCTCCTCTCTCGAATGTTGAGACCAATTTCCATACAAAACGAAGGTGTAGATTCAAGTTAACTCTCGTATTTTAGAATCTAGCAACCTAGATAATTAACCAATTAATTTGTCACGAATTAACGATTAAGGATCCTATCTTTCTATGGTGATCTAGCCTAACAACGATTCTCATCTACGTTAGACAACAATTAGCAACCAATCTCTCGATCTAGTCACACAATAGCATCATAAATCATAGAAAGATACAAAACAAATCAAAGATCACGAAAATAAACAAAGGATTGAATAAATTAAAAGATAAACTCACATAGTTTGGTACAATGGATGATCTCCATGAATCAACAAACGAAAATAAAACATCCTAATCTAACCCGGATCACCTGAGCACAAGGCTCGGGTGACCGGCCTTGGAACCCTCAGAAGTGCGGCTGCTGAGTAGTATTTGGTGTATGAAGAATTTTTGATATCTTTTAGGGTTGGGGCACATCTGCTTTTATAGAGTTGTAAGTCGGCCAGGGCTAAGTCGGCGGACGGACGCCCGTCCGAAACACCTGGATGCCCGTCCAACTGCTTTGGACGCTAGGGCCGACGCTCGTCCATACAACGCCCAAAATCTCTCATTCGATTTCTTCTCACTGGGCGCTTGATTTGATTTAATGGACGCCCGTCCATAGTGGACGGGACATGAACGAACGTCCATCATGCCTGAAAAGCCGATTTCTTCATCTTTATCCTTTCCTTCTCATCCCTATCTCTTCTCTTCATCAGAAAATCCGAATGCAACCTCTTCTAATCCTCTTTTAGCTCGAGAACATGTATCTAAAAGATAAATAAAACATACCAAAGCGTAACATAACTCCAAAATAATATAAAATCACAATTTAAGCACATAATTCGTTACGTTTTGCAATTTAACTATTGAAAACACCACTTGCTCAATATTTCAATTATAAAGCTCGATTTCTATGAAAAACATCCACATATGGGGGAAATTGATATAAAACATATCGTTAAAAACACTATAAATTCACCCTAAACAACACCCCCACACTTAGATTTTTGCTCGTCCCGAGCAAAACAAAACATAATCAAGACTCGAGACATATAATCATTTATGCAACCATAAAGCATATTCAATAGTTTAGAGGTTCACTCAAGTGTGTGTGCATAGCCATAATAAATTTCCACTAAATCCACACTTGAAATTGATTCAAGCAAAACTAGCCAACATCCCATTTAGATCAGAAATATAAAAACGATTATAACATGCACCTCAAAAAACATACATATTCGAAAAATAATAAGGAGTATTTAAAATATTTCCGACATACTTAGAGGATAATCCCTACAACATATCTTTCAGTTTATCTTGAGGATAGTCTCGAAGATAACTACGGTTTTCACCCATCTTTTCACATTGCCATGCTCTAATTTTCTTAAAGTCCACTTCACTACACACTTATCGCATATGCCCTCATTCCCAAAGCAATAGGACATTTCGTGATAACACCCTATTGGACTACTATCATCAGCGATCGGGAGCTATTAAGCCTCATAGTGGTATAGGACATTTCGTGATAATGCCCTACCGCACTCGAATCATCGGTAGCTACATCCGACATATACATATATACATATAATTCATATTGTTCATCTTAGATTGGTATTCAAACCTTAAATTATATCCCTCCTATCACATTCAAACCTTCAGATATTCACAGTATGTCATACTTTAATTCTAAACACAAACTATTAAAATTTTCAAAATTCATATGTAAGCAAAGAATCATGCGATAATCATCAAAAATCTCTAATCAAATAGGCATAGCTTTAAAATATAGCTCATCATTTACTATGGCACGTGAAAAATAGTGTTGGGTGAGACATCTAAATTTACTAAATATGCAAAATAATGCACCAATGATATAAAAACTCAAATAAAGATATGCCTTTCCTCACTTGGGACAAAACAAACAAATTTTTTAAAATTTAGCACTTTTTCATAGAAATATAATAGTATGGCAAATGAATGTAGATACATAAAACCATTTCCCTCCCCCACACTTAGATTGCAACTTGTCCTCAAGTTGTACAGAAATAAAAATTTAGGGACTTAGCTGATTGTATTTCCAAAGCTAGCAATTCTGGAAAGACCCTCACGAAGAACCAAAATTGCTTGCATAGCCTTGGAAATGTGGAGCATCACAGATCCAAGAAAGCTTGAATAGATCGATGAGGCGTGGAGCATCACAGAAAAGCGATATCGTCGATAAAGCGCACAATAGCTATCACAAGTGTCCTGCATACTTGAGCAGTGCAAAAAGAGTCTACAGGGAAAAGGATTATACATGTAAAACACATGGAAAAGAAGTCATAGAGATTTTTTCAGATTAAGCTCATATAAAGATGGAACATATACATGGAACATTACAAAATAGTAGGCTAGGTGCAACTACATGAAAATATATTACAATGCAATCTACATGATATGCAATTCTAATAAAATAAAAAGCTGACAGGCTCAGGCTGAGCAAGTTGGGAAGACAACTCTACAGTGACTACGGCCCGTACAGAAACAAAAATAAAATAAAATAAAAGTGGTAGCATACGACAAGCCGACAGTAACTACACTCAAGAAAAATAATAGAAAAACAATGCAACTAGATGACATGCAACTAAATGATATGCATCTAAATGATATGCAAAAATAAAAGAAAGAAAACTAGCCCACTCATTTGCAACACGACATGTATATAATAAACGTCTACCAAATAATGTGATTTACGATAAACGCAGTACTATTCATTCATTACATGGTGTAGACGCGCCTTAAGACTCATCAAAGGTGATAGCATTATGGAGAACCAACAGTTAGCTATACTAAACTGATATAACTCATAAGAGGCAATGGTAGCAACGGAAAACCGACAGTAGCTACCCATATGAGTTACAAAAATAACAAGAAAGCACATAGGTCTCAAAGCTCACAAGATTCATCACAACGATATGTAGCATACGGAAACCGACATTAGCTACTAAATAACAATAAGAACAGTTATAGCATACGAGAACCGACATTAACTATAACATGCATGGATGAATCATGTAAATAAAAATTAATCAATTATTTAACATGGATCCGTAGATGGAAAGATGTACACATGCAAGTTCAGAACATCTACGTAAAAATAATTAGCCACAGAAGCTCATATGAAAGTATCCACGTCAAATACAACATTAAAAATCAAGTCAAGAAAAATTGGAACCTGAACGTGCGTTCCTTCTTTCAAACGGGCGTTCGCCTGGAATTTATGAACTGGACGGGCGTCTGGATTAAACCGGACGCTCGTCTAGTTGCCCTAAGACCTAACAGAATAGGTGCATGTTGGATGGACGGACGTCCACTCACTATGGACGCACGTCTGGTAACCACACATAGTGGCCGGGCGTTCACAGAGAGTAGACTCCCGTCTGGTCTTAGCATAAAGCACAAAACGAGACACCTGAGCAACCTCAGAAACCCTAGATATAACATCAAAAACCCTAGATACTTAAGAAACCCTAGAAATCCTTTATTTATTTATTTAAAACGTAAAACAGAAAACAATAAAAGGGGGAAAAACGTGTTGAAATCTTCTAAGCCCAAAATGGAAGGGAAAACAGTGGATTTTGACTTCGAAAACGGTGTCGAACGGCCGTAGGCGTTCACTACGTCGTCGGCGTCGGAACGAGCTTTCCGAATTGGGGTCCTGCGCGCCAAACGGACACTCGAGCCGAAAGTTATGGCCAAAATACTAACGAGTGCTAAAACGATCCCTTTTATCCAAAAGTTCGATCATTACAAAGCGTGGAGTCGGATAATTCAACCTCGGATGTCCCCGAATCAATGCAGAAACTAGGTTACAGATTAGGTTACACTTCATGTTTAACAAATCGAGTAAAAAAACTTTTTACACATTCTTAACCCTATGGTCATCGAAACACGGCAAAAATAAAAAAACCCCAATTTATTTAACACTACTTTTTATTGAAAGAAAAATAAATCGTAACAAAATAGAGAAATTAACTCAATTAGATTCAACAAAACACCGATTCCCCGGCAACGGCGCCATTTTGTTTGGATGGTTTTGCATCATTAAACAAAAACAATTTATAAACCCTAACCTATATGCAAAACTAACTCCTAACCGGCCGAATACCGGGTAATTGCTAGTAAAGCGGGATAAGTAAGGGGTCGATCCACAGGGAATTGGGTTGTTGAATCTAGTTTTATTAATTCCTTTCAATTGTTACTTATGAAAACAAATAAACGAAAGAACAAACATATAAACACATTGAACAGATAAAATAAATCTAAGCTATAACAACTAAGAAAAACATAGAAGAAAGATACATGGAATCAACCAATATACAAACCAAGTGATTTCAATCCAAGTTCATCTCATGATTTTAATTCGATATTGTGGTTTCACCTTTACACGAGATACGAACTCCTAATTCCTTAGTTAATCCTTTTCTCAAGCTATGAACTCCTAATCTCTTAGTGAATTCAATTATCGATCTCTCCTCTCTCGAATGTTGAGACCAATTTCCATACAAAATGAAGGTGTAGATTCAAGTTAACTCTCGTATTTTAGAATCTAGCAACCTAGATAATTAACCAATTAATTTGTCACGAATTAACGATTAAGGATCCTATCTTTCTATGGTGATCTAGCCTAACAACGATTCTCATCTACGTTAGACAACAATTAGCAACCAATCTCTCGATCTAGTCACACAATAGCATCATAAATCATAGAAAGATACAAAACAAATCAAAGATCACGAAAATAAACAAAAGGATTGAATAAATTAAAAGATAAACTCACATAGTTTGGTACAATGGATGATCTCCATGAATCAACAAACAAAAATAAAACATCATAATCTAACCCGGATCACCCGAGCACAAGGCTCGGGTGACTGGCCTTGGAACCCTCAGAAGTGCGGCTGCTGAGTAGTATTTGGTGTATGAAGAATTTTTGATATCTTTTAGGGTTGGGGCGCAGCTGCTTTTATAGAGTTTTAAGTCGGCCAGGGCTAAGTCGGCGGACGGACGCCCGTCCAAACACTGGACGCCCGCCCAACCGCTTTGACGCTAGTAGGCGACGCTTCGTCCATACAACGCCCAAACTCTTCATTACGATTTCTTCTCACGGATGCCGATTTGATTTAATGGACGCCCGTCCATAGTGGACGGGACATTTGCTGCTTAAAAGGTAAGAGGCTCTTCCTACAATTCCAATTATTATTATTGAGGTTTAGATCAAGATTTTTGATGCGTAGATGCAAGAAAGTTGTGCTTTTTCGTTGATCAAAGGATCATAGACGTTTAGATATGTTGTCTACGTTTTACTGTGCTGAAAACGAGGTCAATTAGGTTAGAAGCTTATTGTAAATCGAGTTGTGAATATTTTAGCATTTTGGGAAAACCCGGTCGGACGGGCGTCTGACTAAGCGTGCACGGGCGTCTGAGACCTAATAACTTTCGGACGGGCGTCTGCATTAAGCGACGGGCGTTTGAGGTCGATTTTGATTCGAGATGTAGCTTTTTTGATGATGCGAGTCCGAGGTTAGTGGACGGGCGTCTGATTACGGACGGGCGTCCATAAGGTTTCAAACGGGCGTTTGGCCTGTTTTATCTTGTTTTCACTACTCTAGCATTTTAGCGTGGTTTTTGGCCTCATAATCGTGTTTTCACTGTTTTAAACCCTTAATCATGATATGTTAAAATTAATCAAATATGAACAAGCTTCGATTGAACTTCCGATTCGTTCAGTTAATACACCGAATGTACTCTTAAAGGAAGTTGAAGTTCGGATCCGTCGGAAGGGCATGAAAGGGCTTGTGCTTTGATGAACTAGGGTTCATCATTGTCTGTGTAATTGATGGGATGTGATGTCTAGTTGTCTAAGTGAGGGAGTAGAGCTGATAAGGTGAGTATTATTCTGAAAACACTTAGGTGACTAGTTAATTCACATTAATAATTACATAAGTGTAGTAAAAGCTTGTTGGAAAGGTGTCCTAAACCCAATCGGGTTGGACCGGATCCGACCGGGTCGGGTCATTTACAGTCTATTTAGTTCATGTAATAACTTTATTATGATTAATAAAAGCACTTATGTTTTTATATATTGTTTATCTTCATATTGTTTGTTGCATATATATATAGTAACGTCCCTAGTATCAATCTGTGATAGAGAAACCATGATAGTGATTATGGTTGATGAGATCTCTAATCACTATAACAAGGTTGGTACTTAAATGTCTCTGGTCTTATATATTGTCAAATGGGACATTGATAGTATAATCAGACTAGCACGTATTGGATGTCTTCTATCTTTTAGAAGGTAGGGATAGATCTCGTCTATCGAAGTGTAGAGACACTTGGACTGTACGTGGACGTGTATTAGAGATCGCGACGTTAGGATCGACCCACTTACATTAAGTGTCACACTATGTGGCGGTTGTGTAATTATCCTTTTGACCGGAGTCTTCATGGCATCACGGTGTGGATTGTCATGCTTTGACACTATTGAGATTTCTCCTAACCACGGAGCGATCATGCGGTAGTGATTGGGTGTGATATTGAAGCATGCGGAGTATACATGATTGGTCGTCCGGGAATCGCGTATCCTATGATTAGGATCGAATATCCGAAATGGCCTTCTTATAAGGAATGTCTAGCTCTCGAGAATCTTTGCAAAGTGGGAGTAAATGTGTTATTCCGAGAGAGCATGATATCAGATTATAAGATACGATCGTCAATGTATTGACACTCGAGATACGATCGTATGGATATTATTACAAATGTAGGATTGTAACTTACACGGTAATCGCTTCACATGAAGGTAGTAGTCATTGCTTTTGACTCTTCCGATGATTGGGGGTCACGGTGTGTTGCTAGGACGCTATCCCGTGATTGTTAGGTATGAAGGGCATTTTAGTAAATTGCTCTTTGTGTCTACGGCCAACATATTCGGAAGCCTATCGGGTCACACACATATGAACATCGAGTCGGATTAAAATGCGGTTATAGTTGATAACCAAATAGGGAAAGTTTATCTCTAGACTATAAAGGTTATAGTGGTAAATTAATATGGTGGTATTTATTTATTATGAATAAATTAAATACAAGATATTAATTATATATAAATTATATTAATTAAAGAATATTCCGGAAGCCAATTAATTGGCATATGGGGCGCCACTTTTGAGTGTATAAGATACACTTGGATTGTGCACTTTAATTAATGAAGATTGCCATAATATTAATATAGGTTATTAATTGATTTTGGAAAAATAGATTTATGGTAATAAGATAATTATAATCAATATATGATATTGACAAAATAAGTTATAATTAAAGAGATAAATCAATCTAGTTGATTTTCCTTATTTTATTGGAAAAAGGTTTTCTTCTCCTCCACACCATATGGGGCGCCCCAACCACTATATATAGGAGGTGGGTGTCAAGCTCTTTTGTACATCACAATTGCAAGAGTTCATAATTCTTGTGTAAAATAGAGAGCCTTCCATAGTGAGTTTGTGAGGAAGAAAAGGTCGATCTAGCGGCGGAGTTTTTCCGATAGCAATCAGGAGGATTCCGGCAAGGGGTTCGTGTGGATTAGCGATAGAGGCCGGACACGTGGGCGGCTTGCGCGATTGAACTACTCTCCGTTGGCGGTCAAAGCGACGATCTTATAGGTCATCTGAGGTATAACCGTCAAACTACTTATCGTGTTTATTGCATTAAATGAAGAACGATCTAGAAAAGGAAATCAAAATTTTAAATTCCGCTGCGTTAAACTAGTGATTTCCTAACAGTGGTATCAGAGAAAGGTTTCGAGCTTAAGCAATAAGCATAATTTAATTGCGTAGTATTTAATCGATAGATGCAAGATTTAAATCACGAAACGTTGAAACAAAAAAAAATAGGGTTCATGGGGGGTCGGCCGATCGGCGCGCCCCTCTCAAGGGCGGCGGCGGGCGGTAACCCTAGGGTTGCCATCCGTCGGCTCTACTCTTCCAATGGGGGAGATCAACCCTTTTCGTTTTGTGATATTTTATTGTGCATAGATATCTCGTTTGTTTAGTTGTGTCATATGGCCAACCAATGGTTCAAATAGTTTGGACCATTGGGAAACCATATGGCATGTTGGCCTTTCCAAATTTTGATTTGGAATAGCTCAAGCCCTTTCAAATATTTGATTTGTAAAAGGCTGAGCTCAAGCCACTTCCAAAATTTTGATTTTGGAAAGTGCGTGAGCCTAAAACAAAATAAATTGGCCTTTCCAAATATTTGATTTGGAATGAGCTCAAGCCCCTTTTCAAATATTTGATTTGTAAAAGGCGCAGCACAAGCCACTTCAAATTTTGATTTTGGAAAGTGGCAGCCTAAACCAAAATAATTTGGCCTTTCCAAATATTTGATTTGGAATAGGCTCAGCCCTTTCAAATTTTTGATTTGTAAAGGCGCAAGCTAGCCAAGCCACTTCCAAAATTTTGATTTTGAAAAGTGGTTTGGAATAGGCTGCAGCCCTTTTCAAATATTTGATTTGTAAAAGGCTAGGCTGGAAACTTTCAAAATTTTGATTTTGAAAAGTGTAGCGCAAGCTAAATTTAGTTTTGGAAAGGAAACAAATAGGAGACTTTATAATTTTAATTCTATATTTTGAATAGTTCAAATTTAATTAAAATTGGAATCGATTTAAAATTAAATGTTAATTTTAATTTTCGATTAAGTCATATAATTAATTAAAAGTTATTTAATTATTTGACGTGATAAAATAAGATGCATGAGTAGTAGTAGTTAAAATTAGAATTTAATCTTTTTCATAAGATAAAATTGTATGGATTAGAAGTGTAGATATAATGTGATTATATGGACCCGATTGATCATGGACTCACCAATAGGATAGATGAGAATGTTTTCTTTATGTTGGTTTTTGAAAAAAATTGTCCTAGGCCGTTATGAAGAACGTGACCTAGTTTACTTTTGCAATTATCCCATTCCGTTAGCTCTCCCCGTGTGCATGGGTGTAATTATTTATTATGTAACAAGAATGAAGCAATAAGTTGAAGACCAAGGAGAGATAAAGAACCCATTTGGCGACAAAGAATAAAGATCCTATTGGCGGTTGCAGATATACCTTAGTTTGTGACCAGCGGTTTTAAATCGGTTTGTATTCAAACCGCACTCTAGGAAAAGTCCATGATCATACCGGTTATTTTATGCGCGGAATGTTGTGTATGTTTTACTTTATATGATATCGTAGCAATATGCACATAGTAGATGAGACCATAATTAAATCAAATTAATTAAGTGAATTAATTTAAAATTATTCCCACGCCAAAAATCGAGCCAAAATTGTCTCCCAATATTATAATGACGGTGAAGAGCCTTTGTTCGGATCAAGCGATCGGCCCACGTCGGGAGTTGACCTACCACGGGTATATCGTCATTATTGAGATATGATCGCTATGAGATCTCATGAATATTTGGGTTACGACTCGACTAAGAATCTTGCGGTGATTGGCCCACGTCAGGACCGTTTGATTTTAGAGACAAGGGGTGGCTATCACATAGAGATGTGAATTGTCAAAGAGTTGACTAGTCAACCAATGGGAATCGAATAAGATTCGATTGGTAATTAGTACCCACCTTGAAATTGACCCGATCGATCGCCCACATCGGGATCGAGTCAACTAGATAGGATTCCATCCACTAAAGAATTGTTTAAATTCTTGAAAGCCAATTGGGAATAGTTGGCTAGTGGGAGTAAAACCTTATAAAATTTTTAAGTGCAAATTTAGGGTTTTTTATACATGAGCTTTTACTTATTCTATCTTTATTTATTGTTGTAGAAAATGTCAAACAAATTGAACCTTCGTTTTATCATCGAAAACAAGCTTGACGAAACTAATTTTCTCGATTGGGAAAGAAACCTCAAAATCGTTTTGAGGCACGGAGAAGATTGGCTATGTCTTGGACGAGGCCCTACCGGAAAAAGCCGAGGGTTCTGGCCGCAGATGTTGTCGAGAAGTACAACAAGCACTTTGTTTCGACAAGATCGATGCTACATGCATCATGCTTGCTTTCTATGACACCGGGCTCGCAGAAGCAAAGCATGAGTCTATGGGCGCCTACTCTATCATGGTCCACTGAAGGAACTTTATGCTTCTCGGTCTCGAACTAAGAGTACGAGGTCTCGAAGGCCCTGTTTAGTTGTAAGATGGCATCCGGGATCTTTGTGGGGTCACACGTGCTTAAAATGATCGGGTACATAGAGAGGCTTGGGAAGTGGGCCACAAGTTGGAGCGAGTTGAGTATTGACTTGATTCTCGCAATCTCTACCGATTCATTCTCATGATTTGTGATGAACTATCACATGAACAATATAGATTGCTCCCTGCGGAGTTATTGAACATCTTTCAAGAGGCTACGAGGGCACTTTGTGGGAAGGAAAGCAAGTGTTCTTTGGTCACTTCAAGCAAGGGCAAGGCAAAAGCCCGAAAAAGTCCAAGAAGGCGAAAGGTGCACCTAAGCCAACGCCTAAGATAGCAAAAGACAAATCCAAGGATGCTTGCTACCATTGCGGTGAGACCGGACATTGGAGGAGAAATTGCAAAGGCTTGAGTGCCAAGAAGAAGCATTCGATGCTTCGACTTGTGTATATTTATGATTGAGATCAACATTACTTCTTCTAAGTCTAACCTTTGGGTATTAGATCACTGGTTGTGGTTCTCATATTTGTACGAATATGCACAGGCACTAAGAAGAACTAGAGATCTGAGGAAAGGAGAGGTGGACCTACGCGTCGGAAATGGAGCAAGTGTTGCTGCGCTGGCCGTAGGAGTTTATTTTCTTTCATTGCCCAGTGGGCTTGTACTAGAACTTAATAACTGTTATTTTGTTCCTGCTCTTACGAAGAGCATTATTTCTATTTCTGCATTAGATGTTGATGGATTTTCTTTTACGTTTGAGAATAAATGTTGTTCTTTTTCACGTGATGGAATCTTTTATGGTACTGGCATACTTAGCAATGGTCTCTACATATTAGATATGAATGTTGACATACTTAATATAAATAACAAGAAAGCCAAAACAAATGACTTGAATGAATCCTACTTATGACATTGTAGACTTGGCCATATAAATAAGAATCGCATTTCCAAACTCCATAAAGATGGAATGCTAGATCAATTCGATTATGAATCTTTTGATACATGCGAGGCTTGTTTACTTGGCAAGATGACAAAGTCACCTTTTAGTGGCAAAGGGATAAGATCCAATGAATTGCTTGAGCTCATACATACTGATGTATGTGGCCCAATGTCAATCCAGGCCAAAGGAGGATACTCTTATTTTATCACTTTCACTGATGACCATTCTCGATATGTTTATATATACTTAATGAAGTATAAATCTGAAGCCTTTGAAAAGTTCAAGGAGTTCAGAAGTGAAGTGGAAAATCAACTAGGTAAAGAAATCAAAACACTTGATCCGATCGAGGCGGAGAATACCTAGATGGAGAGTTTCAAGATTATTTGAAGGAGAATGGGATTCTACTGAATGGACCCCTCCTGGGACGCCACAGATGAATGGCGTCTTCGAGAGGAGGAACCACACCTTGTTAGACATGGTGCGATCCATGATGAGCTATGCGCTTCTTCCAAAATCATTTTGGGGGTATGCTCTAGAAACCGCATCCTATACAATCGAACCGAGTTCCATCAAAGACGGTTGATTCTACACCATACGAGGTATGGGCCAAGAAGAAACCAAATCTGGCATATCTTAAACCTTGGGGTTGTCCAACTTATGTGAAGCGGATGATGCCCGACAAATTAGAGGCCCAGATCCGACAAATGTCTATTTGTGGGATATCCTAGAGAAACTAGAGGATACCAATTTTACCATCCTGAGGAACAAAAGGTGTTTGTTGCCAGGACTGGCCACTTTCTAGAAAAAGAGTTTATTCTGGATAGGGTCAGTGGGAGTAAAATTGATCTTGAAGAAATTCGAGAACCACTTACGGATAACAGTCCGTTGATGGAAGTAGAGGAGGCACCGCATGCGGATGTGGGGCCACCTCACCGTAGACACACCGGCACCTCGAAGATCCACTGAGGAACGCCGTGAACTCCGAAGGTCCATGGGCGTGTATCTCATGGAAGATGAGGACCCTAGAACTTATGAGGAAGTGCTATTAAGGCATGACAAAGAGAAATGGTGGAAGCCATGAATTACGAAATGGAATCCATGAAAGACAACCAAGTTTGGAACTTAGTTGATCCACCTGAGGGAATAGTTCCCATAGGGTGTAAATGGGTCTTTAAGAGAAAGACCGACATGGACGGTAACGTGACTACCTACAAGGCTAGGTTAGTGGCAAAGGGTTATAAGCAAAGACAAGGAGTTGACTATGATGAAACCTTTTCGCCTGTTGCCATGTTAAAATCCATTAGAATTTTGCTCGCTATTGCAGCATATCATGATTACGAAATCTGGCAGATGGATGTGAAAACAGCTTTCCTTAACGGGAACCTGTCTGAGGAAGTGTATATGACACAGCCTGAGGGTTTCACAACCAATGACGCTGGGATGGTATGTAAACTGCAAAGATCCATTTATGGATTAAAGCAAGCTTCTCGGAGTTGGAATCTTCGCTTTGATGAGATAATCAAACAGTTTGATTTCATCAAGAACGAAGATGAGCCTTGTGTTTACAAGAAGGTTAGTGGGAGTGCCATTGTGTTCCTAGTGCTTTATGTAGACGACATATTGCTCATAGGGAATGATGTGCCTATGTTACAATCAGTCAAAGCTTGGTTATCCAAGAACTTCTCAATGAAGGACTTGGGTGATGCAGCCTATATTCTAGGAATAAAGATCTATAGAGATAGATCTAAAAGGTTGCTTGGTGCTGTCGTAATCCACCTATATAGACAATATCTTTGAAGAGATTCGAGCATGGAGCGATCCAAGAAAAGGCTGCTACCCATGTCACATGGGGTACACTGTCGAAGGAATGAGTCCCAAGACAGAGAGGAGGAAAGGGCACAAATGAGTAAGGTCTCTTATGCTTCGGCAATCGGGTCTATCATGTATGCCATGTTATGCACAAGACCAGATGTCTCGTACCCTCTTAGTATGACTAGTAGGTACCAGTCCAATCCAGGTGAGGGTCACTGGATTGCTGTTAAGAATATCCTCAAGTACTTGAGACGTACTAGGGATATGTTCCTGGTTTTCGGAACGATGATTTAGTATTACGAGGTTACACAGATGCCGTTTCCAAAGCGACAAGGATGACTTTAAGTCACAATCTGGATTTGTTTTCACGCAGCACGGCGGAGCAAAGTGGTGGAAGAGTTCAAGCGAGGAGACTACTGCGGACTCTACAATAGAAGCCGAATACAAAGCGACCTCGGAGGCGGCAAAGGAAAGTTGTTTGGATGAAGAAGTTCACATCGAACTTGGTGTGGTTCCCTCCATTTGAAGGTCCAGTGCCTGCATCTTTGTGATAATAATGGAGCGATATCTCGATCAAAGGAACCAAGGTCTCATGAAGTCCAAACATGTGCTACTGGCGCTATCACTTGATTAGAGAGATAGTAGATAGAGGAGATGTAAAGATAGAGAAAGTCCACACGGATGATAACATAGGTGATCCGTTAACAAGGCATTGTCTCAAGCTAAGCATGAGAAACATGTTCACTTGCACGGGCTTAGGCATATGGGTGATTGGCTTTAGGCCAAGTGGGAGATTGTTGGAGAGGTGTCCTAAACCCAATCGGGTTGGACCGGATCCGACCGGTCGGGTCATTTCTGATCTATTTAGTTCATGTAATAACTTTATTATGATTAATAAAAGCACTTATGTTATTATATATTGTTTATCTTCATATTGTTTGTTGCATATATATATAGTAACGTCCCTAGTATCAATCTGTGATAGAGAAACCATGATAGTGATTGTGGTTGATGAGATCTCTAATCACTATAACAAGGTTGGTACTTAAATGTCTACGGTCTTATATATTGTCAAATGGGACATTGATAGTATAATCGAGACTAGCACGTATTGGATGTCTTCTATCTTTTTTAGAAGGTAGGGATAGATCTCGTCTATCGAAGTGTAGAGACACTTGACCGTGCGTGGGCGTGTATTAGAGAATGCGTCGTTAGGATGACCCACTTACATTAAGTGTCACACTATGTGGCGGTTGTGTAATTATCCTTTGACCGAGTCTTCATGGCATCACGGTGTGGATTGTCATGCTTTGACACTATTGAAATTTCTCCTAACCACGGAGGCGATCATGCGGTAGTGATTGGGTGTGATATTGAAGCATCGGAGAGTATACATGATTGGTCGTCCGGGAATCGCGTATCCTATGATTAGGATCGAATATCCGAAATGGCCTTCTTATAAGGAATGTCTAGCTCTCGAGAATCTTTGTAAAGTGGGAGTAAATGTGTTATTTCGAGAGAGCATGATATCCAGATTATAAGATACGATCGTCAATGTATTGACACTCGAGATACGATCGTATGGATATTATTACAGCGGTAGGATTGTAACTTACACGGTAACTGCTTCACATGAAAGGTAGTAGTCATTGCATTTGACTCTTCCGATGATTGGGGGTCACGGTGTGTTGCTAGACGCTATCCCGTGATCGTTAGGTATGAAGGGCATTTTAGTAAATTGCTCTTTGTGTCTACGGCCAACATATTCGGAAGCCTATCGGGTCACATACATATGAACATCGAGTCGGATTAAAATGCGGTTATAGTTGATAACCAAATAAGGAAAGTTTATCTCTGGACTATAAAGGTTATAGTGGTAAATTAATATGGTGGTATTTATTTATTATGAATAAATTAAATACAAGATATTAATTATATATAAATTATATTAATTAAAGAATATTCCGGAAGCCAATTAATTGGCATATGGGGCGCCACTTTTGAGTGTATAAGATACACTTGGATTGTGCACTTTAATTAATGAAGATTGCCATAATATTAATATAGGATATTAATTGATTTTGGAAAAATAGATTTATGGTAATAAGATAATTATAATCAATATATGATATTGACAAAATAAATTATAATTAAAGAGATAAATCAATCTAGTTGATTTTCCTTATTTTATTGGAAAAAAGGTTTTCTTCTCCTCCACACCATATGGGGCGCCCCAACCACTATATATAGGAGGTGGGTGTCAAGCTCTTTTGTACATCACAATTGCAAGAGTTCATAATTCTTGTGTAAAATAGAGAGCCTTCCATAGTGAGTTTGTGAGGGAAGAAAAGGTCCGGTCTAGCAGCCGGAGTTTTTCCGATAGCAATCCAAGGAGGATTCCGGCAAGGGGTTCGTGTGGATTAGCGATAGAGGCCGGACACGTGGACGGCTTGCGCATTGAACTACTCTCCGTTGGCGGTCAAAGCGACGATCTTATAGGTCATCTGAGGTATAACCGTCAAACTACTTAACGTGTTTATTGCATTAAACGAAGAACGATCTAGAAAAGGAAATCAAAATTTTAAATTCCGCTGCGTTAAACTAGTGATTTCCTAACAAAGCTAAAACGTCATTTATTCTCGGTTAGACACTATTTCATATCGGCGATGTGATACGTTCATAAAAGGTGAACAACGCTATTGGCCTTAAACGGCTGAATGGTAGTGGAGGAAATTCATCGGACGTATACGCATACCGGGGAGACCCCGGAGCTAATCGGTGCTAATCACCATTAGTTAGCAAGTATATCTTCAGGCTGATGAACGCCATTTACAGTGTCCTTGAGTAATGATTTAACGGAGATAAGCTAAGTTAGAAACGTTTAGTCATGACGTGTTGATGGACACGAAGTGAACCCTAAATTGAGTCGGTCTCACTAAGATAATATCTTTAATAATAACCTTAATTGAATTGTAGCTTCTACTTCTTACTTTGTACAAATGTACTTACCTCAAATGCATGATTATTTATGTGTTTGGGGAGAGAAAACGAACGAGTTAGTGAAGATTTGAGGGGACTTTGATGACGACGTTTGAGGACGCGCGGAGTTGAAGACCTTGTTTATTATTCTTTTATTTACGTTTATTTCCCGATTACGGATTATTGTTGGAACTTGTAGTTTCCTTTTAGTTTTGAGATTCGTACTTTTGGATTCGTTTGGTTTCCGATGTAATAAGTATTACATTCCGTTCTATCTTTAATATTTCTATGTTTGGCTATTTGAAAAAATTACCCGAGTCTTTTAGCTTCCGTTTGCTTTAATTTGATACGACACAGTAGAGGCTTACGTGTAATATTATTTATTTAATATTATGCGTGCCGAACGTTTCGATTTCCGGATAAGGACTCGGTGTCCGGTAACGGGGCGTTACAAAACTCCATCCTCAAATTAACCCCAACATCATGCCTTACTGATGAATTTATCAAATGTTTCTTCTAATCAGTACTCATCAAAATATTAGAAGGATGAAGATAAAAAAAATGGAAAATTAGGGATAATAACACAATCTGAAATATTTTTAAGTAACAGGACATCTACATATTTTTTAGGGGGAAGGGGCCATAAGGACAAAAAAGTTAATAAATGGGTCTGGAAAGACAAAAGTAACATTTTCATGATTATAAAGGACAAAAATCACAATTGTTACTTTAAAATTGTTACTTCACGTGTTAATGTTACTTTGTGTTTCACAATTGTTACTTCATATTTACTCTATTCCACATTTGTTACTTCATATTTGTTACTTTATAATTGTTACTTTTGTCCTTATTAAATTACAGTTTCCTTCTATCCCGATTTTTTGATAATTTTGTCCTTCTGAACAAAAATCTATATTTTTTATAGGGAGAAGGACAATTGCATAATTTTATAGCGAGAAGGACAAACAAGTGAATCCCGAAAATCGGTGAATCTCCCGGTGAATCCCGAAATCGGTGAATTTGACGATGAATTCGATAGTGAATCCCGAAAATTAGTGAATTTCGACGATGAATTTTGAAAATTAGTGAATTTCGATGATGAATTTAAATCGGTGAATTTAAGCAGTGAATTTGAACACAAGTGAATTTCGATTGGTGAATAAATAGTTTTGTCCTTTATGCAAAAGTTTCAAAAACTGTCCTTCTACTCAATTGATGAAATATTTCTGTCCTTCTCCCTCATTCCCCCTAAAAAAAAATGGCTATGCAAAAGCTAGATGGGTTCCAACCCGGCAATCGTAAATATTAATGGTGATGGTATTACACAAATTTATCTTCAGGGTGTAAGGATAGAAACTTGACGACACCTCCAAAGAAATTTACAGCACCGCAAAATGCTTAATATATACGGAAGGAAGATGTTTTTTCAATGTAGAAGTCCTTGTTAATTGTTATGGCAACAGACATTTCAATGACGATGGTGTTTAGGAAACAAACAACCGAAAAAAAGGAAAGATACGGAATATAAACACCATGTTCACCATGCCGATCTGTGGGTTGAACACCTTGTTCACCATCCTTTGATATGTTGAGCTTGCGTTCTTTAGACCGAATGGCATCATCTCATAGTAGTAGAGTTTGCCAGCGGCCCTGAAGACGGTCAATTCTTTGTCGTCGTCGGCCATTTTCACTTGATGATAGCCTGAATAGGCATCTAAAAAACTCATCATTTCGAAGCCCGCGATCCCATCTACCATTATATCGATTCGTGGCAGCGCGTATGGATCCTTTGGACAAGCTTTGTTCAGGTCGGTGAAGTCCACGCACATTCGCTACTTTCCATTGTGCTTCTTTACCATCACAACATTTGCCAACCAAGTCGGGCATTGAATCTCATTGATTATACCTGCTGCCAGAAGTTTGTCAACTTCGCCCTTTATGGAGACCTCTTTCTCTGTGGGAAATTGACGCGCTCGCTGCTGGATTGGTTTGAAGTTGGGGTTGACGCTCATATAGTGTAGCGCGACCTCAGGCTCCACACCCCTCATATCAGTTACTTCCCATGCAAATGCGTCCATGTTTTCTTTTAAAATCTCGATCAGCTCCTCTCGCTCCTTTTCTGTTGATTGCGCTCCGATATTTACTTTTTGGTTGGGATATTTTTCGTTTATGACAGCCTCGGTCAATTCGTCCTCGGCTGTGAAATCTGGCTGATCCTGAACCTGTAGTGTTTCGTCCTCTATGGATTTCTCAACGATCCCTCTTACCATTGCGATCTGGCTTACATTGGTATGGAACTCCTCGATTTTTGGTTTATTAAGTCGACCCTGTTCTTGGTCATGTAGTCGAGGAAAAATCCTGGTCGGCTCATGGCGACCCCAATATCATCCCCAACGTGAAACTTTACCCTTTGGTGTGGTATGAATACCACCATTTGGAATTTCTTCATTGTCGGAATCCCCAAAATTATATTATAGTAAGAGGGTAGGTCGATGACCAAAATGATTATTACCTCTGTTCGCCAGGGCTCATAGTCGCCTAGAGTGACGCTGAGGTCGATGGTGCCTTTGACCCGCACAGTGTAGTTGGTGAAACCTTCCAACAGCTTTGCCTCTCCGAGCCCAATTTGTTTGAGACAATCAAAATAAATGATGTCGCGGCCCGCGCCGGTGTTGACCATGACTCGATTAACACCATGCTGCTCATTAATTCTGATTTTAAGGATGATCGGCACTTCCGTGACGCCTTCCACCATTGTGAGCTTGCTTTTAGTGAACATGATTCCGTTGTCTTTTTTCTCCCAAGACAATCGGCTTCTCGAAACCTCGCGTGTTGATCGCGTGTATTTGCGATTTCAGCTGATTGTTACTGGGGAGACTCCCATGAATGACTTGGACCTCTCTTTGGTAGACGTGAGGTTGTCGCCTTTTATTGGCGCCGGTATCAACATCGTGTTTATACTTGGCCGCTGGTCCTTCTCTGATCAGCCTTTCGATTTCCCTCCTCAAATTAAAACATTCATCAATAATGTGTCCGTGATCCTTGTGGTACTCACAGTACTTCGATTTGTCGTGAGTGCTAGCGTCGCCCTTCATAGGCCTGGGTCTCTCGATATGTTCGTGAATTTCGAAGAGTATCTGTGATGGTTTGGTGTTGAGTGGTATGAAATCACTTTCATTGAATTTGTATGGCGCCTTGGCCTCGCGGTCTTGGTTCACGCCCTTACCGCGCTCTTTCTTACGATCTTCCCCGCGATCATCTTTCTGCGAGTTGTGCTCGGGTCTAGATTTTGATTTTCTCGAAGGTGACGGCACTTCACTCACCCCCATCATTCTGGCACTTTCTAACATTTCCTTTAGGCCCGATCCAGGGGGCCGCAGGTTAAACTCCATTTTTATCAGACCTTTGGCTTTTCCTGTGAGGAAGCAGGTTATGATGGCGTCGTCAAGAATGTTTCTTGTCTGATCATAAACCCTGACAAACCGCTCATAGTAGTCCTTCCCTGACTCATTGTCGCCCATGCGGACCTTATAGAGATCATCTATGGTTTTCTTCGGTTTGCTTGCTGATTCGAACACCTTCACGAATTTTTCGGATAGATCCTCCCAACTTTCGACCGAACCAAAAGGAAGCCCGCTAACCCAGGAAAGGGCCATGTCCTGCATTCTTCCGACTAGTGCGATGCACCAGGTGGACTTGTTCTGGGTCTTTAGAGTGATGCGACCTTGGAACACTGTGAGCCAGTCATTCAGACAAGTGTTCCCGCTATAGTAATTGTAGAGGGATAACTGACCTTTTCCTTGTTGGTGGGTAGTGTTTCCATAATTCTTTTGGCGAGCACATCGATCCCAGAGATTGGTGCGGCCTTTTCGGCGGGCCTTGACTTTTTAAGCTCTACGATTTCTTTCCTCATTATCTCCATTTGTTCTGCCATAATGGGATCAAACCTTTGCCTAGGCGGAGGTTGGTTGGCTACTAGCTCGATTCCACGCTCTGAAACAGCCTGATTTCGTGACTCCTCTTGTTGAGCTCGCTTTTCCCTTATTATTAAACCGGCGTCTCTCTCATCTCTTCCTTCTTGCCTGGGTATCACACCTCTCTCTGGGAGGCTCAGCCGACTTAAAGCCGGGCCTTTTTCTTTCTCCCCCAGTCTTTTCAAAGCGGATCCTTTCCCTCAACTTTTTTCCTTGGTATTTTCATGGTAGGTCGAGCAGGAGTTTGGATGACCTCCTGCTCTCCCCGGCGTCTGTTTTGGCCTGAAGATTGAACACTCTCCTCACCCTCTACCCTTTGCAGCTTGCTTTGGCGTCCTTTTTCAGGCGCCTTGGGGTTGTGCTCGCTCTTAGAGGGGTTTGCCTCCCGGATTGGCAGTGGCTCGCGGCCAAGTGCTACTAGTCGAAAATTGGCTAAGTACATTCTCTCAGCATACTTGGCATACTCTATCATTTCTGCGACCTCAGGATCCTCTTGGAATCCTGGTACTTTTTCTGGTACCTCTTGACTGTGCTGCGGCCTAGGTGTCCCGACTGCGTTCTTTTCCTTGCGGGCCTCCTCTAAAGCCGCTAAGGCCTATTTGGATTTTGATTTCTGATTCAAGACGTTTCGGACGTCGCCAGTGGCTAGGACCTCTTTCTGCGGCCTACCCCCATCAGTGGGATTATCAAGTGTTTCTCCTGCGCCCTCAGCGCGAGGTTGATTGGACGCGCCCCATTTGTCCGGGGTAGGCGGTACTAGCGAGCCTTTACTTCCTGCCATCGCCGTTGATGCAAAGTGATAAGCTTGGAGATGTGATCGCTGAGATGACCGCTAACAACTCTGACAACCTGCTCCTGTCAAGCAAACTGCCCCATCTGACAAGCTCAACTACTTTGTACTTTCTCTGATTTCTGAGGGAGTAGGTTGGAGGTTTGTTGAACTTCCCTTTGAGTGCGCTGAAGGGAGATCTTTTTGGGCGGTGATAGCTCAGGCGAGGTTGGTCGGAAATACGAATTTCAGGGGAAAAAGGTGATGATTCAAACGCAGTAACCCCAAAAATTGGTATAACCTTTTCTGGGAAACGCACGCACTGTCAAGCTAAAAGGGGGTTTTCTTTGATATGGGGTTTTTCTGGTGATATGATGAGAAAACAAAGGCTATTTCTAGGGATTTTTTCTGGCGAAATGATGAGGATAGATCCTGAAGATACCAAGAGAGGTGATTTCTCAAACGCAAGCTTGGTATTCCCCGGCTCTTCAACTAAAAACATGAACTTGAACAAAGAACACTACGAGAGAGGTGATTTCTCAAACGCAAACTCGTGAGTCTCATGAAAGCTGTGATAAAGTTACCTCCCTATGTGTGAGATGAAGTCCGAGATCTCCTCTTTGCATAAGAACTCAGCCGGACTTAAAGATGGACGAAGATGATGTTGCTTCACCTTGCTATGTGAAGGTTTTCTGGGGGACCTCCACACCGGAAAGACCGGAAAACTTGAAGTTTCCCGGTAACGGAGCCAACTGATAATGCCGAATATTATCACGGTGGTAATGCGGTTGTTGTATTACGGATATCTGGCTTGTTTGATGTGTTTGTAACGAAGGCAGCCAGTGGTGCACGGCGGCGATGTGGTATTGCGTATGAGTGTTTGAGAGGGTTTGAGATGAGAAGTATTTTGACAAGAGTTTAGTTCTCTTTGTCTATTTGCCCATTATTCTTTTAGTTACACAAGCCCTCCTTTTATAGGCAAGGAGTGGAGCTTAGGGTACGAGAAAGGACAGATAAAGCATAAAATACATTGGATTCAGGTAAGCTAAGTAGCTCGGCGGAGGCGACATGTGGTCGCCATATCATGAGCTTGCTCTCTGTGTCTGTCTTGTCTTGCCCCTCTATTGCTCTCCTCTAAGGCTCGCGCGGTCTCTTATGGACCCATGGCTGAGGTCGCAGGTTGGCCCCCGAGCAACTAGTGGCCTTGTAGGCTTGAATGCTCTTGGCGAGCACCTTACTGTGGCGACCTTAGCTTGACTGGCATCGCGGACGCTATGGCCGCGGACCTATCCTATCTTGGTGGCTAGATAGGCTGTTTCCGGGGACTCATAGGCGGTGATACTATTTAGACATATCACTTGGTATAACATCAACCCATATATAACATGTATTCCCTCCGTTCCTATTTATATGTCGTAGTTCCCAAAATCAAAATTTTCTTTTTGTATGTTGTAGTTACATTTCCAATACATATTTTAATACTCTTTCCACTTTTCAATATTACTTTTCAACTTTCTAGGCTCATTCAACCAATCAATCTTTAATATTCAATACACCACTACACTTTTCAATGAAAGTCAACACAATAAATCAATTTCTTAATCTTTGTGTTTTTCTCAAACGCAACATATAATTAGGAACGGAGGGAGTACCTAAGAACATATGTATATGAATGCCACAATGTATGCTCGGAACCTTGGTAAGTTCAGATTCGAATACTCTATGAAAGAATACTCACAAAAAGCTTGAAAGCAATTCACTCAATATTTTTTGTATTTTATTGTGTCCATAACAATGACTGAAAATGTCTTTATATAGGCTATAGACTCCAAGTAATTAAACAACTAAGCAATGTGGGAAAATAACCTGACCTAGGCACCAATTATTGGGTTTACTTGACTATAATATGCCCAACATGTGCTTTTATTGGATGAAATAAAGACATAAACCCAAAATAACAACTAAAAATAAAGAAAAGACTCCAAACATTCTTCATAAGCCCAATAACACGAATAATAGACTTAATTTATTCCTTCTTCAATGAGAATAACTTCATTCCTTCCCGGCTGCGAAAGGATTTGTCTTCAAATCAAAAGGATGTCATAAAACTGACCAATCAGAAACACGGACGGATGAACCACAAAACTCAATGAAGAGACGTCTGGATCAAATAGAATTTTAAATAAGGCTTCAGTCACTAGAACGTTGAAATAATGATGCATACATCACCAATGAAATGAATGAGTAGTAAGTTTGCGAGTGCCCAATGCATAATGTTTTATGGAGCAGCAATATAATCATAGGGATGAGAATCTGGAGCAAAATCACAATGCAACGCAAAAGGATCAATGAAAGTGTGCTCTGGTTTTCCACCAATGTCTACCGGGACAAGAACATGCATAGGTAATATAGGGGCCGGATTGGGTACATCAGATTGCCCAGTTTTCTCCTCAAGTAGATGATCCGCATGTACCTGCAAAGAAGACAAAATAGAACTCGAGCAAGTGCTCGGTGAAGTAGGACCAACGTTCTCATTTGCCTCGATTTGCTCATCCACTAATGTGTTGCCCTCATTCTTCTTCTCAACTTCATACTCTTTGTCATCCTTTATCTCCACCACACTTTCATTCTCACTGTTTTTCAATTCTTGCTCAATATTTTCTGCTTCCATCAATTTCACATCTTGAATCGCACTCCTATCTATTTCCATGGCCTTAGAATCCTCTACATGAAAATCATATTGTTGTCTAAGGGTAGGGATTCAAAGACATGCTTCCTGCCACCGTCATAAAAAGAATAGCGAGTCCGAGACGCATTATGACGTACCTTGTACAAATATACCCATGAATTCTCTAATATGAAATGTTCATCTCTCATGGGCACTACTTCACAAAATCTAACATCTTTATAACTTCCAATGGAAATTGGAATCCATGCTTGTCGTCTAACTCAAACACGTTGACGTCCCCCAACAACGTAGTAAGGATGATGATGCTTTTTCGTCTGCAAGTTCAATGCATTAACCACATATTGACTAACCATAATTCTTCTCTTCATCATGATCAATTCACAACTCAAATTCATTGTTTTAAATAAAGCACGATAAATGAAATAAGTTGTTACCTGTACCACCACGTATTGACTGATCAATATTGGGAACATTGCTTCCCCTTAACATGTTTTGCAACTTAGCCATCATCTCTTCCATCCTAACGGTATCACGTCGATTCATTTCTTCAAATTTTCTACCGATCAATACAGCTTGTTCCTCTGCCAATAACCGAATACGTGCATCAATAGAATTCTCATCTCTCTCGGCGTGCTGTAATTGACATGATTGAAATTCAGCAAAATATATATGTTCTCACAATCACTCGTGTTTACACTCCCCTCTTTTAGAGTTTAAATTGTAGAACAAATCAAATTAATGAGCACCCGAAGCAATCAAGACCAAAGAACCTATATAAGGACCTAAGGATTTAGTTGGGTTACTTTAAAGAGGATAGGGCCGAAAAGAAGAGAAAAAAAGAAAAGAATTTAATTAGTGGCGTACTAGAATCATAGGTGTGATTAGAAATCACACCAGATTGTGATGTACTCAGCAGTTGCTAGTAATTGTTTTGAGTTGTACATCTGTTCTATGGACTTGGTGACAAGAAACCTCAGTTAATCAATTCGAAAACAAGAACGCAAGAACGCAGGAACAAAATTAGAGGACCGGACGAATTTAAGGAGAAGAACTATATATTTTTTTGTTTGGATGCAAGGAACGCAAATAATAACAAGAACAAGAAGTTAAATATTTTTTTTTTTTTTTTTTTTTGTAATAAGGGTGAATACCACGTAGAATGAATAAAGCTGGGAAGTTTTTTTGTGTTTGATAATGAAAGGAAAGAAAAATAAAAACAAGGGATATTTGATAAATTTAATTACTGACCTCTGATACCAACTGATGTTATCTGTAAACGAATCATATCTGAATTTGCCCAAAGACCGATTAAAAGTATCAATAAACAACGAAAGACCATGACATTTTTAATTGCTCGTAATTCAAGGCGGCTTAGTATAAACTCAACCCTTAGATAACTCGTATCTAATAACCTTGGTATATGAATACCACAATATATGCGCAAATGTTTTAGGGGTAATGACAAGAATATTTTATCAATTAGGGAGAATGATATTTTTTTTTGAAACATTTGCATAAAGGACAAAACTATTTTTTTTATTTTTCTGGCGTAGGTTTTCTAAAATAAAAAAAAAAATTAACACACTTTCTATCTCATCTATATTTTTTAAACACTCATATATTTCAATCTACAACTCCATATTTAAAAAAAATTTCACCAAATTTTTTATTTTTTCATGCTTTTTATTTTGAGACCACATTCAACATATTCCGACGTGATTTCAGAAAATCCGCTGTCGAGCTTAAGCTCATACCCTAGTGGTCGCCACTAGGGTCTACCCGGGCTCCCGTATATGGAGACCCGGGTTCGAACCCCCCGGTAGAATTTAGGTATTTCGTTTCCCGACAAAAAAAAAAGAAAAGAAAATCTGTTGTCGAAATTCACTATTGTTCGAAATTCACTGATTTTCGGGATTCACTGAGTGAATTTCGACAGTGAATCTCACGAAAAACGATGTAACTATATCGAACCAAGTCTCAAAACGAAGAGCATCAAAAAATAAAAAATTCAGTGAAATTTTTATCGCGTTTGGATAACTAGAACAAAAGATATGATCGTTTGAAAATCGGGGAGATAAGAGAAAAAAAAATAAAAAAAAAAGTTCCCATCCCCGGAATTGGCACGCCTGATTTTTTTTTTATATATATATATATATATATATATATATATATATATATATATATATATATATATTAGTTTTATCTTCTTGGCTATAAAAAATATAAAAGTTGTTATTCTCCTATAAAAAAATGCATACATCACATTCTACTCAAAAATATTCCTAAACATATCCTTATCCCTAATTCTCCATAATTTTTTATAAGTTTATATTCGAATACTCGACCAAAGAATACTCACAAAAAGTTTGAAAGCTTTATATAAATTCACTCAATAATTGTATTGTATTGTGTCCATAACAATGACTTCAAATACCTTTATATAGGTTACAGACTCCAAGTAAATAAACAACTAAGCAATGTGGGAAAATTAACCTGACCTAGTTGTCACTTATTGGGCTTACATGACTCTAATAGGCCAAATATGGGCTTTATCGATTGAAATAAAGACTTAAACCTAAAATAACAACTAAAAATAAATAAAAGACTCTACACGAATAATAGACTTAATTTATTCCCACTTCAATGGGAATCACATCACAAAGCTGATTAGTAAGAAAATCCCAACTATAAATAAAGGATTTGGACACTGAGAGCAGAAAACGATTCATTCATGAAGACTAAGGCATTCTTATTGAGATATTTTAAGGCATAAAAGCGAAATCGAGAATTCAAGAGATAGCAAAATCAAGGATTCAAACTGAAATTATCTAGGCTACTCTTGAATCTTGAACAACCCTGAACTTCATAGTCATATCCATAAAAGATCTATCTTGAATCAACCCTGATTCAACACTCACTCCAACTTGATTCAATCAACAAAGAGTTCAATCTTTAAAGATGTTGAGGCAGTCAAGGACTGATAGACAGTGAAACATGGAAGCTACGAAGGACAGTCATCAGCTGAAGTAGTGAAGTTGTGAAGGAGCTGAGTTGGTGATAGCTCTTGAAGATTACTTTGAAGGAACATCAGAGACAATCAGTGAAGCATCTACGAAGTGTGAAGGATTGATGACTCGGATAGGGATGCAACATAGTGTTGTCAAGGATTATGCTTGCTGTTGTAACGGTGTACAAAGAATAATAGTGGATTCCTCCATCATCACATGAGAAGAGTGGACTAAGGGATTACACCACCGGAATGAAGTGGAAAGCAATTACATGGACCAGTACTAAAGGATCGAAAGAACAGAACATAACAGAAAGGAAGAGACATAGTTGAAACAGAAGAAGAATATACAGGGGAGCAGCCGCGGCCGAGTTCTGCATATACAGCAGGGAGCGCTGGAAAAGATCAAATAGCTCCATGTAAGTCACCTAATACTATTATGATTAATCATGCTGCTTTAGCTTAAGCCCCTAGGAAGACAAAGCCCAATGTGGATGATATTCGCTACAAGAAGTTCATAGAAATGTTTAAGAGATTGCAAGTGAACATCCCTTTGGTAGAAGCTTTAGCCGGCATACCAGAATACGCAAAGTTCTTAAAGGATGCCGTCTCCACCAACAGAAATCTATTAGACTTGGAAACGATCTTTCTGAATGAGGAATTCTCGGCAATCTTACAACATAAGCTACCTCCAAAATTGCAAGGATCCCGGGAGCTTCATCATTCAATGTACTATCGGAGACATCTGTTTAAACAATGTCATGTGCGACCTAGGAGCTAGCCTAAATATGATGCCGCTGTCCATCTTCCATAAACTTGGAATGAGAGAACAGACCGGAACGTCAATAACTCTGCAATTAGCTGACCGTTCATTAAAGCAACCTTGTGGAGTAGTGGAAGATATCCTGGTCAAGGTTGACAAGTTCGTATTTTTGGTTGATTTTGTTGTATTGGACATGGAAGCAAGTTATGATGTACCTTTGAATCTGGGAAGACCATTCTTGGCAACCATCGGAACACTAATAGATGTCCACAAAGAAGAATTAGTTATGCGCGTCAATGATGAGAAGATGTTGTTCAATATTCTGAAGACAACAAGTTATAGAGATGATGAAGTAGACACATGCTTTTTTCTAGACGTTGTAGACATGATCATCCACCAATTTTAGCAACAAATTGCGTTTGACAAGACATCACCACCACCTTACTTTTGAAGGAAGGAAAGGACGCGGAAGATGCAGAAGCTAGAGAGAACTAGCCAGGCTGTAGTGAAGGGCGCGTAAGTGACATTGAGCATGCATCCTCTTTAGAAACATGCAGGATCAGTCCCCGACCTTCTGGGCATAAATTATTTTAACTGCAGCTAACTGAGCAAAAGTTGAAGACATCTCTAGAAGAACCACCAAAGAATCTGGTGTTAAAGCCGCTACCCTCACATTTAAACCTTACCTCTGATAATCTTTTCCTCTCTGACACCGCTTGAAGATAAGAAACTTTTGAGAGTGCTAAGAGAGCATATAGGAGCTTTCCTCTGGATAATCGTAGAAATTTGAGGCATTAGCTCAAGTGTCTGCATGCATAAATTTCCATTGATCCCAAGAAGAAAGCCACAACTCAACCCTAGAGGAGGTTAACACCTCAACTAAAACATGTTGTCAAGGAAGAGGTCATAAAGATGTTGGAAATGAGAGTCATATTCCCAATATCAGACAGTGAATGGGTAAGCCCGATCCATGTGGTGCCAAAGAAAAGAGGATTGACAGTTCAAACAAATGAGTTTGACGAATTGATACTCGTTTGGTTGATCACAGGGCATCGGGTGTGCATATAATTCAGAAAATTAAACGACGCCACCCGTAAGGATCACTTTCCATTACCATTTATCGATGAGATGTTGGAAATATTGAGCGGCCATGCGTTCTTCTGTTTCTTAGATTGCTATTCGGGGTATTACCAGATACACATTGCACCTGAAGATAGAGAAAATACAACGTTCACCTGTCCGTATGGGACCTTTGCCTACAATAGAATGCCCTTTGGATTATGCAACGCCCCAGCTACATTCCAAAAGTGCATGATGTCACTGTTCGTGAACATGGTGGAAGATTTCTTAGAAATATTTATGGATGAGTTCTCTTCCTTCGGCGATAGTTTTGACGAATATTTGAGCAATCTAAGCAAAGTGTTGAAAATATGAGAACATACCAATCTAGTGCCCAATTGGGAGAAATGTACCTACACGGTGATAGAGGGTGTAATTCTGGGTCAAAAGATTTTGAAAAGAGGTATGGAGGTCGACAGAGCAAAAATAGAAGTAATAGATAAGTTAACTCTGCCTACAAATTTAAAGAATCTATGAGCATTCTTAGGACATGCCGAATTTTATGGCGGTTTATCAAAGATTTCTCTAAGGTATCCTGACCTTTAACCGGGCTTTTGGCGAATGACGTTCCCTTTATAGTCAAAGATGAGTGCATGCACGCCTTCCAAGACCTAAGGGTTTAAGATCATGCAGCACTGAAGTATCTACTAATGAAACAAGATTCCAAACCGTGACTGCTTAGATGGATCTTGCTACTACAAGAGTTCAATATGGAGATCAAAGACAAAAAGGGCTCCGAGAACCTGGTAGCCGACCATTTATCTAGACTACCATTAAAAGATACTGAGAAGCATACGGAGATAGAGGAGAGATTTCCAGATGAGCAACTATTCACCGTCTCCGTAATAGCCCGAGTTGATTCTCGAACCATAGTCAGGAATACCGTAGCAGTGTCTGGAAATACATGACCTTGGTTCACGCATATTGTTAACTACTTA
This sequence comes from Gentiana macrophylla, assembly GCA_026214975.1. Classification (NCBI taxonomy): domain Eukaryota; kingdom Viridiplantae; phylum Streptophyta; class Magnoliopsida; order Gentianales; family Gentianaceae; genus Gentiana; species Gentiana macrophylla. The sequence continues at coordinate 77,007,974 of CM047817.1, read as the reverse complement.
GCAGGGAAGTATCTACCACCAGAATTTTCACAGCAAGATAAAAAGAGATTCTTTGAAGAACTGAAGCACTATTATTGGGACGACCCGTATTTATACGGGTTGTGTTCTGACAACGTGCTAAGGAGATGTGTCCATGATATGGAGATTCCAAGCATCCTCAAGCACAACCATTCCATGGAAACTGGGGGTCACTGACGTCGTGGTCAATGACCCGAGACGGTTGAAAGGGTGATCATGAAGTGATCGTGACCCTGTAAGCGATAGTTATGGATTTGTTACAAGAACGTGGAGTAATGTCATGTTTGACTGTATAAGCGTTGTCTAAGTTCTCTTAGGCTTATACCAAGCCGCGGATATGTAAACCTAGGTGAGCACACACCGTGTCAGTGACACGAGCTGGTAAGCAACTTTACTTCGATCGGACATCGGATATCCGGAAAGGACATGTATCGTGTCGATGGCTTAGGAGTCCTTCTCGTATTGTAGTGGTTACCTTATTGAGGTTGATATCCATTTGAGGTCTGGTGCAACATTGAGCTCTTTAGACCCGTTTTGCTCAAAAGAGTCGGAATCGGTAATTGCGTGCCAAGTGTTGGACTCCGGTCATACCCACATCACAACTCATGTTATTGGATGTTTATTTTTAGTTTAATCGAAGTGACGAATCTCAACACGACTTAATCAGCCGAACTAATGATGAATCTTATCCCGACTATTCAACCGAGCTAATAGTTGATCTTGTGTCACTTTTTAATTTTTGATACTTCAAAAAATAACAAAACGAAGCATGAATACAGTAGTTGAAACTTGAAAGTTTTTCCTAGGGAACATTATTGTGCACACAAATAATCTAAACTATTCGATACATATAATGAACAAATAAAAAAGAAAAACATGTTCTAAAATAAGAATATGTATTATTTTATATTATTTTATGAATAAAAAATAGAGTTTCTGATGTGAATACCCTAAGAAGACTTGATAAGTACAATGGTACCATGGGCGGATCTACGAACCCAAATTGGATGCAAAGACACTTCTAATTTTTTTTATTAAGTTTTATTTATAAATGGGAAATGGTATGTGCACCACATAAATATGTAGTAGTGCATATATCACTACATACTTTATTTCCATTGATTAAAGCGATGAATTATTTATTGTGATGAGTCCTAAAAAAATCAATGATGTTGAATGTGTTGTGTAGGATGTTATGAAAAAATGAATAGTTGATGTATCACTACTTTTTATAAATAGACTTCGAGTCTACTAAAAAATTTACTCTTCAATAAAAGAAATGATACAGACACAACGAAATTATACAACCATTGATTATTATGGGACCTAGATCAATCAATATAGTTGACACAAAAACCAATGGTGTAGATCAATGTTGTGGCAATTGGTTGTGTATTTTTATTGTGGCTGTATCATTTCTCTAAAAAAATCTACCGCCTGAATTTTAGTTTTTTAAGAAAAGTTTTGAACCTGTGGATTATCTCCTTGGGCTCTAAATAAAGTTGTATATACATTATAATCTCGATAAATAAATTCCTCAGGATTGGAGAAAATTATTCATTTGGTGAGGTTATTCATTTATCGAACATTCATTTGGCCCATTTGCCCAAGTCGGGACCGGAGAAAATTAATCATTTGGCGAGGTTATTCATTTATCGATGTTATATTGTAAGTTGTTTTTCTTAGGGCCGGCAAAAGTTCTCGAAATCCCGACCCTACCTGACTTCCATCTCGCTCTCATCCCGAAAATTTCCCTACCCGAACTTTTCGGGACTCGTCCCATTCCGACTATAATCGTGAATGACAGTACTGGATCTCGTCTGATAAATAATCCGGGCTGTATTATCCTAGTGACAATGATCAAGATCCAAAAACTCAGAAAAAATATGATAAAGGGTTTGGTATGTTTAGACCGAGTCTGAGATTGTGTAATCCCAAGTTGCCTACGTATCCTGGAATTGTTCAGGAATCAAATCTCTTCATAGTTTTTGAGATCGTTTATATAGAGGGGCCTTTGCCCTATGCATGCTTGTGTCGTGTCCGTGGTGGACTCTTGTTTCGTATCCCCAAGGATTGGATTTTACCTTGTCAATCTTCTTGATTTTAGGAGATAATTACGGGATTTGAATAATGGTTTAAATGATAGGATCATAGTCTTTATGACTAAAGGATCTTTCCATGTTTATCTTTTAGTATAAGCACGTGGGCTAAACATCGGGGATAGCTCTGGCCAACCTGCGTCGAGCCCCTAAGGCCTCTATGGCCCGAACTGCGCTGACCTAGCTCCGTTGCGCCCTGATCGACCTGCAGTGGACTGAGACGTGGGTCAGACCGATCTCCCACCTGGGGTTTGATCTACCCTTAGGCTTGTGGGGCTCCTGGCCCTTAGTATTATGGTTTCATTTAATGTTTGGTTAATGTGGGGGTGACACGTGGTGAGGCACAATCCAACCTCCGTCATAAGCCCCCCAAATCTAGCTGAGCTCTTGGGGCCAGCTCAGATCTGTCAAGGTTATAGCTCGGCTCGGTCATCTAGACTTGTAGAATTTTTAGATATCTCACCCTCCCAGCTGGCGGAGTTCCATTATGACGTTGTCATAATTTTTGCGGGTTTCGAGGCATTGTTACCCACTCGTTTGAAGTGGGACAGTTTTCAAGATGTGTTTGGGGTAAATTACCCCCGTCGTATCAATTGTCCACTCCATTTTAAACTCATATTTGCGGCCTTAAATCAGAAGACTGAGATCAATCGCGGATTTCTCTCATTTTCTTCTCCAATGTCCGATTTCTTGCAAGTAAGCCATTTTTCATTTTCTATTGCATTTTTACTCTGTTCGTGTCCGTTTCTATTGAACCAACACACGGGTTATTTGAGTCTTCGTTGTAACCCTAAGAACCCAAATGACCACTAGAGCAATCATAGGTTGCAACGGCGTATAGTCCATCCTATCTCAGGATGAAATAACCAACGTTTGTAACAAATATGGGGTGGATATGACGAGGTATGCTCCTCAACTTCACTCTGACCCCCATAGCTTCGCCCACAAACCCCCGGATGGGTATTGCACCGTTTATAAGGAACATTTCAAAGCGGACTTAGGTTTTCTTTCTGCCCGGTGTATTTAGCCGTACTTCGTTATTACGAGCTAGGGACTGCCCAGATAGCCCCTAATGGAGTTAGGACTATTATTGAATTTTCCATATGGTGTAGGCTATTGAGGATCAAGTTTTCTATGAACCAATTCAGATCCTTTTATCTGCATAAGAAAGTGAAGGAATGTCATGTGTGGTATTACTTTCCACGCCGAACGGGTTGTCGGAAGAACATCTTTATTCTTTCTAAGGGAAAATCCTCTCACAAGTGGAAGGAGAGGTTTTTCTTCATTCGTCACGTTGGATGACCTGAGATGGAACGTTCGAATTCGGGGGAGCTTCCCAAAGATACCCTTCCCACTTGTGTTAGGGAGGATACCATAGGATGTATCCGAGAGTTGGGTATCACTCTGGATGCCAAGGACTACTCCACCGAGCTGATCAGCACTGCTCGGTTGGATGAAGCTGGGCCCAATCCTTATATGGCCTTCAGTGACGAGGAGAGGGATGCCTATAGGGCTTCGCTTCTTTCATGCTTTTATTTTTGTACTTGTCTTTGCTTTTTGACTAACTGTGACCCTGTTTTACTTATTGGCAATGGCAGATTTTGCAACACTATTGGCTAGTGCTAGGGAAGAAGAAGCTGAGGAGAGTCAGCCTGAACAAAGCCAAGATACTGAGAGGACTCTAAGTGTGGATCCTCCTTTGGCCCGATCTGCGGGTACAACTTTAAGCGCTGCTAGGCCCAGACGCTGGCTGGTTTCTCTGATGATGCAGTGATTCCATACAGCTCTCATTCGGCCCCCGAGGATATTGATCCGGTACTTTGGATGGATCTGATCTAGAAGAAGAAGAAGGTGGCCTTCAACTCTAGAGGAAAGGCCGAGATGGAGTTATTTCCATCTCTTATGGGGGTTGGTTGAGAAAAAAGGGTAGGTCTGGTGCCCTTCCTGATGAGACTTATGACCAGCCTGGTCAGGAGGAAGATGTTGCTTCTGAGCAAGAGAAGCTCTCGATGATGTCTGATCTGCAGCTATCTCAGACAGTCGTTAGAATGATGGATATGTAACTATTGTCTTATCTATCTGTGTTTTGTACCTTGATTCGATAGAGCTTCTCACGTTTACTAACTAGTCGTACAGTAGGACCCGAGTTGACCATCAAGTTTTCAAAAGACTTGCTAAGTCTTCTACCACCACAGGGGATCTGAAGAATAAGGTTTCCAAATTAAGGCAAAGTCGGGAAAAACTTAAGGGCTCATCGGAGTCCAAAGATAAATAAATTAAACCTCTCAAGGAGCAACTTAAAGCTCAAGAGGTTGAGCTAAAGGCTAGGGAAGATAAGTACGCTGCTAATCTTCAAGACGTAGAGGACAAGTTTGCGGTGGAGTAGACTGTGGCCAAAATACGAGCTGAGAAGAACGATCTGGAAGCTGCTGTTTTAGGTCGGATAGCTGGGCCATTCGGGAGTACAAGGCTTCAAACGAGTTTTCTCAGGCCCTGAAGCTGCTACTTACTCCGATCTTGAACCATGGCTACACTCTAGGCGTTGATGAGGCCACGAGTCAGTTTGCTGACCTCGCCCTTGAGAACCTGGCCAGCAAGGATTTTTATAAGCATGGCATGGGTGCGATCTATGACACTCGCTTAAAGGAGTTCAAAGAAGGGGTGGACATTGTGTCCAGGTACTCTCGCCGTGGTGCGGCTCCTCGTCAAGTGCCTAATAGGTCAAAGCCTTCTGCTTTGGCTGCTCTCACCTCGGCTCCTCTTCTTCAGAGCAACAGAGTTCAACTCCTGATGCTTAGACTTGTATTTTTACTTTTACATTGTCTTTGTTTTGAAAATTCAAATTGTATCATGAACAAACTTTTCAGAATATATGAAGTGGTAAGTTTTTCTAACATTTTTTTTTGTTTTGAGCACTTACTTTAAGTACTTCCTTGATCCATAGTAAGGTAACTTGGGGTATCCTGCCCCCCAGTATGCCATGCATGAACTTGCAGTTTCTTGTATGGCATACTTAGCTGCGTACCTTTTTGCTTTTGAGTCTGACCTGCAGAGTTTTGAAATTTGATGTCTGACTTGCATACTTAGTGAGTTTGTTTTACAAACTTGTTGAGCCTGATGTGTAGAGCCCTGTTATAGTCTGACTTGCAGATTTAGAAAAAAATTTCGGAGTCCATCCTGCGGACTTATTGATTATGTTGAGTCCGTCCTACAGAGCTCAGTTTGTCAGTTCTGCTGACTTAATGAAGTTGGCTGAGTCCGACCTATGGAGCTCGGTTTGTCAATCCTGTTGACTTAACGAAATTGGCAGAGTACGACCTTCGAGATCAGTTTGTCAGTCCTTCTAACTTAATGAAATCGGCTGAGTCCGACCTACGGAGCTTAGTTTGTCAGTCCTGCTGACTTAATGAAATTGGAAGAGTCCAACCTGCGGAGCTCAGTTTGTCATTCCTGCTGACTTAATGAAATTGGATGAGTCCGTCCTGCGGAGCTCGGTGTGACTATCCTGCAGACTTAATGAAATTGGTTGAGTCCGACCTGTGGAGCTCAGTTTGTCAGTCCTGTTGACTTAATGAAATTGGCTGAGTCCGTCCTGCAGAGCTCAGTGTGTCTGTCCTGCAAACTTAATGAAATTGGCTGAGTCTGACCTGCGGAGCTTAGTTTGTCAGTCCTGTTGACTTAATGAAATTGGCTGATATGATCTACGGATCTCAGTTTGTTAGTCCTGCTGACTTAATGAAATTGGTTGTGTCCGTTCTTCGGAGCTCAGTTTGTTTGTCCCGCAGAATTGATGAATTTGTCTTTTGCAAACTTTATACGTATGTTTGTCCTGCAAACTTAATCAAACCCATTCATATCATAAAATAAGAGACCATAATGTAGTGGAATTTATACAAACTGAGTACCCAATGAGGACTACCTTATTCAAACATTGTCGAATCAAAATAACTGTAATGTAATTACAGAAAAATTAAAGCAAATAATAAACGTCCGGAACCTGTCTTAGACTATATGACCTAGCTCTTCGCCGATGAAAGGGGAAACCCGTATACGGTACCACGGACCCGGGTTACCCCGGTCGGAGGTCACGTCATAATCATCTCGCCTCAACTTTGTCTACTTTGATCTATCTTGTTTTCCAGGATGGACTCGAATCACAAGTTGGCGAGCACATCGTCACCTCGAGTCCGGGCCAAGCCTTGACAGCCCGGGGAATGCCTACACACTTACAGCCTCCTAACCATTTAGAGCGAAACCGGACTCAACTCATCAAACCGGGAACTACTATACCCGAAGATACAAGATCAACCTTAAGCTCGTGGAGAGATCAATGACCTCGACCCTGATCATCATCTCGCCACCAAAGATCGTGTTTTACGCCTAATTGTACTTTGTTATGTTTTGTCATCATTAGCATAATCTCGCTTAGTCCGTCGCCTATAAATAGGAGCTGTACAATACTTACAAGGGGACAATGAATTGATACAAATAGGCCAAGCTCTGCCAATTTATCGACTTCGTGTCTATATGCATATGGTCACCGGAAAATGCACATATTTCATATCAGACACCATAATCGCCACGCATCCCACCAGAGAAATCAGACATAAATAGCCAGATATCCATATGGCCCAGCCGTTACCGCTACCCTAATTGTCCATGCTACATCAGTTGGCTCCGTTACCAGGAAACTTATCACAAATTAGCTCTCTCCGGTCGTTCTCGCCACCGTGGAACCCATTTCCACGGTGTCTCCGGCGAATCCACCGCTTGCATGCTTGATATTGATCTAAAAAAAGGCTTCAATTTCTTGGGTTGTACGGCCTAAAAATCGATGCTTTATCATTTCTGAGGCTGAAATCAGCATCTGAGGCATCATTTGCAAGGAGTCTTGGATAACTTTTATGAAAATACGGTGGCAAGGAAGCAACAACAACGTCAAAACATAATATTCAAGCTGCTCGCAAGGATTCTCAGCTTTTCCAGGTTTATCACACCTCCTGACTTAACGCTATCAAACTCTCTTGGCAGATTGAGCGTTATTGCGTGCGAATCCTTGCCAGATTCTGGGTATTGAGACATCTCCGGCCGGCACCACCCAATGATTACTTTACCAACAAGTTTTCTTTTCAAATCATGGCTGGAGGGAAAGTAGTGGAACCTGCAACACCGAACAAGGGGGCTAATCGGGACCCAACACGTGGCAACAACCTTCCACGTGCCGGTTCCGCATCACATCATAGTGGAAGAAGCCGGGGGTCACGATCCGGCCAAGGCCACAACGAGCAATCGGTTGACCCCGATATATGGAGTGTATTAAATGAGAAGGCCAAGGCCCAAGAGTTAGAAGAGGCAGCTACAAAAAAGGCCCACGGTAAGAATGTAGCCGGGGCATCTCACCAAAACTTCGAACAAAGAACTAATCTAGACGCCGAGTTGGTCGCAAGTCAAAATGCTCATGCGATGGCACTAAGAAATCATATGGAATACCTGGAGGATATGCGTCAAACCAATCAAAGTCTTATAGGGCAAGGTTTCCCTCCAGTGCCAGTAAGCAAATTTGTCCCGCCTGCTCCGGCTCTAACTGAGATTCAACACACTGTGCCACCTCTGACACCAGCAAGGTCACATCATAAGGATCATGAGGAAGGTATCCATGCTACCTCCCAACCAAGCAGGAATTCGGCCTTAGCCCGCTTGGGGCCCATGAATAACGTCCGTGGTGCAGCCCTAGAGCGAAGGAATTTGGAAAATGAAAGGCATGTCCGAACTCGAAAAGAGGGGCATGAAGAATCACAAATAGAGCATAATATCATCAAAATCCTCTTCATAAAGGAAAACACCAATGAGTTGGCGATAATGAAGAAACAAATCGAAGAGCTTCAGAAAGGAACCAGAACCGCAAAGGAATCTAAACCCACCTGGGGGACCAGTGTCTTGCACCCCGACATCCTCTCAACAGCACCCCGAGGAGGTACCCATTATCCAAATTTTACCAACTATCATGGTACCACAGACCCCTTAGATTGGCTATCAGCTTTCCATAGCAAGATAAACTTATGTATCTCAAGCGAGGAGGCATGGTGTATCGCGTTCGTAGGGGCCATGCAAGGCCGAGCGGCCTCATGGATCTACAGCTTGCCCTGGCATCAGTTCTATCCTAGGACGATCTGGTAAGCAAATTTACCACCGAATTCAAATCAGTTGGCGGACCAAAGAAAACTCATATCGACCTTCACGAGGTTCGACATGGAAATGGTGAGTCAACCCGCAGTTACTATGAGCGATTTTACAAGGTTTATGAGCTTACAAGGGGCTTATCTGACAATGTGGTAATGAGTAGCTTTGAAACAGGGTTCAATCCAGGGTATCTCAAGTCCTATTTCGTGCTCAACCCGCCGTCTAACCTCCAAGAAATGCTAAGTTCAGATAGGAAGTATGTTGACGGCAGTGACGGTGAGGTGCTCCTCAACTCATAAGGGGAAGCAAAGGACCGAGCAAAGCCCGCCAAGAGAACCCAGAGGGAACAGGGACCGAGACCTCAAGAAGCCCAAAAAATTGAAAGAGGAGAACTGGATTCCGATCAAAGTCTCCTACACCCAATTACTGCATGAGATAATGGATGAGCTGCCTAAACCTTTTCCCATGAAACCAGACAGAAGATGCGATCAGTCCAAGTACTATGCTTTCCATGAGGACATGGGTCATGACACCGAGGACTGCTACCAATTGAAAAGATAATTCAAAAAATTTCTGGCTCGAGGTTGTCACGACCATTACCGCCAGAATGGCGGAGGAGCGGATCGGAACGAGCGACAAGCACGTCAGGTATGACTGAGAAATCCGAATCATCACGGTAAGTCCTCACAGTAACAACCAGATCAAATACAGGATAGGGTCAATCAATAAACATGAGGAGAAACCTCCTGTCATACGAGAGAGTGAGCGACCACTTGCCTTCACCAAAAATGAGCTCGTAACAGCAACCAACATAGAGGACTCATGTCTCAGCATCTCAGTAGTGACGAATAGGATCAGAGACAATCGAGTGATGATAGACACCGGAGCATGCATAGATATCTTTTATTACAACTGTCTCAAAGAGTTACAATTTGGCGATTCCAGCTTAAAACTACAGAACAGTACTCTTGAGGGTTTTACGAATCACAAGATACAGGTCAAGGGAGCAATTGAGCTGGACGGCAAATAGGGGATTACGCACCTTTCAGAACTGAAAGGGTAAATTTCCTGGTGGTAGATCTCCAGTCAAATTATAACATGATCATTGGAGCACCCGCGCTGAGACAGTTCCAAATGGTTGTCTATATCCCGCACCAGTGAGCCAAATTCTATGTCGATGACATGATCGGGGTATCAGTCCGGCAACTGTACTCACATATATTCATACTTCGTGGTCTGACAGCAAACAGACTCACTTTGCAAACCTAGAGGCAGCAAGTACAAGCTTGGTAAGTATGGTGAGACAACTGGTCCCTCCTGAAGTCGAATGCTTACAGCTCAGAGATGAGCCCGACTTCACCACTGACGGCGAACTGTTATGGTAATCGTTAACGATGCTTATCCCAACCAAAAAGTCAAGATTGGAGCTCATCTACTTACAGATGAAAAAGAGGCTTTAATCGAATAGCTACGGGCGAACATAGATGCATTCGCTCAGATAGTGATTGACATGAGGGGTGTAGAGGCGGAAGTCGCGCTACATCATTTAACGTGGACAACACCTACAAACCGATTCAAGAACGTGACAGATAATTCACCCCAAAAAAGAGGCCGTCATCAAAATCAAGGTCGACAAGCTCACGCAAGTAGGGATCATCAAGGAGCTGGCATATCCCACCTGGCTTGCGAACGTGGTAATGGTCAAGAAGCACAACGGCAAGTGAAGAATGTGTGTGGACTTCACGGACATTAACAAGGCCTGTCCGAAAGATCCCTATCAGCTCCCCAGAATTGACAGGTTAGTAGATTCTATCGCCGGTTTCGAAACATTGAGTTTTTTGGATGCATACTCAGGATACCATCAGGTCAAGATGGCGGAAGATGACAAGGAAAAAACAGCCTTTCGAGCGGCAGGAGGACTCTACTACTACGAAATGATGCCTTTCGGTCTGAAAAACGCGGGCTCAACCTATCAGAGAATGGTAAATGTTAAGGGTCAATTTGTAGTGTTTTATAAGGATATATTTTATATCAATATTCCCCATATATGGATGTTTTTCGTAGAATTTCGAGCTTATAATCGATTAATTGAGCAAATGACGTTTTGAATAGTTAAAATGCAAAATCGAGTAAATATCGTGGTTTTATTATCTATTTTGTATGGTTTTACGTTTTGCTCGGTTTTGTCATCTTTTAGGTGCACAAATGTGGAATGGAAGAGGTCTAAATGATGTTTGATTGAAGATTAAAGTGGAAAGAAAGAGATACAAGAGGATGAAGATGAAATAAAGCTTGGGAAAATCCCGAAAACGACTCGTAAAACGACGGGCTAATCAAAAAGGCGTTTTCTGAAGAAGAGTCCTTAATGAAAGTTGTAGAGTTTTCCGAGAGCTTTTTTTATGACATTCGGATCATAATTTTTAAAGGTCTACAACTCAAGATATGAATTTTAGAAGTTTGAGTCCAGGAGCCGCCATGCAGCCACCGACTTAAAGTCTCCCAGCCGCATGCATTATCCCATAATTCATATTAATTCATCCAGCCGCATTTGCACCACAAAGCAGCAGCTTTTCTGGGGCTCTCCATGGCCGGTCACCCGAGCCTTGTGCTCGGGTGATCCGGGTTAGATTAGGATGTCGTTTTTCTTCCGTTTTCGATTCATGGATTCAATCATGTACCAAACTATGTGAGTTTATTTTTAATTTATTCAATCCTTGTTTATTTTTCATGATCTTTAATTTATTTTGTATCTTTCTTTGATTATGATGCTATTATGTGAACTAGATCGAGAGATATGTTTAATAATTGATACATTTACAATATACGAGAGTTGCGTAAACTAGATCACCATAGAAAGATAGGATTTTTAGCCGTTAATGATGACAAATTAATTGGTTAATTATCTAGGTTGTTAGATTCTAAAATACGAGAGTTAACCTGAATCTACACCTTCGTTTTGTTTGAATATCGGTCTCAACATTCGAGAGAGGGGAGATTGATAAATTGAATTCACTACGAGAGTAGGATTTTTGAGCTTGAGAATCTGGATTCACTAAGAGATTAGGGATTTGTGTCTCGTGTCAAGGTGAAACCACAATTTGAATTAAAGTCATGAGATGAACTAGGATTGAGATCACTTAGTTTGTACATTGTTTGAGCCCATGTATCGTTAGTTTAGTTTAGTTTTATTTCGTTTTAGCTTAGATTTAGTTTACTTGTTCTATGTGTTATTTGTTCGTTCTTTCGTTTATTTGTTTTCTTGAGCAACAATTGAGAGGATTAATAAAATTAGATTCAACATCCCAATTCCCTGAGGATCGATACCCGTACTTATCCAACTTTACTAGCAACTACCCGGTATTCGGCCGGTTAGGAGGTAGTTTTGCATGGTAGTATAGGTTTATAAATTTTCTTTTGTTTTAATGATGCAAAATCTCCCCAACAGTAAACAAGGTGTTTAGCTCACAAATCGGCCGAAATATGGAAGCATATATCGATGACATGGTCGTAAAATCGCCAGTCGGGGGTTACTCCACCGATCTGGCGGAAACATTTGAAAATGTACGTCGACATTCAATGAAGCTCAACCCAGCCAAATGTACATTCGGGGTCGGAGCCGGAAAATTTCTGGGATTCATGGTCAGTCACAGGGGAATAGAGTCAAATCCCGAGAAGATTCAGGCATTACTCAACATGCGAGAGCCAACAACAATCAAGGAGGTATAGAGGCTTAACGGCCGGATCATAGCTTTGGGTCGTTTCATCTCCAAGTCAGTCAAAAAATGCTTGCCCTTCTTCAAAATCCTTAAGGGAAGTAAATCATTTTATTGGGACGAGGAGTGTGCCAAAGCTTTTCAGGCTCTCAAGGATTATCTCGGTAAACCGCCACTATTGGTCAGTCCCCTCACGGGGGATGTTCTATTCTTGTATTTAGCAGCATCAAATTGGGCCGTAGCAGCTGTCTTGATAAAGGAAATAGAGACTCACCAGCATCCCGTATTCTATGTCAGTAAGGCACTCAGCCCAGTAGACAGTCGATACTTCAACGTGGAAAAGCTGGCTTATTCGTTTGTGATAGCAGCTCGGGAACTACGTGTATAATTTACCTCACACACGATCGTTGTCATGACAGATAGCCCTCTGCATCAAATACTACACAGGCTAGACCTCTCAGGCCGATTACTTCGATGGGCTATAAAGATTACCGAGTTTGACATTCACTACCAGCCAGGAAAGCAATCAAAGCCCAAGCTTTAGCCGATTTCATTGCAGAAACTAGCTTCACCTCCGAACGAGCACACACGCCATCAGCACCGGAGCCCGCAAATGAAGCTTTTAAGCCCAACAACTGTTGGCACTTATACATAGATGACGCCTCCAATCAACACGGAAGCGGAGCGGGAGTCATATTATCCGAGCCCGGAACAACTGAGGAAATCTAGAAGGCTCTAAGGTCCGAGTTTAAAGCAATAAACAATCAGGCAGAGTACGAGGCTGTGATTGCCGGGCTTGATTTGGCAAGGGAAATGAAGGTGCCCAATGTGCAAGTCCATTGTGATTCCTAGCTCATTGTCGAACAAATTTCAGGAGGGTACGAGACCGATGTGGCATCTTAGAAAAATACTGTGAAATTGTTCAACAAATGAAACGAGACTTTGACTATTGTGAGTTCACCAGAATCGGTAGGGAGGATAATGAAAGGGCTGACTACCTGTCAAAATTATCATCGGGGGAAGAGATAGCCAATCCATCAATAATGGTGGAGTATCGACCCGTTCCTGCAATTGAAAAAGTAGAAATCATGGGCATCGACGTGCCGAGTCAGACTCCGTGTTGGATGGATGATGTACAAGCATATATCGAAGAAGGAGCACTAATCGCAAGCCAAGATAAAGCCCGTGCCCTCAAAAGGCAAGCTGCTAGGTACATCCTCGATGATGGAATACTCTACAGAAGATCTTTCACTAGGCCGCTTCTCAGAAGTGTCCGCAAGGAAGAAAGTAAAAAAATCCTAATGGAATTACATCAGGGAGTGTGCGGAGGGCATCCAGTGAGCCATTCACTTGCCCAAATGGTTATAGCCGCAGGCTACTACTGGCCGTCAATCACACAAGATTCGGAAAAGCTTGTTAGAGAATGCCCTGAGTGCCAAATACATGCGGATATACCAAGACTACCATCCATCGAACAAAGCATTGTCATCTCAGCTTGGACCTTCGACATGTGGGGCCTCGATTTGATTGGGCCATTCCCTCTAGGAAGGGGAGGCTGCAAGCTGGTCATTGTGGCCGTGGACTATTTCACCAAATTGATCGAGGCTAAGCCTATGGTAACTATTGGGGCAAAAAATGCAATGTATTTTCTACACGATCAGATCTGGTCCAGATTTGGGATTCCGAGGGCAGTGGTGTCAGACCATGGGCCGCAATTCGGGGATGAATTTTCAATATTTTGCCTGGACTTCAATATTAAACACTGGAAGTCGTCAGTCGCATATCCGCAAGGGAATGGCCAGGCCGAAGCCAGCAATAAGCAGGTCATCAAGATGTTGAAAAAGAGCATAAGTGAAAGCGTAAGCAAAAAAGCTGGTGCATGGGTCGACAAACTACCCGCCATTTTGTGGGCGCTACGAACAATAATAAAAACACCCACTGGGGAGACCCCGTTCGCCTTGACATATGGGTCAGAAGCAATGACACCTATCGAAATGGCTCTTCCAAGCATCAGAGTAGCTAAGTACAACTCGGACGGCAATCTCACTAACCGGCAGCTCGAGCTGGATTTGGCTGAGGAGAGAAGAGTGGCGAGCTACCTAAGAATGGTCAATTACAAACAGATCGGTAAGCGACAACACGACCATCGAATTCGAGGCCCTTTATTTAAAGTCGGGGACTTCGTCTTACGAAATCGAAAAGCAACGGGGCTAAAACCAGATAAAGGAAAACTAACAGCAAATTGGGAAGGCCCTACCTGATCACAAGGGAGGTTAAGAAGGGCACCTATGTTCTCAAAGATAAGGACGGTTTCGAGCTCAATCGCCCCTGGCACTCGGCTAATCTGAGGAGATATTATATGTAATGATCAGCAAAGTCCGTTTTCTTTTGGGTTATGGCCTTCCACTCGATGGTGACTTGAGTGTTTAGGCTTTCTTTTATTTCTATATAAAGCTGGATATTATCTTGTGGGTATTCTCTTTTCTGGTTGTTGCCATCCTCTTGATTACGACTTGAGCGTTGAGGATTACTGGCATAATCATGTAAGATACGACCTCTCTTTAATGAAGAATTTCCTTTTCATCATATTGACTTAAGAAAAGTGGACTATGTTAGGAAATCACTAGTTTAACGCAGCGGAATTTAAAATTTGATTTCCTTTAACTAGATCGTTCTTCGTTTAATGCAATAAACACATTAAGTAGTTTGACGGTTATACCTTGATGATCTATAAGATCGTCGCTTTGACCGTCAACGGAGAGTAGTACAGTGCACAAGCTGTCCATGCGTCCGGCCTCTATCGCTAATCCAACGAACTCCTCACCGGAATCCTCCTTGGATTGCTATTGGAAAAACTCCGGGTGCTAGACCGGTCTTTTTCCTCCCTCACAAACTCACTAAAGGTTGCTCTCTATTTTACACAAAAACTATGAGCTCTTGCAATTGTGATGTATAAAAGAGATTGACACCCACTTCCTTCATATAGGCAAAGTGGCGCCCCTATGATGTGTGGAGGAGAAGAAAACATTTTCCCAATAAAATAAGGAAAATCAATTAGATTGATTTATCTCTTTTATTATAGTTAGTCTTGCCAATATCTTATATTGAATATAATTATCTTATTACCATAAATTGATTTTTCCAAAATCAATTAATATCTTATATTAATATTATGGTGATCTTATTAATTAAAGTGCACAATCCAAGTGTATCTTATACACTTATAGGTGGCGCCCCATTAGTCAATAAACTGACTTCCAGAATATTCTTTAATTAATATATATTTTTTATATAATTAATATCTTGTATTTTATTTATTCATAATAAGTAAATATGACCATATTAATTTACCACTATAACCTTTATAGTCTAGAGATAAGCTTTCTTTATTTGGTTATCAACTATAACCGCATTTTAATCCGACTCGATGTTCATATATGTGTGACCCGATAGGCTTCCGAATATATTGGCTGTAGACACAAAGTGCAATTTACTAAAATGCCCTTCATGCCTAACGATCACGGGATAGCGTCTAGCAACACACCGTGACCCCCAATCATCGGAAGAGTCAAAAGCAATGACTACTACCTTTCATGTGAAGCAGTTACCATGTAACTTACAATCCTATGGCTGTAATAATATCCATACGATCGTATCTCGAGTGTCAATACATTAACGATCGTATCTTATAATCTGGATATAAAGCTCTCTCGGGATAACATATTTACTCCCACTTTGCAAAGATTCTCGAGAGCTAGACATTCCTTATAAGAAGGCCATTTCGGATATTCGATCCCAATCATAGGATACGCGATTCCCGGACGACCAATCATGTATAATCCGCATTCTTCAATATCACACCCAATCACTCCCGCATGATCACCCCATGGCTAGGGGAAATCTCAATAGTGTCAAAGCATGACAATCCACACCGTGATTCCATGAAGACTCCGGTCAAAAGGATAATTACACAACCGCCACATAGTGTGACACTTAATGTAAGTGGGTCAGTCTAACATACGCATTCTCTAATACACGTCCACGTACAGTCCAAGTGTCTCTACACTTCGATAGACGAGATCTATCCCTACCTTCTATAAGATAGAAGACATCCAATACGCGCTAGTCTGGTTATACTATCAATGTCCCATTTGATAATGAATGTGACTAGAGACATTTGAGTATCAAACTTATTAAAGTGATTAGAGATCTCATCAACCATAATCACTATCATGGTTTCTCTATCACAGTTTGATACTAGGGACGTTACTATATATGTACAACAAATAATATGAAGATAAACAATATATAATAACATAAGTGCTTTTATTAATCATAATAAAGTTATTACATGAACTAAATAGACTGTAAATGACCCGACCCGATCGGATCCGGTCCAATCTGATTGGGTTTAGGACAGCTTTCCAACAGACTCATGTCCATACAAAAATGCAAAGCTAGGAAAAGTCACAACACATACCCATCTCAATACATAAAAACAAAAAAACAAAAGAAAACCACCACTCCCTATTGATGCCTAGAGTTTATACGTACATATTGATCTCTCGGCATAACGGTCATTCCGAAGCTGGTGGTGCAAAGACTCGAAATCAGCCAAGCGAACGGTATCAAGCGATCAGGCCTCATCTCCCTTGTGAAGTTAACGGCTTCACGATGAATGATGAGCCCCCAGTCGACATTCAAATCCGGAGTAGTGATAGCATGAATGAGGATGACCTCTTCGTCCGTTACCACCTCAGGGTTATCAGCAGGAATAGCCCGGCTATTGATAAAATGCTTCCATTCTCGATACCACTGGCATAACCCGGAGGCAACAGCATAATGGACAGGTTCGTCATCTCTCTCCGGAAACACAGCCACATACGCATCAAAACGGTGAGCAAAATAGCTCTCTTCGTTGTCAAGATCCCAGGCCGTCTCAAAGTGTAAAACTGGATCAAAGGCAAGGAGTTGTAGGAATTTATTTATCACCGCCGGGGGGACACGTACCTCGATGCCTCGAACAGAAACATATGAAATCTCGTAAACAGAGCGAGCCTCTGACAAAACAGCATAAAATTCACGGACCAAGGTCATGTTGCACCTCCCGATAGGACCTAAAAGAAAATTACGCCAGCCGAAATAAGACACGCGAAACAACGTTCCACTCCCGTCAACCTTATTCAGATTCAAGATCTTCTCGGGAAGGTGCGCATGATCGGCAAAATAATCCCTATAGTTCTAGATGGCATGAACAGACGCAGTGCTGAAAAAATGGGACAGCTGGGTAGGAGAGCAAGAGCAAGATGAGGATGACATAGTGGAAACAAAAATGCAAACACGAGTTTTGGAAGGTTCATTCTACAAAGCCAAAAATCCCCTCTATTTATGTGAAGGATGGGGTGAACCAACGGCAGAAGTTGGAAGGATCTTGTGACCACGGTTACTTGACTCTCCAAATTCAAAATCAAAGTTTGATCCGTATTAATGGCGCTAGTCATGCACACGGTCTTCAAGGAGAACCGTAAGTCTCCTAAATTAATGCTTGGTAGGGAGGGCGTTGTGTTTTCAATTATCTACATACAATGGACCTGCCATGATCACGGGGCCTAGCAGACGAATACGTCCGGGTTCAAGCTAACAAGCCGACCTTAATAAACAAACAGGTCCATTTTTTGGCAATCTCAATTGTTTTCAGGCGAGCTCGAATGTTGATACTCTCAAAATCACTGGAAACAAGGGACCATATGCGAAAGACTGGAAAAATGCCAACATAAAGCAAAAGTTCAAAACAAAAACAAACTTGCAAGGTTCATTGGAAAGCAAGAAAAGTAAACATTACAACAGAAAAAATTAAACAGACGACTCCCCATCATCGGAAAACAACCCGGGATCAGGGGAGGACCCAGATAGGATTTCATCAAATCCAATGTGGTGCCGAGGAATATACTCGTTTGACAGACAAGTGGGCACCAAGGCCGAACAAAGGTTGGAAATCAACTAGGGGGATGGAATGGAACGACCATGCTTCATGCTCGTGGCAAAGGACACCGCTTCGTGGTGTATTAGGAGACCCAGTCTACTTCCACCAAGGGGGTGATGATGGCATGCAAAAGTAGGCCCTCCTCCTCTGTAACTTCATCAAAGTCATCGGTGGGGAGCACGCGAGTATTGATGCAGCGTTTCCACTCCCGGTTGCACTGAGACAATTCGGACGCGACACCCTCAGGGTCGAACTGCCAAGAAACGGGAGGCCTCATCTTCATCCAAGGCCCAGGCCCACTCATAATGGAGAGCGGGGTCGAAGTGAGGAAGGTGGAAGAACTTGTTGATGACAGCCAAAGTAAAGGGAACCGCCACCTCGCGCACGGGCACAGAAGTTAGTGGCCATCTAGAGCCAACCTCGGACAGAGCCGAGTAGAACTCGCGTACCACAGTAATATTGTAGCGACCAAAGGGTTTGGCCACCAGCTCTCCCTAACCAGACATTGCGATGCGAAGGCGAGACCCCCCCGCTAATCTTCCACGGCTTCAGACCCCTCTCAATCAATAAGGGGCACCGGTTGAAGTACACCCAGAAATTGGCCAGTACTTTGTTTGAAGAGGTAGTGAAAAAAGGAGACAGACCATCGGGGGAAGACATATTCAAGGAGATGACAGTAAAGAGGAAATTCAAAGAAGTTTAAGAGGAGCAGCCCAAGTTTCTTCAAGCGTAAACAAATGTAAATCTTAGCCACCTCCTCTTATAGGCAAACTCAACAGGGCCTACGGTCCAGATGGCCTACCATAAACGGATGGGATTAATCCTTTTCATACTCAAATCTTTAAACGCTGCGTCAGTTACTATCCCGCCGGTCGAGATTACGGTTATCAAAGCAAGGCATAAAGAGTCATGTCAAAGAAATACTTTTACACTTCCAAGGCTGAAACGCGTAGTGCAATCAATACAAAAAGCCAAACAGCTTCGGCCCGGATTTACGAGTTGACATGACCGAAGCATCAAGGCCGCAAGTTGTGCCTTTCGAATTCACCCGTTTTTTTATCTATCCGTAAGGGATATTCCCCGGGTTCAAGTCGAAGAGTTGAGAATCGAAAGTAAATACAAAGTAAATTTGAGACTTAAACAACATTCAAGAAAACACATGCAAAATGTAGCTCAAAGTCTGAAACAAACATGAAAAATTCAAAGTTGTTACAAATAACTACAAATGTTTGGGAAAAAAGAAAGCAAACAAAGTTAAGCTAAGTCTGAGCTGGAGCATCGGATGTTCTTTGTGGAGGCAGAGTTTGTAGCAGATTCTCAAACATCTCGGTCTCTGACACCCTAGCGGCTTCGATTTCCAGAACCGGATCATCAAGACGAACAGCTTCTTCAACCATATCCTGCAGATTCACTAGGGCCGGGGGTGGAGGAATCCATTCCAAAGCTCCTGATCTGCGTTGAAGCCTGTTATCTCTTCATCAGCATACGGAATCTCTGGGTGAAGGGCATGAAGAGTTGGAGTGTAGGGGTCAGTAGTTTGCCAATCTTGAAATACCTCCAAGCTTGGGCCCGCTGCCCTCTAAGCGACCTTGATGAAGCGAGCTATATGGTAGAAACCACGAACAAAGTTCTCAAGGCTCAGATCGCTAAGCGTCTTCTGATACTCATGGGAATTTTTGAAATCAGCGACGGCCTGACTTATAGCTTCCACCCTAGCAGCCTCAGAAGCCTTGTAAGCATTAAACTCCTGCTGCAACGCCGCGGTTTTCTCCTGCTCCTCTTTCCAAGCTCGCTTAGCCCGATCAACTGTGTCCTCAAACTCCTTGGTCAGGCCGGCTATCTTGGCTTTATCTTGCTTGCGGAGAGTCCTCATCTTCGTCAACTCCAATTCATCGGCTGCCTTCTCCTCAACAATTCTTTTCTCTAATTCTGTCAGGCGACTGTTCGCAGTCCCAAGCTCCAAAGCAGCACGATCTAGATTGGTTTCCAGCTTCTTCACCTGGCCAAAAACTTGGATTCTCCCCTGAGTTTCCTCATTGCACATCCTGGTTGCTTGCTTTACAACAGTTGCCTGCTGAGGTCAAAAAAAGTTAGAAACATGCGTGTAAAAGATAGAGGAAACCTTTAGAAAGCAAAATGAAAGACTTACCACACAAAGAGCATTACCAGCGATGGTGGGAAGATCGTCAATCGACTTCATAAGGCCACCACGAGGATCCACTTGATCGGCCATATATATTCGATTCGTGACACCCCGACCAATCTCCATTCTTACTTCATCAGGTCGAGGCAGTGGGAAGTTTTGAAGATAGGGTACGGAGGTGATTGCATTACCAAGCAAGGTGGTCATAGTGTAACTAGATAAAATCCTTAGAATCACGACCACAGATTTTAGTCACGTTCTGATCTTCTTCCTTCTCAAAACGTGTAAACTTATAACTGGACGGAATGTCTAAGGCCATCAACGAATCCGTATACTCATGTTTGTCCTTAAAAGTCTTCCATCGTCGCTCCACCTCCCTATCAAAGATTTTTTGTTCTGTCAATTTGTCAAGGGCGTCAGCGGAACGGATTTTAGGAGGAGCTCTCTCTTTTTCGCTTTCCTTAATTTCCCTTTGTCCGCAGTAGTGGGTTTTTTACCAGCAGCTCTTCCCTTATCACTCACCCTGACTTTCACAGCGGGACGACTCTGTTCTGCCCGGTCCTGCTGCAGAGAGGTTTCCTCGAGCTCCCCTCCAGATCCATATCCACGTGCAACGATGTCATTCTCAGTAGCCAATTCGGAAGACATCCTGAAAACAAAACGGCGAGGTGGATTAGCGATCGCCTAGACTATGAAGCCGAGCCGAGACTAAACGATACCGTCTCGACACCTCACCCCCCATTGTCTCGGATTTTATGCTAAACGAAATATAACAAGTAATAAAATAAATCCGGTTTACCCCAAGTGCAGGGATCGTAGTATAATGATTAAAACCGGAGTCGAACTCACAGGGAATCGTCTTTGTCTAGTTTGATTAATTTTCCTAAAGTTGTCACGAGAAGTAAAAACGTCCTATCCTAAACAATTTAAAGACTACAACTAAAATAACAAAACAAAATGAACTAGTAATGAAAACAATAAAGTTAAATCGATGAGAAGATTAAAAATCTAAAGCCGAAGATAGTTATGAACCGAATAACGAAAATAATTCTATTCTATAAACTAAATAAAAATTATAAAATTGCTATGGTGATAACAAATGATTTTTTTCAATAAATTTAACGATTTAACAAACAATGATCCACCGATCCGCAACCCTCAATTTCTTCTCTAAGGTTGTCTAGTGATGATTTAATAAGAATTGTGGTTCACCTATCATAAGTATGAATTTCTAACATCTTAGAAAAATTCACCTATCAATCTTTTTCGTCCATCGATCCTAAATATTAACGCTTTAATTATCAAGGTGTGAAATTTATCAATCTCGTAACCTAGATATTCAACCTAACAACTATCGTTAATTAGATTAAAAATCCAATCTTTACTATGGTGATCTTAGTTTAACAACGATTCTTATCAAATACTAAACATCAAACAGCAATACATTCATCAATGAAATTGCATAATAACAATAAAAACATAGAAAAGATACAATCCCATAAAAACTCACAAACAATCCAAAGAGTTGAAATTGAGATGCTACAACGATCGGTTTCACAAAGCTCGTTCAAGAAAGCCTCAGCCTCTGACCATCGTCACACCGGAGCAAAATAAAATAAATACAAAAACACTCGGTCGACCGAGTGTCAGGGTTCGGTCGACCGAGTGTCAGGGTTCGGTCGACCGAGCCCTACACCTTTTTTTTTTGCTTTTTCTTGTCGCCTCTGTTCTCCAGATGCTTTTTCGTCTCTTCTCTGTTCCAATGACTGCGTCCTTTTATAACCTTCTTCGAGCTAGGGTAATAATTATCCTATTTCCTTTTCTTTAAAAATAAAAACTAAACCCTAATAAAAATATAATAATTCCAATTTTGTCCTTCTAGATAAGTCTTCAAATAAAATGCTGTTCGAAATCCTTCTGCTCGTTGACTCGTTCCACAATATGCTCGTCGTACCTACAACATAATAACGTGCAAAGTGTAACATCACATATATAAATAGATAATTGCTAATAAAATCACGTAAATAACCCGACTTTGCACTCTAATACTTTCCAACTTCATTCTTTCAATAAATCAATTAAACACTTAATTTTCTATAAAATTAATAAAATACCAAGGATATTGTTACTTAAATAATGTAATATAAATCATAAAAATCACCGTAAACAACTCCCCACACTTAGCTTTTGCTCGTCCCGAGCAAGACAAAACAAGACCAAGGCTTAGATTTACTTAGTACCACAAAGTTCCAACCAAAAAGAATAAATATAGACATCTTCAGCAAGTATACAACGTATTTAATAAGTTAGAGGTTCACCCCGGTGTGTGTGCAGAGCCATATAAAATTTCCACTAAGTCCAAACTTGAAACTTTCCAAGCAACTAGCAAATACCCATCTAAACTAGAAAAAGATGATGATACTTATAACATGTGCCCTACAAAACGTAACATGTCACGAAAGGATGATAGAATGTGTTTAGGATCTTTCTGACATACTCAGAGGATATTCCCTACAACATGCCTGTCGGTTTATACTGGGGATAAGATAGGCAATAACTAAGTCTTCCACTTATTCATACCACTTTCCTTACGTAAGTTGATTCAATTAACTTTCACATATAAACACACATCAGAATGAGCTATTGCCCGTCATAGTAGAATAGGACATTCGGGATATGCCCTACCTTACTCAAATCATAAGGCAGCTTCTTCTGACTGTCGTGAGCTTTTGGTCATCATAGTGGTATAGGAGATTCGCGGTACGCCTTACCTCACTCCAATCATCGACCAGCTTCCGACACACCCAATTTTTTCATTATTTTAACAACAACTTCCCAAGCACAGTAGTTACGTTTCACTTATCACATTCAAACCTAGGACATTCACAGTATGTCATACTCTGATTCTAAATACAAACTATTATAACTCCCATGACACGTACATTAGCACTAAGCACATAATACTTATAAGATGATCAAATGTTACTAATCTAAATGGGTATAGCTTTATAATTTATAGCTCGTCATTTAACATGGCTACGTGAATGTATGTCGGGTGAGACATCTGACCTACTAAACATACAGTATAAAGCATCAATGACTATAATATGCCACGGTTGGAAACCACAACAGTAGTAAGCCAAACAAAATATGAACTTGCTCGGAACAAAAACAAAAAAATTTAAAAATTTTCAAGTTTTCAGCTCTTTCTAAGCATGGTAATAGATTAAGCACAATTGTAGGTACATACAACCCATCCCCCACATTTAAACAACAACATGTCCTCATGTTGTGCAGAATTTAAGAAGAAATAAAGTACTTAGCTGATTTGGTATAGAAAGTCGACCTGTTGGTCAGGCAGAAGCATGAAAAGGCCAACGTTCGAGATGTCATATGTAGTCCTTTTCTAGCAACGACTTCAATACTAGCTTGACAAAACAGCTAAAAATGTACCTGCACTACTTGAGAAACATGGAAATATCTCGGGGAACACAGGGGAATATAATACGTTGCGCAAAAGTAACGATAGAGGATACTATAAAATAGCAGGGCTGATGCAACAAAATGACAACAGACACATAAACATAATGCTACAAAATGATATGCAAATATACTAATAATGCAAAGAATACTGGGATACACGAAGAAAATAGAAACACAAAACACTAGCCCAAGCTAATCTTCATAGATGTCACCCCAATCTACAATCCGGATTAGGCGACGAAGCATATCGATCGCAGGAGGGATGTCATATTCATCTTGCAAGTTCCAATCTTCTCCCGCAACATCTACTCCTTTAAAATGTTCATCACGGAGTACCAAAGCAACAAAGCGATAAGCATCGGGTCATTTAGAATCGTATACGGCCGCCCTAACGACGTTGAAGGTCCTCGAGATTAAACTCTCCACCACCCACGGTGTAGGGGTATAATGACAACATAAGTAATGGTCTCGACGCGGCGTGATGATATGGTAATCAACATAAAGGATAAGCGTTCCTTCAGGTCCATCATCTTGAGTTATATGGCGGATTCTATGAATGAATGGGATCTCATGCGGGGAACCGTAATCCATTTCAAAACAAAGCCGAATCAAGCGATTCATACAACACTCTTATTAGACTTAAAACGAAAACACATAAACCAAAGACAAAAGAGTAATTGAAAAATGACTAATATATATATATATATAGATATCTAGGATGCCCCCTAGTGGCACTGTTGGTTTATGTCGTTGGCTCGAGAATCTTCTTATTCAGCCCGGGTCGGGCCATTTAACCTTCCTTCCGGCCACTACTTCGTGTAAGCTCTGATAATTCGTGTGGCCACAAAAAAAGCATCTAACACATGGGTTAGGTTCTCATCGCTTTCCAAACGCTCTTAATCTTCCCCATTGTCGACCTTTTCTTCTTCAGTTTCTTCTTTAACTTGGCCTCCTTTTCATACTCTTCCATGTCCCAACTCCCGGCCATAACTTGCTCGACCAAGCCACTGCCGTCATCCTCGGAAAACAAGTCGGGCGAGAATTCTTCAAGCTCATTGACTTCAGTCATACCACACCCGAGGATGTCGAGGAAATGAATAATCAAAGGTTTTTCTTTAGTTTGACCAATATAGTGCTTGCACCTTTGACCATTTACTCTAAATGGCTGGTCACCATGACCTCTCAGCTCTAAAACACCTCCGGGAATAATTTGAAGAATTTCAAAGGGGCCGGACCAACGCGTCCTCAACTTCTCAGGAAACAGATGTAACCTGGAATTATAAAGTAAGACTTGCTCCCCAACTTGAAATTCTCGCTTCTTGATTTTAGCATCATGAAGGAGTTTCATTTTGTCCTTGCTAATCCTGGCACGCTCGTAGGCCTGGAGTCTAAACTCATCCAATTCATGCAACTGCATCAGTCGAAATTCACCACATGACTGGGCATCAAAGTTCAAGAACTTAATGGCCCAATACGATTTATGCTCTAATTCGACTGGCAAGTGGCACGGTTTTCCATACACCATCTGATAGGAAGATGTACCCATGGGGGTTTTATAGGCAGTACGGTACGCCCATAGTACATCATCCAGTTTGAGACTCCAGTCCTTTCTATGACTGTTCACAACTTTTTCCTGGATCTTCTTCAAACTTTGATTACTTCTCTCAACCTGGCCACTAGTCATAGGATGATATGGTATGCCAATTTTGTGCCGGACACCATATTTCTCAAGGACTTTTCTAATGGCGGTTGCGTAATGCGTTCCTCACCGATTAAGGCGCGGGGACATCCGAATCTCACGAAAATATTTTTCTTCGTAAAGCTCATGACCGCGTTTGTGGTCATTGCGAGAAGTGGCTTGAGCCTCCACCCATTTTGATACATAGTCAACGCAGACTAGGATGTATTTGTTTCCACAGGAAGATGGAAACGGGCCCATAAAATCAATACCCCATACATCAAAGACTTCACATTCTAAAATGGGCTTCAATGGCATGTCGAAACGCCTAGTTAAAGCTCCGGTTCGTTGGCACCTATCACAAGCCTTGCAGAAAGCTTCTGAATCCTTGAAGATCGTAGGCCAATAGAAACCGGACTGAAAGATTTTAGCAACGGTTTTCCAGGGACCAAAGTGGCCACAGTGAGGCCCACTGTGGGGCAGCATTCAATGATATCTCGTTGCTCGATTCGGGAACACACCTTCTCAACAATCCATCTTCTGATTTTAAAGAGGTAAGGTTCATCCCACACAAAGGTTTTCCAATCAAAGAAAATTTTTCTTCTTCTCCGATAAGAAAATTTCGGATTTAAGTACTGGGAATGCAGGTAGTTGACGATAGAGGAGTACCACGGAACATCTGGAGTGCACTCGTCTATATGCATAACATTTTCGAGAGGAAAGTAAAGGTCTATGTCTTTAGGCTCTTTCTCTACTTCATTATGCATTCTCGAAACATGATCAGCTACTACGTTTTCACTGCCCTTTTTATCCTTAATTTGAACATCAAATTCTTGCAGGATCAGTATCCAACGTAGTAGGCGCGGTTTAGCATCTTTCTTCGTCATGAGATAGCGCAGAGCAGTGTGATCAGTCCAAACAGTGACTGCGGCACCCAACAAGTAACTACGAAATTTGTCCATTGCAAAGACTACAGCCAATAATTCCTTTTCAGTGGTCGTGTAGTTTACTTTTGTGGGATTTAGTGTGTGACTGGCGTAAGAGATGGGCTGGAATTTTCCTTAATGTCTGACCTAAGATCGCACTCAACAAAGATAGTTGGATGCATCACACATGAGTTCAAAGGGTAGGTTCAATCGAGAGATAAGGATCAAGCGGAAATCGGTTGACTCTTAAGCTCATCAAACGATGCTTGCAAATCGTCATCAAAATGGAAAGCGACATCTTTCTAAGTAAAGTAGAAAGGGCTTAGCTATCTTGGAAAAATCCTTAATGAACCTCCTATAAAAACCAACATGTCCAGGAAACCTCTTACTTCACGCACATTTTTAGGAAATTCATCTTCTCTATAGCTTCAACTTTTGCCCTATCTACTTTATTCCTCTTTCGATATCTTGTGGCCAAGAACTATTCCCTCGTCGACCATAAAGTGGCATTTTTCCCAGTTTAGGACTAAGTTCTTTCCACACAAATGGGATAACACTTGATCAAGATTAGCAAGACAAAGTGATCGAAGGATTGACCAAAGGCGAGAAATCATCCATGAATATCTCCATACACTTCTCGACAAGCCCATCAAATATTGCCAAAGATACATCTTTGGAATGTAGTTTGGGCATTGCAGAGATCGAATGGCATTCGCTGAAGCGAATGTACCATAAGGCAGGTAAAAGTTGTCTTTTCTTGGTCGATCGGGTCTATGGGTATCCGGAAATATCCCGAATAACCATCAAGAAAAGCAAATTAGAATGCATGTCCCGCCGGATGCTCAAGCATCCGGTCAATGAAAGAGAGGGGAAATGATCTTTTTCGTGACTTCATTGAGTTTTCTGTAGTCAATACAGACTCTATAATACTTGAGTAGGGGACACCCATTCACCGTCAAGAATCGGAAAAATAATACCCATGTCCAAAAGCTTGATAATCTCTTTCTTAACTACTTCTTGCATGTGAGGGTTGAGCCTCCTCCTGGGTGCATCTAACACACTTAGCACCCTCTTGATCTTTATCTTGTGCATGCATATGTCGGGAGATATCCTCTCGATGTCTCCCACTTGCCATCCAAAGGCTTTCATTCTTTCTTAACACATTCAACAACTTCATCTCTTCTAACCGGGATAACTTGGCAGAGATAATTAATGGAAGTTTGTCATCTTCTCTCAAGAACACGTATTTCAGATGCTTAGGCAATGGCTTCAGTACCAAATCTGCAGGTGGTTCTTCAAAACTAAATTTAAGCTCCCCACTTTTCAACTCAACATCACTGAGTTTACTCAGTGGTCCTAACTCTACTCCATGCCTTACACGCTGAGACTCCTTCGGAGAAAATCGGCAAGGCCCAGAGTAGGGGCCCATTGATAGGGGAAACCCATATACGGTCCCACGGACCCCGGTTACCCCGATCGGAGGTCACATCATAATCATCTCGCCTCAACTTCATCCACTTCGATCAATTTTGTTTTCCATGATGGACTCGAATCACAAGTTGGCGAGCACATCATCACCTCGAGTCCGGGCCAAGCATTGACATCCCGGGGAACGCCTACACACTTACAGCCTCCTAACCATTTAGAGCGAAACCGGACTCAACTCCTCAAGCTAGGAACTACTATACCCCGAAGATACAAGATCAACCTTAAGCTCACAGAGAGATCAACGACCTCGACCCTGATCATCATCTCGCCACCAAAGATCGTGTTTTACGCCTAATTGTACTTTGTTATGTCTTGTCGTCATTAACATAATCTCGTTTAGTCCGTCGTCAATAAATAGGAGTTGTACAATACTTACAAGGGGACAATGAATTGATACAATCAGGCCAAGCTCTGCCAATTTGTTGACTCCGTGTCTATATGCATATTGTCACCGAAAACTGCACATATTTCATATCAGCCACGATAATCGCCACCCATCCGACCGGAGAAATCATACATAAATAGCCAGATATTCACACGGCCCAGCCGTTACCGCTACCCTAATTTTCCACGCTACATCATCCAAGTTCTTTCTTCTCTCCCAAGCATCTTAGGCCAGATCCACTCATTTCCTTTTGATATTTTTGCGTAACCGCTCCTGGCTGCCTTCATATCCCTCTTGAAATAAACCGAACCTTCTGTGGAGGGGAACTTCAGACTGATATGAACTGGGGAAATCACAGCTCGGAGGTCGACCAATGCAGGCCTTCCCATAATAACATTGTACGCAGACGGGGCTTTAACCACCACATAATTGACCATAAGGGTCCTGGCCTATGGCTACTGGCCAAATGTTATAGCTGTTAGGAAATCAACGCGGGAACGCAGCGGAATTCAAAAATTTGATTTCCTTTTTCCCAAGATCGACTTCGTTTAAGCAATAAACAAACAAGTAGTAGACGGTGGTTACCTTGGTTGATCTATAAGATCGACGCTTTGACCGTCAGGAGGTAGTAGTTTCCGCATAGAGCCGCCCAAGTGTTCGGCCTCTACCGCTAGTCCACACGAACAGCCCGCCGGAATCCCATCATGGATTGCTATTGGAAAACTCCGGTTGCTAGACCGGCCTTTTTCCCCTCTCTCCAACTCTCTATAGGATGCTCTCTATTTTACACAAGAACTATTAGTTCTTGGAATTATGATGTACAAAAAAGCTTGACACCCACCTCTTATTTATAGTGTAGGTGGCGCCATCTTCTAGAGTGGAGGAGAAGAAAACCTTTTCCCAATAAAATAAGGAAAATATAATTGATTGATTTATCTCATTTATTATAATATCTCATATTAAATAAATCTAGGATATTGTCAATATCTTATATTGAATATTCCAAAGATATTGTCAATATCTTATATGGACAATATTTATCTTTTATTATATTACCATAAATCAATTTATACATGTGTATATATCACATATATATTACACAAATAAATCTATTAATATATATTCCACAAATATGCGCATGCATCACCAACATGCACACACACACACACAAGTTGGACATATATATATATTTATATTAATATCTTATATTAATATTTGGTAATACTATTAATTAAATTTACACAATCCAAGTGTATCTTATACACTTCAATGGGCCCCAATAGTCAAAAGGTTGACTTCGGAATATTCTTTAATTAATATAATATTATTAATATCTTGTATTTAATTTATTCATAATAAATAAATACCACCATATTAATTTACCACTATAACATTTATAGTCTCGAGATAAACTTTCCTTATTTGGCTATCATCTATAACCACATTTTAATCCGACTAGATGTTCATATGTGTGTGACCCGATAGGCTTCGAATATGTTGTTCGTGAGACACAAAGTGCAAATTACGAAAATGCCCTTCATGCCTAACGATCACGGGATAGCGTCTCAAAGCAACACACCCCGACCCCAATCATCGGAAGAGTCAAATGCAATGACTACTACCTTTCATGTGAAACAGTTACCGTGTAACTTACAATCCTATCGCTATAATAATATCCCAACGGTCGTACGTCGAGTGTCAAACATTGACGACCGTGTCTTATAGTCTGGATATCAGGCTCTCTCGAAGTAACACGTTTACTCCCACTTTGCAAAGATTCACGAGAACGAGACATTCCTTATAAGAAGGCCCTTTCGGATATTCGATCCCAATCATAGGATACGCGATTCCCGGACGACCAATCATGTATACTCCGCATGCTTCAATATCATACCCAATCACTACCGCATGATCGCCCCATGGCTAGGGGAAACCTCAATAGTGTCAAAGCATGACAATCCACACCGTGATGCCATGAAGACTCCGGTAAAAAGGATAATTACACAACTGTCACATAGTGTGACACTTATCCGTGTAAGTGGGTCAGTCTAACGTACGCATTCTCTAATACACGCCCACGCATACCCAAGTGTCTCTACACTTCGATAGACGAGATCTATCTCGCCTTAAAGATGTAAGACATCTAATACGTGCTAGCCTGTTCATACTATCAATGCCCTGTTTAATAGTACATCAGCCTAGAGACATTTAAGTATCAAACTTATTAAAGTGATTAGAGATCTCATCAACCATAATCGCCTATCATGGATTCTCTATCACAGTTTAATACTAAGGACGTTATCATATAACAATTCATAATTGGTTCTTTAGAAGAACAGATATATGACAATATAAAAGCCATTTTAATATATGTAGAAACATAAAGAAATAGTAGAAATGATCCGAACCGGTCGGATCCGGTCCAACCCGATTGGGTTTAGGACACTATTCCAACAATCTCCCACTTGGCCTAAAACCAATCACTCGCACACACAAGACCAAGTTGAAACACAAGAATCTCATGCAATACTCGCAACCAGCCCTAGCCGTAAACGGATAGCTATCCGTGGGGACTCAGACTATCTTCATATCATGTTCCAAATTGACCAAGTTAAAGGAACCGCCTCAACACACACACGAATCTCTGACGAGACCCTGGTCCTTGCTTCAAGCAATAAATCCACTTACTATATCGCCTATACGTAAAAGGTGGAAGAACCGTATAAGGTTCGAGAATGAACCTACTAGATCCATGTATCGCCTCCCACGCTGCGCTTTAAGGCACTCACTGTGTTTTGGCTCGGTTGTAGAATTTGATGACCCATAGGCTAGAACATTTCCACTCAACTGTATCACTTAATCAAAGTGGATCGCAAAACCTGCATCAGTAGCTCCCACTTGCCTTCATAAGACTCAGGATATACGTCTGTATAACTATATTTATTCGCTTCCAAGCTTCAATAAACTAGGAAATCATCCTTAACTTGTTTAAGGATATTCTCGACATTCACCAGATTTACTTTCATACTTGCTCATGACTATTCATGGACTATGAACATCCGGCATCACCTATAAGATGGTTCCTATCGCAGTAGCGAAGGAAACCTTCCATAACCATCATCTTTCACCTTATCTTTAGGACCAACGTCCTAACACAAATAGATCTTGCGATCTATGCTAAACTTCTTTTAGCATCACATCTATATAGGTAAACTATAATCTAACAGCAGTTAAATCTATCACTATATATTCCTATTTCGAAAATAAGAACTGCTAATCCAAGTGCTTTCGTAATTAAAGACCTTGAACTACCAAACATAAATTGACTGTGACATGGGGTGATAATTCCTGAGAGAGATATATAATACCTTGCTCAAAAATCATAACACACTCCCACTATCCATCTCGCACATTGGGCATATCCTTCTTTTGACTAAATCAAACTCTTTTGATTATCAAACAAAGAAATGTCTAAAGAAACTTGTTTAAGTCCATAAATGGATCTCGTGGGCTTACATATCATGTTATCGTCTATCAACATCGAGTTGTCTGCCCAACGTCTTCAACACTATCATATAGTCATGATACAAAGTTATAACAAGTATTATCTGAATAGAACTGGGCTCAGCCTTACGGGGACATTCCCTCTAGGTAAGACATACTAGATTCACAACCTGGTTGTCACTGATGGAATCTAATTCAGATATTATGGCTCTTAGCCATATCTCTCAATCTTGCCTTTCAAACATTCTTTCATAAGTCGTTAGATATTTCTTCTAGATGAACATACCAACAGCCTTTTCAGGCTTGAGGTTATCCACAGACTTACAGAAATTTTGTGTGCACTGAGCAGTGTTATACACCTCATCGCTATGCGGCGTCTGCTCATGTTCCAATGGTTGAATGTATCTTTGTGGTTCTCAAACTCTTTTGAGATCTTTTTTACTCCCACTGTCTCTTTTGGAAGAAACACTTCTTCTAGAAGACAGCATGTTTAGAGACAAACATTTTGCTTCACGGACAAGTAAATAATATCCAGCGTACTTGCTAAGACATTCCACAAAGTTGCATATGTCGTACTAGGCTCCAAGCCTTTCTGACTCTGCCTATGAAAACCTCAAATCATTGGTTAAGATAGATTCGACATTATCCCCTTCCATATCTAATATGGAATTTATTCAGCCATTATTCTTTGGAACTAGGTTAAGTATAAGGGCTCTATCCCGAAACGGGTAAGGGATACTTCGCATGGCTTGCATCACACCTTTATCATATAAAGTGTTGTTTCCATTTTCCGAACACAATCTAATTGCGTATCCCAAAGATGGTATCCTTGAAGGGAGAATCTTATTCCTTTTCAGACGACCTCTGAAACACCCTTCAGGTATTAATTACTTCAATCCGATTGAATATTAATTCCTAAGTAGCTCGTCAATCTCATACTGCATTACTAGCTCGAACCTATCAGGCGTTCAATTGTTGTACTTCAATAAGTACATTCAACTATTTCTTAAAATAGTCCAAGAGAGAGACAAACAATTGTTTATGGTATAAATTGTCACAAGCCAACAAACATCAATATGTTTGGGCTTTGGTCAATCTTCTAGATTTCATAACCTTTTCTTAAAATGCTATTTTAGTCCTCTTTGGATAAGATACGTATAACCCACATGATTCATAATCATAAGGTTCAACATCATCAGAATGACGTTTGATTACATGCCTCCATTCCATAGAGACTGTGCCTAGAGTAACCACAAATCAAGGATAACAACCATACAAATATTTAGTTAAGATCTTATCACATATATCAACTATATAGTGACAACAGTCTAGTATGTTAGATTCAGTGACCTCCAACTTTATCGGAATAACATTTATTCTTTACAATTGAATGTGTCTACTAAATCCTAACAAATAACTGAAAGTATGTTCTTCATAAGAACCGAACATAATAACATTTATTTAGTTCCCTTATCAGTTTACTAGATCCAGAATGTGGTAAGTGTTACAACGTTTGCTTCACCTTCCATATATGTATTAACCTTTCTAGCTTAATCACACTCGTAAGATATCATATATCTAAGAGTTGACCTGAACTTAGATAGGTTTATCTCAACTCACTTGCCTAGAATAGAAACTTCAATAAGCTTTTTATTTAAGCACATGCCCTAAATTTCCTTTTCAACCCTTTTAAGCACTTGAAAAATGTTTCTTAGTGTAGTCTTCATAAGACTTAAGAAAGATCACAAGAGCTATGTCTTTGATTTCCTTTCATAAAGAAAATCTAATGTTTATTAAATAGTTTATTTAACCTTTCGAATCGTATTCAAAACATTGACTATTTAATTAACCTTTAAGCAATGATAGAATTAAGTCGATACATAAATCTTACAATTTTGAAAACAACCTTTTCAAAATTAAACGTGGTCATTCTTATCCAACGATTGAATTAATTGTCATCGTATGACTGAATGATCATCTTGGATCGTATCCAATTTATGACTAATTCATTGAAACTTATTTCAAATGATTTAATCATATCACGAGCTTCCGCTTTCATTAATAATTAAAGTCTCGGAGCACTGCATCAATTATGTAATCTCCTTGTCTCTAACTACTATTACGGGATTGCTTATGTCATTGCTTATTTTAAAAGGATTAAAATTACTTAACCATATTTGAGAACGCTTCTCAAAATTAATGATCATAATTTGGTTTTACTAATCGAGAATAAAACATAAATATAAAGTTTGCTAAAACTACAACATAAAAATGAAAATAAATGAGTGTTGTTGTTTATACACGCAAAATCAAAAATGGTCTTTTGGTTTATGATTTTGCTCCCACTAGTCAACTACTTCCAATTGACTTTCAAGAATTATTAATTTCTTTAGTGGACAAGATCCCACTAAACTACCGCGAACCCCGCTTTGGTGGTGGGTAAATAAAATAGTCTAATAGGTAGACAACAACCTTTTGTCAATCGTATCTTATACGACTCTTGTTGTTTGACTAGTCAACTCTTTGACAATTTTCATCTTATGAAGTAGTCAAACCCTTGCCTCTAAAATCCAAACGACCCCGCTTTGGCTGGTGGCCGAGAGAATTCTTAGTCAAGTCATAACCCCAATATTCATGAGATCTCATACGATCATATCTCGATAATGACGATATACCCGAGGTTGGTCAACCCCCTGATTTGGCTGATGAGTTGGATCCGAACAATGGCTCTTCACCGTCATTATAATATGGGGAGGCAATTTCAACTTGATTCTTTTTAGGTGGAAGTATTTATGTAAATTAATTCACTTAATTAATTTTTAATCATGGTCTCATAAATATGTCTATCTCTATAAACATACATCCTACACATTTATCTAGATTGTGCCTAGTCATGCATCTATCGTATCATATAAAATAAATAGCAAGACAAAATAAATAAATGCGTAAAGTAACCGGTATGATCATGGACTTTTCCTAGGTGCGGTTTGAATACAAATCGATTTAAACCGCTGGTCACAATCTAAGGTTAGCCGCAACCGCCAATAGGATCTTCAATGCGCCATTCTCCAATGGGATCTTCATTTTCGTCTTTCTTTGGTCTCCATCTTCTCGCTCCATTCTTGTTACATTCAATTTATCTTATATACCCGCCGCACACGGGGAGCCAACGGAATGGGATAAATGCAGAAAATAAACTAGGTCACGTTTTTCATAACGGCCTAGGACAACTTTTAAACCAACAGAAAATTAAATCATTCACATCTATCCTATCTATTCGAGTCCATGATCAATCGGGTCCATATAATCATATTATATCTACACTATCTAATCCATACAATTAAATCTTATGAAAAAGATAAAATTAAAATTTAACTACTTGCGCCTTAACTAATCAATTAACATTTAATCTATAAATAATTTTATCCAATCAATTAACTAATTAACATTTAATTAATTAAATGATTTTAATCGAAATAAAATTAACGATTAATTTTAAATGATTTTAATTTTAATTTGAATTAATTAGAACTATTCTAAAATTAAATTAAAATTAAATCTCTCTTTTGTTTCTTTCCTTTTGATTTGTAATCAAAGGGATGTCGTTGGTTTCTAAACCATGACACGACTAAACAACGAGATATCTATGCACAATAAATATCACGGGACTAAAAAGTCGAGCACATCGAATTAACGAAGAGTGGGTTCACCGAGAATCCATCACTCAACCTCGACTTAACGTATCGTGATTTGAATCTTGCATCTATCGACTAATCACAACTATGAACTACATTGAAACATAAAATACACATAACAAAATAATTTCTTTTCGTGTATCGTTTTACTTAATCAAAATATATCATCTTTTAATTACGTGATTTAAACGATAAAATTAACTACAAAAAAAAACACGCTTATTGCTTAAGCTCAAACTCGCTCCGATACCCATCGTTAGAAATCAACGCTGGGAACGCAATGAATTCAAAATTTGATTTCCTTTTCCCAAGATCGACTTCGTTTAAGCAATAAACAAACAAGTAGTAGACGGTGGTTACCTTGGTTGATCTATAAGATCGACGCTTTGACCGTCTCAGTGGAGAGTAGTTCGCATAGAGCCGCCCAAGTGTTCGGCCTCTACCGCTAGTCCACACGAACAGCCCGCCGGAATCCCATCATGGATTGCTATTGGAAAACTCCGGTTGCTAGACCGGCCTTTTCCCTCTCTCCAACTCTCATAGGATGCTCTATTTTACACAAGAACTAATAGTTCTTGGAATTATGATGTACAAAAAGCTTGACACCCACCTCTTATTTATAGTGTAGGTGGCGCCATCTTCTAGAGTGGAGGAGAAGAAAACATTTTCCCAATAAAATAAGGAAAATATAATTGATTGATTTATCTCATTTATTATAATATCTCATATTAAATAAATCTAGGATATTGTCAATATCTTATATTGAATATTCCAAAGATATTGTCAATATCTTATATGGACAATATTTATCTTTTATTATATTACCATAAATCAATTTATACATGTGTATATATCACATATATATTACACAAATAAATCTATTAATATATATTCCACAAATATGCGCATGCATCACCAACATGCACACACACACACACAAGTTGGACATATATATATATATATTTATATTAATATCTTATATTAATATTTGGTAATACTATTAATTAAATTGCACAATCCAAGTGTATCTTATACACTTCAATGTGGCGCCCCAATAGTCAAAAGATTGACTTCCGGAATATTCTTTAATTAATATAATATTATTAATATCTTGTATTTAATTTATTCATAATAAATAAATACCACCATATTAATTTACCACTATAACATTTATAGTCTCGAGATAAACTTTCCTTATTTGGCTATCATCTATAACCACATTTTAATCCGACTAGATGTTCATATGTGTGTGACCCGATAGGCTTCCGAATATGTTGGCCGTAGACACAAAGTGCAAATTACTTAAAATGCCCTTCATGCCTAACGATCACGGGATAGCGCCTCAGCAACACACCGTGACCCCAATCATCGGAAGAGTCAAATGCAATGACTACTACCTTTCATGTGAAACGATTATCGTGTAACTTACAATCCTATCGCTATAATAATATCCCAACGGTCGACGTCGAGTGTCAAACATTGACGACCGTGTCTTATAGTCCGGATATCAGGCCTCTCAAGTAACACGCTTACTCCCACTTTGCAAAGATTCACGAGAACGAGACATTCCTTATAAGAAGGCCCTTTCGGATATTCGATCCCAATCATAGGATACGCGATTCCCGGACGACCAATCATGTATACTCCGGATGCTTCAATATCATACCCAATCACTACCGCATGATCGCCCCATGGCTAGGGGAAACCTCAATAGTGTCAAAGCATGACAATCCACACCGTGATGCCATGAAGACTCGGTCAAAAGGATAATTACACAATCGTCACATAGTGTGACACTTATCCGTGTAAGTGGTCGATCCTAACGACGCATTCTCTAATACACGCCCACGCATACAGTCCAAGTGTCTCTACACTTCGATAGACGAGATCTATCTCTGCCCTTAAAGACAGAAGACATCTAATACGTGCTAGCATGTTCATACTATCAATGCCCTGTTTAATAGTACATCAGCCTAGAGACATTTAAGTATCAAACTTATTAAAGTGATTAGAGATCTCATCAACCATAATCGCTTATCATGGATTCTCTATCACGATTTAATACTAAGGACGTTATCATATAACAATTCATAATTGGTTCTTTAAAAATGTATATATGACAACATAAAAGCCATTTTAATGTATGTATAAACATAAAGAAATAGTAGAAATGATCCGAACCGGTCGGATCCGGTCCAACCCGATTGGGTTTAGGACACTATTCCAACAGTAGCAATTCTTACCATTCCCATGGGATGAACTGGGGGTCCTGCGAAGCCGAACAACGGTGCCGAAATAGGTGTCAGGTCTATGTCCTTTAGCTTTATTGATTGAAAGACCGAGTAGTAGGGGATGTTGACAGCACTTCCCGTATCAACACAAATCCTCTTGACCTAATTCTTGTGCACCATGACCTCTATAATGGGGTCTCTAGGACCGTAGGTTATCTCGGCAACTGGCCTCTGACCTCTGACCTCTGCTAGATGCAGAAAGATTGGCAGATCGGTTGTTCTGCTCGCTCACTTCAAAAACACTTCAGTGGGACCGCCCACTATGGTTTTAATAGTGTTGATAGGGCGGTTTTCCAACATCCGGTCATGATCTGGAGATCGGTCCCTTCCTCTTTAGGGTTCATCCTGCCTACCTCGATCTTTGTTGTAATTCCGGCGCTTGAAATCCCTTCTACCTGAAGGCTTGGCACTTTGAGATCGGTCCACGACCTCATCTAGCTTACCTTCCATTTTTGCGGTGTCAATATCTCTTTTCAATTCCCTACAGTTCTACGAATCATGCCCCGCAACCTTGTGGTTGGCACATAATTTGCTTTGATCCATCCTCTCTGGAGGTCCTCTCATTGGTGGTGGGATTCGAGCCAAGCACTTTATTTCCATTATAGCGAGAACCTGCTCGCGTGATCTATTCAGGGGGATGAAGTCTCATTCCTGGAAAGGTCCTTTCTTACCCAACCGATCTGTGACTGGGGCACTCATGCGGTCCCAGACCGGCTTCCTCTTTTTGTCAGCTTTTTCCTCAACTTTATCCTTTATGGATTCTCCTTTTTTAGACTCTCTCTTCAGCCGATTATCTTCCTCTCCCTGGCAGTGTTTATGAGCGGCCTCATCACATTCCTCCATAGTTCTAGGGAGCTTGTTGTTCATCTTAGCATATAATCTTCCTGCTTGTAGACCTGCTATGAAGGAAGTAATCAGAATGTTCTCATCCTCATCCCGAACTTAGGCGGACTCTTCATTGAATCTCTTCAGAGATTTCAGTACTGTTTCTTCTCTCTTCTGTTTGAGAGTCAAGAGATGAGTTGCGTTCCTCTAGAACGGCTTTGCCGTGATGAAAGCATGCATGAACTTTCTCACCAAGGTTCCGAAGTCCGAGATCGATCTTGGTACTATTTTCATGAACCACTCGCGAGCCCTGCCCGTGAGTAATGCAGGAAAGGCCTGTTAGGAAATCTACGCGGGAACGCAGCAGAATTCAAAAATTTATTTCCTTTAACCAGGGTCGACTTCGTTTCAGCAACAAATAAATAAGCTAGTAGACGGTGGTTACCTTGTCTATTCTAAACGATCGACGCTTTGACCGTCTAATGAGAGTAGTGATGCATAGAGCCGCCCAAGTGTTCGGCCTCTACCGGTGATCCACACGAACAGCCTGCCGGAATCCAATCATGGATTGCTACTAGAAAAATCCAGTTGCTAGACCGGCCTTTTCTTTCTCTAAAAAACTCTCCTAAGAAGCTCTCTATTTTTCACAAGAAACTATTAGTCTCTTGAAATTGTGATATACAAATGAGCTAGCCAATCCCACCTTTATATAGTGTATGGGGCACCCCAAAGTAATCGCAAACTGATTGGAAGAAGCTTCCTAGTAAATTGAGGAGAAAAAAGACATTTTCCGAATAAAAAAAAAATTTGATTGATTTATCTCATTTAATATTCAATATCTTATATTAAATATATTTTCAAGATATATATTGACAATATCTTATATTGATTATATCTTTATCTTATTACCATTAATCTATTTTTCCAAAATCAATTAATATCTAATATTAATATTATGGTAATCTTATTAATTAAATTGCACAATCCAAGTGTATCATATACACTTGTAAATGGCGCCCCCTTAGCCAATAAATTCCAGAATATTCTTTAATTAATATAATACTATGATTAATTAATTTGCAAAATACATGCGTATCATATACACATAATAA
Organism: Gentiana macrophylla; assembly: GCA_026214975.1. Classification (NCBI taxonomy): domain Eukaryota; kingdom Viridiplantae; phylum Streptophyta; class Magnoliopsida; order Gentianales; family Gentianaceae; genus Gentiana; species Gentiana macrophylla. Next base: position 76,968,451 of record CM047817.1, on the reverse strand, counting down.
TTTCGACATACACATACATTATGTGTATATTTAATTAATCAATATAATTAATATCTTGTATTATATTTATTCATAATAAATAAATACCACCATATTAATTTACCACTATAACCTTTATAGTATGAGATAAATTCTTTCCTTATTTGGTCATCAACTATAACCACAATTTAATCCGACTTGATGTTCTTATGTGTGTGACCCGATAGGTTAGGCACAAATTGCAAATTACAAAAATGCCCTTCATACCTAACGATCACGGGATAGCGTCTACCAAAACACCGTGACCAACAATCATCGGAGGAGTCAAATGCAATGACTACTACCTTTCATGTGAAACAGTTACCATGTAAAATACAATCTTATCGCTGTAATAATATCCATACGGTCGTATCTCGAATGTCAATACATTAATGACCGTATCTTATAATCTGCATATCACGCTCTCTCGAATATAACTCATTTACTTCCACTTTGCAAAGATTCACGGGAGTAAGACATTCCTTATAAGAAGGCCCTTTTGGAATTCACCCCTACTATTATGGTACGCGATTTCTGGACAAACCCAATCACTACCGCATGATCGCCTCATGGCTAGGGGAAAACTCAATAGTGTCAAAGCATGACAAACCACACCGTGATGCCATGTAAACTCCGGTCCTAAGGAAAATTACACAACCGCCACATAGTGTGACACTTAACAGTGTAAGTGGGCCAGTCTAACATACGCATTCTCTAATAAACGTCCACGTACATTCCAAGTGTCTCTACATTTCGATAGACGAGATCTATTCATACCCTTAAAGACAGAAGACATCTAATACGTGCTAGCCTGTTTATACTATCAATGCCCTTTTTAGTAGTACATCAGCCTAGAGACATTTAAATATCAAACTTATTAAAATGATTAGAGATCTCATCAACCATAATCGCCTATCATGGAATCTCTACCACAGTTTAATACTAAGGATGTTATCATATAACAATTCAGAATCGTTTATGTAAAAGAACAAATATATGACAACAGAAAAGTCATTTATTATATATATAAACACAAAGAAATAGTATAAATGATCCGATCCGGTCGGATCCGGTCCAACCCGATTGGGTTTAGGACACTATTTCAACAATATCCCACTTGGCCTAAAACCAGTCACTCGTACGCACAAGACCAAGTTGAAACACAAGAATCTCATGCAATACTCGTAACCAGCCCTAGCCATGAATAGATCGCTATCCATGGGGACTCAGACTATCTTCATACCATGCTCCAAATGACAAAGTCAAAAGGAACTTCCTCAACACACATGAATCTCTGACGAGACACTGGTCCTTGCCTAAGCAATGAATCCACTTACTATATCAGCTATATAGAAAAGGTGGAAGATCCACACAAGGTTCTGGAATGAACCTCCTAGATCCATGTACTGCTCCCGCTGCGTCTCCAAGGCATTACTGAGTTTTGGCCCAGTTGTAGAAGCTCAAGTGATTTCTGGCTAAGAACATTTCCAGTTCTCTATATCACTTAGTCAAAGTGACTGCAAACCCAGATCATAGCTCCCACTTGAAGGATGCAGGATCTTAGATCTAAATGAGTTAGATTTACGAGCAGCGGATGGATCACGACTTATACATCACAATACAAAATTAAAGGACTTAAACTACTACAAGGGGGTTAAGAAAATCATACCAATAGTAGGAAGAGAAGCTTTGATCTTAGGATGAGAAGCCTTGATCTTCCAATGTGTTCTCCAAATGGTGGTTGGTGGACACCCTTCTTGATATGAGAACCTCCATGATATGCTTCCAAGAAAAACTCCAAATTTTTCTCCAACCGGGTGGAGCTAAGGATCGAACTCCTTAGCCTTTTTTCTCTATGAATTTCGTGGCTTTCACCTCACCTAGGGCTCGGGGAGAACTCTCTTTTTATAGGCAAAATCCAAGTGAGAAAACCTATACCCAATCGGTTTAACAAAATAAAAGAGATAATTCTAATTATTATTATCCAACAAAAATAAGAGATAATTACAATCTTATAATAAGAAAATATAATTATCCTTATAGTTAAGAGATAAATAATAAATAAATTATTTTCTTTTATTTATCTAATTAATTATTTAACAAATAAATAACTAATTACACAATATGTCATTATCCAGGAAAACTAATTTCTTGGAAAATTCAAGACATATTGGCGCCACACTAAGCTCACTGCATCTACGTAAAATGTCTTTTTTTGTGTATTATATTATTTAGCCCAACTAAATAATATTTTGCATATCAATTAATTGGCCGAACCAATTAATTATTTCTGAGGCCCAAATAACAATAATATCATTCCGAATTATAGAAGCCACATCGGGGACCATGGACCTATAACCAGTAGCTCCAATAATTAATTATTCATCGAACAGAATAAGTACATTAATTATTAATTCCGTGATTACGCCACCATAAACCCGAAACTGAACTCTACCGATTATAAATGTATACTTATACTCAACCCATAGAGTGAATAAACGTCCATTGATATAATCACAACATACGGATTAACCCTCCATAGTCTGTCCATTCTGAGTGGGAAGTCTCCGTGAACCCGACTCAGAATATCTTATCCTTATTTACCATTAACCCCCTAGTGATCAATTAGTTCACATATCTGACTAGTAGCTAATTAGTCTAAATATGAATTCGGCCGATCGATCACTTTCTTAGGGCTAACAAATAAGGGGACTATCTCTCTGCTTCCCGTAGGAAGGAATGGATTCCATGTCTGTGAATATCAGAACTACTCACTCATCAGAGATAGTGCCAATGAGAAGTGGCTTGGAACACATATCTAAGTGAACCGTGAATTCAACACATCAAACACTACCCCGAGACAAGCAAAGCACTCGTGATCACCTCAGATTAAGGTTGATCCATATATGATCATCTAATGATTTAATAAGATTCGCGATTACGGAATTATACCGAGAAATACAAATTAAATCGGTCCAAATCCTATATGAATGCCATCATATATAAATGCCCCACGTAGTAATTCTCTACCGACAAACCGGATAAGACTATCACACCCTAAGGTGTTCGGGCGCATTATTGGTGTTTTAATCAAGAGGCCCTAAACTCGATTAAGTTCACCACGGACTAACAGATTTAAGCATATCTCCACTAACTCAATCCTCACGTGTAATTCATACACCGAGTTAAGTGGTTACATACAGATATACTTAGGGTTTGCGAAAGAAGTGTATTACTTTACAAGCACAAAGCAAGTAACTAAGGTGAGATAAATTCTTTCATCTATTATTAAAAACAATTACACAAATTGTCTCTCGGGTACTACACCTAACAATCTCCCACTTGCACGAAATGACAAGCAACGATTGTTTTTAGAGCACACCCTTTCTCATCTTATTCACAACACTCTCCCACTTGCTCAAAGCGGATGAGACATATCCATCAATGCCGCACCTCCAAGCACTCGACTTGGTATAATCGATTAGTTAGGTTGTCGACTCGAGACGATCTTTAGGATTGAAACGTTGCCGGTTCTTCCAATCAGGCGGTACTCTCTCTCAATATGCTTTTGACTTCTTGTGAGTGAGAAGATCCTTCTAAGCTATCTCTTCACTGTTTTCACAATGAAGTGATATCGGCTTATCAGACCTGGAATTACTCCCAGACCAAAAAGAAAATTCTAAGCACTATGAGTAAACACTGAGCCCGAGATCAACTTAATGATCATCCTCAATCTGACTACAAGTCAGAATCAGTGTAGTCAACCATATTCAAGTTTGCACCTGAATATACAAGCATATGATTCCTCTTTCTCTAAAGATACTTGAGGACGTACTAAACCTCTACTTATTGCTCGAATCCAAGATTCGATTGCAATCGACTCGTGTTAAGCTGACTTGCCCTCATCCCAGAGAGACTCTATCCTATTTTCTCTTTATCCGAAGATTTTGAGAATCATTCCTGAGAGGTAGGGTAGGACCACTCTCGATGAATGCTGCAACCGTATACGCATAATCATCTTATACAATAAGATAGGTGGGATAGCCAATGACTCATTCTCGTGAATTTGACCGAATCAGATTCTTAGAATATAGTCCAATTCTCTCATCCAGAGAATCTTGGCGTGTCAATTTCCGACTTCAGATAGCACACACATGTTGTTTCTAACCGTTTCAGTGTTATCATTCATGAACACTAATACTACTACTTTACCAATATTGATATCCAGTCTACGAAAGACTTATCAATATTCTGGTCAAGTCCACATATTTTAAAACATGTGACTTTAAATGACCGAGAGGTTCTCTTAAATCCACAAAGGATATAAGCCCCGGCAGTCATCCTGCCATTTGTTTTAACCAAGACCCTTCTGTTCCGAATGAATCCAGACTCCGTTTTTAAGCAAGAAAGTCTCAGGGAATCACCCCTATTTTCTGCTTTCTAACGAAATCTTGCAAGACTGAGTGGTGCGAGAGTTCAAGGTCTGGTTAACTCTCCACTTGTCAGGGAATCACCCCTATACCACTCAGCTTTGTGCGGAAAGTTTAAACTTTCCTATTCTTTCGACTCTTTTCCGTGTAGATCCAATTGCTCCACTGGGCTCGAGACACTCGTGTGGTTCTACAAGAGGTCGAACAGAATCGAGTATCAAAACTCCATTCATAGGGTTAAGGCTTTCAAACCAACCTCTATGATCGTAATCCTATACATCCCACTAAGAGCCATAGGTTATCAATCACCCCCACAGACTATAAAGTCCATTAAAACCACAAAACCACAATGGGTCAACGGTTAAACCATACTCCCACCGTGTTTTGGGTGCATTGATATTTCGATCTAGTAGTATTTATCGTGTAATCACAAACAACTCGATGTTGGACGTGGTCCGATTAAATCGATAGTAACTACCTTTGGGTAACCGTACTCAAGGTTTAAGGTCGCTACTTATAGATTCTATCGTAATCTTTGTGATGATTCAACCGTCACTTTTCGATCTCAAGAATCTTATAACCAACCTTCACTCATCACATTAAGATATTTCACTAACAACACAACTGAACGTATGCGCAAAATCTCCAAATCCTACCTTCAAGCATTAAATGCTAAATGCCTACATTTAGGAAGTGGTGTGAACCGAATTCACTCCTTATCCATAAATTCACTAGCATCTTCTAGGTAGACTTCTCGGTTTACATAATAATGTTAACCGTTATTTTGCAACCAATTATCTTAATCGAGTTTAGCAGTTGTATTGTAGCATATCAAGAAATATATAAGGCAAGTCTATGGTTTCTTCCTCAAAGTGAGAATCATTCCACTAGGAGGCAGGACGAGCATCAGTCCCAAGACTATGCGATAGCCTATTTCTGAGCATGGAATACTCTATTCTCTGTTAAAATCAGAGACTCCTCCTCGTATTCTTTCGATAAACTAAATCGTGTTTCGAGTAGCTATCAGACAAAATGTCACCACTCAAAAGCTCCCATTAGCTTGTATCTTTCACTAGACCCCAAAGGTCATTGTGAACAAGCTACGTTACTTCTTCAGATCTATTACCCTTTCCTAATAGAAAGGAAGCTTAGTCATTGTTCCTTTGAGACAGTTGTTCGAGACTCGAGAGATAGGAATCACCCTTAGCTTGATCGTTAGGTCTTATCTCTAGGATATATGCACTAATTAATAGATTATGAAGAATCGTTTATCTTAATACGGAAACCATTTGCCTATAATAGTTTAAGACGTGTTACATATACCTTTTCAAAGATTTCTTAGTGGTTCGACTTTATCAAACAAAAGTCCGAGTCTCGGATTCGCACTACAAATGTCAAATTCACTTTCTATGAGGCAACAATATATCGAATTGAAAGGGAATCCATTTGTTCCAACAAATCTGAAAACAGAAAAATAAAAATTTTCGTGATATTCAAGGATCGAATCAAAAATTCATTTCCTCATACCACTCCCACTATCTCTAATGAAATTATCGCCCGTTGTTACTCTATTAATCGTTAATGCAAATCTTCCTTGTTCGTCAAAGAACTAAGCTACCGAGTCAAGTTACTCGGTTAAGAAAGTCGCTAAGGATTCATTGGTTAGTGATCCAAATCACTTTCCTTATCCTATAATTTCTTTATTAAATGTTTCGGTTTAGCCTCAAAACTTTAGTTAAGATGATTAACACTTATAGACATTCTTTCCCATTCTTAACTTTCCTTAAAAGGAAATAGTCTTGAACTAGCGATTCGCTTTGAGTAGACACTACTACTGCGAACTGTGGGATGTCTAATGAAAAGCGTTACTAGTGGGACTAATTTTCTAATAAATTAGAAAAACATAAGATAAAAGCTCCCACTAGTTTATCGGTTCCAAATACCGCCTAACTAAAGCGACACTTTAATTTATGATTCTCCAATTTTTCTATTTGAAAATTTCTCGTGTAGACACTACACAATTAAAATTCACTAGAAGAATTTTATCATCCCAATCATCTTTCAAACTAACTACGGTTGTCTCTCAGATCGCAAGACGAGTGACAAAGAAGTGACATACTTATTTACGCCACTTAAGTTTTGAAGGCTCGAGAGAAATACCTCTTCCGAAAAATTAATCGCATGTTAGATTAATAAGTACAACGCTCTAGTTACTTACCACTTTTTAACGATGTCATTACAAGTCAATTTTACACTAGCGCCTAGCACCCTAGAGAGATATGTATAATGCTTGTAAATAAAATTGACAGAATAAATCCAAATCATACACTACTAATAAATTTTAGGAACTATAAACTAAGTACTTATAGTCTATCCTACTGCTCCAAGGATTTAATCTAATACCCAAGTGCCGCCTTAGGGTAGGTCAAAGAGGTTTCGATTAATATTGAAGATCAAACATCTCATTTGTGTCCTTTTTCAGCCAAAGTACTACCAAAAATACCCTTTATGAGTGTGACCTCACTGTCTCGCATTTTTAGGTAGACCCTGAGTGTGTCGCCTTAGTGGTCGGTCGGTGACTGACGAGTACCCAAAATCCTATCCTTTCGGAGACCAAGCCTTGAATTTTGATAGCGGTGAAGGCCTTCTCAGGAGGCCGGTCCTGTGCCGCACGAGGCGTCACCATTCTCTCACGTTGCTTGTGTCAACAGCAGAGGCCGTGGGGTCGGCCGTCGCCTCTCCCACTCCCACTCAATATTTTGAAAAAGTGGTGGGTTTTATGATCACGTTTTGGACTTGATGTTACATTAAGGAACAATAAATCATAGGTCCGAATGTTGTCGGTTACGTGGGCCAGCCCACCCGACCTATTCGTTGGAACATATGTGGCCGCCGGACGGGTCAAAACTAGGGAGCTCCGTTGAGCCGTAGTGGCTCTTCGGATGGCTCACCTTGCTGGACCTTCGATCAAACGCCACACGTGGAGGTGAAGTCGATCGAGCCGTAGCTACCGTTGACCACCCAACCGTGGTTAAACCACTTTCGAACCATGTATGCCCGTGATAATCCAATCCTTAAACATCAAACTTTCACGAGACACTACGGAACAAAAACGTAATCTCGCTCTGTAAGGTGGAATTCACCGAGAATCCAACACCTTAATCACGAGGTTTCGGATTTTACTCCTTATGCTTTCGCAGAGTGGGATTCACTGAGAATCCATCACCCAACCTCGACGATTGAAAAAACCGGTGTTCCTCGGTTTTTACCCAAATTAGTTTCTAATTAATATCAAACAATTAATTAAAACTAATTACGTGTTTTATACATGCCTAACTAATTCCTCGAATTAATTTCTACATGTATGCATATGGAGTGGAATTCATGATATGATGCATGTCATGGCAATTTTCCGGTTCTACACATACAATCTAAACATGTATTCTAGTGCGGAAAATAAACACCGAGATGGACCGTTGGCACCCCCGTATCTAATCTATTAGAAAATAAATAACCAAAACCCTAATTAGGGTTTACTATTTTCTAACAAAATCTGCAGCTGTTCAAACTCTTCTATGATCAGGAAACCAAACAAACTCGGATCGCTACGAAACTTTCCAGATCTGTTCTTCACTCCTCGGGCTTGAATATGGACGGTTGGATCGGAGTTTTGACTTGCCAATTTTCTCCAGTAAGCCGCCCAACTTGCTGCTGAATCTGTCTCTTGCAGCAGTACATCAGTGACTTCCCGAGGCCGATCGCGAATCGAGATGAAACCCGATCAACCTGAAATTTTTTATGCCTCGTCAATGAGTCCACGTTTATCAATCTGACCGGTCGGATTTACGTTTTAACGGTCCAAAATCTTCCAGAAATTCGAAGAAGTCACAGCTAGGGTTTCTGTGAATCCTGCGTTTTTCTGTTACTGCAGCCACTTCATTGCAACGAACGGATATTGAGACGGACTCCGATCGACACCAAATTTGGATTGCTTTTTCTTCAACTTTTAATATTGATTCTGACCGGAGGGATAATCGTTGCAACGGCTCGATCAACGGGAAAAATGAAAAAACTAAACAGCTACTAAACAGATCTACTTTCAGGAAATTAAAATTTCAACAACAAATAAATTACATAATTTCCTATACTCATATGAACGAATTTTCTTCGTTTATATGAGTTTACAATAGATCTAACGGGTAAACTGTGCCAACCCCCAATCCATCTCTTCAACCATAGCAATTAATCATTATCAATACATAAAACAATAAATAAAATTTACCTACATGCAATTCCACTCCTTTAAATCGTTTAATTATGATTATGACTATATAAATCGTGGAACCTGTCTCTGATACCACATAAAGGATGCAGGATCTTAGATCTAAATGAGTTAGATCTACGCGCAGCGGATGGATCACGACTTATACATCACAATACATAATTAAAGGACTTAAACTACTACAAGGGGGTTAAGAAAATCATACCAATAGTAGGAAGAGAAGCTTTGATCTTAGGATGAGAAGCCTTGATCTTCCAATGTGTTCTCCAAACGGTGGTTGGTGGACACCCTTCTTGATATGAGAACCTCCTTGATATGCTTCTAAGAAAAACTCCAAATTTTTCTCCAACCGGGTGGAGCTAAGGATCGAACTCCTTAGCCTTTTTTCTCTATGAATTTCGTGGCTTTCACCTCACCTAGGGCTCGGGGAGAACTCTCTTTTTATAGGCAAAATCCAAGAGAGAAAACATATACCCAATCGGTTTAACAAAATAAAAGAGATAATTCTAATTATTATTATCCAATAAAAATAAGAGATAATTACAATCTTATAATAAGAAAATATAATTATCCTTATAGTTAAGAGATAAATAATAAATAAATTATTTTCTTTTATTTATCCAATTAATTATTTAACAAATAAATAACTAATTACACAATATGTCATTATCCAGGAAACTAATTTCTTGGAAAATTCAAGACATATTGGCGCCACACTAAGCTCACTGTGCCCACGTAAAATGTATTTTTTCGCAGATTATATTATTTAAATTTCAACTAAATAATATTATTTCAGATATCAATTAATTGGCCGAACCAATTAATTATTTTCGAGGCCCAAATAACAAGAATATCATTCGAATTATAGCTTACATCGGGACCATGGACCTATAACTCAAGAAGCTCCAATAATTAATTATTCATCGAATGTAATAAGTACATTAATTATTAATACGGGATTACGCCACCATAAACCCGAAAACTGAACTCTACCGATTATAAATGTATACTTATACTCAACCCATAGAGTGAATAAGCGTCAATTGATATAATCACTACATACGGATTAACCCTCCATAGACTGTCCATTCTGAGTGGGAAGTCTCCGTGAACCCGACTCAGAATATCTTATCCTTATTTACCATTAACCCCTAAAGTGATCAATTAGTTCACATATCGACTAGTAGCTAATTAGTCTAAATATGAACTCGGCCGATCGATCACTTTCTTAGGGCTAACAAATAAGGGGACTGTCTCTCTGCTTCCCGCAGGAAGGAATGGATTCCATGTCTGTGAAAATCATAACTACTCACTCATCAGGAGATAGTGCCAATGAGAAGTGGCTTGGAACACATATCTAAGTGAACCGTAATTCAACACATCAAACACTACCCCGAGACAAGCAAAGACTCTGTGGTCACCTCAGATTAAGGTTGATCCATATATGATCATCTAATGATTTAATAAGATTCGCGATTACGGAATTATACCGAGAAATACAGATTAAATCGGTCCAAATTCTACATGAATGCCATCATATATAAATGCCCCACGAAAGGTACCTCTACCGACAAACCGGATAAGACTATCACACCCTAAGGTGTGTTCGGGCGCATTATTGGTGTTTTAATCAAGAGACCCTAAACTCTGATTAAGTTCACCACGGACTAACAGTTTAAGTATATCTCCACTAACTCAATCCTCACGTGTAATTCATACACTGAGTTAAGTGGTTACATACAGATATACTTAGGGTTTGCAGCAGTGTATTACTTTACAAGCACAAAGCAAGTAACTAAGGTGAGATAAATTCTTTCATCCATTATTAAAAACAATTACACAAATTGTCTTTCGGGCACTACACCTAACACCACTATCTTCATAAGATTCAGGGTGTATGTCTGTATATCTACATTTATTCAATTCCAAGTTTTGATAAACTAGGAAACCAACTTTAACTTGTTTAAGGATATTCTCGACATTCACCAGATTTACTTTCATACATGCTCATGACTTTTCATGGACTATGAACATCTGGCATTACTTTTATGATGGTTCCTATCGCAGTAGCAAATGAAACCTTCCATAAGCGTCATCTTTCACCTTATCTTTAGGACTGACGTCCTAACATTGATAGATCTTGAGAACACCGGCTAGCAGTATCTCCTGTCGCGATCTATGCTAAACTCTTTTAGCATCACATCTATATAGGTAAACTATAAACCAAGAGCAGTTAAATCTGTCACTATAGATTCTTATTTAAAAAATAAGAACTGCTAATCCAAGTGCTTTCGTAAAGACCTTGAACTACCAAACATTAATTGACTGTGACATGGGGTGATAATTCCCGAGAGAGATATCCAATACTGTACCTTACTCAAAAATTGTAACACACTCTCACTATCCCTCTTGCACATTGGGCATATCCCTTCTTTTGACTAAATCAAACTCCTTTGATCATCAAACAAAGAAATCGTCTAGAGAAAATTGTTTGAGCCCATAAATGGATCTCGTGGGCTCTCATATCAAGTCATCTTCTATGAACATCAGGCTGTCAGCCCAACATCTTCAACACTATCATATAGCCATGATACGAAGTTATAACAAGCATAGTCTGAATAGAACCGGGCTCAGCTGGCAGCATAAATATAATTACATGGTTTACACCCCGTACCCTTCAGCCATCACTATAGCCTTATGGTAATCATAATACTATCCATGTCAGCCTTTCAGGGACATTCCCTCTAGGTAAGATCACAACCTGGTTGTCACTGATGGAATCTAATTCAGATATTATGGCTCCTGGCCATATCTCTCAATATTGCCTTCCAAACATTCCTTCATAAGTCGTGAGATATTCATTCTTCAAGATGAACATACCAGCAGCCTTTTCAGGCTTGAGTTTATCCACAGACTTATGGAACATTTGTGTGCACTGAGCAGTGTTCTACACCTCATCACTATATGGCTTCTGCTCACGTTCCTATGGCTGAATCTCTCTTTGTGGCTCTCAAGCTCTTTTGAGATCTCACTTACTCCCACTATCTCTTTTGGAAGAAATACCTCCTTTAGAAGACAGCATGTTTGGAGACAAATATTTTGTTCCACGGGAAAATGGACAATATCTAGTGTGCTTGCCAAGACATTCCACAAAGTTTCATATGTCGTACTAGGCTCCAAGCCTTTCTGACTTTGACTATGACAACTTCAAATCATCGGTTAAGATAGATCTGATGTCATCGATTCCATATCTGATATGGAATTTATTCAACCTTTATTCTTTGGAACTTGGTTAAGTGTATGTTTCGTCAGAGGCGGCCTTCGTCCCAAAGCACGATTAAGGGATACTTTGCATGGCTTACGTCACACCTTTATCATATAAAGTGTTGTTTCCATTTTAGGAACTTAATCTAATTGTGTATCCCAAAAATGGTATCCTTTAAGTGAGAATCTGATTCTCTTTCAGACAACTTCTGAAATCCCATTCAGGTATTAACTACTTCAATCCAATTGAAGATTAATTCCTAAGTAGTTCATCAATCTCATATTCGTACTAGCTCGAACTTTTTGCGCTTTCCGAATTGTCGTACTTCACTGAGTACCTTCGACTATTTCTAAAATAGTCAAAGAGATTAATGAACAATTATTCGTGGCATTAATTGTCACAAGCCAACAAACATTAGTATGTTTAGGCTTTAGGCTACTTTCTAGATTTTCATAACCCTTTCATAAAAGGATATTTTAGTCATCTTTAGATAAGATACGTATTACCCAAATGATTCACTATCACATGGTTAAGACGTCATCAAAACTATATCTGATCACACGACTCTCCTCCATAGAGACTATTTCCAGAACATAACTACAAAATATTAAGGATAACAGCCATACAAATACTTAGTTGAGATTTCATCACCTATATCAACTATATAGTGACACCAATCTAGTATGTTAGATTCAATGACCGTTCAACCTTATTGGAATAACAGTTATTCCTTACAATTGAGTATGTCTATTAAATCCTAACAAATAACTGAATTCGTGTTGTTCATAAGAACCGGAACACAATAACATTTATTTAGTTCATTTATCAGTTTACTAGATTCATAATACAACATCAAAAAATCGCAACGTTTGCTTCACTTTTCCGTATCTTAGTGTTTTCCGTATTTAATCATTCCATTTTAATCATACTCGTAAGCTTTCATATACTGTATCTAAGAGTTGACTTGAACGTAGATGGATTTATCTCAACACACTTGCCTAGAATAAAGACTTCGATAAGATCTCTTATTTTAAGCACATGCCCTAACTTTCCTTTTTAATCCTTCAAGCTCTTGTAAATACTTCTTAGTGTAGTCTTCATAAGACTTAAGAAAGATCATAAGAGCTATGTCTTTAATTTCCTTTCATAAAGAAAATCTAAAGTTTATTAAATCATTTAACATTTTGAATCGTATTCAAAACATTGACTATTTAATTAAGCTTAAGCAATGATTAAAGAATTCAGTTGATACTTAAATCTTACAATTTTGAAAACAAACTTTCCAAAATCCAATGTGGTCATTCATATTCAAAGTTTGAATTAATTGTCATCGTATGACAGAATGATCACATTGGATTGTATCCAATATATGATTAATTTGTTGAAACTTATTTCAAGTGATTCAATCATATCATGAGCTTCCGTTTTTCATTAATAATTAAATTCTTGGAGCACTGCATCAAATATGTAGTCTCCTTGTCTCTAACTACTATAACGGGGTTGATCGTGTCATTGCTTATTTAAAAGGATTAAAATTACTTAACCATATTTGAGAACATTTCTCCAAAGGCAACAGACATAACTTGGTTTTACTAATCGAGAATAAAAACATAAATATAAAAGTTTGCTAAAATACTACAACATAAAAAATGAAGATAAAAGAGTGTTGTTGTTTATACAAACAAAATCAAAAATGGTCTTTGGATAATGATTTTGCTCCCACTAGTCAACTACTCCAATTGGCTTTCAAGAATCTTTCAAAAATTCTTTAGTGGCCAAGATCCATCTAGTTACCCTGATTCCCGAAGAGGACCGATCAACCGGAATAATTCGAAAGGTAGGTAACACTTTACCAATCACATCTCTATGTGACTCTTGGTGGTTGACTAGTCAACTCTTTGAAAATACACATCTTTACGTGGTAGTCAACCCCTTCCCTCTAGAATAAGAGACGGGGGGCAATTACCGTAATACTGTAGTCAAGTCATAGCCCAATAATCGTGAGATCTCATACGATCATATCTCAATAATGACGATATACCCGAGGTAGGTCAACTCCCGACGAGGGCCGATCAGTTGGATCCGAACAAGGGCTCTTCACCGTCGCTATAATATTGGGAGACAATATTTCGACTTGATTTTTGTTGTGGAAGTATTTACGTAAATTAATTCACTTAATTAATTTTGATCACGGTCTCATCAATTATATATCTATCTCTATAGACATACATCCTACACATTTTTCTAGATCGTGCCTAGTTATGCATCTCTCATATCAAAATAAATACAAGCACAAAATAAATAAATGCGTGAAGTAACCGGTATGATCATAGACTTTTCCTACGTGCGGTTTTGAATACAAACCGACGAACCGCAGGTCAAAATCTAAAGGTAGCTACAACCACCAATAGGATCTTTAATGCGTCATCTCCAATGGGATCTTTATTCTTCTTTATTTGGTCTCCGTCTTCTGTTCCATTCTTGTTAAAAAAATCTATCTAATAAAATAAATACACCCGCCGCACATGGGGGGAGCTAACGGCAATGGAATAATGCATAAAATAAACAAGGTCACGTTCTTCATAACGGCCTAGGACAATTTTTAAACCAACGAAAAATAAAATCATTCACATCTATCCTATTGGTCGAGTCCATGATCAATCAGTGTCCATATAATCATATTATATCTACAACATCTATTTCATACAATAATATCTTATGAAAAGACAAACTAAAATTTAACTACTTGCGTCTTAACTAATCGATTAACGTTTAATCAATTAAATAATTTTATCCAATCAATTAACTAATTAACATTTAATTAATTAAATAATTTTAATCGAAATAAAATTAACGGTTAATTTTAAACGATTTCAATTTTAATTTTAATTAATTAGAACTATACTAAAAATAAATCAAAATTAAAATTAGGTCTCTTTAGTTTCTTTCATTTTGATTCTTAATCAAAATGGATGCCTTTGGTTTCCAAAACCAAAAGGCATCTCCCCCGACCCTTTCCAAATCAAAATTTTGAAAAGAGCCTAGGCCTAGGTTATTTAAAGGCAAATCATATTTACCAAATAATGCCATGTGGTATCCCAATGGTCCAAACTATTTCAACCATTAGTTAGTCACATGACACCAACGAAACAAAGAGATGAACTATATTGAATCACAAATACACAAAACAAAAATTAGAGATCCACCAGCTTTGACCGGTCAATACCGCGCCGGCAAAGAAGTCGCTTGCCGCCGCCGGCCGCGATGGTTGTCCGCCGTAATCGGCCGAGCACCACCCGATCTCATTTTTTTTACTCTTCATGTATAGATTTGCGAATAAAAATCTTTCATCTTTTAATTACGTGATTTAAACAATAAAATTAACTACGCAAATTAACATGCTTATTGCTTAAGCTCGAAGCTTGCTTTGCTACCACTGTTAGGAAATCTACGTGGGAACGCAACGGAATTAAAAAAATTATTTCCTTTAACCCGGATTGACTTCGTTTAAGCAAGAAACAAATAAGCTAGTAGACGGTGGTTACCTTGCTTGATCTAAAATATCAACGCTTTGACCGTCTAAGGAGAGTAGTGATGCACGGAGCCGCCCAAGTGTTCGGCCTCTACCGGTGATCCACACGAACAGCCCGCCGGAATCCCATCATGGATTGCTACTAGAAAAATCCGGTTGCTAGACCGGCCTTTTCTCTCTCTCAAAAACTCTCCTAAGAAGCTCTCTATTTTTCACAAGAAACTGTTAGTCTCTTGGAATTGTGATGTACAAAAGAGCTAGCCAATCCCACCTTTATATAGTGTATGGGACTCCCCAAAGTAACCCAATCTGATTGGGAGAAGCTTCCTAGTAGATTGATGAGAAAGAAAATATTTTCCTAATAAAATAAGTAAAATACATTTAATTGATTTATCTCATTTAATATTCAATATCTTATATTAAATATATTTCCAAGATATATATTGACAATATCTTATATTGAATATATCTTTATCTTATTACCATAAATATATTTTTCCAAAATCAATTAATATCTAATATTAATATTATGGTAATCTTATTAATTAAATTGCACAATACAAGTGTATCATATACACTTGTAAATGGCGCCCACCTTAGCAAATAAATTGGCTTCCGGAATATTCTTTAATTAATATAATACTATGATTAATTAATTTGCAAAATACATGTGTATCATATACACATAATAATTTCGACATACACATACATTATGTGTATATTTAATTAATAAACATAATTAATATATTGTATTATATTTATTCATAATAAATAAATACCACCATATTAATTTACCACTATAACCTTTATAGTATGAGATAAATTCTTTCCTTATTTGGTCATCAACTATAACCACATTTTAATCCGACTTGATGTTCTTATGTGTGTGACCCAATAAGCTTCTGAATATGTTGGCCGTAGGCACAAAGTGCAAATTACAAAAATTCCCTTCATACCTAACAATCACGGGATAGCGTCTAGCAACACACCGTGACCCCCAATCATCGGAAGAGTCAAATGCAATGACTACTACCTTTCATGTGAAACAGTTACCTTAATGACATGTAGACTCCGGTCCTAAGGATAATTACACAACCGCCACATAGTGTGACACTTAACAGTGTAAGTGGGTCAGTCTAACGTACGCATTCTCTAATACACATCCACGTACAGTCCAAGTGTCTATACATTTCGATAGACGAGATTTATCCCTACCCTTAAAGACAGAAGACATCAATACGTGCTAGCCTGTTTATACTATCAATGCCCTGTTTAATAGTACATCAATCTAGAGACATTTAAGTATCAAACTTATTAAAATGATTAGAGATCTCAACAACCATAATCTCCTATCATCTTTTCTCTACCACGGTATAATACTAAGGATGTTATCATATAACAATTCATAATCGGTTCTTTAAAAGAACAAATATATGACAATAGAAAAGCCATTTATTATATATATATAAACACAAAGAAATAGTAGAAATGATATGACCCGGTCGGATCCGGTCCAACTCGATTGGGTTTAAGACACTATTTCAACAAGGCCTTACACTTCATTTCATTAGACACACACTGTAGAGCCATGTGTGTCATGTACTGGTGGAGATGGACTTGCGGATCCTTAGATCCATCATAGGGTTCGAGATTAGGCACTTTGAATCCCTTAGGTCGGGGGAAATTCCTGATCTACGTTGTGAACGGAGATACGAACGAGAATTGGTCAGATCGCCTTCCGAGTATGGTGTTGAGCTCCACTCTAGCTACTTCTAACGCTTGAGGATTATGTTGCGCTTTTCTCCCCGTTGAGTCCGAGGATATATCATGCTTCTTAGTGGGAGGAGGAGGAGGAGGCATATGCTCAGGGGAATCCTCTCCTAGGTCCTCTCCTGGCGTGGTTGCTTGGAGATTAGCATGTCGAGTAACAGCGTCCATAGCCGCTAACTGATCCATCAAGGCTT
The DNA here is from genome assembly GCA_026214975.1 of Gentiana macrophylla. Taxonomy (NCBI): domain Eukaryota; kingdom Viridiplantae; phylum Streptophyta; class Magnoliopsida; order Gentianales; family Gentianaceae; genus Gentiana; species Gentiana macrophylla. Next base: position 76,950,960 of record CM047817.1, on the reverse strand, counting down.
GCTAGGCTGGATCTAATGAAATTCTATCATTTTGTTGGGGCTGGTTGTTGGTGTTGGCGTCTATTGCCACCCCATTATCAACGTTTTGATCACCATCCTTGGCGTTTGCTACGTGTGTTTGTTTGCATGTTTTTGGAGGCATGATGATTATTATGGCAAGTCTTGAGCAAAATTGTCAGAAGGAGGCCCTCCTTCTAGCGCCAATTGACGATGTTGGATCTCGTCTGATAAATAATTCGGGCCGTATTTTCCTAGTGACAATGATCAAGATCCAAAAACTCAAAAAAAAAATATGAAGAAAGGGAGTGATGTTTAGACTACGCCTGAGATTGTGTAATCCTAAAATGCCTACGTATCCTGAAATTGTTCATCAATCAAGTCTCTTCGTAGTTCTTAGGATCGTTTATATAGAAGGGCCTTTGGCTTAGGCATGCTTGTGCCGTGACAGTGGTGGACTCTTGTTTCGTATCCCTCAAGGATTGGATTTTACGTGTCAATCTCATTGATTTTAGGAGATAATTATGGGATTTGAATAATGGTTTAAATGATAGGATCAGAGTCTTTATGACTAAAAGATATTTCCATGTTTATCTTTTAGTATAAGCATGTGGGCTAAACATCGGGGATAGCTCTGGCCGACCTGCGTCAAGCCCCCGAGGCCACTATGGCCCGAACTGAGACCTAGCTCCGTTGCGCCCTGACTGACCTACGGTGGACTGAGAAGCGGGTTTGTGTTATGGTTTCATTTAATGTTTGGTGTGATGGTGACACATGGTGAGGTACAATCCGACCTCCGTCAGGGAAATATTCGGGTACAAGTTGTACACCCGATGAGAATCCCGGCCCGTCTCAAATCAGATAATATTAAATTTCATAACTTTTTATGTAACGAATAATATATCATTATTATTAAGATTACTCGGTTATTGTTTTCTTTTTCCAATTTAGCAACTATATATTTATTTTTATTTTTATAAATGATCATTTATTTATCAAAGGTCCAAAACGACCAAAGAAGTACAAATGAGTTACCCAACAAGAGAAGGCTACACAATTGCCTCAAGAAATCTTCCGAACTAGCCCCCTGCAATTCCAAGAGAGGATCCGCATCAAGTTAAGAATGGTTATGAGTTTGGGAGCCCACAGCTACCCCTTTCTCTTCAAACAAAGGATTGCGAATTTGGGCGTCAACGTCCATTCTGCTTCCATCAGCTACCTGACCAGTGTCAGGAGGGTGTTGTTTGATATTACTTGGACCCTTGGCACCACTTCTCTGAGGATTATTTTTCGGTAAGTTCATTGATCCCCGGCTCTCATTGAAAATGATAGATTTAGGACGATTTTGGGGCATTTCTCCAAGAGGTTCTCTAGACACAATACGAGTCTTAGATGCCGGGGAGTCCCTCGGTCCATTAGGATTTTTTTTTCAGTATTTAGGGCTGAGCCCTTTCTCTATGTTGTTTCCGACTTTGTGTTGCTAGGGGTGGCCTTGGCTGCCTGTGATTGGGACTGCTTGGATGTTTTATGTTTTGAAAGATTGCCATCCTTATGGTGTTTTTCAAACTGAGCTGTGGTGGAGGGCCCACCATGAGGGGCTAATTGTTCGTCCTGCTGTCTCAATCGAGTGATCTCGTCCAGCATAGCTGCGTCTTGGCTATCCTCGTCGGCCAAGGCAGCAAATCGGGACCCAGCTGGTGATGTTTTAGTAGGCTGTTTGGTTAGGCCATTAGTGTTACTTTCAGTTTCCTTGTTCGAGTTATTGGAAGATGACTTAGAGGCTGAATTTGTAGGTGCCTTAGAGGCTAAATTTGCAAGCCGTCTACGCCTACTCTGAGCTATCATCCAGGGGCCGATCGGATTTTCCGGTGTATGCCCTTCCTCTCTATGCTGGTTCACAAAATTCGACTGGCAGTCGAGTCATAATCCTTCGGTTTTAGAGGACAATCCTCTTTACGATGGCCAAATTTGCCACAATCCCAGCAAACCATCGGTAGACCTTCCCATTCCACCATCTTCTTCCTGCCATTGATGCATACAAATGTTTTCAGTGGTTTTTCCAGGTCCACTTCAACACAGACGCGGGCAAAGCGAGCACGCACGTTATAGAGCGTGTTCGAATCTACTTTCACCGCCTTACCCACCATGTTGCCTATTCTTATCAAAAATTGTTCCCTTGATGCCCAAATTGGGAACCTACGGATTCTGACCCAGGACAAAGTCGTTTTAATAGCACCTTCAATTGGTTCAAAAAATGGCTTCCACTTGGTTACTGCTAAATAATGACCCTGGATAACCCATGGTCCGTTTTCAAGAGCTACCTCATAGTCTTCTTTTCGAGTAAACCGGACAATGTAATAGCCATTATCTAAGTCGGTTAGTTCAAGCCGGCCACCTGGTTGCCACAAAATTGAAAATCGATGAGAAAGGTAGTTATACGAAATTGATTTACCTAGAAGCTTGATGATCAAAGCACGCTTCCATGGCCTCCACAGTTCCAAACATTCATCCAGGGGAATGATGAGCTCGTCTTCTCCGTGTTCATTACCCATCACGTTTTCGATGTCTTCTGCGTAATCAGTGAACTCAAAGTCATCCTCGTCTGCACCTGTATAAATGTAGGGGTCATCAGATCGGGACTTAACTAATTCGGCCCCACTTCTACTTGACCACACTGATGGCGGTGTGGTATGTTCTCCACTAGGTCTATCAAAACTATGTCGCCAGAGATCATGGTCCTCGGCCGAAGACTCCATGGGAGAGTCTTCCATTTGGATTCAGCAGGGAAGATGTAGCCGGACGGCAGGGAGAGTGGAGGCAGAAGAGAATCGCCGCCGCCGCTAATTTAACCTAATTTGCTAATCTTGGGAGGTGTTTTTTGCCCTGCATTCAAAATTTCTAAACTTTTGTGTTAAACTCAATCATTTTTTTTATAGAAAAACCCAACTCAATCGATGAGCCTATATTTCGTTACGTTACAAATAAATTGTGTATCTACTCTCTTTTTTAATATAATATGACAGATCTTGATCAGTATTTATTTATTCCATCTAACTTGAGTTTATTGTTGTTATTATTAGAAGATAAAGTACCAGAGATAGGAATGAATAAAAAAAATGAAATAAAGCTGTTAAATCAAGATTAGATATAGTTTGTTTTTAAAATAAAAGATTGTATTGTTCTTTATAATTTATCTTGAAATAGGATAATGTTACCTCTACATGTGTTTATCTTATATAGGATATCTAGTCATTTTTATCCTATATAAAGGATAAGACGGTCTATTATTTTTTATTTTATTTTTTTTACGAAGAAAGGAAAGACGGTCTATTATTTGATTAATGAAAAAAAAAACATCATTTCAGTTTTTTACGTTTTCGTTCGTATTCTCAATTTCTTCGGTTATATATATCACACCTAACTCTTTGTTTTTACTTAATAAAAAGTCGAATAAGTTGTCAATATCTTTACATATGTTTATGAGTTGAGTTTAATTTCAACTAAATTATAAATCGAATAAAATCCGGTTGATTTTTTACCTACAAAATGAGTGCTTAAGTTGAAGAGAAAAAAAAAATTTGTTTAAAATTACATTTTTTCGGGATATATTCTTTCGATCCGACAGGATCCCGAACATTCGGTATCCCGATTGTCAGGTCCCGACAATTTTCGGATAAGAAACGAGGTAAAAAATAGATTCCCGAATCCTATCAAGATTGAAATCGGGAAAGAAGGTTATGGAACGGATCCCGACCCCATTCCACCCCTTCATCTTGCTGACTAATTAAGCACTACTAGTATATATTTTATATAATAGCAAATTAGGCAGCAAGATAATTGTGGAATATAACAAATTAATAATACACAGTTGGAGACAACAGATTTGCTTTCAGACATGACCTTTTTGTAGCTAATGTGGACAAGCTGTCAGCATAGCTACGCAGAATCTGCCTTCAAATCCGGGTTTTTTCATGGATTTTGTCTTACATTATCGAAGAATAATGATATGTGCGCTACACTCTTGTGTAGTGCACAAACCACTACACAAGTTGTAGTCATGGATTAAAATAATGAATTATTTTTTGTGATGGGTCCCAACAGAATATGTGATGTAGATTGTGTTGTGTAAGATGTTGTGGTTGAAAGTATAGTGGATGTATCACTACTGCATTATTGAATGTTCTTTTCTTCTTAACTTTTAAAAATACATATACAAATTTCTTGGTAGAATATGTCATTCATCCACATCAGTTACGTTGGGTCGGAGGTAGTAATGAGAAATCTAAAATGTTACAATAAGTGATATGAATCCCTTTTAATGGAAAATTCCGCTACTCACACCGAAATTTCCTCTGTTTATATTTTTCTTCAACATTATCAGAAAGGTTATTTTTTTTCCTACAACCCTAAATTGGTTTGACTTGCATAAGACTTGGACCGGTTGACAAAAATTAAATCTAAAATATTTCAAAGTTGGAAATTGACGATGTCTGAAAATTGTCTAGTGATTTATACGTGTAATAGTGTTAGGTGTAGTGCCTGAAAGACAATTTTGTAATTGTTTTATTTAAATAAATGACAGAATTATATATTCTTTTTATTATTTGCATTTATGCTTATATCATACACTGCTGAAAACCATAAATATATCGGTATGTAATCACATAACTCAGTGTATGGCATACACACGAGGATTGAGTAAGTGATGATATGCGTAAAACTAGTTAATCCGTGGTGAATTTAATCGCAGTATGGGTCTCATGATTAATATACCAATAATCTTATTTCGTAACACTTAACGCGGTGTGACTGTCTTATCTCGGACCGTCGGTATAGTGTACTCTAGTGGGGCATTTATTTATGATGTCTATCATATAGATTTGGACCGATTTGATTTGAGTTCTCGATATAATTCCGTGATCGAGAAATATTATCGAATCACAAGATGATCATATATGGATTAATCTCAATCTCGATGTGATCGATAGCCATCGCTTGGTTCAAAGTAGGGTTTGATGTGTTAGTTAAGGATCACTTGGATACATGATCCGAACACTTTCGTTGGCTCTATTTTGGAATGAGTGAGTAGTCTGTGACTTCACAGATATGAAATCCATTCCTTGCATGGAAGTAGACAAAACGAGCCTCTTATTTGTTAATCCTAAAGCGATCGATGGGCCCGATTCATATTATATTAGTTATGAACTAATTGATCACTAGGGGTTAATGGTAAATAATGATAAGATGTTTTGAGAAGGGTTTACGGAAATATCCCGAATCAAAACGAGCGATCTATGTAGGATTTATCCGTATGTAATGATTATATCAATGGACTCTTATCAACTCGGTGATTAGAGTGTAAGTATATATCTATAATCGATAGATTTGAGTTTTGGGTTTATGGTGGCGTAATCCCGGAATTAATGATTGAATAAGAATTGTTATGTTCGATGAATAATTTTATTTAATTTATTGTAATTTACTCTGGTTATAGTCGCCCAGTGGCCCCGACGCGCTCTTAACATGCATATGTTTCTTGACGTTGGACCTCAATAATAATTAAGTAGTTGAACTATTTAATTGATGTGCGAATAATTATTTAGTGGGCTAAATAATTAAATACATGGAAAAGACATTTTTCGTGGACTCGGCCCATAATTGAGTGTGGCGTGTGAAACCCTAATTTTAGGGTTGATAGGCGTGTTTTTGTACATGTTGTAATTAGAGAGAAATTAGTTTTCTTGGATAATTACATGTCATGTGATTAATTATTTATTTGTTTAATAATTAATTGGGAGATATTAGATATTTTCTGCTATATATCTAAATTAGTTTTAGAATATATTAGATTTATCTTATATTTAATAAAGGATTATTATGATTAATTATTAAATTCTTGGAGGACAATGATTTATCTCCTATATAAAGATAGTTCTCCTAAGCCTTTTCTAACACACATAATACGCATACATACACACAAAATAAGCTAAGGAATTCGGCCAAAGCTTAGGGTTCGAGTTGGGAAAATCTTCGGGATTTTCCGGGTAGTATATCAAGGAGGTCAAGCATCAAGGATCAACATTCACCGGTTGTTGCTTGGAGATACACATCGGAAGATCGTGGCATCTCAAATTGGATCTCGACTTCATCAATCTTTTGGATCTCGCTTTTGATTGGTAAGTAGATCTCACCTTCTTGTAGGTAGATCTTAAATTATGTAGTTTAATTTTATATGATCATGATCCTCTTGTTTATTCCGCTGCGTAATCGGGCGGATCTAGATCCGTCCGGCGATATTACATCCAACAAATAGGATAGGTCGTCTGCCTTTTTTGGTTGTGGAACCGAGGAACCTGCTCGAACTGAGCTGCTAATTGCTTGACCTTTGACAAGTACCTTATCATTGGCTTTTCATTTTTTTTCGTATTCCTCTTTGAACTGGTTGACCACCAATTGGGAGTCGATGTATGCTTTCAAATTTTTGGTTCCTAGCTTGCTTGCTAGGTTAGTAGGATAATAGAGTGAACGGATAGTGAGAACATATTATTTATAGAATATATTGTATTAATTGCGTAGGATTCATATTAATTGCATAGGATTCTTTGAGGTGTGTATATACACTATTCTTGTAACCTTTTGGAAGAATTGATTATATGAGAAATATTGGTGGGTCATCAAACCACCAAAGATAAATCACCTACTACCTTTATAACTAGTATAGAGGAAGTAGGGTTCGAACCCATAGGGAACGCTGGATTTATTTCTTTTTGGAACTTACTACACTGATTGTTTCATTTTATGCATAGGTCCACAAGAACAGGTGAACTTACATTTGATCCAGAAATAGAGAAGACATCCAAGAAGCTCACTAGGCTCACAAAAGAAGCCAAAAGGGCAACTTAAGCCGTCAACGTCTTCCCCAGGTTTAGCTCAAGCTGTTTCTTTAGCAAATTTATCATCTGAAGAAGAGATATTTTCAGAAACAGAATCAGAAGAAATGGCAGAAAATCAAAGGCAAAATCAAAATAATGTTCAGGCACCTGCTGCACCAAGGCCTGAAAGAACACTACGAGAAATGTCCGCCCGTGATGTAGGCCAGAATCCGTTATGCATTGCTTTCCCCGAAAATGACCTACCCTTTGATCTGAAGTTTTCAGTGATTCATTCCTTGCCTAAATTTCATGGACATATAGGTGAGGATCCTTATAAACATCTGAGAGATCACCAGTTGTCCTGCCCCACTCAAAGAATGCATGGTATAAAAGAAGATGAAATGAAGCTACGAACCTTTGCTTTGACACTAGAAGGCAGAGCTAGAGATTGGTTTTACTCATTACCTTCAAGATCCATCACTACATGGGATGCCATGAGATCAATTTTTTTGGAAAAGTTAGAGGTGTGGATTCATTTTGAAATTTTGTATATAGTTCTTTTTGTGTTGTTTTGTGTTTTCCTTTTTTGCAAGCATGTCAGGTTACCACTACGCAACTCCTATGGCAAATCGTGGTTTGTATGGATACCGGGTGAATAATTCATACGAGGAGAGATGTTATCCTAGTGAGCCGAGTTATCTGGATTGGAGCTACAATTCATATCCAAAGATTTTCAATCTAGGGAGGACTAACCAATCAAACTACTATTATGGTAACTCACATGTGTCTCATGATTGGTCCAATTCACAGCCGTCTATTGATATTGAAAGTCCAATTCCAGATTCAAATGAATCTCTTGAAGCCATGACGCAGTCTCTTACTACCAATCTAACGCAGATGATCCAAATAGAGATGATGAAGCTTCAAAAAACTAATGTAGGGTTTCTACAAGAAATTGGGCAAGAGATTTCACAGTTCAGAGAAGAGCAAAGCGCATGGGCTCAGAATATGCAAGGGAAAATTGACAAGCTGAAAACTAAAGTGGATCGTCTAAAGGAACAAAGGTTAAAAAACATCCTCTCATTCTATATGGTATGAAGATGAAGACGATTGTCCTATGATTGATCTGACACTAGAGATTGTTGAAGATGTTGATCAACAAAGGGTGAAGGTGTTGACTAATCATGAGGAAAATCACTTGGAGGTAATCATAGTTGAAGAGCCATTGGTTTCTAGTGTTGTTGAGATGACCGTGGACACACGAGTGAGCAAGAAGAAAGTAGTCTTCCCACTGGATCATTATATCATGAACTGGGCGGTGGAGGCCCCTAATCCCATTTTTTTTATTGGGAAGATACTTCACGAAAGTGCCTAGAGCCAAGGCACGACCGATTCTTCCTGAAGATGAGATGGATTTTACCGCCATTTCTTCCTGAAGATGAGATGGATTTTACCGCCATTTCTTCACGAAAGTGCCTAGAGCCAACGCTACTAGGCCCGGGGTCTGGGGGCGTTACAATGGGTTTTACCGCAATTTCTTCCCGGGAAAAAGGCACTGAGGAGTAGGTGGGTTTATACTAAGAACTATGATGAACATGAGAACATGCAAAGGTTGAAAGCCCGGTTAGTGACTTTTGGGCATCACTAGGAGGAAGGAATTGATTATACTGAAACTTTAGCTCCTGTGGCACAGATGGTTATTGTGAAAACTTTACTCAGTGTGGCTTCCATGAAACGATGTGATGTTCATCAGATGGATGTTCATAACGCTTTCTTACATGGAGATTTGAAGGAGGAAATTTACATGAAGATTCCTCCCGGTTTTGAGAAGAAAGGCTCAAACTTGGTTTGCAAAATGCGCAAATCGTTGTATGGTTTGAAACAGGTCACGCGGTGGTGGTTAGCGAAGCTCACTTATGCTTTACATGATTATGGATTTCGTCAGTTGTACTCCGATTATTCGTTATTTACTTTGAACCGAGCTTGTATTCAGCTGAATGTTCAGGTGTATGTGGATGATGTGATCATTGCCGGGAATAATAAGGTGGCCATGAGTATTTTTGGGAAAGTGCTTTAAGGTGAAAGATTTGAGGGTCCTAAAATACTTTCTTGGGATAGAGGTGGCCCGGAACAAAGACAGGATTTTCTTGAATCGGAGGAAATATGCTCTTGACATTATTAATGAAGCTGGTTTACTTAGGAGCAAACCGGCTGACTTCCCTATTACGATATTAGTGTAAACGGGTAGTGTGAACATAATATGTATAGAATATTTTGTATTAATTGCGTAGGATTCTTTAAGGTGTATAGATACACTATTCTTGTAACCTTTTGGAAGAAAAACTATATGAGAAATATTTTCCCCGAACTTCTTGACATAGGTTCATTCTAGTTATTAGGAACTCATAATCAGCTTCATTTTTGTTGCCGAGAAGGTGAATCTGAGTGCGTACGGAAACTCTTTCACTTTGGGACTGATTATTAGTAGTTAGGCACACGGTCCTTCTTTTCTTGATGACCATCTACCTATATAGTCAATTGCTTTGCACCGGAATTCTGGTGTACATGGTTTATAGAGACGACGATTCCCTCAATTATGAAGTCAGCTAGGGCTGGAACCGTTATGGGAGCATGAGGTCTGAAATTCAAGTCATAATTGGTAAGTTCAACCGACCACTAGTCATTCATCCCAAAGTTTCTGGTCAGTCTAAGATTTGTCGGAGCGGCTAACTAGTGATGATTGTCACCGAGTGAGATTGAAAATAGGGTCTCAGCTTTTTAGCCACGTGGGACAGTCGAGAACTAGCTTTTGGCATCGGAGTATCTGACTTCAGGTCTGTGTAGAACTTTACTGACGTAGAATATAGGTTTTGTATACCACTTTCATCTTTCAAGAGCACAGTGCTGATGTCCTAGTCGCAAACTGCTAAGTATAGAAATAATGTTTCTTCTTTCTGAGGAGAAGTGAACATTGGCAGCTCGATTAGGTGCGCTTTGAGTTCATCAAAGGCTTTTTGACATTCCTCATCCTATTTGAATACATTATATTTCTTGAGTATCAGGAAGAACAGTAGACCTTATTCTACTGACTTGGACATAAACCTGCTTAATGCAGTCATTGTTTTGCTCAACCTATGTAATTCTTTTATATTCTTAGGCGGTGGCATGTTTAGGAGCACATCCATTTTCTCTGGGTTCGCTCTGATTCCGTCTTTGAAAATCATTTATACTTGGAATTTTCCTTTTTCTGCTCCAATGTCACATTTCTTTGGGTTTAGCCACATTTTGGTCTTGTGAAGTACTTTGGAGACTTCTCGTAGATTTTTTATCTAGTCTTGAGAGGGTCTACTCTTAACCAAAAGGCCATCCGCATACACTTCCATATTTTTTCCGTTCTTGCTTTTAAGGATTTTATCCACTAGCCGTTGATATGTTGCATTTGCATTTTTAGAACAAATACCATGGTGACTTAGCGAATGTTCTGATCTTGGTTATGAAGGAGGTATTTTTTGTGACCCCTCAACTATCTTGATCTGATGGTATCCCTTATAGGCATCAAGAAAATCGAATACTTCAAACCCCTACCGTGGAGTCCCCAAGGTTTTCTATGTGTGGTATGGGATAACAGTCCTAAGGACATGCTTTCTTCAGGTTAGTGAAGTCTATGCACATATGTTGCTGCTGCCAGGTTTTGGTACCAAGATGGGATTAGATAATTATATCGGATAGAAGTCTTCCCAAATAATCTTGGCTTTTAGCAGCTTTTTAGTCTCTATATTGATTGTTTCTTTCCTTTCACAAGCGAAGTGACGCTTCTTTTTCCGAACTAGTTTCCGTTTCGGATCGGAATTCAGTTTGTGGACCGCCAAGTCGGTGGAAATCCGAGGCATGTCTAAGGCAACCTAGGCAAATATTTTTGCAAATTCTTGTAATAAACTTTTGAGCCTCTCTTTTTATGTGTGTGTGTGGGGGGGGGATCCATGACCCAATTATGATCATCCGTTTGGGCATTTCTGACCATAAGTTCACACGTTTTGTGGGATCTTTGATTCCTCAGGGTTCTTCTGTTTCCGGAAGGAGATCTTCCATCGGGATTTGTAGGACTACCCATTTTCCCTCTTTTTTCATGGTGGATATGTAGCAACTTCTGTCCCCTCCTACATCACCTTTAATTTATGTCGTCCCTCCGCCGAAAGGGAACTTCATATTGTTATAGGCAAGAGATACGACTGCCATCTGCCTAGAAAAACATTGTATGGTGATGATCCTTCGACTACCAGGTAGTCTATCTATCTACAAGTTTTTACTTTGAGATTTATATCCGAACATGCTGTTAAGCCGAACATGCCTATACCCTGTATGGATGAAACCAACAAATCCCACCGGAGAAGACGTTTCTTGTGTGAGATTTCTTCTTGTAAGTTGTTTAGACCAGAGAAGTTTGAAGTACATGATACTTACTACACTTCATGTGTCTACCAGAATGCGTCCTATGAGATTAATGTGGATTATTGTGTCAATAACCAAGCCATCATTATTCATAGCCAAAGGAAAAGGGTCATCTAGGCAATAGGAAACTTTTTCCATCAATCTGATTTTCTTCGATTGTTGGGATGAAGAAGAGGATTCATCTGTAATCATCATGTTGTTTCGTATTGCTAGAGGGAATCACGAGATTGCATAGTAGGGCCCTCCTTCTAGCTCCAATTGATGATATCTGAAAATCGTCGGACTGTTTTTACGGGTAATTGGATCATTTCGAGAGAATTCCGACTATGAAAACTAAGAATTTGTTCGTGATTTGTGGTTGTGTCGTTGAGACTATCTACGTACACAAAGTGTATGGGATCAATAGTTTTTGCAGAGAGGACAAGGGTCATTTACATTGACGTTCCTCGTGGGGAGTTAAAGAATGAATCCCTGATTTGTAAGGCATGTAACCGAGGACCAGTATGATGCCAATTGTGGGGAACAAATAGCCAATTATGATAAAAGCGTGGGATGTAATCAGGTTGTGGCAGTTAATGGGGATCAGACGTGGGATCCTGCCAATTAATGCGATAGAGCCGTCTCTGGAGGTCGGAGTCGACACGTTCTGCTATTGAGGGATCTAAATGGCCTAGTCGGCTAATTGTTGCTGAGATGATGTCGGCTGAGCTCTGAGAGTGACCCGAATGAAGTCGGTTTGTTCCTGACCGGATTCTTCGTACATACGGCCAAACTACGGGCTGAATTTTAGGTTTCCCATTGACCAATTCGACCCGACTGAGGCCCAATTTAAAGTGATTGTATGACTTCTATGTCATACATATATCACAAATGTTACAGACAGATCGTTTGGCTGTTAGCTTTCAAACGAAATAGAACAATTTGGTTTGTGAAATTGTGATCTGTGATGATGGTGTCATTGGAGACCCCTTCAAAGGCCAACACCGACCGTCTCTTATTGTCCTCTACATGCTATAAGTTGTCTCTCCACTCTGATAAGTTTTGTTTTTGGTGGAGTGAAATTTATTTATTTATTTATTTTTGCTTTTTTTACAATGAGCCTTGTTATCTAATTGTTCGATGAATGTCTATCGGATATCTTCACTTTTTATCCTGTCCAGATTAAAATTTTATTTTTCATTTCCAAGAAAAATGTAATAAAAGGATTAAAATCTTTTTTGAGGAAAAGGATTAAAATCTTGAAATGGTTTATTTTTTGAGAAATTGAAATGGTTTATTAATGGAATTTGTTTCTGGCCTCGTACGTGACTAATTCTTTAGTCCATCCATTTTCTCCAAATGAGCATTTCTTGATTACGTCCTTGCCGAGTCAAATTTGTTTATTAGCTCTATACTTTTCCCCTTAATCTCGATAATAATAATAATAATGCTAGCTGCCAGGCTACATAATGATAAACAATAAATGACAAATATCCCACTTATATTGCTCTTCTTGTCAACAACCTTGTCTCTTATAATTGACTGATGACCAATTCTTAGCATTTTTTAATTTCAGTAGTAAAAAATTGATATTTTTCTATTTTCGGAGGAAAAAAACACACATTTTTCAAACAACAACAATAAGTGTATTCATAGAAGAGTCCTATAAGATGTCCTATCTACAAAATGATCATAAAATATAATGATAACATTCAAAAATCTTTTACAGCAGAGTCTCTATCACTATTTATTTTTTGAGATATGAACAGTGCATCATACATTTGAGGATGCACTATTCACTGCCCTCAAACATATTTAATTAAGAAAAATTATAGGATAATGATAGAGATATTGCTGGAGTGAGATAATAAATATTTAATGTTTATAAATAGAGCTATAAAGTAAAATATGTATTATTTAATAGTATTTAAAATATTATAAGAATAAAAATAGAAATGTGAATGATATGTTGTATAATGTGATTATAAAATAGAGATATATATATATATATATATTATTTTATAGTATTTTAGAGATAAATTTTAGAACCTCTGCTACCGCCCAAATCCAATGAATTGAAGGATGCACAAATAGCTTTGGATTTTTTTTTTTTTTTGTTTTCTTTCTATATTAAAGAACTTGAATCCCCCCGCACAGTTACATATAATATGTAAGAAGATATATGCATACATCATGTACAAGACACTCGTGGAATTATTAATCGTCAGCAATGAATTTATGTAATTAGCTCATTCTAGGATCAGTCTTTAAAGAAGTATAACCCTTAAATTAGTTGGCCTACTTTCCTACTTATATATATTTTTTAAGGGAATGGTTGCATTATTTTTGTGAAATTCAATTAATTAATGTTTTGAGTCTTATGAACAATATATTCTGGTACAAAGATTTTCCCAAATTTTATTGCTATCAAGAAAATATTATGACCCCTCAACCTGAAATAAGCTATAAAAATTAATATTCATGCATCAGCCCTGTGTGACACATTTTAAATTAATTTTGAATATATAATACTCGTCTTTTATTGTATATAATTGTTATATATAAGTACTACCTCCGTCCCATAAAAAGTGTCCACATTTTGAAAATTAGTTGTCCATAAAAGTGTCCATTTACAAAACCAATCTGAAGATTTAATGTATTTTTCCACACATACCTTATGTTTGCATTTAATGTTTGTATATTCATTTCACATTCCAATAAAAGATTTATTATATGATAGGTATATATGTCCACTAAAGACTTAAATTACTACACATTAATTGATTTCTTAATTTTTATGCCAAGCGAAAATGTGAATGACACTTTTATGGGACGGAGGTAGTATTATACTATAAGGGTATTTGCTTAAAACGGGTGTGTTGACCCAAAACTTGTGTAAAACGGTTTTGGGTCAAAATTTAATTTTTTTCTTCCGTTTAGGTGTTTTTAACCAAACTAAAACCCTATTTGGGAAGAGGCACCCCTTAGTGATTTGGCGCCTTAAGATCGTGCGTAGCATTGTGAAAGAAATGGGAGAAAATCGTGGTCAAACTTCACTAAAATCCAAAACACCCTTTTTCCAAACTTTTTCCAAAACACCCTTCTTTACTCATTATCCCATACTATAATTACAACGAAAAATCAGTTCGTCGATTAAAATCATATGAACGCAGGGATATATAATATAGTTGCAGAAATACGTACTTTGATAGCAATAGCAGTTGTTCAAGATAGATTAAAAGAATAAGATTAAGCACACCAATTAAGAATTAATGAAGTAATTAATCACAATTAATTAGGCCCAACTAATTAATTTTTATTCAAAGAAGAAGCTGCAAAGAAGAAGGAAGCTATACGCTTCAACATCAATTTTGCATTGTCGCTATCAATATTAAAGATGTGAAAGCAATGATCTTCTCCTTCAACTTCAAATAACTCCACTTTTCCTTTCCAACCACTTTTCTTCACAGTTTCAAAGTACCTGACCCCTCTTTCTCTCAGTTCATCTTTTTCAGCAACACAAACAAGAATTCTTGAACATCCCAACCATGTTAAACTAGGAGCATCATTTGCAAATGGGTTTATAAACGGATTATCGAAACCCCCTTCTGCGTTTGGATTCACGAAATTCCATGTTCTGTATAACACGGTTTTAGAATGATCGGTTTTCGCTCAGAACCGACCGGTTGTGATCCCAAGAAGTAAGGATGTAGTAAAAGTGCACCTTGTATTTTGATCCCACCTTGTAGTTTTTCTTCTTCTTGGCTTTTGCTAGCTTTCATGGTTAAGTTGTGAGCTATGTTGGCTCCTGAACTATCACCACCAACGAATAATTGATCGAAATTAGCGTGTTTTTGAGCCATGTTTCGTTCTTGAAGATGGATTGTGATGCAATCCATTGTAGAGCAGTCCATGAGTCTTCATAAGCAGTAGGGAGTGGATGTTCTGGGGCGAGTCGATAATCTACCGATATGATCAAGACTTTAGCAATGGATGAAAGGGCGTTTAAATACCGGTGACCCAGAAAAGAGAAGGCGGATTCGATGCAAAAACCTCCACCATGGAAATAGGCCAAAATAGGGAATCTTTGGGTGGGTGTGGATGGCTTTGGAAGGTAGATTCTTGCTGACAAGTCTTTAGAGATGGTAATGTCTTTTGAGGAAACACCTTCTTCTTGTGATGGTGGCACAAATGGTGACCCAATCAATCTCTCTACTGAACCATCCTTGTATACTCTAAGAAAGGGGAGAAGTTCAGTGGAAACTTCTTTAGAGATACACACCATGTTTAGAGGGTGATGAATATTACAATGTCTTATGGCTTTGGGAGGATCCCTGTATATATATAGAGAGAGACCTTAATAATTGTCATTAATGTAGTGACCTTTTAACTTTTCTGTTTATTTTATCTGGTAGCTAGAGTCAGAAGAGGTTGATCAGGTTGGCTTGATTACCAAGCTAGGCAATTCAAAATTTTGGGGCCAAGAAAGGGGAAGGTAATTAACAAAATTATTTAATAATGTTGCTGTTGCTTTCAAGAAACTGCCTCTTGACTTTAATACTACCTGTAGTAGCTTTTAGTTGAACAACTAGATAAAGCTTTTGGAATAGGAAAACGAGAAACTTGCCTTTGACTTTAATACTATTTGTAGTATCTTTTAGTTGAACAACTAGATAAAGCTTTTGGAATAGGAAAATAAGAAACTGCCACTTGACTTTAATACTATTTGTAGTATCTTTTAGTTGAACAACTAGATAAAGCTTTTGGAATAGGAAAATGATATGCCAGACCGCATGAAAGTGGATCACCGCCTAGCCATTGATAAAAATATAAGGCTATTGATTAAAGTATATGGCCTTTGAAATCAATGTATAAGAAGTCTATAGTACGTGAATGTGAGCTACACGCTATCTATAGTGGATGGTGGATGTATCACCTTCCGATGGAATAAATCTTGCATTGATTCAAGCGTCAATAACTTAACAATTATTAGTTGTATCATACTCATAATTATATACCTGTTATTATATGTAGTTGTAACTAATAACAATTACTGGCATAAGTCTAGATTAATAGCAAACGACTACATACAGACTTATGGAATTGATATTCAGGAAACCTTTTCTCCAATTGTAAAGTTCACAACAGTCAGAACATCATTAGCAGCTGCAGCAGTCAATAACTAGCATCTTCATCAGATGGATGTGAACACTACTTTGATACACGGATATTTGCATGTGCAAAAACACAGACGAGAAACTTACAGTTTAAGAAAGATTAAGACAGTAGCAATGCAAACATATAGTATGACGGAAATTGATAAAGCACAGAAACAAAGAGAACACAGTGATTTAACGTGGTTTCCGGCGATGTGCCGATTACTCCACGGACAGAAAATGAGATATTTTATTATGCACAAAGTTACAAGGATTTTCACACAGTTGTGAAAATTAACACACTTTGCATTGATTATAACATTGATATTTATAGACACAATTCCCTAAACCCTAGCCGCCATAAGATCTTTGTTGGAACTGCTATAAATACCCCAGATATGGACCTCAGCTCCAGTGTTATCCACCAGACGAAACTCAGCTTCAAACCGACTTTCCAGACTTGTAATCAACTGCCCAGATGTAGAACTCAGATGTACTCTGCGAAACTCAACTGACCAAACTGAAAGCCGACTTCAAAAGATACTCACTTTGCACTTCACCAAAACTGACTTTCATAGAACTGAATACCCTTACTGAACTGACCATCATTAATCTCAGTCTCAGTTCCACAGATTAGCTCCACCAATGTATTCATCACTTTAGAGATCAAGTCACCAAAACTGACAAATCTCCACCTTGACTTGAACTCTCATTCACAGTCAACCAGATTGCATAATCAGATGTACTTGTGCCAGATGCATTCGTCAATGCCAGGATGTACATGTAACTGACTTCTCCACAGAATCCACCAGTTGATCTGCCCTCAACTGAGTATCCAGTTTTCAGTTTATAAGCTTTGAATATTCAGCAAGTCCAGATACAACTGAAACTTGCTCTGCTAAACTGGTTTAGTGAACATAACAGCAGGATTATCCTTTGTGTTGATCTTCTTCACTACAACCTTATTCTCATTCCTTAGAAAATGATACCTCACATCAATATGCTTGGTTCTCTCATGATGAACGTGATCCTTAGCTAGACAAATTGCACTCAAAGTGTCACAATAAATCTCAGCTTGATCTTGATGTAGCCCCAAATCACTGACTAGTCCCTTCAACCAGATACCCTCTCCCATTTGCTTCAAGAAGAGCCATATATTCACCTCGTGAGTTGATAAAGCCCCTTTGTGGCACGAAGAGTTTGCTTTCGGTGACAAGCGAATTCCCCAATATGAAAACATAACCAAGTCATAGATTCTCTCTTGCCCACATCACTGCATAATCAACATCACGAGTATCCGTGACCAAACTTTGAGTATCACCTCCATAAATGAGACCAACATCATATGTACCTCTAAGGTACCTAAACATTCTTTTCACACATTTCAGTGTTCCTTTCCAAGTTGAGCCATAAACCTGCTGGGAACACTGACTGCCTGAGCCAGACCAGGCCTAGTGCACACCATGGCATACATCAGACTGCCAACTGCACTAGCATATCGAACTCTTGACATGTACTCCTTCTTCTCTGCTGATTGTGAAGCAGAAACTGACAAATGAACATTTCATGCCATATGAGTATCTATTGGCTTAGTAACTGACATGCCAAACTTTGACAAAATCTTCTGTATGTGGCCCTATTGAGATAAAAACAGTTTTTCCGACTTCATCTCCAGATCTTCATCCCAAAAGTTTTCTTGGCTGCACCCAAATCCCTCATTTCAAACTCAGCACTGAGGAGGTCTTTCAGGTTCTGAACATCAGACTTCTTTCTTGCAGCTATCATCATGTCATCCACATGCAAAACAAGATAGATGTATGATCCATCTTTCAATTGACTTTTGTAAACATAGCCATAAGGACTTACGTTGTAACCCAACTAGCTCATGTAATAGCGTCAAGCGTTTTATACTATCTTGTCTCAGGAGCTTGCTTGATCCATACAAGGACTACTTCAACTTGCACACAAAATCTTCCTTACCAGGAACTTGGAATCCCTCAATTTGAGTCATGTATGTCTCTTTATCTACCTCACCATGTAGAAAAAGTTGTCTTCACATCTAAGCGATCAAGTTCTAAGTCCTCATATGCCACCATTGCTAGTAACACTATGATTGAAGTATGTCGACTCTTTGGTGAGAATGTCTCGTAAAAGTCTACACCTTCTTTACTGATGAACCCTCTTGCAACCAAAGCGTGCCTTATACTTCACTCTTTTTAGTTATTCCTTCCTTCCTTCTTGAAGATCCATTTGCAAGCAACAACACTCCTATCGGTTGGATGTTTAACTAGATCTCAAGTCCGATTCTTTCAAGATGACTCCATTTCATCTCCCATGGCAGCGCAAGCCATTGGGATGCTTCAAAACATGTCTTTGCTTCCCTGTAAGTAGAAGGTTCAAAACCACCCACTTTACGCAACTTGAAGTGCATATCCAACCATATCATCAAACCCATACCTCTTGGGATACCTTAACATTGGATCTTCTAGCTCTCTTGCAATTTATACTCTCTCTGACCCATATTTTTGGACTTTCAACCTGACATTTCCACGGTGTTTGGTTTGGACTCGATTCGGTTCGATAACGGATCGAGATGAAAACTGACTTGGATCAGTTGAGTGTTGCATCTTAGCTGACTCCACGAGCTCCCCACTCATGTTAGTTTTCTCGGTTTCAAAGACTTGGTTTGATTGATAGTCCCTCCCATTGATGAACTGAGCATAGAATTTTCAACAAAAACTGTATCTCTGTTGAGAATAACTCTATTTCCTGCCGATGACCGAATTCTATAACCCTTAACTCCATCACCATACCCCACAAACACTCTTTTATTGGCTCTTGGTTCCAGCTTCCCTTCACTCACATGATAGTAAAATGTGCTTCCAAAAACCCTTAGAACTGAATAGTCAGCAGGCTTGCGACCACATCTCAATTGGTGTTTTGAGACTGATCTCTGTGTGAGGACGACTGTTGATTAAGTAGCAAGATGTACTTACATCCTCTGACCAAAATCTCCTTGACAAACCAGCATTAGAGAGCATACATCTTGCCCTCTCCAGAAGATTTTGATTCATTCTCTCAGCTACACCATTTTGCTGAGGTGTATTCCTTACAGTGTGATGTCTGACAATACCCTCAGTTTTGTGAAATTCATCAAACTCAGTCCAGAAAAATTCCAGACCATTATCTGTACAAAGCCTCTTGATCTTCTTTCCCAACTGATTTTCAAATAGAGCTTTCCACAGCTTGAAGTTATTAAATTCTTCACTTTTGTGTTTCATCAGCACCACCAAAGTCATCATTGAACAGTCATCTATGAATGACATAATATATATGTGACCACCCAATGACTCCACCTTTGAAGGCCCCCAACAATCAGAATGAATGTAATCAAGTGATGACTTTGTGTTGTGTACCCCCTTTTGAGAACTTGCCCCTATGAAACTTCCCAAAAACATAATGCTCAGAAAAGTCCAAATGCTTGACCTTACAGTCCCTAAGAAGATCCTTTTGAGAAAGAACCTACATCCCTTTTTAACCCACGTGACCCAGTCTCATGTGCCACAGTTTTGTAAGTTGTGACTGATGAATCTCGGTTGATGCCACAACAGCAGAACCAGCAATAACTCACCCTTTTAGTATATAAAGAGTCCAACCAAAACTGAGTTTTTATAGACACTCAGCACCACACTTTCACCCTTAAAACTGAATCCCCTGCTGTCTAAAGAAATGAGAGATACCAAGTTCTTGGTCATTTGTGGAACATGTCTAACTTCACCCAGTTTGTAGAATCTTCCATCCTCTGTCCTCAACTGAACTGAACCAATCCCAACTACCTTGAAAGCCTTGTTGTTTGCCATAAATATATGACCATCATCTATCTGCTGATAACTTAAGAACCACTCTGTGTGAGGGCAAATATGAAAGGATGCCCAGAGTCCAGAATCCACACATCAGTTTGATGTGTTGACTCTCCTGCCACTAGGACCATATCCTCATCTGAGTCATGCTCAGCTGCCACAGCAGCTGTGCCAAAACTGTTCTCCTGCTGTTTCATGCTCTTTGGACAATTGGACTTCCAATGCCTCTGCTCTTTACAGTAATTGCAAACATCTGTGGATTTAGGGCCTTTGGACCTTGTCTTCTTGGAATTTTTCTTCCTAGACTGACCATGCTCTTTTCCACTATTGCTACTGAATACTAGTCAAATAGCCTGATTGTCTGCCCCAGCTGCCTTATGTCTTAGCTTCCTAGCATGTAAAGTTGACCTTACATCCTCCAAAGCCACTGTATCCTTCCCAACTATAAAGGACTGCACAAATTTCTCATAGAAAGCTGGTAATGAAACCAGCAAAATCAAAGCAGCATCCTCTTCCTCAATCTTCACATCAAAATTCCTGAGATCAAGTAATATTTTATTCAGCTGATCAAGGTGATCTGTCAGCTGAGCCCCCTCATGCATCCTCAGGCTGAATAGCCTCTGCTTCAGCAGCAACTTGTTGGCCAATGACTTAGTCATATCACAGGCTTTCAAGCTTTAACTAACTTGGAAGGCGGTGTCTTCTCAAAGAACTCGTGATAACATCATCGAGACAAGCACAACATGATGGTTGAATGTGCTTTCTCCTCCAGACTGGCATAATCTGTGGAATTGGCCTCCTCTTTATCAGATAAAGGAGTCCACAATCCTTGTTGCTTTAACAAAGCTCGCATCTTGATTTGCCACAAACTGAAATTATTCCTCCCTCTAAATTTATCAATCTTTACGTTCATTGTTGACATCCTTCTAATTAAAGAACAAACCTTTGATCACAAAATCCTAGCACCGGTCACCGGTCTTGGTGAAGATCAACTATGTTCAACCTGCAACTTCTCTGAATCTAGAACCTGGCGCTCTGATACCAGTTTGTTAAAACACAGACGAGAAACTTGCAGTTTAAGAATGATTAAGAATGTAGCAATGCAAACATAATGTATGGGGGAAATTGATAAAAACACAAAAACAAAAATAACACAGTGATTTAACGTTGTTTCGGCGTTGTGCCGACTACTCCACGGACGAGAGAAAGAAGATATTTTATTAGGCACAAAGTTACAAGGATTTTCACACAGTTGTGAAAATTAACACACATTGCATTGATTACAACATTGGTATTTATAGACACAATTCCCTAAACCCTAACCGCCATAAGATCTTTGTCGGAACCGCCATAAATACCTCGGATGTGGACACGACTCCAATTTGTTATCCACTGCAGAGCGAATCTCGACTTCAAACTAACTTTCCAGACTTGTAATCAACTACCCAGATGTAGAACTCAGATGTACTCAAAAAACTCGGTGACCAAAGCGAAAGTCGACTTGAAGAAACTCAGTTTGCACTTCACCAAAACTGACTTTCACAGAACTGAACACCCATACTGAACTGACCATCATTCTCAGTTTCACAAATTAACTCCACCAGTTTATTCATCAGTTTAAAGATCAAGTCACCAAAACTGACAGCATGAATAAGTCTACATGCAACTTCTTACTTGTTTTAGCTCTGAAAAGCCAAATCAGGTTTGCATATTGGTCAAATCATTGTATGGCTTAAAGCAAGCCAGCAGCAGATTGTGGAAACGCAAGTTGACAGAATCTTTGAAGATTCAAGGTTTTGAAACTATTTGAAACTAACTGATGGCCGGGATCCCTAGAATCATGTTGTAGTGGGATTGGAGGTCAACCATGAAAATTTATCTTTTCGGTTCGTGTAGGCTCACAGTCCCCATTCGCACCTCAAGATCGATGGCACCCTTAACATGTACTGTTTCATTTGTAAATCCTTCAAGGTGCCATGGTGTGACTTGTACAATATGTCCCTGCAGGCTCCCGTGTCTACCAGAACTCGATGTACCGAAAGGTTGTTGACACCGACCTCATGACGATAAGCATTTCGGGAACATCCAGTTAGCTGACCAATATTGCGGGTGAAAGGAGAATATGATGCCATTGCACAATTATAGGAGGTATATTACTTTCTGCTTTCCGCGCAAGAGGATTTTCATTTTTTTGAGAATAAAATGATTGTTTTAATTTTGTTTTCAGGATGCAAAAAGATCCATTCTAAATGATGTGCTCAACAAGAAAGATTTTTTTCTCTCAATATCTTCACAAGCAAATAACACTGAAAAAGCCACACACAAAAATTGGTTCGAAATACTTGGTTTCATTGGTGCCTCATGTTTTTAGAATGTATTGTTTGTTTGTTTGCGGTATGTGTGGAATGTATATGCTAAGTCGGAAGGTTGGCAAAAAGTTTGTGAGTGCGCTTTACAAGTGAAGACGTTAACTAAGAAAGCCGATGAGTTTGCCAAATATTTGAAGGCAACTAAAATGCTGGAAAGAAACCTGATGAGTTTGACTACCAATTAAAGACGGCAAGTGAAAATGCCGGAAAGAAGGCTGACGAGTTTGCCAAAGAGTTGAAAGAGAAGGTTAGAAGGTAGAAAACAAGGTTGATGAGCTTACCTTACAATTAAAGACAGCAAATGAGGTTAATCATAGTGCATAAAATAAAACAAACGCCAATCAACCGTCTCAACATCAACGTCAAAACCCAACAAAAAATAAAAATATCAAGCAGCTCTAGATACGTACAAATTGATAATGTGATAAATGCATAGTGTGAGTACCAATCTTATCTAAGTCTCCTCCACACATTCCTTATTTGTCCCAGTTTCACAGTTAACTATAACAAACCTAGGACTTAGAGAAATGCTTGGACTTGATACATTAATGTTTGGGTTAACCTCATTTGTTGCCTTTAATTGTAACCTTACAATTGAAGACGACAAATGAGGTTAATCCAAACATCACTGTATCAAAGCATTTCTCTAAGTCCTAGGTTTGCTATTGTTAACCGTGAAGCCGGGACAAATGAGGGACATATGTGGAGGGGAGTTTGATAAGAGTGGTAGTTTGTACGTATTTAGAGCTGCTTTTTGTTGGGTATCGTCGTTGACGTTAAGACGGTTGGTTGGCGTTTGTTTTATTTTATGCATTATGAGTAGCCTCATTTTCTGCCTTTGCCTTTAATTGTAAGGTAAGGTTATCAACTTTGTTTCCTACCTTTTCACTTGGCTCCTTCAACTGTTTGGCAAACTCATCAGCCTTCTTTCCGGCATTTTCAGTTGCCGCCTTTAATTGGTAGGCCAGCTCATCGGCTTTCTTTCCAGCATGTTCAGTTGCCACCTTCAAATGTTTGGCAAACTCATTGGCCTTCTCAGTTAACGTCTTTCACTTGTAAAGCAGACTCGCCAAACTTTTTGCCAACTTTCTGACTTAACATATACATTCCTACACATCCCGCAACAAACATCGTCACATTCAAAACATGAGGCACCAACGAAACCAAGTCTTTCGAACCAATTTTTTTTTGGCTTTTTCGGTGTTATTTACTTTTGAAGAAATTGAGATTAAAAAATCTTTCTGGTTGAGCAAATCCTTTAGAAGGGATCCTATTGCAGCCTGAAAACAAAATTATGACAATCATTTTTATTCTGAAAAATAATGGCAATCCTCTTTGCGGGAAAAAAGAGCAGAAATGATATACCTCTTGTAATTATGCTAGGGCATCAAAGTAAATGATAGTGATAGTAGGGGTAGGGTTAAGTGATATGTAAGCACAAAACAGCAGCAAATGGAAAGGAAAAAAAAAAGGTATGTCATGGATACTCATTGCAAATGCAAGCAAGATAAAGAGAGAAAAATGTAACTGTCAAAGAAGCAGAAACATATTTTTTTGGTCAAAGAAAAATAAACGGAGAAGATGTATACCTTAGATGTTGACATGGTAGTTGTGTAAACGATGACAACCACGTGTAGTGGAATAAGCTGGAAAATGCAAAAAACGTGCGTTTAGCCTTAGAAAACTTTTTCACTGTGAACAGGATTCGACAGAGTTGCAAATTAAACAATCACCAAAGAAGGAAGCTCAAAGCTCAATAAACAGAGTTCAAGGCAAAGAGAAGTTTTAGTGACAGCAAACACATGACTACATGAGAAGATGATGTGAAGTTGTAAACATCATGTGGGCCATACTCTTCTGTATGGGACGATTAATTTGGAGTTTTGAGGAGCCCCTAACAGAGTTGTAACGTTGTTATGCGAGGATTTTAAGGCTTTATATCTCCCTCAAGACTAACCCGTCTTTTCTTCCTTCAGGTAAACGGACATCGTCATTGATTTACAAAAAAAAAAAAAAAAAACAACAACAACAACAACAATGGAGGTGTTTTGCTTTTTCCTAAGTAAGAACTTTTCTTCCAAGAAGAATTTATTAAAGCTACATACATTAACAATTACAAACATGAGGCATCAATAATTTCCGTATTGTGTTGGATCCATTACATATCTGCCTCCAAAAATGTGCAACCAATTTCTTCTCCTAGGATATATTTATATATGTCTATCTTACGGTTGATTAGGATATTTATATATGTCTATCTCACGGTAGACAAATATATCAATCCAAGTGTCCTAGCATCTTTAGGATGTTAGATAACATTTAAATATATCAATCCAAGTGTCATAGCATCTTTAAGATGTTAGATAGTAACATTTAGGAATAAACGGGAAGCTGTAATACTCCCTCAAACACATTTGTTGTAAAATCAACATAAATAATATATTACATGCGCACCTATGACATGATCGACACTTCAATCAGACGTCGTCGTCTGCAGATATCAAACAGCATTCCGACACACGCGCGAACAACACGTGTCCGACACATGTCGGCATATTAAAATAATATTATTTAAAATTTTAATATCGGACACGCGTTGTTTACATTTCACGACACTCACGACCCAATTTTTTATTTTTTTCTTTATTTAAGTTTTCTTCAATAAAACGCTAAAATACACGATTAAAATTTCTATAATAATTTAATAAATAAGTGCAGTATTAAGTTTATATGTTGTTTGTTGATAAACAATCATTTTTACAATTTGTATTATTTTGAAGGTCGTCATATAATTTTTTTTTGGCATCAGATAAAAGCGTCGAATATCTATTTTAGATATTCATGTAGCTTTACGTATTACCTATCTTATTTCTCTAGTTTTTTAGAAATTTACGAATATTTTTTATAAATTGAATCTTATTTACATATATATATATATATATGGCGGCCCATCACTAAGGCGAAGGAGCCAGTAGTCTTAGGCATTTTGGGGCAACATTACATGTTTTCGATAAAAAAAAAAAAAAATCAGTGTAGATCCGTCTGATTCAACCTAATATAATGTGTTAATTTTATTTTTCATTTGAATTGATAGGGCTAAAAATTACTCTCGAATCGATAAGGGCCCAAAAAAGTTTTACTTGGCTAATTCGAATCGATAAGTATGTAAACTTCAAACTAAAATGCTTATTTCGACAAACGACCTTAGGCCCAAAAAATCTTTGTCATATATTATATATATATATATATATATATATATATATATATATATATAATATATAATCATCGTGGCGTGTTGTATCCTTAAATTTTGGAATTAGCCAGTATCGCCGTGTCCGTCTTTGCATGCGGCCTATCCGTGTCGTGAATCACGTACAACATAGATCCGCACATTACAAAACCGCACTGATTCATTTTACACACCATAAATATACACGTGAAACAACAATATAAGTGTAACGCCTCTGACTCCGTGTCTCAGTATCGTTAAATAAAGTCGTAAATGATCCGATCAATTGTTTAGATCATTGTTTCGCTAAAGCTTAAAGCGCTAACTCGAGAATGAGTTAAAAACTTTATGTTTCATATTATTTGGGGATGAGCGATACATTACTTACCGACGTGGGCCTTTACAATAAGTTTCAATTGCGTAGGGCGCGGTCTGAAACGGAGTGATCACGAAAGAATTTCCCATTAAAATAAGGATTGCTTTTAGTGCGCAGATTTCAATAAGAGGCACGGCATGTGACACTTACAATACAAACAGAGGAAATTTCCAGCATCTGATCAAAGTGACACTTACAATAAGCAGATTGAAGAGAAGAGAAATGATGCATGAGTGAAATTTCTTTACTTAAAAAACTATTTTATAGGCCGATCTTCTAATAGATGGGTAAAAAATTAGACGACGTGTGGGCATATACAAATCTTCTGGTTGAGCAAGAAAAAACATCGAAAATACCTATGAAAACATGGATAGAGAAATCAACGGCGGGAAGGGTGATGTAAGCCGTCCAGATGCCGTTTACCTTTGCAGTGCGATAGGGTTGGCGGAGGGTGAGAAGGGAAAAAAAATGATCTCTGCTGTGAGATGTAATACTTATAACGTGTTGGAAAACGACCTCGGACAGATGAGTATTACGGAATGAGAAATTATTATTAGTACTTGACTTTTACAACATTGCACATAAGAAGGACAGGTTCAAGGGCTCAGCCATTCAAACATTCTCTTTTAGAGCAAATATTTGACATGATAAAGTTTGTATCTTGGTGTCTTGACTCGTCAAATTCCTTTGCTTTTATTGAATACATCACAGGTTTGATTCAAATTTTTTCTTTTTCTTTTGTGTAAAAGAAGGAAAGGAAGCAAGTTGTGTTTTCCATGAGGATAAAGTTGATATCTTGGTGTCTGACTCTCCAAAGTTGTTTGGTTTTCTTGGATACATCTTTAGTCCGATGTTTAATTTGATCCTTTTTTCTTCAGTATAATATATGGAAAGGAAGCAACTAGTGTTTTTCATGAGGATAAAGTTGCTACATTGACTCTTCAAATTTGTTTGTTTCATGTATTGTTTGAGAGGATAAAGTTATCATTTTAGCGTGACTCTTCAAATTTGCTTGCTTTTAGTGGACACATCTATTAGTCGCATGTTTGATTTGAACTTCTTCTTTAAATGTAAAAGAAGTATATGAAGCAAGTAGTGTTTTCCATGAGGATAATACTATCTTGGTGTCATGACTCTTCAAATTTGTTAGTTTTTACTGAATACATCGTGTGTATTATTTGATCCTTTTTTTCCTAAGTAAAATAAGGACAATACAGAACATGTGAATCACATTTACATGCCGGGAAGATTCGAAAGTGTCCGACATTCCGTGAAGATTCACATTTACGCTGCGCATGATACTGATATATAGGTGAAGGGAATCCGAGTGCAATCTCATCGTCAATAAATTCTTGACACGATCGGTGACACACAATGACTTTCTTGAGTAAAATGTAGATTCTGTTATAAATTTGTTGTAACCGTTTGTAACTTACTTTAACTGATCAATGAGGTGTATGTTTATAAATACCCCATGATCGATTGCATTGTAATCCAACTTGTAATTTTTGATTCATCAATAATAATTCCGCATTTTACTTCCAGTTTATAATTCTATAAACATCATCATGGTATCAAAGCCACCCCTTTGTGCAAGTGTTGGGCCTCCTTGTTGGTCTTATAGTGCCCTTATATGCCTTGTGTGCCATGTGGCCCAGGCTCTTCATAGGCCCACACTTGAGGGGGTGTGTTAAAGTTGTCCCACATTGGGCACTTGCAATTGTATCACGCACCATATACAGAGATGGACTTCCTTCACCTCACAACCTAGGTTTTGGGGATGTGGCTTATATGGTTTGGGCCTAGATTTTCTACATGGTGTCATGTGGAAACATGTTACAAGAAACATGGCTATCCTCCTGGTTTCAAGTCAAAAAGGGCTGATTTGGTAGAGGAGAACTGTTGGAATAGTGTCCTAAACCCAATCGGGTTGGACCGGATCCGACCGGGTCGGATCATTTCTACTATTTCTTTATGTTTATACATATATAAAATGGCTTTTATGTTGTCATATATATGTTATTTTAAAGAACCAATTATGAATTGTTATGTGATAACGTCCTTAGTATTAAACTGTGATAGAGAAACCATGATAGGCGATTATGGTTGATGAGGTCTCTAATCACTTTAACAAGTTTGATACTTAAATGTCTCTAGGCTGATGTACTATTAAACAGGGCATTGATAGTATGAACAGGCTAGCACGTATTAGATGTCTTCTGTCTTTAGGGCAGGGATAGATCTCGTCTATCGAAGTGTAGAGACACTTGGACTATACGTGGACGTGTATTAGAGAATGCGTACGTTAGACTGACCCACTTACACGGATAAGTGTCACACTATGTGGCGGTTGTGTAATTATCTTTAAGACCGGAGTCTTCATGGCATCACGGTGTGGATTGTCATGCTTTGACACTATTTAAGTTTACCCTAGCCACGGGGCGATCATGCGGTAGTGATTGGGTATGATACTGAAGCATGCGGAGTATACATGATTGGTCGTCCGGGAATCGCGTATCCTATGTTTGGGATCGAATATTCGAAATGGCCTTCTTATAAGGAATGTCTTACTCTCGTGAATCTTTGCAAAGTGGGAGTAAATGAGTTACTTTGAGAGAGCATGATATCCAGATTATAAGATACGGTCGTTGATGTTTTGACACTCGACTAACGACCGTATGGATATTATTACAAATGATAGGATTGTAAGTTACTGCAGTAATCGTTTTCACATGAAAGGTAGTAGTCATTGCATTTGACTCTTCCGATGATTCGGGGTCACGGTGTGTTGCAGACGCTATCCCGTGATCGTTAGGCATGAAGGGCATTTTAAGTAATTTGCACTTTGTGTCTACGGCCAACATATTCGAAGCCTATCGGGTCACACACATAAGAACATCTAGCCGGATTAAAATGTGGTTATAGATGATAACCAAATAAGGAAAGAATTTATCTTGTACTATAAAGGTTATAGTGATAATTTAATATGGTGGTATTTATTTATTATGAATAAATTAAATACAAGATATTAATTATATTTATTAATTAAAGAATATTCCGGAAGCCAATTAATTGGCATATGGGGTATATATGATTAGTGTATAAGATACACTTGGATTGTGCAATTTAATTAATGATATTACCTAATATTAATATTAGATATTAATATATATATATATATATATATATATATATATATATATATATATATATATATATATATATATATATATATATATATATAGACATGATGGTGTGTGTTTGAACATGTATATAAGATATACATGCACACACTTGCCATAGTTAAATATAGATTTATTTGTGTATTATATATGTGATATATACACATGTGCAAATTAATTTATGGTAATAAAATAAATATAGTTAATATTAGATATTGACAATATCTTGGAAATATTCAATATAAGATATTAACAATATCCTAG
This sequence comes from Gentiana macrophylla, assembly GCA_026214975.1. Lineage (NCBI taxonomy): Eukaryota > Viridiplantae > Streptophyta > Magnoliopsida > Gentianales > Gentianaceae > Gentiana > Gentiana macrophylla. The sequence goes on along the minus strand of CM047817.1, from coordinate 76,921,227 downwards.
ATTTATTTAATATAAGATATTATAATAAATGAGATAAATCAATCAAATATATATTCCTTATTTTATTGGGAAAATGTTTTCTTCCTTTCTACTCTTTTGGGGCGCCACCTATGACTATAAATAAGAGGTGGGTGTCAATTTCTTTTATACAACACAATTCCAAGAACTAATAGTTCTTTGTGTAAAATAGAGAAGCATCCTATGAGAGTTGGAGAGAGGAAAGGGCCGGTCTAAAGCAACCGGAGTTTTCCAATAGCAATCCATGATGGGATTTCAAGTGGTTTGTTCGTATGGACTAGCGGTAGAGGCCGAACACTTGGCAGTGCTCTATGCGAATTACTCTCCTTAGAGACGATCAAAGCGTCGATCTTTTAGATCAACCAAGGTAACCACCGTCTACTACTTGTTTGTTTATTGCTTAAACGAAGTCGATCTTGGGTCGATAGGAAATAAATTTTGAATTCACTGCGTTCGCGTAGATTTCCTAACGGTGGTATCAGAGAGAGCTTCGAGCTTAAGCAATAAGCATGTTATTTTGCGTAGTTAATTTTATCATTTAAATCACGTAATTAAAAGATGAAAGATTTTTTATTCGCAAATCAATACACGAAAAGAAAAAAAAATAAAAAGGCGGCTTTTGGGGTGCTCGGCCGATCGGCGGCGGCACCCTCACCGGAAATTGCGGCGGCGGCGGCGGCTCCCCTTTGGGGCGGTCGACGTCGGCTGGTGCATCTTTTTGGTGGATCCCTAAATTTTGTTTTGTGTATTTGTGATTCAATGTTGTTCATAGTTGTGATTAATATCTCTTTTTGTCTAGTTGTGGCATGCGGTTAACCAATGGTTCAAATAGTTTGGGCCTTTGGGATGCCGCATGGCATTAAAATAATAATGGCATTTTCAAACTTTGTTTGGAATAAGCATAGGCCCTTTCCAAATATTTGATTTGAAAAAAGCTTAGCGCCAGCCACTTCCAAAATTTTGATTTTGGAAAGTGGTGAGCCTAAACCAAAATTATTTGGCCTTTCAAAATATTTGATTTGGAATATGCGCAGCGCCTTTCAAATATTTGATTTATAAAGCTTGAGCAAGCCACTCCAAAATTTTGATTTTGGAAAGTGCTGCGCCTAAGCCAAATTTGGTTTAGAAACCAAAAGCATCCCTTTTGATTAAGAATCAAAAGGAGTTAATAAGAGAAATAATTTTAATTTTGATTTATTTTGGAATAGTTCTAATTAATTAAGATTAAAATTAAAATCGGTTTAAAATTAATCGTTAATTTTATTTCGATTAAAATCATTTAATTAATTAAATGTTAATTAGTTAATTGATTGGATAAAATTATTTAATAGATTAAATGTTAATTGATTAATTAAGACGCAAGTAGTTAAATTTTAATTTTATCTTTTTCATAAGATTTTATTGTATGGATTACATATAGTAGATATAATATGATTATATGGACCCGATTGATCATAATTTCGGACCGATAGGATAGATGTGAATGATTTAATTTTTCTGTTGGTTTAAAAATTGTCCTAGGCCGTTATGAAGAACGTGACCTAGTTTATTTTCTGCATTCATCCCATTCCCGTTAGCTCCCCCCGTGTGCGGCGGGTGTATTTATTTTATTAGATAGAATTAAATGTAACAAGAATGGAGCAGAAGATGAAGACCAATGAAAGAAGAAAATAAAGATCACATTGGAGAATAGAGCATTAAAGATCCTATTGGCGGTTGCAGCCTACCCTAGATTGTGACCCGCGGTTTAAATCGGTTTGTATTCAAACCGCACTCTAGGAAAAGTCCATGATCATACCGGTTACTTTACGCATTTAATTATTTTTCGCTTGTATTTATTTTATATGATACGATAGATGCATGACTAGCACGATCTAGATAAATGTGTAGGATGTATGTACATAGAGATAGATATATTTGATGAGACCGTAATTGAAATTAATTAAGTGAATTAATTTACGTAAATACTTCCACAACAAAAATCAATTTGAAAAATTGTCTCCCAATATTATAGCGACGGTGAAGAGCCTTTGTTCGGATCCAACTGATCGGCCCTCGTCGGGAGTTGACCTACCACGGGTATATCGTCGTTATTGAGATATGATCGTATGAGATCTCGCAAATATTGGGTTATGATTTGACTAGAGCATTGCGGTGATTGGCCTCGTCGGGACCGTCTTATTCTAGAGGCAAGGGTTGACTACCACATAAAGATGTGAATTGTCAAAGAGTTGACTAGTCAATCACCAAGAGTCACATAGAGATGTGGATCGTAAGAGTTACATACCTTTCGAATTATTCCGGTTGATCGGCCTCGCGGGAATCGGGGGTAACGAGATGGGATCTTGGCCACTAAAGAATTTTAAAAGATTCTTGAAAGTCAATTGGGAGTAGTTGACTAGTGGGAGCAAAATCATAAATCAAAAGACCATTTTTGATTTTGCATGTATAAACAATAACACTCTTTTATCTTCATTTTTATGTTGTAGTTTTTTAGCAAACTTTTATATTTATGTTTTTCTCGATTAGTAAAACCAAATTATGACTGTTTGAGAAATGTTCTCAAGAATGGTTAAGTAAATTTTAATCCTTTTAAAATAAAGGAATGACACGAGCAATCCCGTTATAGTAGCTAAAGTCAAGAAGACTACATATTTGATGGAGTCCTCCAAGACTTTAATTATTAAAGAAAAATGGTAGCTCATTGGATACGATCCAATATGATCATTCAGTCATATGATGACAATTAATTCAAACGTTGGATAAGAATGACCACATCTAATTCTGGAAAGGTTGTTTTCAAAATTGTAAGATTTAAGTATCGACTCAATTCTATCATTGCTTAAAGGTTAATTAAATAGTCAATGTTTTGAATACGATTCAAAAGGTTAAATAAACTATTTAATAAACTTTAGATTTTCTTTATGAAAGGAAATTGAAAACTTGGCTCTTGTGATCTTTCTTAAGTCTTATGAAGACTACAATAAGAAACATTTCTCAAGTGCTTAAAGGATTACAAAGGAAAGTTAGGGCATGTGCTTAAATAGAGAACTTATTGAAGTTTCTATTCTAGGCAAGTGAGTTGAGGTAAATCTGTCTAAGTTCAAAGTCAACTCTAAGATATATGATATCTTACGAGTGTGATTAAATTAGAAAGGTTAATACAGATATGGAAGGTGAAGCAAACGTTGTAACACTTACCACATTCTGGATCTAGTAAACTGATAAGGGAACTAAATAAATGTTATTATGTTCCGGTTCTTATGAAGAACATACTTTCAGTTATTTGTTAGGATTTAGTAGACATATTCAATTGTAAAGAATAAATGTTATTCCGATAAAGTTGAAAGGTCATTGAATCTAACATACTAGATTGATGTCACTATATGGTTGATATATGTGATGAGATCTCAACTAAATTTTTGTATGGCTGTTATCCTTAATATTGGTAGTTGTTCTAGATGTCGACTCTCTGGAAGAGAAGCGTGTAATTAAACGTCATTCAGATGATGTTGAACCACATGATTATGAATCATGTGGGTTATAACGTATCTTATCTAAAGATGACTAAAATACCCTTTTATGAAAAGGTTATAAACCCTCGAAAATTGTATGCAAGCCTAAACATACCGATGTTTGTTGGCTTGTGACAATTAATGCCATAAATAATTGTTTATTAATCTCTACGACTATTTTTAGAAATAGTCAAGTGTACTCAGTGAAGTACATAAATTGAAAGCCGAAAAGTTCGAGTTAGTAACGATATGAGATTGATGAGCTACTTAGGAATTAATCTTCAATTGGATTGAAGTAATTAATACTGAAGGGTGTTTCGTAAGTCGTAAATGCGAAAGGAATAAGATTCTTCCTTGAAGGATACCATCTTTGGGATACGCAATTAGATTGTGTTCCCAAAATGGAAACAACACTTTATATGATAAAGGTGTAACGAAAGCCATGCAAAGTACCCTTACCCGTTTCGGGATAGTGCCCTTATACTTAACCGAGTTCCGAAGAATAAAGGTTGAATAAATTCCTGTGGAAATATTACAAGATTGAATATTACAAAGATTACTTCAAAGAGATCATTGAAGTTCAAAGAGGTGCCCAAAGACCTCGGGAGTTTAAATGAGGATATTTTGTACACTTTATTTAATTATAAAAGACATATTAATTGTGATACATATAAACAATTAATATGTCAAACTCTAGTTTACTTTATGTCATAGACATATTAATTGTTATCACAAATAAACAATTAATATGTCAAACTCTAGTTTACTTTATGTCATAGACATAGCTTTTACTTTTACTTTTGCATGCTTGCCGCCCACATCTACATACTCAAGTGGCCGCCCAAGCTAGCTTGCTAGTCTCTCTCAATTGTATCTATTTATACTCCTCTCATATCAATGAATAAACTAAGTTGAAGTTTACTCTTGTGTTTATCACATTCTCAAACTCTCTTCATATGACTGACCAGACTGAGCAACATTGGGATGCTGTGAATAGGATACTGAGATATTTAAAGTCCACTCCTGGCCAAGGCCTGCACTTCACCAAGTCTCTTGATAGATCAATCATGGTCTACAATCGATCTTGATCAAATTTGGATGTCACATTGATGAGACGATCTACCACAAAGCTATTGCTCATATGTATGGGGAACACTGGTTACTTGGAGAAGCAAGAAACAACCTCATTGTGTCACGAAGCGATCTTTTGGTGAACTCGGGGCACTTGTACTTGGCATTTGTGAAGCTCTATGGCTAAAAAGTCTTGACCGAACTTCAAAGAACCTCCTCAAAGAACCTATCACACTCTGCTTTGTGATAATAATTCACCTTATGCATGGTCAAGATCCACATCCATCATGATAAAACCAAGCATATGGACATTGTGAGACACTTTCGAAGGAAAAGATTGATGCCAAGATTATTCAACTCCAAAGATGTTCCTCAAAGATCGAATCGTCGATATTCTTACCAAGGCTATTCCACCTCTTATATTTCAAGAGACTTAGTAGCAAACTTGTTTGCATCAACATATCTGATTGATTTGAGGGGTGTGGAAATATTACTGAGATTGAATATTACAAAGATTACTTCAAATAGATCTTGAAGTTCAAAGAGGTGCCCAATGACCTCGGGAGTTCGTCTGAGGATATTTTGTACACTTTATTTAATTATAAAAGACATATTAATTGTGATACATATAAACAATTAATATGTCAAACTCTAGTTTACTTTATGTCATAGACATATTAATTGTTATCACAAATAAACAATTAATATGTCAAACTCTAGTTTACTTTATGTCATAGACATAGCTTTTACTTTTACTTTTGCATGCTTGCCGCCCACATCTACATACTCAAGTGGCCGCCCAAGCTAGCTTGCTAGTCTCTCTCAATTGTATCTATTTATACTCCTCTCATATCAATGAATAAACTAAGTTGAAGTTTACTCTTGTGTTTATCACATTCTCAAACTCTCTTCAATTCCATATTAGATATGGAAGGCGATAATGTCAAATCTATCCTAACCGATAATTTGAAGTTGTCATAGGCAGAGTTAGAATGGCTTGGAGCCTAGTACGACTTATGCAACTTTGTGGAATATCTCAGCAAGTACGCTAGATATTATTTACTCGTCCGCGGAGCAAAAGGTGTTTGTCTCCAAAATGCTGTCTTCTAGAGGAAGTGTTTCTTCCAAGAGAAACAGTGGGAGTGAATCAGATCTCAAAAGAGTTTGAGAACCACAAAGATATATTCAACCAGAGAAACGTGAGCGGACGCCACATAGCGATGAGGTGTAAAACACTGCTTAGTGCACACAAAAGTTCTGTAAGTCTGTGGATAACCTCAAGCCTGAAAAGGCTGTTGGTATGTTCATCTTGAAGAATGAATATCTCACGACTTATGAAAGAATGTTTGAAAGGCAGGTTTGAGAGATATGGCCAGGAGCCATAAAATCTGAATTAGATTTCATTAGTGACAACCAGGTTGTGAACCTAGTCTGTCTTACCTAAGGGAATGTCCCTGAAAGGTGACATGGATTGTAATATGATTACCATCAGGCTATAGTGACGGTGATGGGGGGTACGGGGTGTAAACCTTGTAATTACCTTTATGCTGCCGTTGAGCTAGTTCTAATCAGATGATGCTTGTTATAACTTCGTATCATGGCTATATGATAGTGTTGAAGACGTTGGGTAGAAAGCTCGATGTTCATAGACGATAACATGATATGTAAGCCCACGAGATCCATTTATGGACTCAAACAAGTTTCTCTAGACAATTTCTTTGTTTGATAATCAAAGGAGTTTGATTTAGTCAAAAGAAGGATATGCCCAATGTGCAAGAAGGATAGTGGGAGTGTGTTACGATTTTTGAGTAAGGTATTGGATATCTCTCTCGAGAATTGTCACCCCATGTCACAGTCAATTAATGTTTGGTAGTTCGAGGTCTATACGAAAGCACTTGAATTAGCAGCTCTTATTTTAGAAATAAGAATCTATAGTGATGGATTTAACTGCTGTTAAATTATAGTTTACTTATATAGATGTGATTGTCTCGGATTTTATAGCAAAGCAAAACAAACAAGTAATAAATAAATCCGGTTTACCCAAGTGCGAGGGGATCGTAGTATAGCGATTAAAACCGAGTCGATCCACAAGGAATCGAGGTTGGTCTAGTTCTTAATTTTTCTAAAAGTGTCACGAGAAATAAAAACTAAAAGCGAAAACAAATAAGCTGGATGGAGGTTGTCAATCCAAAGCCAGGAAAGATAATTACGAACCGAACTAACTAAGTTAATTCTAATCTATAAACTAAGAAGACAATAAAAATTGCTACGATTACTATGATGAAGACGAAGCAAAACAGCACAACGATTTTTCTTTCAAGTAATTTAACAACGAACAATCAATGATCCACCAACTCCAGCAACCCTCAATTTCTACTCCAGATTATCTTGTGGTGATTTAACGAAAATTGTGATTCACCTAGCGAAGGTATGAACTCCTAATCTCTTAGAAAAGTTCGCCTATCAATCTTTTATCTTTCGATTTTAAAGATTAATGCTTTCATAACAAAGGTGTGAAATCTCTCAATTTCGCAATCTAGAAATTCAATCTATCAACTCTCGTTAATTAGATTAAAAATCCAATCTTTACTACGGTGATCTAAGTTTAACAACGACTCTCATCAAACGTTAAACATCAAATAGCAACCATCTCTCGATATAAATTGCATAACAACAATAAAAACATAGAAAAGATACAACTTTTATTAAAACTCACAAGACAATCCAAATTCGAAATCGAGATGTTGCTAAGAATCGGCTTCACAAGGCTCGTTCCAACGTGCTTTAGCTTCTCATCATCGTTTTATTACAACTTATTTATACATACAAGCATATACATATACATACATAGACATATGCATACATATATGGGCCCAAAAGAAAGATGAAGAAGAAAGTGACTTAGATGAACATGGAAGAGGGGAGATAAATGGAGAGAGCTTGGCCAAGCTTGTGGCCAAGAAGGGGCAATTGAAATGGGTGGATATGAGGGAGTATTTATAGGAGAAGGGTGTATGCATGTAGTTAATTGCTAGCATGTGGGAGTGATGAGTATTTAGCATGTGGAGATGATGAGTCATGCAAAAGTTTGTTACAAGCATGTGGAAGTGATGAGTAGTTAGCATGTGGAGTTTGTTATAAGGAATTATTACATGCCATATGCACCAATTTGAGCCAAAATATCTCGGGTTCGTCCCGGGATATCATCTATTCGGTAAAAAAATCATAACTTGAGTTGTAGACCTCCGATTGACGTGATTCAAAATGTGTTGGAAAGCTCGTTTGAATATCTACAACTTTCATCAAGACGTAGTCCCCTGAAAATGCCTCTAAGTCGGGTCAAATTTCCATCGAAAACAGGTTACGGTAGAAGCGCCAGGAAAAATAAAATGATCCGTTGATCTTGTGTAAGCTTGTGGCATATTCTTCCATCCTTCAAAATCCATATTTTAGGACTCCAAAACGTGCCTTCTTCATCAAATATTCTCTTTTCTCGCCAAATATTCTCTTCATCTCCCAAATATTCTCTTTGTCTCCTCTTAGATTTTTCTTGCTTGAATGACAAAAAAACTCGTCCTCGTGATTCGATCTTTAGTTCCGTCTCATGCAGTAATTTTATCTTTTTTACTCGAACACAAAGAAACGAACCACGAGTATTTCGACAACACAACAGCTTTTAATAAGATGCAGATATATGTATACATATATATACATACATATATAGGTATATATATATATATATATATATATCGAGAGAAAAAAAAAACAAAAGAGGACAAACAAGAGACAAATGGAATATTTGGGGGGGCCCAAGGAATATTTTTATTCTTGGAAGATATGTATATATATATGGATAGATAGACAACTACTACTTATACATTTTGATAAAACTTAAAATTAATGACTCGAAATGATATATAAGTGTTCAAAATCCAAACCTTATCATCTTTTAATCATTTTTTAGATCGAAAATATGTATCTACAAGACATCAAAACATTGCAAAGTGTAACAACATCCAAATAAACATAAAACCAACGATAAAACACATAAATCAACCACTTTTGCAATTAAACCGTTTAAAACCTCACTTGCTCAATAAATCGATTAAAAGCTCATTTTCTATGCAAATTATATAAATGTGGAGGAAATCATTATAAAATATATCATTAGAAATCGTATAAAATAACCCTTAACAGTGATGCTAAAAGAGTTTAGCATAGATCGCGACAGGGATACTGCTGGCCAGTGTTCTCAAGATCTATCTATGTTAGGACGTTAGTCCTAAAGATAAGGTGAAAGATGATGGTTATGAAGGTTTCTTTTGCTACTGCGATAGGAATCATCATAAAGGTGATGCCGGATGTTCATAGTCCATGAATAGTCATGAGCAAGTATGAAAGTAAATCTGGTGAATGTCGAGAATATCCATAAACAAGTTAAGGAAAGTTTCCTAGTTTATTGAAACTTGGAATTAAATAAACGTAGATATACAGACGTATATTCTGAGTCTTATGAAGGCGAGTGGGAGCTACGATGCTGGTTTGCAAATCACTTTGAATAAGTGATACTGATGAGTGGAAATGTTCTTAGCGATGGGTCACTTGTAAATTCTACAACTAGGCCAAAACACAGTGAAGTGCCTTAGAGGCTAGCGGAGGAGGCAAGATACATGGATCTAGAAGGTTCATTATTGAACCTTGTGCGGTTCTTCTACCTTTTCTATATAGGCGATATAGTAAGTGGATTCATTGCTTGGAGCAAGGACCAGGGTCTCGTCGAGAGATTCGTGTGTGTGTTGCCGAGGCGTTCCTTTGACTTGGTCATTTGGAACATGATATGAAGATAGTCTGAGTCCCCACGGATAGCGATCCGTCTATGGCTAGGGGAGGTTGCGAGTATTGCATGAGATTCTTGTGCTTCAACTTGGTCTTGTGTGTGCTAGTGATTGGTTTTAGGCCAAGTGGGAGATTGTTGGAATAGTGTCCTAAACCCAATCGGGTTGGACCGGATCCGACCGGGTCGGATCATTTCTACTATTTCTTTATGTTTATACATATATAAAATGGCTTTTATGTTGTCATATATATGTTCTTTTAAAGAACCAATTATGAATTGTTATGTGATAACGTCCTTAGTATTAAACTGTGATAGAGAAACCATGATAGGCGATTATGGTTGATGAGATCTCTAATCACTTTAACAAGTTTGATACTTAAATGTCTCTAGGCTGATGTACTATTACACAGGGCATTGATAGTATGAACATGCTAGCACGTATTAGATGTCTTCTGTCTTTAGGGCAGGGATAGATCTCGTCTATCAAAGTGTAGAGACACTTGGACTGTACGTGGACGTGTATTAGAGAATGCGTACGTTAGACTGACCCACTTACACGGATAAGTGTCACACTATGTGGCGGTTGTGTAATTATCCTTAAAACCGGAGTCTTCATGGCATCACGGTGTGGATTGTCATGCTTTGACACTATTGAGGTTTCCCCTAGCCACGGGGCGATCATGCGGTAGTGATTGGGTATGATACTGAAGCATGCGGAGTATACATGATTGGTCGTCCGGGAATCGCGTATCCTATGTTTGGGATCGAATATCCGAAATGACCTTCTTATAAGGAATGTCTTACTCTCGTGAATCTTTGCAAAGTGGGAGTAAATGAGTTACTTTGAGAGAGCATGATATCCAGATTATAAGATACGGTCGTTGATGTTTTGACACTCGACTAACGACCGTATGGATATTATTACAAATGATAGGATTGTAAGTTACACGGTAACTGTTTCACATGAAAGGTAGTAGTCATTGCATTTGACTCTTCCGATGATTGGGGGTCACGGTGTGTTGCTAGACGCTATCCCGTGATCGTTAGGCATGAAAAGCATTTTCGTAATTTGCACTTTGTGTCAACGGCCAACATATTCGGAAGCCTATCAGGTCACATACATAAAAACATCTAGCCGGATTAAAATGTGGTTATAGATGATAACCAAATAAGGAAAGAATTTATCTTGTACTATAAAGGTTATAGTGGTAAATTAATATGGTGGTATTTATTTATTATGAATAAATTAAATACTAGTTATTAGTTATATTTATTAATTAAAGAATATTCCGGAAGCCAATTAATTGGCATATGGGGCGCATATGATTAATGTATAAGATACACTTGGATTGTGCAATTTAATTAATGATATTACCTAATATTAATATTAGATATTATATATATATATATATATATATATATATATATATATATATATATATATATATATATATGTTTGAACATGTATATAAGATATACATGTGCACACTTGCCATAGTTAAATATAGATTTATTTGTGTAATATATATGTGATATATACACATGTGTAAATTGATTTATGGTAATAAAATAAAGATAGTTAATATTAGATATTGACAATATCTTGGAAATATTCAATATAAGATATTGACAATATCCTAGATTTATTTAATATAAGATATTATAATAAATGAGATAAATCAATCAAATATATTTTCCTTATTTCATTGGGAAAAGGTTTTCTTCCTTTCTACTCTTTTGAGGCGCCACCTATGACTATAAATAAGAGGTGGGTGTCAAGCTATTTGGTACAACACAATTCCAAGAACTAATAGTTCTTGTATAAAATAGAGAGCATCCTATAGAGAGTTGGAGAGAGGGGAAAGGGCCGGTCTAGCAACCGGAATTTTCCAATAGCAATCCATGATGGGATTCCGGCGGGCTGTTCGTGTGGACTAGCGGTAGAGGCCGAACACTTGGGCGGCTCCATGCAGAACTACTCTCCTTAGACGATCAAAGCGTCGATCTTTTAGATCAACCAAGGTAACCACCGTCTACTACTTGTTTGTTTATTGCTTAAACGAAGTCGATCTTGGGTCGATAGGAAATAAATTTTTGAATTCCGCTGCGTTCCCACGTAGATTTCCAAACAAGAACAGCCAGCAGAAGAAGACCAGGCCCAAAATAGGTCAGCTGGACCGGGGTTTCCAAATCTTACTTCACATCAACTTGACAAGTTGCTGGCTCTGATGTGTTCTGATCCTCCTAGACATACATGGTTTGTTGTTGGCTAGCTTACTGAGATTGTGACACACTACTCACCTGCTACATGGACAAGTTATCTAAATTTAGTAAGATCTATACAATGGATCTTGGACTCTGGTGCCACAAATCGCATAGTAGGATCAGTAGATCTGTTAAACAATCTCAAACCTTCATCTGGTATAAAAATGGGATTACCTAATGGAAATAATGTTCCTGCGTTTTTCTCTGAGTTTTGTGAAGAATCTTGAGAGTGGTCTTCATCTTTTTTGAGATTTCAGTTTCTTGAGAGTAAACTGTCATCTTTTTCCTGAGTTTTTTTTTTATCATTTCTTGATCGGTTTTTTCTGTAATTTCACTTTCATTGTTGATTTGTGATCAATTCTGAAGTTCCTGATAGTCATGGCAGCTAAGAAACAAAAAATAAGTCCCTCCAGTCCATTTTATGTTCATCCTAATGAGAATCCATCTTTAGTTCTTGTTCAGCCATTGATGAAAGGCAACAACTATAATCCATGTAAAATGTCGATGGAGATGGTGTTAATCACCAAAAATAAAATTGGCATTGTAGACGGCACAATCAAAAGGGCATAAGCAGATTCAGCAGATTTCCATGCATGAAGACAATGTGATACAATGGTGAGATCATGGATCTTGAATTCTGTGGAAAATACCATTGCTCAAAGTTTGATGTACTTCAAGAGTGCACATGCAGTTTGGAAGAATCTTGCAGCTAGATTTTCTAATGTTGATGCCTTGATGCTTTCAGATCTTCTTGAAGAGATGCATCTGCTTAAACAAGGTAGTGACTCTGTCAGTCAATATTTCACAAAATTGATGGTTTTGTTGGAAGAAATCAAGACCATTAGGCTTGTATCATTTTGTTCTTGTGATCCTCAATGCCACTGCAACGCAATCAGCACACTAACAGATCATATGGAGACGGAACATGTTATGAAATTCCTAAAAGGTTTATGGGATGATTTTGAGCCAATGGTTTCACAGGCTATGCTGATGGTCCCTTTCCCAGAAATCCATGATGCCTTTGCAATGGCCATTAAATTTGAAAGACAGAAGTTGTATGTAGCTAATAGGGCCAAGAATCAAGATTCTATGGTTCTCATGTCTCAGAAAAGTTGACAGGGGCAAAATCAGATTGTCAGCAGACCTAACTCTGTATCTGCTCTAAATTCCAGATCTAAAAATCCCAAGAAGATGCAATGCAGTTTTTGTGGATTTAATGGTCATACTGAGGAAACTTGTTACAAGAAACATGGCAAGATCGTCCACAACTATAACAATCTGTTCTCCAAACACGAAAACAAAGGAGGAAAATCATTAAGAGATCTTAATAATTTCTAAATTCACACGTCTCGTTTAAAGAAACTATGCATGAATGAATTCCAAACTTTGTTGAAATGCTCATGTTTTTTTGTTGCCAAGGCCAAAAACACAATACTAGAGGTTCTTAAGCCAGTCACCCTTTTCTTTTTCCCTGTACATGTCAAAATCATATTCCAATAAGCAAAAATGTGATGAAAATATTGTGATGTATGCTTGCATCCATTCATGCTGAAAATGTGAAGCATTTTTTATATGTAAATGTGCATACAAATGTGATGTGTTTTTCATATTTAATGTGTTATGACCTAGCTCCTTTCACAAGCCGTTTTCAAAATCATCCGACACCACATACCATATCATGCCACCAATCACAGTTCCACGGACAGGATCATGCCATGTCTTGTACAGAGCTTAAGCCCACTAGTCCAGCAGATTTAGTGACTTCTGGCCAATTTTGAGATGCCACAACTTAAAAAAGATGACAATTTTTAGGAATTGAAAACTGCATGACAATATCGAGAAATTTCTACATATGTTAAGTATACATACAGCTACTGACATCATTGCCATGTGGCCCAGGAACAAGATCTATACAACTCAATAGGAAATTCATAATTATAAAACAGTTCAAGCAATCAAGCATACGTTTGAATTAAGCTGAAAGATGGAAACAAGATGGCAACAAAGAAAGGAGAAAGGAAAAGAAAAATGAATCAATATTTCTTATTGAAATTCAAAGTCAGATGACTAATCCACATCGCAGACTTAACCCAAAAGCAAGGAAGATATCCACAATAAATGTGCTACACAGACATCAATTAAGAAGCTAGAAAATCAAAACAATCCATTAAAACATAAATAATAGGGAAAAAAAAATCTCTTTTAAGCATTTTCACAAACACCTGTGTTCAAAACACATATATTGGCATGACAACGCAAAAAAGAAAAAAACAACAAAAAAACTCGAGAAACCTATACAGGAGGCGGTGTCATTTCAAAAGATGTTCCACAGCTCCGGCTAATAGATGATTGTTCGAAACCGCTTGGGAAATTTTGCCACCGCTGGCGCAACCGTGCAACATTTCAATGTAAAAGAATTGCTATTTAACAATAAATACTGTTATAATCTGAGAAGATGAGCAAAATCAAACAAGATGAGCAGAATCAATGAATTAATCAAGACCGAAATTAAGGAATCGAAGAAGATGGAATCTAGATCGACGAAGGATTGCCGAGTAATAGGATGATGAAAAGTTAGTGGAAGGTTTGGAGACAATAAAGGGATTTTAATTAGAATTAAATAATCGTGTTAAATCCTTTTTTTTTTATAAAAACAAAAAATCTTTATTTAGTTTAATTGAGAAAAAAATTTAAAAAAATCCTTTATGCCACAGTTTTTGTTCTATCTGACGCAAAAGGCAAGCGCCAATTTTGTCGAGCAACTATACTAGCTTCTGAACCCAAAAAAAAATTGACATATTTGGGTTTCTGTGGCAGACAATGTCAAAGCGGCACAAAAACATATTTATAGCAACGGTTTTATTGAGCGCAGCAAGAAATCCGACACAATAACCAATTTTTCTTGTAGTGAAATCAGTGTCACTGACGTTGGGATTGAAAACCAACGTCAGTTTCAGTGACGCTCGTATCGCAAAACGAGGGTCAGTGGCAGTGACGTTATGATGTTCAAAATAATAAAAAAATATTCAATGTAGTGCCAAGAGATATTTATAGGGTGCCGAGAGTAATCGTGGTGCCGTGAGTATCTTCGTGGTGCCGATAGAAGCCGCCTAATGTTTTTTGTTTTCTTTGAGAAGGATCATGTTTTTTATGATTGTATTTATGTCACATCGGATTCGATTACATCTGATTACTCTCGATAAAATAATACTCGATAAAGTAATAAATTCTTTGATCCGACTTGGGCCGAATAGCTAAAGTAATAATTTCAATAAAGGCATTAAGTAATATAAAATTTTAGCGCATATAGGTCCTAAATCGATATATAAAGTAATAATATCCCTTTTTTTTAATAATTGAGTCTTTAGTGAAATATGAGTCCACCGTTATCGCTTTGTATGAAAATTTATATCCATTTGAATCTCATCCTCACTTTTTGCAAAGCTTTATGAAGTTGTGGAGTGCTTCTATCATATCGTAGGAGAAAATCACTAAGTTTGAGATGAAAATCATCTTATTAAAATAGGAAATTACACAATTTACATATTAAATGACTTTGAGAATAGAAAAGGTTTTACAATTGATTATACTTTAACAACTTATACAATAAATGACTTTGAGAATAAAAAAGGTTTTACAATTGATTATACTTTGTATATAGAATTTGAATTTTGAAATTCAACAAAATTCAATAAAATTATATTTTATTATTATACATGTAAAAGAATAAATTATTACTTTATCGATTAAATAATATTTCGATAATATAATATTTTTTAGCTGGCCCAACGTTATTACTTTATAGAGAGTCTACTGTATACTATTTTGGACTTTTATTGCTAATTAACATTGGAATTGTTTATTCCTGCCCAAATTTGAGTCAGGAAAATAACATTTATTCTGATCGAATTTGTGTCAGAATGTTGGTTGTTTCTAGACTCAATATTGGTCGAAAAAGACAATTGATCTTCCTTCATGAAATTCGATCAGTAAAATAATCACCATCCCGACAACCGAACTTGAGTCGGAAATAATTTTTATTTTGACCGAATTTGAGTCACGATGTTGGTTTTTTCTTGACCCCATCGGTCAAAAATGCATTTGATACTTCGACTAAAATTCGGTCCGTTAACTAATCAACATCCTATGCCTAAAATTGAGTCGAATCAATTAAAAAAAAATAAAATGATAAATCAAAAATGAAAAATAGGTGTGTTAAAACTTTTTAGGTGTGAAAAGATTTTACCTTGTTGAGCAACAATTATGTAATGGAACTTGCTTGTGTAAATTATCATCTTTACAAAGTTAATACAAACAAGTTTGCATATTCTTCTGTTCATTAGTTTCATGTAACAATCAAGAGTTGTGTTCAATTTATTCCACATATTCACTATCTAGGGAATGGATGATGTGAAGAAAAACGAGGACAAGTCTAAAGGAAAAGAAAAGGAAGGTGAAGGAGAAGATGATCACTGCACAATTACAAGAGCTATATTTGTTCCTGCCCTTTTTTTTTTTTTGTGCAAAGGAGGATTGTCATTTTTTTCAGAATAAAAAATTATCGTTTTAATTTTGTTTTCAGGCTGCATTAAGACCCGTGCTCAACAACAAATATTTTTTAGTCTAAATATCTTCACAAGCAAATAAACACTGAAAACGAACCATTGTAGGAATATATATGTCAAGTCAAAAGGTTGCCAAAAAATTTTACGAGTTTGCTTTATAAGTGAACATTTAACTGAGGAGTTTGTCAAACATTTGAATGTGGCAACTGAAAATGCTAGAAAGAAACTCATCAGCATTCTTTCCGCCATTTTCAGATGCCGTGGTAGACAAACTCATCAACTTTCTTGCATCAGCCTTCACAGTTAACGTCTTCACTTGCAAAGTAGACTCGCCAATCTTTTTGCCAAACTTCTGACTTACAGATACATTTCTACTCATCCCACAACAAGCATCGTCAAATTAAAAACATGAGGCACCAACGAACCAACACTTTCGAACAATTTTTTTTTTTGGCTCTTTCAGTGTTATTTGCTTGTGAAGATATTGAGACCAAAAAATCTTTCTTGTTGAGCACATCTGTTAGAAGGGATCTTATTGCAGCCAGAAAACAACATTAAAACGATCATTTTTATTCTGAAAAAAAATGACAATCCTCTTTTACGAAAAAAAAAGGCAGAAATTAATACACCTCATGTAATTGTGCAATGATCATGTCCTCCTTCACCTTGGCTTTCTTTTCCTTTAGGCGTATCCTCATTTTTCTTCACACCATCCATACCCTTGATAGTGAAAATGAGGAATAAATTGAAGGCAAACAATTGCACTATTTAACTGTTACCTGAAACTAAGGAACAGAAGCATTGTTTGTATTAACTTTGTAAAGATGATAATTTACATACTGTGCACCATTAAGGTAGCTCAACGGGGCTTCATGGATGCATTGGTCTGTAAAATATCAAGCTCGATGAAAACCTAGCAATATCCAGTATTCAATGCCACAATCACTGTTAAGAGGGTTTGAACCTGTTCTTCCGTTTTGGGATTTTTAGCAGTTTACCACTGCTTCTGGGTGGTATTTGTGAGAATACCACCCAAGGCAAAAAAAACTGATTTTGATTCGCGATTTTCTCCCGTTTTTTCCACCTTTGTGCACGATCTTAAGGTACACCCTTCCCCTATTGGGTTCCCCCTTCCCAATTAGGGTTTAGTTTGATTCCAAAAACACCTAAAACGCGAAAATGGGAGTGGTAGATCGACAACACAGTGGTAGTCGCACAAATAGGCTTCCGAATTAGTGGTAGATCGGCAAAGCTCCCGTTTTCCGGTTGTCCACTTAGAAGGCGGATTATGCACACTAAAAATCAAAAGCAAAAAAAAAAATTGACACTTCAATTCTCTTTCATTTCATTTATGTATTTTCACTCAAAAGCCATAATTCTAATCCAAAACAATCAGCTAGTTGAATCAATGAGCAAAGTTAATATAGGGCACAATACAATAGGGAATTGAATCAATGAGCAAAGTTAATATATCCCCAATACAATACATGCGCTGTTCTCAAGAGTTGGAATCTGCAACAGCCCATAGCAAAATGGAAAAAAAAAAAAAAAAAAAAAAAAAAAAAAAAACATGTCATGGATACTCATTGACAAATGCAAGCAAGATAAAAGAGAGAAAAATGCAACAGTCAAAGAAGCAGAAACAAATTTTTTCTGTCAAACATAAATTTGACCAAAATAAACGGAGAAGATGTATAGCTTAGATCTTGACATGGCTGTTGTGTAAACGATGACAACCACGTGTAGTGGAATAAGCTAGAAAATGCAAAAAAAACAAGCGTTTAGCCTTAGAAAACTTTTTCACAGTGAACATGTACCGACACAGTTGCAAATTTAACAAGAAACAAGTATCATTAAACAATCACCAAGGAAGGAAGCTCAAAGCTCATTAAACAGAATTGAAGGCAAAGAGAAGTTTTAGTGACAGCAAACACATGAGAAGATAATGTGATGTTGAAAACAACATGGGCCACACTCTTCTGTATAGGACGATTACTTTTGAGCAAGGACGGAGCCAGGAATCGGATCTCGGGTGGGTTAGTGGAGATCTCGGGTGGGTTAGTGGAGTATATTCGGACAATCGGGTGGGCTAGTAGAGTTTATTCGGACAATCGGATAGACTTAAATAAGATGTTTTGATGACATAAGTTGGATTAAGACTAAACCCCTCTTTTCTTCCTTCAGGTAAAACGGACATCGTCGTTGATAAAAATACAAAAATAAAAATAAAATAATAAATAAAAAAAAACAACAACAACAACAATGGAGGTGTTAATTTGTTGGCTTTGCTTTTCCTAAGTAAGAACTTTTCTTCGTAAAAGAATATTTTAAACCTACATACATTAACAATAACAAACATGAGGCATCAATAATTTATGTACTGTGTTGGATCCATGAAATTTCTGATCGACTCCAAAAATGTGCAACCAATTTCTTCTCCTAGGATATTTATATATGTCTATCTTACGGTAGACAAATATATCAATCCAAATGTCCTGGCCTCCTTAGGATGTTAGATAACATTTAAATATTTCAATCCAAGTGTCCTAGCATCTTTAGGATGTTAGATAACATTTAGGAATAAACACATATTACATCCCGCACCTATGATGTGCCAATCGACACTTTAATATAGGTGTCGCAGACCGATGCCTCACACATTTTAAAACACGACAGCGCGACCAACACATATTGGTGATTAAAATAATATTATTTAAAATTTTAATATCCACACGCATTTATACGGCCCCGACATTCCTAAACCCAATTTTATAAATTTTGTTTTTTTTTTCTTTATTTAGGATTTTTTCAATAAGCGTTAAAAATACACGCTTTTATTTTTATAATAATTTAATAAATAGTGAGTTGTATTAAGTTTATATGTTTTTTATTGATAAACAATCATTTTTACAATTTGTATTATTTTGAAGGTCAATCACAATTTTTTTGACACCATATAAATGTCGAATATCTATTTTAGATATTTATAGAGTTTACGTATTATCTATCTTATTTTCTACAGTTTTTACAATTTCCTACTACTACCTCCTATCAAAAATATGTTTCATCCTATCTTTTTTTCCTTTTGGTCCTATAATATAAGTCATTCACAATACCAAGATAAAGATTAATGAACATTTTTCCTTATCTTACCCCTAATTTATATCAATCCAACCACTTTTATTACTTCACAATTGTTGCATTTATGATAGTCAAGGGGTGTATTAGACAATTTATCCCTATATTAATTACATTTAACTACTTTCTTAATCAATGTGAAAATTCTAGGATGACTTATATTTTAGACCGGAGGTAGTACTTATTAATTGTCAAGGCAAATACTTCTCACAGCTTGCCACGTCCCTTCACAAATGAAGGAGTGTTCCACTAACTCCACGTGGCCAGCTAATAAACTTGCTTTGTATTTTTTTGTTTTTGTTTTTGTTTTTTTTTTTTTTTTTTACTTTTTAAGTTAGTTTGTTTCTTCTTTTCTTTGTTTTTTGTTATTATTATTATTCCACAAAACCAAAAAACCCTCAGTTTGCCACGTACCTTACTAGATAATTTCAAGATTTAATCACAGGCCATGCCGCGGACACATTATGTGTGTGTGTATATATATATAGGCAATACGGTTAATTCAAAAATTTAACGACACGCATGGCTGCTTAAAACGTTTTATGTATGTATATATATATATATATATATATATATATATATATATATATATACACACACGTACCTTACTAGATAAATTGACACGGATATGTCGCACGATGCGCCATGAAAGCGGCGCTACGGTTAATTCCAAGATTTAATCACATGGCATGCCGCGGACACATTATGTGTGTGTGTATATATATATATATATATATATAGCCAATACGGTTATTTCCAAAATTTAACGACACGCCACGCTGCCGAAACGTTCTGTATATATATATATCTGCTAGGTAAAGAAAAAAAAAACCTTAAAAAAAAATGCCTTCATGAATGTAGGGAAATGTCGGTGCTGTGTCGTGAAATGTCGACACCGTGTCTGATCTTAAACTTTTAAGAAATATAGTTCGTGGAGTGTCGGCACCGTGTCGGATCTTAGACTTTTAGGAAATATTGTTTTTTTTTCTGTATATATATATAGGATAATACATAGATATATAGAGGGTGTAATTGTCTAATCAAAATAGGATAGCAACCTGTACGAACGTGAATTGTCTTCTTATGACTCATCAATCAGATAATTGAAAGAAAAAAATGTACATGGTTATTACAACTGTTGTGCATCCAAAATCTTTTGTTGTCTCCCGTTTTCAGGAAAGCAAAGAAAAGCAAAAATGAAAGAAAAAGAGGGTTGCAGGTCGATTGACCGCCGGATCTCTCCTTTATCTTCCGGCAAGTGTGTATGTCTGATGGTTAATATACAGATTCATCAGTATATTCGTTGCTTTAGCCCCAAAAGTCTTCTATCTCACTTTCTGTCAATTCATGCAATTGAATGTAAGCTTTGTTTTTTTTTTTTTTAAATCAAAGAAATTAGTTGTAGTCATCTCGAGTTTTAGAGGAGCAGGTCTACAAACCGGTGGTTTGCCGGATTTACCGGATAAATGAGGTCAGTTGAAGTCTTTATACCGTGTATAAATAGATAAAGTGTCCTTGCTATGTCTGAGCCCTAAATAGATAGGTATTATTAGTAATTTCCGGTGTATTGTCTGATAGGTAACAAAAAAATTGTCTAATGGTTATTAAAATGGTTTTGCAGATGTAAAAGGGTTTAAATACCCCTTCTTGGTTCAAGATTCCCCCTTCTTGGTTCAAGATTCCTCACACATTCGCCGTAGGTCAGGTGCTTTTCCTTTTCTCCTTTGCTGCAATTAAACTTTTCTACATTAAAGTCTTCTTTTTGTGGGCGTCTGTTTAATTAATGCATGGTCGTTATTATATGTGCATGATCTGTAAATGTTCTGAAGCTGATAGTGATATTTTGTGCTTTGTGTTTTGCTCTTACTGAAAAAAATACAATACTAAGGCTCAGTGTGGTTGGTTGGTAAGAATGTGTGGTTCTTCTCTATAAAACATGTTACCAGGGTGCTTATAGTTTTTGCATGCTAAGGTGTCATTGTACTACAGTTATGTTTAAGGTTGCTGGGTTGATTATGTGTCTTCAAGTTAAACACTGTTGTTCGTTTCTGAATGTCTTTGTTCGAATACGGCGAATACAATTACAGAAATAATACATTCTTTGTACTAGATTGTTTAGTGACTTTCTATGTTGTAGGGTTACTTCCAAGCTGTTCTTCTCTCACATAGCTCGCTGATTAGGTGCTGCATTTGGATCTGCTTGCAATGGCTTCTCCCTCTCAGGTATTCTTCTGACTGTTTTACTGTTTAATTGCACTTCCATGTGTGCCCTTCCTCCCCTCAGTTCCTGTAGTTCCTCCTACTTTTTTTCCTGCTTTGTCTATACACTTGTGTTTCTTACATCATCTGTTTAGAAAACTGATTGCTTTTAGATGTTGAGTTTTTTTTTTTAAAAATGAACGAAAAAGGAAATTTTTACCGTCAGTTAGCGATTGGTAGATGGCGTGACAAAAAAACGGAAACTTAGAACGTACACCAAGACTCCTGCTTTGCAAAAACAGAAAAGAAATACAAACGCAGAAGGTGTTACATCTGTTTTAGTAAACGTTGGTTGTACAACCAATACCTCCATTGATGTGTCAAAAAAACACAGAGCAATGGAGAAGAGTGTTTCCAAAGTGAAGGGCAACACTTCGCGACAGGTTTTCAATGACCACAGTAAATTGTGTCGATAACCAAACATTTAACAATCAATGTTCTAACGAAACACTCCTGTTAACTGTAGGTCCAAATTATAATGAAAAACCTACCCTGTTGGTAGAAATGAAAAAACCTACCTTGTTGTCAAACTATATACTGAAGAACAGCTGCATCATGCAACAACACAGTCATCTTCAGGTTTAGCTGCAGATGAAATTGGATCAATGCTGCAAGGCTGTAGTTCTATAACTGTTGAGAAAGAACAGCAATTGTTCGGCCCATCAACAAAACAAGTGATCAAAGAAATTGTTGTTACAGCTGCTATGGATAAGGAAACCATGTTGTCATGCACATCTACCAAAAGGGCAATCATATTTCTTGAAGTTTCTGGTGAAAAAACAACTATACTGGTTTCTGAGAAACTTTCGTCTTCTTCCCAAGAGGTCAGCGCAATGAGATCTTTGGTCTTTGGAAGTCCAGTCAAAAACTTAAGAACAAGAACAATCAGGACCAGGCCGAACAGTGAACACTGTTATTTGTTTTCAAGCCATGCCAAGTTGCCCCTATCAAATCTATGTAAGTTTTAGTTCTTTTCATGATGGTTCTTTGAAAATATTAACATATTATGGCCATTAATTGTGCATCCATTGTGATTAATGGTTTTGAATAATATGTATGTTTTGCTTGAATGTGAAGTAAAAATCATTGATGCTTATTTTGCTTAGGTAATTGCATCAATGATTGTTACCAAAGATATAATGTTTTGTTGCTTTTGTAACTTATTATGGGCACTGTAAACTTTTAAATAAATACATGGCTTTTTATTATGGTTTTCAGCTTTATGAATCTGTATAACTTACTCTTATATGCTTCCTAATTTCGATCTACATACTCAAACATCTTTCGTATATATAATATGTACATACTTAAAAACCTGAATATGCAGTTAACATTATATAATTCAAAATCCTTGGAAAGGGCATGACGTGCCTTGCACGGCATATCCAAACACTAGTTAACAATAATTTTTTTGATAAATTGAATCTTATTTACATCATATAATATATGTGTGTGTGTGTGGGTGGGTGGGTGGGTGGGTGTGTGTGTGGCCCATCACTAAGGAGAAGGAGCCGGTAGTCTATTTACATATATATAACGTGTCGCCGGCGTGTCGTGTCCTTAAATTTTGAAATTAGTTGTATCTCCGTATCCGTGTCGTGTCGTGCGGCATATCTGTGTCCGTGTCTGTGCAACATATATCCGCACGTTATAAAACCACATTGATTCATTTTACACACCATAAATATAAACATGAAATAACACTATAAGTGTAACGCCTGACTCTGGAGTGCGATAGCGTTAAATAAGTCATAAATGATCCGGTCATTTGTTTAGACCAGTCATCCTCACTTGCACTGAAGGGCTAACGTAAATTAATGGCATACATGTTTTACAATTATTTAGGGATGAAGCAATACATTCTTACCGACATGGGCCTTTACAATAAGTTTGAACCATTAAAATAAGGATTGCTTTATTTACAATACAATAAGTTTCAACCTTACAATACAAACAGAGGAAATATCCAGCATCTAATCAAAGTGACACTTACAATAAGCAAATTGAAGATAAGAGAAATGATGCGTGAGCGAAATTTGTTTGCTTAAAAGACAATTTTATTGGCAGACCTTCTAATACATGGGGTAGAAATTAGACGACCTGTGGGCATATACAAATCTCGAGTTTGAGCAAGAAAAAACATCGAAAATACCTATGAAAACACCGGATAGAGAAATCCGGCGAAGGCGATCAAAACAACGGCGGGAAGGGTGATGTAAGCCGTTTGTTCACCTTTGCAGTGCGAAAGGGTTGGCAAAGGGTGAGAAGGAAAAAAATGATTTCTGCTGTGAGATGTAATTGTGTGTATTATCCGTTGGAAAACAACCTCAGACAGATGATATTAGAGTAATTTATGCTCGGTTCTCGATCCGCCTTGCCAGCTTAATTAATTAACAAATGCATATTCCAGACTGGTTAGTTCGACTACGGGTTGACGTAATGTGAGATTGTCTGCATTTCTAAGCGGTTGTGAAAGTTATTGCATACACACATTGGCTCATAACGTGAATAGTGTTTAATATGTTACTGATGGATATGAATGACATGATTTTGATCTTGACTTAGTGAAGCATAGTTGTTTTTAATTAACTTATGTATTGATCAGAGTGTTGTGTTCTTTTCGCCTTTTTGCTCGGGACGATCAAAAGTTAAGTGGGGGGTAGTTGATGACGCTCTAAATGGTACCAATAATTATACCTATATTCACCCCGAATTCTGCTCAAGAGAGGATAGATAGGCTCGTTATTACTTAGAATATATGTCAAATGCTATGTGAGTGTTTCGGGATCGTAGATTCTGCATCTATGCTATTTTCACGATGTTTTGGTCTTGTTTTGTCTCGTTTTGCGTGTTTTATAGGATGTACCAAATCTGGAGCATTGGAGAAGCAGTGCGGACCAAAAGAATGCATTAATTTGAGTGATTGAAGCCCAAGAAGAAGCTCTTTGAAGAAAAAGAAGACTAGAAGGCCCGATAACACTGAGGTTAGGCCCGATAAACCGGTGACTTATTCAACACGAAGTTTGTTACGCGCATTGTCTAAGTCGGTTAGGGTTTTAGAGTCTTAAGTCGGTCGATTGTATCTATATAAGGCCGTGTTTACAGATTATTGTATAGAATTTCATAACTTATCAAATACATTATACAATTATTATGCAATAAAGTTTTCTTGAGCTTTGAAGAGTTGTTTCGGTTTCCTCCCTTGTTCCATCATCTCTAGCTTGAGTAGATCGGGCTAGATCTCCATTGTTGAAGGTATGAAGCTTTGAGCGTTCCTTTATCGTCTTCAATATGGTAGATACATTTCGTATTTATGTGTTTTAGTTAATCTGCATGTTTAACAACCCCATAATTTACTTATTTTAATCGTCTTGAGCAATGTCGATCGAGAAATTGGAAAAGCGCCCCGGTAAACCCGGCGGTCTATACCGGTTTACCGAGGCATATTTTAGAAAACCTAAAGCGGGATTCACTATGGCTACATTGATCGGCGGGAATAATTAAAAGCGAGTAATAAAGTCCGCCAATCTAGTATTCATAATTCGTAAATTAACATGAAGGACCACAAGTGAAGTGTTAATTAGGACATAGTCTTGATGGACCACAGGAACATGTTGGTCAATGTTGACAGCTGTCTAGAATGGTTAGCGGTATGAGGTAACGATCAATATTGGCAGTTCTAGTTCTTTATACGTATGGGCTATTACGGACCAATTAAGGAGAGTAGCTTGCGTATAGATTGTCTACTGCCATTGTCAGAGTATATAGGAGTAGGAATTGCACCCGTAGCTGATAAATATGATAATAATCATTAAAAGCTCACGATTAATCTAAGGAAATTAAGTGGGGAAGTAAACATAAAGATTAACTAATCCAAGTTAGTAGATCGGTGAGGAGAGGGAGAGAATACCATGTTTGTTTTCTTTCATGTTATTGTTGGTCAATGACCGCCTATATATGTTGCTTAATTAGGTTAGAATCGTTTATACTTATAAGTTGCATTGTCTCTGTGGGATCGACCTTGACTCGCATTTACTATCTTTGCGATGTACCTAGTATTCTTGCTAGTAATATGGACGTTAGTGACTTACACGCGATCATTGTCTTGATCCCTCTCCCGGAAAGCGCACAAGGACTTAGTTTCTAGAGTAGTTGGTTGATTTCTAGGTTTGTTTAATAGCGTTTTCGAAGCCATTTCGATTCCAGCAACAATTTCAGGCTTAGATTCATCGTGTGAATGTATAATCTAATATCTTCATAGTAAGTTCTTGGTTTTCATCTTGGTAGGGTAATATTCTCGAAAGTATGTTAGGTTCGTTGTTGGTTTATAGATTCCGTAGTTTTGGGAAGTTAGTTCTTGTTCGGTTCGTAGTTTGGCCCGTTGATGGTACATTTCTGACATAGCCAACTCTAGCGGCGGCGTGGTACCGAGTTGGTTGTACTATAAATGGCGAGCAAGGTCGTATCCCACAGGGAATCTGGTCAAGTATCAAAGTCGGTATCGTTCCTAGTTTAGGTCAACACTATCACGAGACATGGTGATTTGTTAGATCACCAGTTTTACAAACTAATTATACACAAAATAAAAGAGTTAAAACTATGAAAAAAGAGATAGCCAAACTATGATCCAATCAAATACTCACACACCCTAGCTAAGTCCAGGGGTGTTTTGAACTACTACTCGTTCTCGATGTCATTGAAGGGGTGTCATTTCCAAATTCGAGAATAGACATTATTTCAATAATCTACCCTCCTATGTCAGGTTCAACAGTCCGATCGGATTTATCTGACCTAACAAGGTCTACGTTTAGTGAAACGCTCAACAAGTTGATACAATCCTCACACACGAAACCGAATCTAAACAACTCAGTCGGTTTTACAGGGTGATCCTAGAACCCCGGTTTCCGTACCCTCTCGCAAATACATATATAAAGACGATACGTGTAATACGATTATCGAGTGATCAATTCAATAAACATGATCGAGCATAAGTTCTAGAACTACAAACACATCAAGATTCAACAAATAAAACATCAAGAACACCACATAAACAATCTAGGGTTCGATTTCGAAGATTATCGCATAACTCGGCTATATAACGATTAGCAACTCATTATAACAACCGAATCACAAGAAATCAACATTAAAACTAACAAAAATCAAGATTAAAATCACGAAATCAAAATTACCGAAAACGAAAATGAAATCCAAATTGAAATTGTAACGAGCTAGTAGCACGAGCCTTCGGATTACAACGATTTGATCATAAAACTAACTAAAACTATTTACAAGATAACCTAATCTAAGAGAATGGAGAAAAATGCAGGAAAAACGGGCTGAAGAAGATGATATGTGATGAGGATAATGTTTATCCACCCAAAATTTTGCTGTTATAATGGGGGTGCAAGTGGCATTTAAGTCTGTAGGTGCACACCTTCAATAAATCAGCCATAATTTTGTGTTAGATCTCCAAATCAAGTGATTCAAAATTATATGGAAAGCTGATTCAATTGTCTACAACTTTCATGCAGATGTCCAGCACAGAAAATGCCTTTAAGTTGGTTCAAAATGCAGATCAAGGGAGGTTGGGGTTGTAATACCAATGAATTTCGATCCGTTTGAACGTTTAAGCTTCGGGCACATGCTCCTACCTTCGTAACTCGCCTTTCAGACATCCCGAACACCTAATTCCTGAAAATAATCACAAAAAATACCATATGTAACCCCTACTAGACACTAGGGTGACCGAAAATACATCAAAACACTGAAAACATCAAGATTTCTGGACATTACGTCCTAGGTCTCATAAATATCGTGCAAAATGTGTCGAAATCAAGAAAAATATTCCCGGATTTAAGTAAAATGAGTCAAAACGGGGTATAAAACACGTAGGAAAATCGAGTCGAGTTGACTCTCATCTACCCCATACTTAGCGTTTGCTTGCCCCGAGCAAAACGAAGCGATTCAAAAATAGATATGGAGTCAACATTACAATCATACATTTAGATTAAAGCATTGCAATGTAAAAACACAAGAAATTACACAAATGCATATAAATTGAGTTCTACCTTGTATTGAGAAAAGAATATGTGTGTATAGCTTCTTGACATTCATCACTACGACCGGTTTAGATTATAGGCGTATAACATACCGATGTTACACCATAGGCTTATACTTCATAAACATCTCCACTAATTGAGGTCAATCGAAGTCTAGTAAGGTCCGGTAGGACTTGAAAGGTTGTAATGTTAGGCTAGGGCGGGGCTAACGAAAGGATATTTATGATAAAATAGAAAGTAGAAAGTGCAATGAGCTTTCTTGAACCAAATATATACAAACCATAACTCTTCCCTTCATAGTATCGGAAGATCCAACTCCTCATAAGGATGCTCAAATGCGAATAGTACAAACCATCAACCGAGTTTCAACTTATAATTCATCCAACCTTCCACTTCTCCACATCATTCACAAGTGAGAGGCGTCGTCACATCAGGTCTAGTTTGTACCTAAGCTCGTCAACCAGGAACAAACCGCTGCAGAACACAACAATATCTCAAATCCGTACTAGATTAGAAAAGTTCCCTTCACCAACATCACAATAACAAAAATCACACGAAAAACTTGGCATTCTTTGAACTCCTATATATACAAATATACATATATTCAATCTTTTTTTCTCTTTTTTTCCTCTTTTATATTTCAAAACGATCACGAGTTAAAAGCTGAAACAATACAGTATTCCACCTCTCCCGGAATATACTCGCACTTACGACACCCCTCAAAAGTTACGTCTCAAATCACCCCCACACTAAAATCAAAAAAATATAGAAACATCAAGCTCTATCTTGCAAGGTGATCAAAGAAATGTAGACCGAAATTAAAGCTAGGGTACCGGTAATTACGAGCTAATCATCACGAACACCCGATTCGGGTGGCGGTCTAACCACCTACAAAGGGCTTAGAGGAGAACTAGGGATATATCTGAAGGGATGGCATTTGGCTCGATCGGGTCAAATAAATGCCATAACCGTCATCCCCTAATTAACCAAGAGTGACCTTTATATTTCGCCTCGAAGTTACTAATATAAGTTCTAGGTAACGGGGTCATTAATATCTACTATAATCGTTCACTAGTCAAGGTAATTCGTGAAGTCGAAGCTAAAGTGATAGAACTATTCCATTCTCAATACAAGATCCCAACTCAAATGAAATGCATTCCTATAATCACTATATGTTTAACAAAACAATACCGAAGGCTCAATGTATCAAAACCAATGTCAAAGGCATCAAAATTCTTGAAAACTGACTCATTTTACACTAAAGGAATAACAATCACTAAGTATAACTCGTTCGACATGAAAGCGAAACATCGAAGCTAAACCAACCACCACTTACTTTAAAAGCGAAACACGAATGATAAGGGTAGAAAACATAACTTACAACCGGAAAAAGGCGCGAGTACGATCATGTGGCATCTGATGAGCTTAAATTTACCCCTCGAAAATATATTTATAAAGACTCGAAAACCGTGGGTAAACTAACTCTCTAACCAGCAGAGTACGGGTCGATTGTTAGAATAGCTACAGGAGAGCAAAGGTCGATCCCAAGGAAAAGTGTTTGTAAGTACCAAAGTGAGCGTGTGTCTTAGTCTAGGCTACCAAGTTTTGGAAGGTTTGTTCTTACACGACACTAAAATAATCAAGTCTAAAGAAAGAAAAGAGAGTTAAACTACTAGGTTTTAAAGATAGGTTAAAAGACATAGCCGAACCATGATCAAAATAGCTAATTTCAACCCCGAGGATAGACAAAACCGGGAGTGTGCATTATAACAAGCGAACTCTCACATTCAATCTCACGGGTGCGTGCTCACAATTACGATGTTAAGAGATCGAACAACTCTCCTTTAACATCCTATGTGAGGTTAATTAATTCTCCTTTTAGAAAACCGATTATCTAACATGATTAAGTGTTGTGAGGCGCTTGATATAACCCCTCGTTACGGAAACAAGTCCAAAATTACTCGGTCGAAGTGACTACCGATTCATACTCATCAACGTCTTACACCAAACATCTTACGCGAATGTGTCAAAGCGATGAAACCGAAGCTTTACCTAATCCATGGTCTACCCGAAAGACTCCGTGAAACAACTTGTCATCGTTGGCTCAAGAACCACCCGGCACTTCATAGTTCAACCAGGGTCTAACACTAAACTACACTAATCTAGACTACCACATTCAAGTTACTAAGTTGATAATAAAACACCGATGAGCGGGCTTGAATTCACGACCTAAAACCCGGTATATTTTACCTCCCGATCTTAGAACCCTTTTTCCCACACCATTCTCTCTGAAACCCTCTCAAGAATGATGTGTGTGAATTTTGACCTGAGTAGCTAATCTAGCCCAAATCCGTTATAACAAGTTCTAAGGCGTGAAATATGTGAGATTCAACAATAAAAAGCACAACACACTCCCAATTTTATCTTCCAAATGTTGATTTCACCAAATTTTACATGATTAATTTATGATAAGTTTAGCTTACTCATAACAATGAGAAAGGAAAATATACTATATATATACATATACATAGGTATATATAAGTGCATAAAAGTAAAATATATATATATATATATATATATATATATATATATATATATATATATATATATATGCGTAAGTAAATGCATAAGTATATATAAATATATATATATATATATATATATATATATATATATATATATATATATATAGTTATAATATATAAAAGTAAATATATATATATATATATATAAAATAAGTAAATAAATATATATATATATATATATATATATATATATATATATATATAAGTAAGTAAATGTGTAAGTAAATATATATATATATATATATATATATATATATATATATATAGTTATAAGTGCATAAAAGTAAATATATATATATATATATATATATATATATATATATAAGTGCGTAAAAGTAAATAAAATTCGAAACAATAATCTATTGATAATTATCCCATTACAACGATATTTTAACTAATTTATATAAAAACATATATATATATATATATACATACATAGACATGTATATATATATATATATATATAGACCCAAAAGAGATTAAAAGAAGATAGAAGAAGATGGAGATAGTGATGAAGATCAATTGAAGAAAAAAATGAAGATGAAGGAGATGAAGAGAAGAAGATCTAGGATAGATATATATATATATAGATCTATATATATATCACAACAAAAAATAAAAAAGAAAAAGAAAAGTGGAGATCAAGGACGATGGAGAAAAGGGGAGGGGGAGAAGATGATCAAGATGAAGAGAGGTTGGAGAAGAGAAGTTGGAGAAGAGAGGTGCAAGGATTTTTGATGGATATGGAGGGTATATATATATATATATATATATATATATATATATATATATATATATATATAAGAGCACATGCGTGGGATATCATTTAGAAGATAGTGGGTTAATGATGAGTCCTCACATGCACCATCAAGTTGGTTATATCAAGTTGGGAAAATATCTCCACTTTTCCCGGCGTTTCTATAAATGGCGCTTATCGATAAAATAGCCATAACTTGAGTTTTAGACCTCCAATTGGCGTGATTCAAAATGCGTTGGAAATCTCATTTGAATATCTACAACTTTTATGAAGAACTCTTCCCCAGAAAAAGCCTCTAAGTTGGGTCAAATGTCTGTCGTAGATATTTTACGGTAGAAGCATTCAGGACAATTGATCCGTTTGAACTTGTTAGCTTATGGCACATTCTTCCATTCATCAAAATACATCTTTTTAGGCTCAAAACATGTCGTTACGTGGAATCTTAGTCAATGTATAATCCTGCAATGAATCACCAAAACACCAAACGTAAATCCGACACGACACTCCGGTTACTAAACCGGTACAAAAACTAGTAAAAACATTATATTTTATATAATACTTACTACTAACGTAATTAGATAAATCTAAGGAATTTATGACTCGAAATGACATAATAACGCTCAAAATGGTATCAGAAGTGGGGTAAATTGTTATAATAATAACAGTGAATTTTTCCCTCATCAGCATCCGTAAATGTCCTCACAGTGTACATGAGATAATATAGACAACAAACACCAAACATACGAGATACGGAAGTATGGAGATATCGAAATGAAGCTCGACGGATCACCACGTCTTATCAAAAACACCACACTAGCCACCCGATACATATTTCTTCGGGTCATATTACAACAAAACTTACCCGAAGTATCATACTACAAACTAAAGAAATACAATGACACACGAGGGGAAAGAACACTAACAAAAACACATTCTAAGAAAACCACGCGCGAGGAGCCTGGCGAAGCCCATAAAGACTACGCTTAAGGCGGCAAACGTAGTCAGGATAGTATGGATGCTAAAAGCCTGCGCTGCTTTGCATGAAGACCAGATTAGATAAATAACCATGAAGGAACGCATTTTGAATGTCTACCTGCTTATTAGACCAATTTTGAGAAATAGCCAATGAAAGGAGAAGCCGAATGGTAATAGGCTTCACAACCGGACTGAACGTATCATGAAAGTCAACCCCGACTTCTACGATGGAAGCCCTTAGCAACAAGGCACGCTTTATAGCGCTCAACACGGCCAATCTGCATGATGTTTTTCACGTTACACCTATTTATTTCCAACTAAATTCATATTATAAGAGTAAGGGACAAGGTCCCAAGTATTATTTAGAAACAAAGCATTGATCTCATCTCGCATAGCATCATGCCAAACACGGTGTTTCTGACTTCATAGTAACATATGGGTTCGGCGGAGGAGGATTGACTAAGAGTGCCTTAGGCGAGAGGATACGGATATAATCGGGGTGAGAGGTTTGGGTTTAAGAGAATTGGTTTGGGAGCAGTGACCATTTTACTGGCGAGGGGAGCGGGCTCGATAGGAGAAGCGAGAGGAAGAGGCCGGACCGGGTGAGCTCATGGCGGGAGGAGAAAGATGATGGATCCGGAGAGGAGGAGGCTCGGCTAAAAGCTCGGACGAAAGGGAGATGGAGTGGAAGAGGAAAGAATAGAGGCCGAGAGGGGTGGAGAGACCTAATTAAACAAGAGAGGAACCGTAAGAGAATCAAGAGTAACAAGAGAAGTGGATGGAATGTAAGGAAGCGTGTGTTCGTTGAATACGACATGGCGAGAGATATAGATCGACTGTTTGAAGGTCAAGGCATTTATAGCCATGATGAGAAGGACTATATCCCAAGAAGATACATGTTTTTGGAGCGAGAATTCCATTTTGTGAGGTGATAAGGGTGGAGGTGGGGCGGTGGCGCACCCGAAAATGCGAAGAAAGGCGTAGTCGGGTAGGCGGTGGTGGGTGATGGGCGTAATTTCTACGGTCGGTCAAACAAAGACTCGAAACCTTAGCGAGAATCTACCCTACAACCGGCGGTGTGCCGGGTCGAGTGTAGGATAGTGCTTGAGAGTCGAGGTCGATTCCACGAGATTGGCTTTGAGTACCACAGTTGACTTATTTCTCGATTCGAGTCAACAAGATAGATATGGAGTTATACTATTGCATAAAATAAAGATTACACTACTCGGAATTCTAAGCGAGTTAAAAGAAGTATGGCGAACTACGATCCCGTAGTTACTTTACCCTCGAAAGATTACCCGAGAGTGTGCCTTACTCTACCATGCCGTCTAACGAAAACTCATAGGACAAACCCCGTATTGAGGCCGGACTTGATGACTAGGGCGTCAATGCAGTACGGGTAGAGTGTCGAACTACCTTTCAAGCCCAAAACTTCTACGGTCCGAAACCCGTTCCCTGCGTCGCGCAACATACATTTATAAGCTAACGTGTGTGCAACTATGAAAAAGGTTGTCAATATCATTCAAAGCTATTAAAACAATCAAAACAAGTTTCGTGATATGGATTATCGATTAAAGCGTTAAATTACGCTCCACTACCTCCCGGTTCATCAATCTAACGGCGTTTCACCCGCATTCACATAGCTCAACCATACGACAAATCTAGCTACTCATAATCGAATCTAAACAATACAAGCGGAAGAAAAACATCACAACAACAATAGAATAACAAAAGAACATACTTACTTTATTCAACTTGGAGAAGGTACCAAATGTGCTTACAAAAGATCGAATTTTTGCCAAGTGAAAAGTTACGGATCGAAGCTAAAAGTTAGTAGATCAAAAAGAGAGGATTGAAGAGGATTCTAATGATATATAACACTTGATCTAACTCTAAATGATGAAGAAAATCGCCCACAATCTCCAAAACTATGTAATATTATCGCCCCTCTTTCTCTTTCCTTGGCTCATTGTTGCACCTTGACCATGCTTCTCATCATAAATCTTTGCCTTACGGGTTCTCGAGACACCAATACCTACAACCTCATGAACAAACAAGACACACAAGCGATTCCGGAGGTAAAAGTGCTCGGAATGAGGTTAATATCAATAAAAGAGGTAGTAAACCATCAAAGTGGCGGAATTACTCCTCGTGCTATAAACTCAAGATATTACCCCAAAGCGGTCTAGAAACAACAAGAAACATGCTAAAAATATGAGTAAGCGGGGTAGAAAATGCACCGGAATCACGTAAAGTTGACTCATCACCACCCCACACTTAGCCTTTGCTGCGCCTCGAGCAAATTAGGCGTTTTAAAACAAACCAAGGGATTCAACCGTGATGTAGGTTCTACTAATCACACTCTCGAGGTAACCACAAAGTAAGAAACACGAACATAAACATACCGATACAACATTATCAAGAAAATGGGGTGTGTGTGGTGCCAAGCTAAAACCAAGTGCTCAAAATGATTGTCGGGGCTTGAATCCCAACCAAAAGTCTACCAACCGTCTCATACCCACTAGCCTCTCCACTAATCAAGGTCACTAAGTTTGGACACAATCGGGTAGGACTTGAAGGGTTATAACGTTAGGCTAGGGTAATTCGGTTAATCGAAAAGGTATTTTGGGACTTGGAGAAAAAGAAGTACAAGTGAACCTAATCAACACATGTACCACTTCATTTATATCAAACAAACCACCAAAACTCCTTTTTGATCATTTTTAACACTTTAGGAGCCATAGGATACTAACGCACCCGAACTCATTGCCAAACTCGACTATGTTTCAAGCGTCGTGAGGTGAGATCGAATACAATAGCACCTATCTAACTATCCCAACCCTAACATCATCATTAACTTAAAGCTCATTGCCATGACTCAATCCTTTATTTCTATATACATCCAAGTTATTTGTTTGTTTTTTTCTTTTTTTTTTTTTTTTTTGAAGAAGAAGAAATAAGTACATATTTTCTTTTCTTTTTTGGGCCAAAACCGAGCAACTAAGACCAAAGGAGCTCCTCCTCTCCTTACAGCTCAAAACCGAGAAACCAACCAACCGACTAGTAACATCATTTCCCCCCCACCCCACACTTGCCTTGGCAAGTGTGATCTAACAAGAGACTAAGTCCACTCGTGAGAATTCGAGCGAAGGAATGTGACCATAATTAAGGCTCGAGGGTAGGTTTACGGTTAAATAGCAAGCGGCTATAAAATGAATGGTGGTGGGACCATTTATCAAAGTGAGAGAAGGCTACGAAGGTCAAATGTTCGGCTCAGGCTTATTTGGCTAAAGTAGGGTCAAGAAGAACGCCAAAACCGTCATCCCGTGTCCTACTTAGGTGAACCTTTCTATTTCGTCTCGAGACTAGTGGTATGAGAGGTGGTAGTAATCAAATTGTGCACAAGGTGTAGCTTACGTGAAATTAATAAACTCCATTCTCAAGATAATATTAGACCGCAATGTACATGTTCGGGATCCTTACTAAGGTGATCACCACTCGAATGTGAAAATAACACACACAACATGGTGTTAAAAACCTTGAAAATTTTTAAAATTTACCCCAAAATCAACTCGAGCCCGGTCATAGGCTAAGCATACCACATATATAGCACATTTAACAACAAAAACAAGAAAGCGGCTAAGTCTCCCACCCCACGCTTAAGCGAAACAACGTCCTCGGTGTGTGAGATAAAAGAGTAAAAGACTTATTTGTTTGATCAAAACCCGGCAAAAGGCGCACTCATGGCCAGCGTGACATCTTACAGTAAGCTCCATCTCGAATATCTCGAAACCATAGAAACAAAACCAAGGCAAACACATGCACGGGAAAAGTCCACGTGCCGAGAGATGGTGATAGATACGAGATATATATAACAAATAGAAGCCATGCCACAATCAAGGTATCAAAGCATATCAACCATACTAGGCGGAATTGCCTTTGGATGTAAAGATAATCAAAAGAAACACAGAGCATCCACGCATAAAACAAGGCCACAGAGGCTCGCATAAAAGCATCCCGTCTACGTACAAAAGCCATAGTCAAAGGAAATTCTCACTTTACGAAGTATATCGGACGGATAGTGAAGAACCGTCGGACGGATGAAATGTATGTCGGACGGACGGATGATCGCCAAAAGCAGCAGAAAACCGAGATCTATCGGATGGATGGACTATCACATCCGTGCAGACGGAGGTGCAAATCTGAGGGGAAAAGTGCATTTCATGCAAATAAGGCACCTCGTGATCATCCAGTTCAACGGCAATACCAAAAACACAAAGATGGACCTCAGAAACAAGCAAAACACAACAAATGGTGGGTTGCCTCCCCAGCGCATTTGTTTTACGTCGTTGGCTCGACAAAATGACTTATACAATGCCAAATTTTTCAAAGTTATACTATTGGCACAAGCGAGGAAAAGGTAGAAGTGCTTTGTTTAACGTCGTTAGCATCGACGTAGTGGCACTAAACAGACTCATACCACAAAAGACTCAAAACAACAATTCAAATATTTTATTTTAAACAAGTATCATCAAAACCATCAACCAAAATCCGAACTCAAGAACATCAACAATTCAAGGAGAATGAACATAGCAAGCATAGGGAAAGCGAGTTCACTAGAAACTTACCTCTCATGGCCCTCGATGTTACCTCTTGCCAACTCGGGAATCCTCTTTTGTCAAAATCTCTCACTATCTTCTTCTTAAAATTGCCATTCCATGGTAGTTGTCCCTTTTTAAAAATTCTTTGAGCTCCATCTACCGGTGAGTACACAAAATCGATCGCATAATACTCATCAACACAAGGTAGAAGAGTGTAATAATCTGGGACCGGCGCGCTAATAATCTCTACTTCTCCCGGTAGCTCTACCATAAACGGCTTTTCAGTCTCATAAGATTTCACCACACTCTTCATAATAGCATCTTCATTCACTTCAATTTGGAGTGAGGGTGAAATGGGCGATCCCAGTTTCTCTTCCGTCTCTAATTCTGTCTCATCAAACAATGTGCTCAAATCTATCACACACCCTTCGAGGTCATCATTTTTCATTTCTTCGGGCGGCGGTGTAATAGATAAAATTTGCACATCTTCCATTTCCAAATCTTGCACTTTCTCTTTATCCCAAACTAAATCTGTGCCATCACCAAAAGCGATGATCTTGCTCATTCTATAAATGGTGGGTTGCACCACGGACTCTACCAAAACATCGTCATTTTTAGCTCATTGGTGAATTTCACTCGGTAGAACTTGGAAAGCGATACTATCAAATACTACAATGGGGATGGCGGTGATAAGGCCAACTCAACCTTTGGATCCTCGTGCGAGCACCTCATTATAGCAACTTGACTCATCAATATCACTATCTACCCGGACCGTTTCCATGGGGGTCACGTCACCAACCTCAATCCGCTTTTGTGCGCAAGACTTTTCTATTAGATCCGGCATCCGGGCGTAATGAGAGCAGGATATCTGAGACATCAACATAACTTTGTATCTCATATGAGGCCAATCTTCATTAGTTGAGCACGTCTATATTCCCATTTGGAAAACTTGTCTTGAATCTCCCGGCCCGTTCAAGAGCATCCGTGGCCTCTGCATATAACCCAAACATACGCTTCAACCAATCGATCAATCGATGTGCCGACACTTCCTCATCCATAGCCATAGAAACCCTTTCCATCGACTCACGAATAATACCTACTCTCGTTCCTCTTGGCATGGCGAGGTCAATCTCTTTGCAAAGTGCGGATTTTGAGAGCTCCAATTCCACGGTGCATTGAATCATAGTGCACACTCCTGCTTTAACATTGGTATTTTGGTTGCCTCCCCAATTTCTGGTGATTACGGTTCCAATTGCCCTGAATTACATCCATTATAGTTCCTCCTCATCATATCGATAATCGTAAATCGTCCATTCCACATCCCATGAGCGCACCCTGCTCTTGGTCATAAGGTTGATAATCTTGATTTTGACCAAGCTCGGGTGCCAAGATTGATAGGTGGAATTTTCTTCATAAAAGTTGTATTGTTGAGAATATCCACCCATTTATGCTCAAAATTTGCAAAATCACGAGAAAACAACAAGAAAACAATAAAAGCGACCTAAGCCCAAGCTTTCGGTCAACTATTGTGATATCAAAGCATTGCCAATCCCGGCAGCGGCGCCATTTTGATGGGCGTAATTTCTACGGTCGGTCAAACAAAGACTCGAAACCTTAGCGAGAATCTACCCTCGGCGCGGTGTGCGGGTCGAGTGTAGGATAGTGCTTGAGAGTCGAGTCGATCCCGAGAGATTGGCTTTGAGTACCACGAGTTGACTTATTTCTCGATTCGAGTCAACAAGATAGATATGGAGTTATACTATTGCATAAAATAAAGATTACACTACCGGAATTCTAAATGTTAAAGAAGTATGGCGAACTACGATCCGGCGGATTACTTTACCCTCGAAAGATTACCCGGGAGTGTGCCTTACTCTACCATGCCGTCTAACGAAAACTCATAGGACAAACCCGTATTGGGCTGGACTTGATGACTAGGCGTCAATACAGTACGGGTAGAGTGTCGACTACCTTTCAAGCCCAAAACTTCTACGGTCCCGAAACCCGTTCCCCTGCGTCGCGCAACATACATTTATAAGCTAACGTGTGTGCAACTATGAAAAAGGTTGTCAATATCATTCAAAGCTATTAAAACAATCAAAACAAGTTTCATGATATGGATTGTCGATTAAAGCGTTAAATTACAGCGCTCCCTTTACCTCCGGTTCATCAATCTAACGGCGTTTCACCCGCATTCACATAGCTCAACCATCGACAAATCTAGCTACTCATAATCGAATCTAAACAATACAAG
This sequence comes from Gentiana macrophylla, assembly GCA_026214975.1. Taxonomy (NCBI): domain Eukaryota; kingdom Viridiplantae; phylum Streptophyta; class Magnoliopsida; order Gentianales; family Gentianaceae; genus Gentiana; species Gentiana macrophylla. The sequence continues at coordinate 76,882,328 of CM047817.1, read as the reverse complement.
CGGAATAAAAACATCACAACAACAATAGAATAACAAAAGAACATACTTACTTTATTCAACTTGGAGAAGGTACCAAATGTGCTTACAAAAGATCGAATTTTTGCCAAGTGAAAAGTTACGGATCGAAGCTAAAAGTTAGTAGATCAAAGAGAGGATTGAAAGAGGATTCTAATGATATATAACACTTGATCTAACTCTACAAGGATGAAGAAAATCGCCCATGATCTCCAAAACTATCTAATATTATCGCCCCTCTTTCTCTTTCCTTGGCTCATTGTTGCACCTTGACCATGCTTCTCATCATAAATCTTTGCCTTCCGGGTTCTCGAGACACCAATACCTACAACCTCATGAACAAACAAGACACACAAAGCGATTCCGGAGGGTAAAAGTGCTCGGAATGAGGTTAATATCAATAAAAGAGGTAGTAAACCATCAAAGTGGCGGAATTACTCCTCGTGCTATAAACTCAAGATATTACCCCAAAGCGGTTTAGAAACAACAAGAAACATGCTAAAAATATGAGTAGCGGGGTAGAAAATGCACCGGAATCACGTAAAGTTGACTCCCATCATGGACCATTTAAGTAAGAGGATTTGTGGTTAAGTATGCGGTGGGGAGATGATTAATAAGGTAGGTAGCCGTACAAACACATCCTCGATAGGGCAAATGAAGGTTGGGTGAGCTAGGAAGGAGAGACCGACATCAACAATTTGGTGGTGGCGCCTTTCATGGCGCCCGTTTGTTCATGGGTGTGAGGACAGGATAAGCGGTGGTCAATACCAATCAAGGTAAGGTATTTATTCAAGTGTTGAAATTCTCCTCCCCAATCGGTTTGCATGGCTTTAATTTTTAGATTACATTGGCGTTCGACTAAGGACTAAAAAGTAGGAAACACAATTTCAACATCAGATTTGCGTTGTAAGGGATAAAGCCAAATATATTTTGTATAATCGTCCACAAAACTAACATAATACCGAGAACCATACATGGATGGTTCAACACAGGGGCCCAAAAGATCCGAATAAACTAAATCCAAAGGAGCAGAAGAAGTAAAGTGCGACACAGGTAAAGACTGGCGACGACTCTTAGCTAATTGACACGCAGCACAAACATGGGCTGGTGATTTATTCAAAATAGAAATATTATTGGAGCGTAAAACTTGACTAAGGGGCGGAAACAAGCAATGACCAAGGCAGCGGTGCCATAGGGAGGAGGTGTCACGGTGGAGACAAAACTGGCGAGGATTTGTGAAAAATAAGGTGGAGATATGATAGAGACCATCCTTTAGGTAGCCTACATGATGGAGTGCGGCCGAGTAGTCCTTCACAAGAAAATAGGAATTATGAAATTCCAAATACACATTATTATCGGATGCGAATTGATTCAAATATAATAAATTGGAGCGTAAAGCGAGGGCAACAAGCACATTATTTAACAAGAAAGAGGCGGGGTGGATAAACTAGATGAACCAATATGAGAAATTGTTAAACTGAACCGTCTACGATATTTATCTTGATCCGGGCCTCGTATTGTTCGGATGAATGTTTAATTGGCGGAAACTATTCGTCATGTGGTGAGTAGCACAGTATCGGCCACCAGTCGAGAGGAGGGCATGGAAGGAGGCGGCGTTGGGCGTTGAAGGCATGGGCGGAGTCTTTGGGCGAGGTGGAGGTGGAGTATCCCGTCTCACGGTGACAATCTTGTCTTGAGTAGCCTGTTTATCACAAATTTGACAAATTATTTGGGAATTATTTGAACCAATGAGAGGCGTCCGGTGCCACGGCCACGATAATTACGGAACACCGCCTGTTTGCGCCGTAATTAAATTCCCTTTCCACGGTTGTTCTTGCCATAAGTTTGGGAGATCTTGTCCCGAGATTGGCGGCGGGATTGGTGGTGGGAAGAGTGACGACGAGAGGAGAGGCAGCGACATCGGCGAGTGTTGTTGCAACCGAGCTTCATGAGTTAACGACAGCGAGTAGACCTCTTCAACCGAGATTTGATGCGGTGATACCATGGTAACCAAAGAATCATAGTCCCGACCTAAGCCCGTATGGTGGCGATGATATCATCGGATCAAGAGGGTAACCCGCCATAGCAAGCTCATCGATGAGCTTTTGATCGTGACATAATAATTGGTTGCGGATTGATTACGCTTGCGGGTCAGGCAAATTTGAGTCTGAGTTGAACCGGCCGTGCAGGATTGAGAAGCGAAGCATGTTTCAATGGCGGACCAAATTTTCGAGGGCGTCGAGGCATGGTAAACTGCGCCGAGAGACCTCTTGGATAGAAGAAGAGGTAATTGCGCTTAAAATTAAGCTATCTTGTTGAACCCAAGCATCATGTAGTGGATTCGGTTGTTGATTATCCTTATCATCGGTGACCATGGTTTGGTGGTGGCGGGATTTTGCCATTAACATATCAAAAGCGCCTTGGCGTAAATCGGCAAGATTTGTGCTCACGAGAGATGGTAATTTTGTCGAGTTAATTTGATAATTTGGATTGTGGAAGAGGGTGGAAGGTAGGAGAGTGGGGGAAGAAGAAGAAGCACCGCGGTAAGAAGAGAAGGGCCGGCGGGAAAATTAGGGTTTTAGGAATAAAAACAACGTGTTTGGTGTAGCGCAAAAGCGAGATTAATTTATAGCTCACGATACCATATTGTGAAAATAATCGAAGTTTTCCTTGATTAAATATTAATGTGAGATACAATAATATATAATAATCCATGACTTAGCCTCCAAGTAATACTAAGATAAATACACTATAAATGATAATTAAAATATTAATTATAATAGTTAACTATGTGCAATATTATCTTTAATCTGAGATCTCCTTTTCAATCTAAAGGAAACCAAGCTGCAGTTTGAGCCAAAAACAATAGAGCAAATAACTAAGCAAATTTAAAGAGGAAAATGGCAATGAAACTTAGAAGATAGTTAGCTGTTGATTTAAAAAAGATTAAATCGTACCCACATAGCAACTTTTGTTCATAGGTGTAGCATGCATCTTTGAAGCCGGCCCGAATCTGTCATCCTTGACCGAATCAAGTCAATTTAAGACACACTTGAGAGCACTTTGACCAAACAAGTGAAATTTCCACCACAAACACCAAAAGATTGGGTCTCTATACACAAGACCTACGCTTTGCATCTGCAAAAAGTGAAAGAACATTAATCAACCTCAAACCTTAATTACAAGCCTGCAACAAATACAAAATGAAAAGGGATATGGCTCCAGACATGAAATACTCGTAAGAAGAAGCAAACCCGAAGCCAAACAAACCTCTATAACCTTTATTGTATTTGCATGCCTTTTGGTGAGATCTCCTTTTGGTTATGAACAAACCAAGCCATGACTTTAGGACATCAAAAAAACATTAATCAACCTCGAACCCTAAGTACAAACCTACAATAAATAGAATATGAAAAGGTATATGGTTCCAAACACTGAAATACTCATAAGAAGAATCAAACAAGCAAAACAAACCTACATTACGTTCATTCGACTTCATGCAACCACGAGAAGATATCTTGGGGTTATGAACGAACTAAACCCCAATAAGAAATGTGAGAATCGAGAGATTAACTGATCATCTTTAAAGAAATACTGATATGTATGTTTATAAACCCTAACAAACAAAGCCAATTGTTAATCAAGAAACAATTAAAAGAGTACCTAACATACCCATTTTTCTTCATAGCCAACAGTATGCATCACAGCAGTCACACGAATCTATCATTCATGGCTGGTTGCAGAACGAAATCCACGAAACACTTCAGCAGCACCTCGAGGTAAGCACCATTGCAATGCAATTTCCACCACAAACCCGTAAAAGTAAGTCGTCATCCACGAGAAAATCGGGCCATTCCATGATAAGCGAGGCCCGGGCGTGGAAGAGACACAGCGTATAGAGAAGAAGAAAAAAAAAGGAAATTGGAAAATCGGCTTTGTCCCCCTCTCTACTTGGGAATAAAGTTGCAATATGTACCAAATTCGTTTTTAGGTAACAAACGTCGTTAATAGTGGAGTAAAATGATTTTTACTCAATAATAGCGTCGTAAAATCGATGATTTTTACGGCTATTGATGAGTATAAAATCATTTTACTCATATCAACTTAACAAATTTCATTTTTGGGACAACAGATTTTTGGGGCGACAGCGTCCTCGTCGCCAAAAACAAGTTTTTGGGGCGACATGGCGTCCGCTTAAAAAAATCGAGAAAAGTCAAATCTTGATGAATTTTTGGTGGGAAAAATTGGCGGGAATCTGTTTTGGGACGACAAAACATTTTTTTGCGACAACATATTTAAATGAAATTTTTGAGTTTGTGGGAAAATTTTGGCGGAAATTAATTTGATTCAAAGGGCGACACGGTTATTTTGGGGACGACAACCTACCAGCGTGGAATCGGCGTGTGCATTATCTTTTTAGGGTGACAATGATGTCGTCACTTTAAATATTATAGGTTTGAATAAATTTTATCAATTATTGTCAGCTGAAACTTTGCTTATTTAAAGGGGCGAATATGTAAATCTCTTTAAATAGTTTTATAATTAATAATTTTTATAATTAAGTTAATAAATTATATTAATTTTCATATTTTTATAAAATTAATAACTAAATCATCAAAAAACTATTTATAATATAAAAAAAATGTTATCAATAAATTAAATAAATAATATTTATTGGTTTCTTCAAAAAAAAATTATTATAAAAAAATAATATAATAACTTAATCATTTCTAATAATATTTGTTTTTAAAAACAATACAAAATAATATTTGTTTTTATTTAAATAACTTTAAATTAAATAACTTAAAATGGAAATCGTAATGATTTCAAACACGATATTCATTATTAAGTACTCACTTAAAACCTAAGGTTCGTTAATTAGTCGGTTGATGATTTCAAACTTGAGGTTCGTTAGTTCGTTCAAGATTTCAAACCCGAGGTTCGTTATTGAGTAGTGATTTCAAATATGGGGTTTGTTGGTTAGTGGGTTGATGGTTTCAAACCCGAGGTTCGTTAGTGAGTTCCTTATTTGAATCACGAGCTTCGTTAGTGAGTTCATGATTTGATCATTTCAAACTCAAGGTTCGTTAGTGAGTTCATGATTTGAAACCGAGGTTCGTTATTGAGTTGGGATTTCAAACACAGGGTTCAAGATTTGAAACCGGGGTTCTTAGTGAGTTGATGATTTGAAACCAGGAAGCCGTTATCGATTTCATGAATTCAACCTCAGGGTTCTTCAATGAGTTCATGATTTGAAACGCGGGGTTCGTTATTGAGTTTATGAGTTCAATGTTGGGGTTCGTTACTGAGTAGTGATTTCAAACCCGAGGTTCGTTATTGAGTTTCTGAGTTCAATCAAGGGGTTAGTTATTGAGAAGTGATTTCAATCACGGGGTTCGTTAATAAGTTTTTCAGTTCAATCACGGGGTTCGTTATTGAGAAGTGATTTCAATCCCGGGGTTCATAGCTAAGTTCATGAGTTATATTCCGGGGTTCGTTACTGAGTATATGAGTTAAATCTCAGGGTTCGTTATTGGGTACTGATTTCAAACTCGTTGTTCGTTATTGAGTAGTGATTTCAAAGCGGGGTTAAGCTTGTAAGTCGGTTGATGATTTCAAACTCGAGGTTCATTAGTTAGTTCAAAATTTCAAACTTGAGGTTCGTTATTGAGTAGGGACATCAAACCAGGGGTTCAAGGTTTCAAACCCGGGGTTCGTTACCGAGTTCATGATTTTAAACACGGGGTTCGTTATTGAGTTTATGAGTTCAATCCAGGGGTTCGCTATTGAGAAGTGATTTCAATCCCATAGTTCGTTACCGAGTTCATGATTTCAAACCTGGGGTTCGTTACTGAGTTCATGATTTCAAACCCGAGGTTCACTACTGAGTAGTGATTTCAAACCGGGGTTCAATCGAGCCGGGGTTCGTTACTGAGTTCATGATTTGAACCGGGGTTAAATCTTGAGTTTATGATTTCAAACACGAGGTTCATTCTTGAGTAGTGATTTCAAACCGAGTTCGATCGATCCGATCTCGAGCTTCAAAATCGTGTCAGTAGGTAATATATTAGTGAGTTTTATTAATATATTTATTTTTTTGGAAGCGAAAATTCACACACATATAACCTTTTTTGGTCCAAATGGGATTGAACCAAGTCGAGTGCGGGTTATTACCTAGTTTTAAACTTAAGTCGATACCTTGTTGGTTATTAGTTTATTTAATTACATTAAATGTATAAGTTTTTAAATAAATTTTTTATTAATAAATTCTGATTAATTTTATATATTCTAATTAAAAGGGCGACGTTTGTCGTCTCGTAAAATAAACATGTCGTCCCAAAAAAACGGATAAACCTAATAAAACTCTGCCCGACCTTTTCTTCTTCTCTCCTCCTCTATTTTTCTTCTCCTCTTCACGATTTTCAGCAAACCCCACCCCTCCTCCGGCCACCACTCCCTAAACCGTCTATCTAGCTCCGGAATACATCAACTCCGGAATCCCTCAACCCCGGCAGCCATTGTTCCGTTATTCCGGCATCCCAAGCTCAAATTTCCGGCGTTCCAAGCTCCTCCTTGTCCCAATCTCATTTTCCGGCGCTTCTTCATCTATTCCGGCATATCCTAGCTTCCTTAACAACTAAGGTTAGTAAAATTGGATCATTTAGTTGCTTTAGTTTGAGTGTATGTCCAATAGTTGCGATTGGATTTCATTTGTTCATGTGTATTTTAGTCACAGTTGTTCACATAGTACTTGGTTGTGTCAATTCTATGGTTAGCTGTTAACATAGTACTTGGCTGTGTCAATTCTATGGTTTTGCTGTTAGTGTCTGCTTTGCAGTTGTTGAGGCAGATATGTTTCACCATTTAGCTTTAGTCTGTCAAAATATTTGATGCTTTGATGGGAATTGTTGAATGCACAAGAAAAATCCAGAACTTTCTCTGTACTAATATTCTGTTACTTAATAGGTTTGGTTTCGCAGCTCTCAAGCAAAGGTTGAAACTTGAAAGTGATTCTGTAGGTCAACTTACATCATCATTGGAAAACAAGTGAACTATTTTGTTTTGTTGATAAATGATGCAACAATGAGGTCTATATTAACGGCGTAAAGCGTTTAACTCCACTATTATTATCGTAAAATCTGTTTAACTCCACTATTTTTGTCGTAAAAACTGTTTTACTCTAATAATAGCGTCGTAAAATCAGTGATTTTATTACGGCGTTATTATTGGAGTAAAATCATTACCTAAAGCGAATTTGGTACACATTGCAACTTTATTCCCAAGTGAGGGGGGAAAGCCTGATTTTCCAATTTCCCTGAAAAAAGCGTCCTGAAGCCTTGAGAATAGTGAGAGTCGTTGTAATTTTCTTTGTGTAAGAAAGGCGACATACACCGCATTGAATAGCACAGATTTTTTTCTTTGTTTTATTGGGACAGACTAAGCTATTGAAAAAAGAAAAAAAGAAATATAAAGTTAAGCGGGCCAGCGTAAGGCAAAATTCAGGTTATATTTTCTTCCTTTAGAATCAAGAATCTAGAATCTAACCTAGAATCAAGAAACCCTGGTTCTTACTGAGGACATATAAAGCCTTAAAATCAATCGTCCCATACAGAAGAGTATGGCCCATGTTGTTTACAGGTTCACAGTATCGATGTCACTAAAACTTTTCTTACTATGTTTAATCTGCTTTGAGCTTCCTTCCTTGGTGATTGTTTAATGATAATATTTGTTTCTCTGTTGGTACCTGTTCAGGCTGTTCACTGTGAAAAAGTTAGAAAACTGTATGGATCCTCTTTATAAAAATGAGGATAGCAGTAAAGGAAAGGAAAGGAAGAGGAAGGTGAACTTCTGAAACAAGGTGCTCACCTTCAAACTCTGATTATTCATTCTTGTATATATCTTTATGTGTGAGGTTTACATTACTTGAGTTGATGGATGACACAAATGTTTACTATTATTTGTAAGTGTTATGTTTATTTGGAGGCGATTTTGATGCAGCGTAGTAGCCTTTATATTCATTCTTGTATATATCTTTATGTGTGAGAGTTTACATTACTTGAGTTGATGGATGACACAAATGTTTTCTATTATTTGTAAGTGTTATGTTTATTTGGACCGATTTTGATGCAGCGTAGTAGCCTTTATATTTATTCTGCATTAGTATTTATTTTATGCCTGTTTTGTACTGAACTTTCTGGGCCTCGTTGTTTTGTCTTTTGTTTAAGGGGTAATATGGTGTTCCTACGTTGTTTTGTCTTTTGTTTAAGGGGTAATATGGTATTTTTTGGTTCCCTGGAAATGAGGGTATTTAAAGATGAAACCCTATTTTGTAATCAGATTTTTTTGGACATATCAGTTAAAGGAACCCGCTGAATCAGCTGGCTTCTGTTTCTTCTTCATTTGATCTTTGTTACTTTACATCAGATTTCCACTTATTTTTTTCATTAGCCTTCAATGCTTTAAGGCCTTTTTAATTTGCAATAAAAACACTTTTCAAATGCTTTATAGAAATTTATTTAGACCAGTGGACCTAATCCATATGTTCATTTCTTTCCTGTGCTTTTTCAGGACCTTTCACAATTAGTTTAGTTCAAGAGAACACTTCAGCCAATAATGTATCGGTGTGTATGCGCTTTTTAAAGGATCAAATCTAGTGATATCTAATATTCAAGGAACTAGAATATGTTCTTATGCACCAACTCCAGGGAAGTAGCGGCTGTAATGGTATACCCTCGATATCTGCCATGCCTTTTGAAATTGAAAGCGCTATGAAGAGTTGAGATTGTTGGATTACCAATTAACCGGAAGAAGCAGGTATGCAAATATACCTTCACTAAAGCATTGGAAGTTCTCAACATTAAATAGGAATACAGATTTATAAATATGATACTAAATTGATAATCAAGCAATCGATCTTTGTTATGATTCTTGTGGAATTCAACTGTGCTATTTATTTAACATGTCTCTTCCAACATCGACCTTTGTGTTGTTGATCTTTGAGTAATCTAACCTGTTTCGGAACTTGCTATGCCTTTGCCATTTGCTAGGAATATAGCTGATTTGAAAACTAAGAGGAAGGCGACTTCAGAAGTGAGTATCTTTCACGGTCTTATTGATCTTTCACCCATATAAATGAAATGGAAGAAAATTGAAGTGTATTTTTTTTTTTTTTGGTTGCTTTTTAGTGTGCATAATCCGCCTTTAGTTTCATGCAATTGTTTGCCTTATCTAGGGTATGATGGATGGTCTGAAGGAAAACATGGACAATTTTAAAGGAGAAGGAAAGGAAGTCGTAGGAGACGATGCTATCACAATTACAAGAGGAGGTATATATATATATATAAATTTTTTTTTTTTCTTTCTTTTACTTAGCAAAGAGGATTTTGAGTAAGATCCACTTGTAATTTTGTGTTTAAGGCATTGCATTAGGGTCCACTTGTAAGCGGTGTGATGAACAAGAATGATTTGCTAGGCCCAACACACTGCATAACAATGAAAAGGCCAAAAGGCTTGGTTTGAAAGAATCGATGTGTTGCTCTGCATGTATTGAATCTGACGAAGATTATTGTTGGATTTGTAGTGCTTTATATCTTTAGTTAAGAATGCTTCACAAATGAAATAAGAAGGCCGATGCCATTGCCTACCAAGTAAACATGGGCGTAAAATTTGAAAAGAATGCGGATGAGGCCGCCTACAATTCAAGGCTGCCGAAAGAAGATGGATGACCTTGCCAAAGAGTTGAAAGAGCGGTGAGAAGGTGGATGAATTTGTTGAAGGCAACCAATGAAGTCAATCCGAACATAATAGTGTCAAGTCCTGTATTTCCATAAGTCCAGGTTCGTTATTGTCAACCGGACGGGGGTGGAGGATATTTGGATAAGAATGAGTGCTTGGTTGGCGCTTGTTTTTTATGCACTATTGATAGTTCTCTATTTCTATAGTTCTCTATTTCTTTCTATGGATTTATCGTTGACATATGACTTACAATTGTGATAGAATTGAGCTTTTTGAACTTCTTGTCTTGTGTTATTGTGTTTTTTTGTCAAAAAGCACAATTCTATCACGATTGTAAGTCATATGTCAGCGATAAATTCATAAAAAAATAGGGAGCTATCCATAATCCATAGAAAGAAATAGAGAACTGTAATGGTGCATAAAAAACAAGCGTAACCATACCATTCTTATCGATTTCCTCCCCACTGTCATTATGCGAACACGGGACTTATAAATACTGGGGACTTATTTATTATATCCGGATTGACAGTGTTGCCTTCAGCAACTCATCCACCTTCTCACATGCCTCTTTCAACTATTTGGCAAGTCATCCTCTTCTACCGGCGGCGACCTGAGAAGTAAGCGACGCTTATCGCATTCTTTCGACTTTCTGATAAGCCTATTTACTGGGTAGCAATGGCATCGACCTTCTTATTCAACTTTTTCATTTGTGAGCATTGCGACTAAAGTTATAAAGCGCTCACGAATCAACAATAATCTTAAATCGCATTCATTCAATGCATGAAACGCGCATCGATTCTTTAAACCAAGCCTTTTGGCCTTTTCATTTATTATGTGCGATGTTGAGCCTAACAAATCATTCTTATTCATCACACCGTTACAAGGGACCTAATCGACCTAAACACAAAATTACGAGGATCTTAATGAAAAATCTCTTTCTTAAATATCTGATTGGTGATGGCGTGCATGATAGCGAGTGTAGCAGCGGTGGTGAGTGGCGGAGGATGATGTGAGGCGTGTGATAGTAGTGGTGGTTGTGGTGTGAGATAGTTGTGGTGTGCGATGCCTTTGGTTGTTATGGTGGTGGGTTAGGTTATGATAGGGTATGGTGACAAGTAGTGCGAGGGCGGTGGTGGTGGTGGATTGCGAGTGGGGTGGGGCGGGTGCCACGGGAGGTTCTCCGAGGCGGTGGGCGATCTTTGGTTGATTTTTATCGGTAAGTTATCTTACGTTTCATTCATCAAATTATTCCGTCAATTCCATCCATTTTTGATGGAATGAAATTGGTAAAAAAGCATTCAATGGAATGAAATAATTCGAATTCTACCATGACCAAGCAGCGTCGAAATGATGGAATTGAATGAAAAAGCGTTTCATTTATTAATTCAAGCAATCGAATGTATCCTCAATATCATCCATAACATTCAGTTCTCCACCTTGTGGTCCTATCATAGCACCTAAAAGTTACGTTACCGTCAACCAATGGACTTATAAAAGCATTAGCTGCATTATCTTTGTGCACATTTCTTCAGATGGCCAAGACAATTTCCAAAACCATGGTGTAATATTCATAAAAATTTAATGAAGGGTAAAATGGTAATTGGATTTTTAAATAATCCTATTACTACTTTTACTTTAATTAAATCAATTGGATAATGATGTATTAATGATATTTATCCTATTTAAAACTCTTACCATAAGTCCACTCAATAAAACAAAAAAAAGAAAACTCGCACCATAACCCCACCCCATTATGCCTTTATCAGTTTCCCAAAAATCATCTCTGATGAGAGGAAACTTAAGTAAAACCTAGCGGAATCTATTTTTTTAGCAATCCAGCGGTGTTTTTGCACATATCTCATACCAAAGCGTTCAGGTGAGCGAAAGAACCCTTTCATCACCTTGATCAGGTTAGTAATTGAAAACCCCTATTTTTGGAATCTAGGGCTTTTGAGTTTTCTAAACAATTGGGCTTTAATATATGTCTTTAGATTAATCGTAGGTTGTTTTGTGGTAGGAATGAAAGAATCATCATAGTTGTTGGAATTTCAAGTTTGGCTTTTCGATTCAAAGCTTTTTTGCAATTAATTAAGGTAAAAGATTGTTCAACCGTATTTAAACATGTTGTTGTTGATGTTTTTTTAAATTTTTTATTTAATGGTTTTGCTCTTTTTGTTTGATGTATATATACTGTTGTTATAAATATTATGTGTTATAACTAATGTTATAAATATACTTAGCGTAGTATGTGGATGTCGTTGGATAGTATACACACTGAATACACGTAGTGATTGGCGGATGTTGTTACACCATAACTCACATGTAATATATTTGTGTTGTATTAAGCGATGCAGCGTTAGATAACTATCTCGGATAATTATCTTTAGCGCATAATACCCACGTGATAACCTTTGGGGTGGATGGTTACTATCACATGGCTTTTCTTAACCCAATAGTTTAGGCCGACTTTGGTGGGTATATATATACTTACGTTTAGTGATGGTGTAATAGAGATGAATGAATGAACTACATGAATATAATAATACTAATACAGTAGCATGCAACTAAGTCATTTCAAGATCACTTACGGTATTTTTAGTTTTAATGATTATATATATTTTATAAGCGTTATTAGCATGATACCGGCCAGATTGAGCGTGTCACAGGTTTTCCCCTCCTTTCCTTCGTTAGGAAGAAAAGCTTGAAAGTAAAAGATTTTACTCGTTATGATTCATGTCATCATGCGAATCACTTGCAAAGGAATAGTTAAGAAGCCATTGAATAAATAAACTTGCAGCAGCAAATTATTTTGCTATCAATTGCTAGAGTACCTCTTGCGGTGGTCGGAGGTTTAAAAGCATATAACAAACAAAGGCTACTATGAAAGGGGATTGTTTGAAGGCCTGAACCGTTGAGATGATGGTTCTAGCGTTTCTTGGTGGTGATTGTTCTCGAGCATAAGCTCCATGTATACAACTTTATGGATCTGAAGTTTCTCCATCAGATAGAGACTTTGGCCAATCCTAAGAGCTTTTGTTGATTTTATCACCATTTAAATATATATGTGCTGGCTTGTCGATGTGTTCGGCGAGGCCAAGATCGAGTGGAATATTTGGAGGTAACTTTTGTCGATCTATTTATGTTTATGCTTCCGTTGTGAAATGAAAGATCATTGAGCCCGTGACTGTTGTGCGGTAGATCACTTTGTTCATATCTATCAAGCATCTGTGAAAACATAATGAAGATCGTGAGATGAATCTTGCATGTCAAGATCATCCTGAAGATGATGATGCCGATATGATGAACTTTGATACGGATAGATTCTTGATGATCCATGGGGAATCAAATGATCAAGAAAGGTTTAAATTTAACTTTATGCTTTTCTCGTAATTTTGTAATTTTATTTTCCTTGTAATATAGTAATTTCCTTTTGTTGGTGTATAATACATCAATCAAATTATATGTGTCCGTTCCTAGGAGTGAACATGACTATACTATATAATTAAGATGTGTCGATTGTGCGTCCATTCAGAAGTGTATGTGACCAATTGAAATATTTGAGATGTATCAGTTATACATGTCAACCCTAAAAGTGAATTCGACTAAACTCAATATCTATAATGTATACATTGTTCTATAAGTGAGCGTGGACTATTAAATATTACAGGCGTGTTGAGATACACAAGTTAGTTCTGGTGTGAACATGATAAAATCTAGATATTGTATCTTTGATATTTAAAGATGTATCGAATCGCGTTAGTGCTATTGTAGACAACCGGTATACTATATAAATGATCATTTGTTACGAGGACAAATTAGATCAAAGACTTGATCACGAAAGATGATTATCTTTTAAAAGTATATATAGGTGGACTTGGAGTTCATCAGACTTGACTTGGATGCTCATGAAAGTGAATATAAATTCATAGAATTAAATGTGGACTGGAGTTCATGTGAAGGAAATACCAATGAATGACCAAATATATTTGATCTAGTCAATCCCTGGTGGTGTCACTAGATTCAAAAAATGGTAGAGTCATATCGTGTCCGACTTCATGGACAAAAATTATAGTTAAGATATCACGAAGGATATCCTAACATTTGTCTCTTGAGGGAAGAAATTGTCCATCGGAGTGGAACAAAAATAAAACTAAATTCAGGATGAATAATGAAAATTGATTTGCATCTTGTGGTATTGGAAGACCACCGATCAGCGTGCCAGAGTCGATGAATTGATTTTCATCTTGTGGCATTGGAAGGCCACTTGTCGCGTGCTTGGAGTATAGCGAAATACCTAGTTAAAACTTTAAAAGTTTCAAATTATAGTAAAGACAATGTCATACTATATGCTACTGATCATCTAAGTAAATGATGTAGATATGGTAAAATTGGTTTTATCATTTTAATGTCTCAAATACATACTAGGTTATGTTGATATCCCATAGAAAGACTCCTCAAATGAGACATTGGAAAGATTAAAAGGTATAAATCTCTCAAATGATTTTATAATTCTTCCCGATTGAGTATATCTCGGAATGTTTGTTGATAGTCATATAAATGGATACACATTGAAATGTAGAATCCTACGTAGGGATATCACATCGAAATCTTGAATTCCTGATAGGTTATTGCAAACTTAAGTAGAAATGACTTTAGATGAAATGTTTTCGAGATTAGGGAGGAAAGTAAACTTGGAGTTTATAAATCTCATGGAAAAACATTATATTAGCATACATTTAATCACGGATGCATTTAATTACTCTGCAGGAGAGTGGCGGCCAGATACCTTTGGTTAGAATAAATGCATTTGAAAGGTTTATCTAGAAGGATAATAATTATTCCAAAAGGAAAGTCCAGGAAGGACAAGGAAAGTCAAGAAGGACATTTAATGATATGTATCAAGCTATAGCGTTAAAGACCAATTAGCTCAAAAATAAAATTCCTCGAGAAGAGGTTATGACTATATGATCTATGTAAACTCAGAAGAAAGCATATGCTCGGCGAGAAAAATATCTGATCTAAAAGATCTAGAAGAAGCGGTGGCGTACTACAGATGAGTAATGAAATCATAAACCCCCAGCGATGTCACGGCTAGAAAATATCAACAAGTGTTGATAAATATAATGTGTGGAACAAATAATATGCGATTGTCATACATACATGAGGTGGGATAAATCAAACACGAAGTTCTTTCCTTCGTGTTATTTTCTTGCTAACCCGAGGAAAAGTAATGATTCTTGGAAAATCTAAAATTACATATTGCTATATTATTAATTATGTTCAACGCTTGGAGCGTGAGAACATAGTAGTTCCAACAAATATAAATCTTATAGTGTTGAGATAATGAATGAATGTTATCATCGTTTGAGCAATGTGATATGATAACAAATGCAACACTCGGTTTATGTGCGAGGTTTATAAAATGAGGCAAGCTAACACAGGAGATGTGTTTCGATATGTCGAAATCATGAAAGCGATTATAGTGCCTCAAGCACATGAGATGCTAGAAGCACATACTGATTATATGAAACACAAAGTATAAAATACATAGATGTCACCCATAAATCGGGATAAATGGTTTGATATGAGAAAGTTTGGATCTATAATTGAGCTCAAGAAGAGTTGCAAGCGAAGATAAAGTATGAGTATTTGCCTCGTACTATTAAGATCTATTAAATGCACATGAAAGAAGCGTCATTTGGTCCCGAAGGCCGATGGTTGTACTCTTTTCTTTTAACATTTTTTTCTTTGGTTTTCTTAGTTAAATATTTTTAACGAGGCAATCAATGCACAAAAGCGTATATGTCATGAATCTTTTTCCTCTTGTTGGTTTTTCCATTTGGTTTTTTCCAAACAAGGTTTTGGTACATGCCATATATGTTATACATCTTAGATCAGCGAAAAGCAAGTCAAGGACTTGTTGGTTACCTGAGATGATGGATATTTATTGGCCCCTTAAAAGCAAGGCATCAAATTGGTTGTTCATTCACTTTAATGGTGGTACATCGATCTCGTAATGTTGGACTTAGCAAGCTTTGGTATCTACATCCTCAAATCATTGTGAAATGATAGCTATTAATGTAACATGCGAGAATATTGTCATTCGGATCATTGGTACATTAGATTCAAGAAACTTGAGGTTTATTCATCGAGAAAAAAGCGGCTTGTTTATTGAAGATAATCGGCATGTATAAGCTCATTTAAATGGTGACTATGTAAATGGAATCGGATAAAACATATTTCACCATATCTTGAAGAAGAAGGGTGATATTGATGTTGAAAAGCACAACCAACTTCCACATTTGAGAAATTCTTGAAGAAGTTTGAAATGCGAATTAAAGATTTGAAGAGGTGTTCAAATCGAGAGAGTAAAGCATGAAATGAAGGTTGTATTATTTTCCTTCATTACGATTTTTTCCCACATGGTTTTCATGATGAATGTTTTAATGGCTGATTCTTTGTGTAATAGACATTCAAGAGGAGTGTTATAAATATTACGTGTTATAACTAATGTTATAAATACAACACGTAGTATGTGGATATCCGTTGGATAATATACACCCTGAATACGTAGTGATTGGCGGATGTTGTTACACCGTAAAGCACATATATATAGTATTTTATTAATCACAACCAACTTCCACATTTGAAAAATTACTTGAAGAAGCTTGAAATGCACCGACTTAAAGATTTGAAAGGTGTTAAATCGAAGTAAATACAAATGAAGGTTGTACTATTTTCTAACCATTCGATTTTTTTCCCACGAGGTTTTTCATAATGATGGTTTTAGCGAGCGAGATTCTTTGTGTAATAGACATCAGAGGAATGTTAAAAATATTACGTGTAATAACAAATGTTATAAATGTAACACGTAGTATGTGGATGTCCGTTGGATATTATACACCCTGACTACACATAGTGATTGGCGGATGTTGTTACCTTTATAAAGCCACGTGTAATATATCGTGTTTTATTAAATGATACGCGTTAGATAATTATCTTTGCCGCCGTACCCAAATGATAACCTTTGGGAGGATAGTTACTATCTACGACCCGATAGTTTAGGACAACTTTGGTGGGTATATATACGTTTAGTGATGGTGTGATAGAAGTAAAGGAATGAAGTACATTAATATAATAATACTAATACGATGGTATGCAACTTGGTCATTCTAAGATCCTACGAATATTTTTAGTTTGTCGATAGAGCATAGTCAAAAAAGTATTACAGTCCAGAAAACTCTTGATAAACCAATCAAAAATACACTCATTGAAACCAAGGTGAAAGATTGAAAAATCATTCATTCAAACCCAGCGATGAAGGATTCTCGAAAAGTTAAGATTAGTAATCCTTTTTAGAAATCATTGGATTCGGTTTTATACATCTGCTGAGGAAGGTTGCTAAGTCATGAGGGTGCTCAAAGAGGCACAGGTACAATAATTTATACTTACAAAGCACAACAAATGGGAACCACTGCAAACCTCCTGCGACTCTATAATAGATTCGACTTTTTAACGATTAAACATGTTTTATAAAAGTTGTTAATTTTGGGTTATATACTAAATTGTTGCTCTGAATATTGCGAAGAAAATGAGGCATGTTGTAGTCTACTTCTTTGTATGTTGTAGAAAAAGAAAAAGAAAAGGAATAAGTGGCGCATACACATCCGATCACGATTTGCTACCTAAAAGAAAATGAGGTGATCTTGATTACATCATTAATAGCAGTCAAAGTAGAAAAATATATTACCATATTTCTAGTTTGGAATGCCACTTACTATGTAAAGGGATGGAGGTGCAAATAATTGGGTCATTGATAATGATCTAGTAGGAAAATATACTACAACAAAAGTTGCATCAAGGTTAAAATCATCCATGGAGAGCCTACGATCCAAGAGCGATTGATGATGGCTTAAGGTCTTGGGAAAGGTCAATTCCCCGTTTGCAATGACCCGAGCAGTTTCTTCCACACGAAGAGCAATTTACGAGCTCTATTCCTCTTAGAAACCATTTTTGATTTATGAAACCAAACACAGACCTTATGCGCATCCACATGCTTTCGGGGAGGGG